>CM028136.1:945380000-946580000 GCA_016271365.2 Neoceratodus forsteri | reverse complement strand
CTTTTCACCCCCCCCCCTTTTAATGTTACTGTTCCCATTCCTCTCTGTCACTATCACACTGCTTCCTTGTTTTACTAATTTGCAGTCTGGGGGTTTCTCTCCCCTTAGAATCTCCTCACTGTCCACTTCAGTACATGGCTGGCGGCAGTTTCTGCCTCCCCTATTCCTTCTGCTTCACCCATTGGCTAGTTTAAATGCACTTACTTTAAACACAAGCAAGCAAACATTCAGCACTGACTAATGCGTGGTTGTTTCTACTACTGACTTGCCCCCCTTTCCCCCAGGTCACATCTGTAAGAGATTGCATGTATATCTCTGCATGTCTACCTGGCGAAATACCCTTAAATAAATAATTCAACAAAATGATTATAGTGTTGCCTCCTGCCTCACTTCCCAAGGTGGCTGTTATCCCATAATAACACAAACCCTGTTGTGCCTTATTACTTAAACATGCATGACCTCCTCCTGGCCTAAGCAGACTTCTAGTCAGACCTCCTTCACAAATATCACCTGTTGTCCTAGAGAAGAGATCTCGTGCACATACCAAGGATGTGCAAATCCTTTGGCAAAAGGCCTTCACCAGAACAGCCCCAATAACCTGGAATTCATTACCTGACACAGTAAAAGAAGCCAAAAATGTAAGATTCTGCAGAGTATGTTTATCTAAAGCCAATGTGACTGCTAGACTATTCTTTACTTTCCTCTCCCCTTTTCCTGGAACCCCTCCCACACACGCACACACACACACACACACACACACACCACATACACGCACACACACATCACATACCCATCTGTAGTCTGAAACCCCTCTGCATCTCTAGAAAGTTTTGTTATATGATTCCAGTTTTTGTAAATGTATATTATAACCAATGTTGGAAATTCTTGTTGTCTGTAACTATGTGACTGTAAAGTATTGTCTCTGCTGCCTTGTCTGTCCCCCAGACCCTTTTAAAAATAGGTGTTTCACTTAAATGAGGTTAGCCTGGTGTGCAAATTTGTAGATGAATTAAAAAAAATTCATGTGCCCTCTCACCAGCTGATCTTGGAATGGTTTTACCGATATAGGCTGCAGAGACTGATGCATGCCCCACTCCCAGGCAAAGGAAGGATGCAGCTAGAGCAAATCAAATTGGGGTAGAGAACTGGAGGGGAGGGGAATGCAACTGAACCTAGTGGTGTGGCAGTAGCCTGCCATGTTGTCATGTGGGACACCTGGATTAGGAGCAGCATGTTGTCTCCTGCCTGCTAGGGCAGTGGTTACAGAGGCTGTGTGTTCAATGTCATGGGAGGGTGGTGTTAACTCAATTTCACCAAGGTGGCCATGTTGTATTTTTTTTAAGCAGTGGAATGTTTGCAGTTGAGCATCTAAAAGCACTAATGGAAGAGATGAATTTTAACACATCAGTTTACTCAGCGGCTGCACAAGAAGCAGGACTAGGTGGGATCTCATCAGAGACCACAACCCAAGACCCTTGCCTTGTTCATCAGTGCCCAAGAGATACAGTTCCATAATGTGCTTTATCGGAGGCCTTGAGTGTTGGGTGGGGGGGAGAGACAAAGGGGGTGAGGACAGCATGTCTGTCAGCAAAAAAAACTGTAGTTGAACAAATCTAGGTTCTTGCAAGCCATCTGTTAATGTAAGCGTGCGAGGGAGACTGAGTCATCATGCAGTGTGATAACAAATGTCACAAATCAGCTCCCACCTGCTCCCATCCACACACACACACATATATACATACACATACACACACACACACACACACACACACACACACACTCAACCAAGGTCAAAGAAGGGTGCTACATCTTCAGTGACAGTACCTCTGGGTCTAATGAAAAATCTATTGATTCATGGTTTTCAGCTTTTCAGGGAGATGGAAATTGTTTCCAAGTGTCTCACCCACACATTTACTGTATTTATAAAGTCAGTCTCTCTCTCTCTCTCTCTCTCTCTCTCCCCTTCCCTCTCTCTCTGTCTCTCTCTCTCTCTCCCTAAAAGGCAGCATAAAAGTAACAATAGACAGATCCAAGAATGAAAAACCATTTTGATGAAAACCAGTTTGGCTTCCCACTCAAAAAACTACTAGCATGGGCAGAATGGGCAGATACAGAAGAGGATCAAAGGAGTACCCAGGTGGTTACGTACTCTGTACATGGTTTCCAAATATTTATGAATTTATTTATTTGTTTAATTTGGATATACACCTTTGAGCACAGGTGCTCATTTACAAAGGTTCCTCATCAGCATCAGGTTACAGCACTTTTATAGAATATGTAGAAGATACATGTCAGTAGAGGAAACAGCAGGGCAGCAAACATTATGTTTTGTCAAAAGTACTAGGCACGCAAAGTAGAGAGTAATACAGGACCCCTTCCCCCTCAAGTGTCAGAGAGTCTGCCTGGTGTGAGTGAGCCTCATCATTTCCTCATTTCTATAAAAGCAATGAGAAATCAAATGGAAAATAGGAAACATAGACGCAGCATTTCATTGGTTAACTAGTTGTGCTTATCTCCCAGATCCTCAACCACTAGTGTGAATACAATGCCACATTTAGTGCAACTCTCCAATGTTGTTTTTAATTAGAATTACATTGCCCGTGGTATTATTTTTATATTCCTCAAGGTATTAGAAGTTCTAAGGGCCAAAACTCAGTACCTTAAAGATCAAGAGTTATTAAACTTAGATAACCCCAAAAAGTTCTGGCAGTCGGTAAACTCCCTTATAAACGACCACTCCCAACCCCCTCTACTCACCATTGATCTTAATGGTATTAGCCACACTGACCCATCCAAAATCATTATCCTTTTCAATTACTATTTTTGTGACCTGGACAAATTTTATAGATCTGATGTTCCTCCCACTCACAGCCCTAGCAATACTGAAAGAAATCTGCACCATCCCCTTTTCTACTTAAGAAGGGTCACTTGCCGAGAAACTACTTACCACTCTAAAAGTGAACAAATCTGCTGGCCCCGACGGTCTCATACCCAAATTCCTCAGACTGGCTGCTCCTCAAATTGCTTTCCCCATTACTAAGCTCTTCAATTTATACTTTTTTGACTGGCATAGTGCCTGCCCTTTGTAAATCTTCAACAGTCATCCCACTACACAAGAAGGGTAAAAAGACATGCCTTGAGAACTATTGCCCAGTCTCACTTCTTTCCACTCTAGTCAAGCTGCAAGAAAAAATTCTCCACAGTCAACTAGTAGACTACCTGCAGCAGTATGACCTCATTTGTCCTGGGCAGCATGGTTTCTGAAAAGGGCATAGCACTGACACTGCCTTGATTGAATTTACCGATGCCATCTACCACAATATGGATAAAGGCCTTGTAACAAGATCTGTGTTCATGGACCTGACCAAGGCTTTCAACTTGGTCAACCACAAGTTGTTAGTTAACAGGTTACTTGATTTTGGTCTTGGGCCTCTGTGACAGGGTGGAATAGGACCCTGTCCCAGTTGTTATGGAAAGAGTTTGAATGCAGGGATCTGTTCTGTTCTCTCCTTTTCTGTCTCTTCTCTGTCTGGTTGCACAACCAAATTTTCCTGTGAGACCTAGGATTTGATCACCTCAACAATCTCTCAATTCTCTGCCTCTCACTGTCTCTCAGTCTTCCCTTGCTGTTTGTCTTTTTCTCCCTTGCATATCTGTTGATATAAAAATATATGCAAATCATTATGTGGAAATGTAACTGATATTGGGATCCCTTTGTTTAGAAATTATATAGTGTTAATTTTTGAAATGTATAAAATTATAGTTTGAGATGATTGCAAAAAACTATTGGATAATCAAGAGGTTACCTTAGTGCAATTTTTAAGCCTTTTGCAAAAGAGCTGTGGAAAAGGGGCCTCAGCTCAGGCACACTGTGTTCCTGCCAGCACCTGTCTGAAACATACAAGAACACTTTGGAAGATGCTTGTTAAGAATGGGGGGTTGGAAGGACTTATGAGACAGAGCTGCAATTGCTTGCAAGATGGACACAGAGACTGAAGGAAAACTCTGATGGATCTCCTCTATTTTATTTTGCCTTTTTAAACAGTTATGCTGAACAATTTTATTTTTTATGTTACTGCTAGTACAAACAAATATTTTTGGTGAATTCTACAACTGCTCCTGGTTTTCCTGTGCTTCCTGACCTGTGCAACAGCCACAGCCTCCTGCACTCGCTGGGTTCACAGACTACCTGAGCCACATAATGCAGGCTGTAAAAATAGGAAACACCCTATCCAGAATAAACAACATCACCAGTGGTGTCCCTCAAGGCTCCATTCTAGGCCCTCTCCTTTTTTATCATCTTCATAAACAACCTGCCCTCAGTCTGTAAACCCATATGCACTCTCTTTTATGTGGACAACATAGTTCTTTTCACTCACAGTAAAGATATTGATGTTATCAACCAATCACTTGGCTCCTGCTTTGCCAGACTTCAGGACTGATTTGCTTGTGAACAAAATGGTCCTTAATCTCCCTAAAACCCAGTCTATGCTATTTGGGACCAGGCACAACCTAAATAAGCTACCCATCATGTTCTGCATCCTTATAGCCAATGGTTTACCATTAGTAAAGACTATGTCCTTTAAGTATTTTGGTGTCTACCTCAATCCCACACTATCTTTCAAATCCCACCTCCAGCATACTACCTCACTTCTTCACCAGAAATGAAATTCTTTTTACAGAATTCACCAGTTCTTAATGCCTATTGCTAGAATCTGGATTGCAATGGCAAATCTTGTCCCCTCTCTTGACTATGGCTCGATTGTCCTTGACGCCACCAACAAATCCACATTACAAAAAAAAGTAAACCTTATACTATAAAATCAGGAAATTTGCCATTGGCAGTAGAGCCAATACTCACCACTGTCTGGACCTAAACTCCTTAAACTGGCTTCCTCCTGACCTTAAAGCCAATTTGACACTTGCCACTCTTGTCAAGGAAACCTTCTGGCACCCCTGCTTACCTAAAAAAACAAATCTCATTTGTGGATCTCCTCTCATCCCGCTCTCCCACTAACAACAACCTTCTGGTCCCCATATTTCGCACCAACATGGGACTGCACTCTTTTAGCACCCAAGCTGTATCTATTTGGAACTCCTTACCCCCCCATCAAAATATCCTCCACCATCCCAGTCTTTACAAAGCTCCTAAAAGCACAGTATTCTTCATCTCAAGCCTGCAAATGCTTCCACTAATACCCCTGCCCCAATTGCCCACCTATCCCAATAAGCTATGCTTTTACCCCCCTTTTCCTTGACCTAGTGACCCCAACAAAATATGCACTTACCCCCACCTGTTTTCCTTTTCCAGTTTCCCCTCCTCCCCCCTCTTTCTAGTGACCACTACCTTTTCTCCCTTCCTCTCTCATGCTCTTTAGTGAATGCTACCACACGTGCAACTGGAATTGTTACTCACCTGAGTTTCCATCAGTCTCAGTGTATACAACTCTATGGTCATCTCCAATTGTGCATCCCTTTTCATACTTATTATAAATCTGACAAGTTCATGGATACTAGTACACCACTGTATCTTTTTGTATCCTCAGATCAACATATTGTACTTCCTCCTTTGACTTATGTATTTCCCTCATTGTCTGTGCTGTTTCAACTGGGTCATGCCTGAAAAAAGCATTCATTGCCAGTGCACTTACCTGGTAAACAAAGTTAAATAAAGAAACACATTTTTATTTCTTTGTAACGTATGTCCAGGAAAGGTCAGTGACAGCTCATTTCCAGGTGTGCCCTGGGGTGGTGGGTCACCTCCTGATGAAAATCCAGCATGGATCAAAACACTGATGCATTCAGGCAGTAATCTTTTCAGGGGCTAGTATCATCTATTATGGGCAATTAAAATCTAAGCATTTACGTGTTTTTGGTACATTTTTCACTGCCTTACTTTCTTTATCCTGCGTGCCGGCCATTTTTTTGGTCTTACTGGTGGGTTGCATGGACCTGTTTTGTTGATGGGGGAATGTTGGTCAGAACACCGGGGAAATTCCCTTACTCTTGTGAGGGGGCACTGTTGGCCCAATTTGCAAGATGGAGGAACCCATGGCTGTGGAAGAGGAGGGTCTGCAGCAGGCTGTGGTGAGGTCCTCCCTCCCAGCTGGCAGTAACTTGGAGGACATGGACTATATGAATCCTGACTCTACAGCCAGTGGAACTGAAAGTGAAATGGAAACAGCAATGAATTTTACAAAGGACATCCAGACCAGAGGTGAAACAGAGATGTGTACAGCTAAAGCGCAACTGGAGGTAGAGATGCAGGAACGCAGACAACAGCCAGTGCGACTACTCACTGAAGATGAAGAAAAATTCCACTGTAGGAAAGAGGAGACCATAAAACAGAAGTCAGATCAGCATAGAGCTAAAAGAACTGATCAGAATATAAAGGAAAAATGGGATTGCACACCGCAAGTGAGTTTTGATGCCAGGAGCATAGCAACCAGAGTGAAGCCCAAAAGATGGACGGTGTCGGCAAGAATGACGGAGGTATTTGGAGTGAGGAATATGGGCACAGCAAGAGAAGGTGAAAGGGGGTATTGTGAGAAAGCAAATATACTGAACAAATATTTTTGTTCTGGATTTAAGGAGAAGAATCAATCACTACCAGAATGTGGGGTTAAGCAGGAAAAGAGCAAGGACTCAAGTGGTATGGCCAAAATAATGGAGAAAAGGATGCTGGAAAAACTTACAGGGTTGAAATTAAATAAATGTATGAAACCTGATGACTTAAACCTGAGGATGTTGAAGGTGATAGCAGAAGTAATAGCAGGTCCACCTGCAGAAATATTCAGCTGCTCACTGGCCATGTAGGAGGTTGCTAGGGACTGAAGGACAGTGGACATGGTCCCTCTACACAAGAGTGAAAGGAAGGATGACATCTATAGTGGGAAAATTATGGATTATTTACTAAGGGAGGAACTAGTGGACTTCCTGGAGGCGAATGGGCTACAGGACCCCAGACAACAGGGGTTCATGAGGAGAGGATCTGCACAGACAAATCTGGTTGACTTCTTCAACTGGGTGACCAGGAAAGCAGATAGGAGACAGACAGTAGATGTGGTATACTTGGATTTCAGCAATGCCTTTGACTCAGTCCCCCACAAGTGGCTGGTCAAGAAGATAAGGGACTTACAGGTGGGTGAACAATTGGCAATTTAGGTGGAGAACTTGTTAAGGGGAAGAACACAAAGGATAGAAGTTAATGTTTTTTTTCAGAGGTAAGGGAAGTAACAAATAGAATACCTCACAGGTAAGTGCTGGGCCTGGTCCTTTCAAGATCTGCCTCTTTGCAAGACAAAGAACCTCTGTGCGTAAACACTGAGGCAAGGGTTACCCCAAAGGGCATTTGGCTTGGAAGCCAAGTTTCAAGAAAATACAAAATCACACATGCCCGCACAATGCAAAGCATCATGGGCTGCATATGCAAATCACCACAGAATGTTATGCTGGTTCAACTTTAAGCAGAATTGCATGGTGCCGGAAGGCCTCTCACACAGTTTGCAAAGGGTGCTAACAGATGGCATAGACATGTGTTTCGTCCTACCAGGACTCATCAGTATGCCTCGTCTGTTTGACACCCCAGTGGACACAAAGATCTGCACAAGCGTGGACATGAAGGAAGGGATAAAGTAACTCAGGGAGAACTTGGGCAGGTTGGAGAACTGGTCAAAGATCTGGCAGCTGGAATACAATGAAAAAAAAAAAGAAAAGTAATGCACATTAGGAAGAAGAACCCAAAAGTGCAATTGGACATGGGGGAAGGGATGCTGGAAAGCACCACGGAGGAAAAGGTCATAGGGGTCATGATATCAGAGAGCCAAAAAAACAACAGCACATTGCAGTAGAGCTGTGGACAAGGCAAAGAAGATGCTGGGTTGTATAGGGAAGGGGATAAGCAGTAGATGCACAGAGGAGATCATCCCATTGTACAGGTCACTGGTGTGACCACACATGAAATACTGCACAAGGTCCTGAAGTCCACACTCCAAGGAGAGATTGAGACAAGGTGGAAGAAGCAGAGTGCTGGGCAGGATGTTCCATCAGGATTAGGGGGCAAAACATGTGAGGAGAGGTGCAGGACTTGAACTTATACAACCTTCAGAAAAGGATGAAAAGGAGCAACATGATCCAGACATGCAAGTACCAGTTTAGTATGACAGGGTGGACACCAAGGAACATTTATCCTTGAGTTCAGCTGTAGTGATGAGTAGGAACTCATTTAAATTCACAGGGGGGTAGATTCAAAAGGGACGTCTGTAAGGATTTTTTCACAGAAAGAATGGTGGACAAGCGGAGCAAAGTGCCAGAGTCAGTGGTAGAGGCCAAGTCAGTGAGCAGCTTTAAGCAGGGATGGGACAACCATACAGGATTAGTTAGAAAAGGGGTTGCATGGCCACTAGGGCTGAGTAGCTAGGAAGGGTGGGCAGACTAGACTGGCTGACAGGACATTTTCTGCCATCACTGTCTAAGTATCTGTGCCGGTATCTATAATGAGTGCCATGGTATCTTTAACTTCCTCCTGGAAAGCCCCCAGAGATGGGCAAAAGCACCAGTTTAGCATCTTATCTGAAGGACCCCACCTCAACAGTACAGCACTCCCATAGTGCTACACTGCAGCATCAGTACTGGGCATTTGCCCATGTTTCTGGTGTGGGACTAGAATACACGATCTTGTGTGCAATCTGCTGAGCCACTGACACAGATACTGAGCCACTGACACTGACAACACTGTCATTCCCATACCAGGAGTCAAACCCAGGCCACCTGGGTGGCAACCAAGAATCCTAAACACTAGACCATATGGGAGTATAACCCAATATAATACAAACCCATAGACTACAACACAACAAGATACAATACAAAACAATGCAGTACAGTTTTGTATAGTCTCTTTCATATGGCAATACCTCATAGAGTTAAAATGCTTTTATTGATGTGAACATCTCAAACAAAATACCAAGTACAGGCAAAGTAATAAATCAATAGGTAGAAACATAGAATTTGCAGGCAGATAAGGACCACTTGGCCCACATAGCCTGCCAGTTTTTCCAGGCTACCTACAGTCAATAAAACATCTTTCTGGATATGCTAACGTTTTAATTAGCAGTGACATTTTTGAGTTAACCTTATGCAACTTAACAATGCAGCGTCCTTTCTTTTACCTACCAGGGATTGTTTATTTAAAGTATTTTACCTGGAAAACCTGATATGAGTTGAAATATCTAATTTATAACAGTGTCTAGGTAAAAACACAAGATAGCGAACTACATCAAACAAATGTTCTTTCAAATATTAACACTGGTGTGATAGTCACAGTTTTCTGAATTAAGTACATTACAAAATATATGATGTTCAACATTTAAAGCCTGAAAAATATGAAAAGCATTTTTTCTTCAATAGAGTTTTATGGCTATAACTAGAAGTTTTCACTTTTCTGAAGTCCATTTGGAATCCTCCAAAAACACCACCAAGTAATACTGTAACACTACTCTTTGAGGACCAAATGCCTCTACAATATTTCCTCTGAGGTATTCATGTCATGTGCTGGGGTTATACTCCATAAATATTCCCCAAATGATGAGAGAATAGTAGACTGGTACTGCTAGTAACAGAATCAGCTTCATAATGATAGGGGAGGCTAGCAAATCATTCTTCAAATCTGAACCATACAAAATAATGGGTTACTGAATTGTGGTTTAAAAATAATTCTGTTTCATTCTTTCAATCTGTGTTTAGTGGATCTGGAAGGATATAATTTAATCTGAAATGTCAGCTGGTCCAGCCTCTGAGAATGTAGAGCTTGCAAGTAATTCATAAAAAAAAAAAATTGGGAGGGGGTTGGAGATAACGCTACAAACACTGGGGAGCTTTTCCAGTTTAAAAGCATCACTTCTGCCAGAACAAAAACATACTGCAGTACTACATTCCAAGACAAAGTGATATTTTTGAGTCTCACATCATACTTGAAGTTGATGCCAAGGATTGTCTTACATTGCTTCACACTGAGGCGACACTATCAAGCTTCTATACAGTGGTTGTGGCCTTATATAAGTAATCACAAAGGTGACAGTGTTTTCAAAACAGAATTAAATTATGTGTACCTAAACCCTGACACAAGGATTAGTTTGTCAAATAAATTTAAAATTGGATTGTTAAACACAACCGAGTGCGGCCATCTCGGTTGTACAGAAAGGAGATAGAAATTGCAAAACTAATGAGAAAATGTGCTTTAAAAATAGCTGAATGAATTTTAAATATTCCAGTAAAGAATCTCAGCAAGCCTTGACTGAGGAGTTGCATTAAAGGGGGGCTAAGACTGATCCAAGAGGCTGACAGTTTCTTTTCAGTTATGATGCGAGGAATGGCAAATTACATATGGGATGGTTGTTGTGCCGTGTTAAAAACTGTAGTCAACAGATTTAGAATCTGAACTTTCTAAGACCTGAATCAGAGCATTCCAAGTTTTGTTTAGCATAAATGCGTTGAGTTAGCCAGAGGGTCTCTAGAATAAAAACAATTTCATGCGGCAGGATCTGGGAGATTTGAGAAGCCACAGCTGTGCTTTAGAAAAAAGAGAAGTGAAAATACTTTAACCATTTCAGTCTCTTTCTGTTGTGCAGGAGGAGGAAGAAATTAAAATTTCCATGGTTGAAGTCCAGTGTCCTGGTCCTGCTGAGCCTTTGAGCACCTCTGCAATAGCCCCACATCACATAGTCATTCATCACTTACCTGTTGAGAAGGCACTGGATGGACCTTTGTTCTGGGGTTACCTACACAAGACAAATGCACAGACATACAATTAGAACAAAGAAGACTGAAAAACCAGTGGGGCACCACTTCTCCCAGCCTGACCACTCAATTTCGGAAATGTCAGTAATGGTCTTAAAAGGAAATCTCGAAAACACACAACAGAGATGAGCTTTTGAGATTAAACTTATTTTACATCTTAATATGGTAGCAGATGGGATGAACGTTGATCTGGGTTTCATGGGACATTACAGAAACTGACATCCACAGACTTCTTCTTCAGACTGGCATATTATAGGACTTCAGCATGTGTGGGATGTGGGTGCGTGTGTGCATGTATGTGTGTGGGTATGTATTGTGAGGTACGTAATATAACCAGTGTGGGGCTCGCTGTCACATTGAGGTAGGCCTCTGTTTAGATACATGCAGTTACAGTGTGTTACTACTCTTACTTCACACACATAATGAATATTAATTCCTCCTTAGTTTTTATCTTTGCCCGGGAGTGGGGTTGATTCTGTTGCATCACATTCAGATTACCTAGCCTGTTACTGTACATACAGGAGTGTTATCATAGACTTCACATGTTTTTTTTAACTCTGTACATATTGGGGTGCGAGATCTCATTTGCATGGGAGTTCTGGACAGATCTTTTTAAATTAGGCTAATATTGTAGTGATTGGTGGAAATGTAGGCATGTTAGACCGCTGGTCTTACACACACATACTTTATATTTGCTTCTAGTTACCTTATCCTGGGGAGGGTGGCAGTTTTATTTCATTGTAGTTCTATCCAGAATCCTTGGAAATGTTACTACGTAAATAGGAGTGCAGTTAAATAGTGTCACATTTTTGCTCTGTAGGTATTAGGATACATGAGCCCTTTTACTTAGGATTTCATGACAAGTTGAATTCCTTTGGGGAACAATTGCAGTGATTGATGTGAATAAAAAAGGTTCATTAGGGGAGTGTGTGTGTGTGTGTGTGTAGGAGAGAGAAAGAGAGTATCTCCTTAAAGCTAGTTATTCCCCACCCACCCCTGCATTATAGGGTTGTGGGGTGTGTAATTTGTTGTGTGAAGAGGAGGAGAGAAATTACATTTTATCTCTTTTCAGATTCCTTAGACACTTCTGATACATCAATGTTAAATTCTCAGTGTATATTGACATCAGTACATATCAGGCTACATGGTCTTAATTCCTTGGTGGTCCTCGACTAGAGTTTTTTGTTTGACACTAATACTGTCAATTTATATTTAAATTATCATTTATAAAGTCCTGTCACTACACTAGAGGTTTTTGAAGTTATGGGCATAATATCTAGCTAGAGAGTACAGCTGGGTGATAGGTCCAGCTAAGTTTTACACATCATACAGCGTGCACTGATGTTTTTAAGACAACTT
Organism: Neoceratodus forsteri; assembly: GCA_016271365.2. Taxonomy (NCBI): domain Eukaryota; kingdom Metazoa; phylum Chordata; order Ceratodontiformes; family Ceratodontidae; genus Neoceratodus; species Neoceratodus forsteri. Next base: position 946,567,847 of record CM028136.1, on the reverse strand, counting down.
TACTGGTAACTTCTTGTCTATAATGCATGCATTGAAACTTCTTGAAGTCCTAAGACAATCTTAGTATGTCTTTAATCTGGGTGGGGGTTGCTTTTCAGTAATCACATCCTTATACACACTGTGACACTCATAGCTTGATTTAAGAGACATCTGTTCCAGCAGTGTTATCTTATGTCAATTAAATTTATATGCAGTAGGATTCTTTGTATGTGTTTTGCTCCAAGCACCTTTGACCCTGGGACCCTCCTGGCTGAAGGTAATATGGTACTGTTAAAATTCTCTGACATCATCTTCTGTATTTTTTAAATGAATATTTTAAACCAATGGGGATTTTTTCTGTTTTTTCTGCATGATCTAGCTGTTAAAAGTATTGTTTTTTTTCTAAACAACTGCCATTAGGCTTCTGAAGAAGGACTGGTTGGTCTGAAAGCTAGAGCACTTTGTTCTTGTTGTTACATCTATGTTGGTCCATTAAAAGGTATCAAATCATTTGCTTCGGAATCTATACAAGACAAGTGAGTATGTTTACATGCTCTTTACATTTCAAATACTGTGGTTACATGAAGCTGAATTAAGCAAAAATGAACATGAAGCCAATCATTTCCTAGGCATTAACAACTAATTTGGGGGGGGGGACCTCTAGCCAATTGTTAATCCTAGCAAATGACTGGCTTTGAGGCTGTTATTTTGATTATACAGCTGGGCCAGCTTGAATGCAATGTAGTACTTTGCAGTATTACTGCAAAATGCTGCATTATGCTACAGGGAACAGTGTAATTCAATGGCAATTAAGCCTTTTTGTCATGCAGTGTTCTGTGACGTCATTTTTTTTAAGATACCATGTTGTATCCTGGCTGGCTCCACTGTACATCTATTTGCAATAACAACCTTGGTTTTGAACTGTTTTATAATTTACTTTTACCATTAACATATATAGTAGGATGCAAAAAAGATTTTATTTATCAAAGATTTGGAACAAGATAGCCCCTGAAATCAGAACCACGAAAAATATAGTCCATTTTAAACAAAGACTGGATGACATCTGGGAAGATAACTGCTCCTGCTTTAATATGGGAGCATAGTTACTTGCTGTGATCATGTGTTGGTCCTTCACCTGGGTCCTGTCCTACAGTGAGTGCTACCTATGAACAGCTGGGTTGTGGTGGTGGGTGGGATGGGGAGTTTGGGATGGGAGCTGCAACTGTGCATATTAGAATCAACACTGTTACTATGGTATGCTGGAGCCAAAACAAAATACCATCTTAAGGAAAATTGTTTGATGGTGGGGGGAGGAGGACAAAATAATGTGTACCCCATATCACTTGTGTACTCCATATCCCATGTATATCCACGTGTATCCCATATCCCATGCTCCTATCGTACAATTGTTATCTAAATATGCGTCATGGGTCTGTTGTAACCAAAGCCTGCACCTTATGTAACCGTTTGCTTATACTCAGGATAACTTTGCAAAGCAGGGCCTCACAGTCCTAAAAGTTACTTCCTGATAAAAAATAAAGATTTGTATTTATCTATCTATTTTGTCAGTGCACAGTGATGTGGAGCAAGCAGTGTGGCAAGAGTATGTTTTGTGTTAAAGACAGTATGTATGGCACAGCGTCAGCTGGCAGCTGGATCAGTATGTCGTAGAGGCTAATGGCCAATACAATAGGCAATAAGTAGTCTTGCAAGGCTTATAATATTCATTTAGAATTATAATATATCCAACCCTTCTTTAGGGGGTACAGTAACCTACCGGCATTATTGCCCAAGATGGGCCGGGCATGGCCAAGGTTACTCCCATGTCTTGAGGTACTGATGGTCTGCTCGACAGGACACCTTTGCACTCTAACTTGGGTTGCTTTACTGCCTGTGGGAGATTACAGACATTGGCACCATGGGGTGTGTAAACTAGACTAAATGACACAGCTGGACATTGCGTACTTGATTCCCCACTGGAGGATAATTCTGATAAAGTTCATTTACATAGAGTACCATGCCACTAACCCAAGAACTACAACTCATCATTTAATACATAGTTCATCATGGTAACTCCAACTCTTCTCATGGAAGACCCTTTCCCAACCATTGATCTTATTTCTGCCAGCTGTGTGGCTGCATCCTTATTCAGCAGATAACGATTCTCCCTTTTCTCCTAGCAGTTCATGCTCAGGACACAGTACAAAACACTCTTTGTCTCTTTGGTGGCATCACTATGCCAGGACTTCCCTGTTCCCTCCTGTACTGATACCTTTGTCTAACCTATGGGTACTGCACCCCAGCCCATGCCTCTACAAACAGTCTTCCAGTATGCTGGGGTGGCATCAACCTCTCAGGGTTAACCGTGGATTGGGGCAACCTTCATACTAGTATTTCCACACCAGATCTGAGAACCCATATTGTATCAACTTTAGACACCCACAGCACTCCCAGCATCCTGCTCTCCATGGATGGCCAGATGCAGCATGGTAGCAGGTGCTGGACAGAGTTTCCAGGATTCTATTCACCACCAGGAGATGGGAGAGTGTCTGTTACCTTAGAGCTGCTGCATCTTGACAGTACCTGATTCACCAGTCAATGGGGTGCTTATTGGTCACTGCATTAGTAAGTTTGCATTGTTAAAATGGAAGATGGCTGCCAGGCCGGGCGTGCTGTAGTGCTACTCTTACAATTGTAGTGTGTTTTTTCCTAGACCATGTTTTATTTTTGTCGTTTTTTGTTTCCATGTATTTGTTTTTATTATTGCCTTTCATTTAGTTGTTATCATTGTTTTTACGGGTACATTGGGATTATTCATTTTGTCCACTGTTGCCTATTGTCGCCCTGTTCACCCTAAAGGTTTGTACTGATCTGCTTATGTATTCTGGATCCTGTTGGATTTACCCAGACCTGTTGTTCATTTGATCCGGGCTGGAATCAGGAAACTTTGAGAAGAGAGGGGGGAGGAGAGGAGAGGAGTCGAGGAGAGGCAGTGGACTATCTGGATTATTCGGAGTTTGAATTTACTAACTGTGTGCAGCACGGAAGAGGACTGTGTGGTTCTGTTTTGAACTGAGCCCTTGTTCAGACGACTCTGTGGTGGCGCCTTTGTAGGTGTAAGAACTGGATAATAGACAATGGACGGTTTTCCCTGTGGGGTGCCTGATGGCCAGAATTCGGGGCTGCTAGGGGAGCTGAGCCGTGGCTTTGTTGGGGTAGTCAATGGAGTGGGTTATCGGCTCACTTAGGCTCTCTGGGAGGCCAACTGGTGGGCTGGCACTGGTAGAGAGCCATGGAAGTGGCTGCGGTTATTTTCTGGCCGCGGTCCCTCCTATGGGATTGCTGGGTCCATTGCTCCGCGGGTAAATGGATTACAAATGAGGACACTTGCTCAGAAGACCTTCTGCCTGTATCTGGTCAGACTGTTATTTTTAATTTTCTGATTTTTACTGTTACTTTTGGGAGTGCGAGTGCCTGTGTTGTCAGTTCCCCATGCAGTGAGACAGCCTGGGGGCTAAAACTGCTCACAAAGTTATCCATTATTCTACTATATTCTCTTTGGGGTGGACAGACAGTGAGAGTGCCTGTGTCCTGTTAAAATCTTTCCGAGGCAGTGAGAGGGCCTCGAGGACCCTTTTTCTTCATCCAGGATTTAATTTGCAGTAGACTCAATACTCCATTAATGACTGGAATATTTTCAAGCTGACTCATTTTGTTTAAGATCCTGAGCTGTGATATTTTAATTTATTTTAGGATTTTATGCCGGGTGGGGTAACTGAAGGATATTTATTTAATATTATGGGGGGATGGGGGTTGAGGGTTATTTATTTTTCCGTAAGTAAGTGTTGGGGTTATATTTTATTTCAATTATGTTTTATTTTATTTTGATATTTTGACTGATTTTTAAATATTTAGGGGTATTGGTGGTCTAGTTAATGTAAGGGTTGTTTTGATAAAACAGTCACCGGAATATGTTGGAGGCCTACTCCCACGGTCGTGCGCTATTCTCCCTCTGCTCTTTGCACCCTCTGGCCCTCCCCCCCCCCTGCAGTTTACAACATATCAGCACTGTAGGGAGCTGGGTATTGCTCGTGGGAGAGGGAGGGGGACTGGGGGGTGTAAACAGTGGAGAGTGAATGAGCGGGGCCATCACATCAGGGTTGTAAGATGTAGGTGATGCCCTTGGTCGAAATGGAACCAAGATCATGGTTTGCCATATCTGTTTTCCATACCCAAGGGCACTACTCATTTTTTTTTTCAAATTGAATATATTTTATTTGTAGGAAGAGTTGACAAGTCATGTATTCCAGACATTAGACAGGGAAAAAATACATATTACCTTTACATATGCACAGATTGTATAATAAGGTCCTGTTACGGTGTTGACTATGACTCTATTAACAAAATAAAAAATGTCCAATAAAAACATAATCTTAGTCTTATTTGCATACTGTAATCTCATCAACCTACAGCAACCTTCCCATATTCCTCCTCCTACCTCTCCCCCCCCCCAGGATTCCCCCCCATCCCTATCAGGTATGCGGTGACAATAGCCTATGTTTCCATTAGCCCAGGTATAGTAGTCGGAGAGGGTCAAAGTTAGTGTAACCGTGCCACTGGTATGGTTCCTCCCCTTTCCCTCATTACAATGTTAATCAGTATCCCATGGGCCACTAAATAGTCAGTAGAGCATGTAAAGGTGCCCATACTTTCTGATAAAATTGTGGCCTCTTTGTCATATGATGGATCATGTTTTCAGCCTGTAAAGCAAAAAGTATCTCTTTTAGTCATTCTGTGTATGTTGGGATATTCTGGTCTAATCAGTGGCGCATGACCACTTTTTTGGCACATATAGATATTAGTGTCATGTATTTTCATTGAGTGCCTCTTAAAACCTCCCCATAATCTCCTATTATCCAAATTTCTGGGCTAAAAGCCTCAGATAGCCCTAGCAGTGGATCTAAGTTGGACAGGCACTACTAATTTTAGTGGGCAGGTGGCTTGAGTGTCCTTGGAGGTTCATCCAACTTGGGCGGTGGTATGCAATGCCAGGTCCATTAACTCATTGCCTCCACAGGAGCACTCTGAGAATGCACCACTTGTCTCCTGCATCTCCTGTATACTTTTAACAGTCAATCCTGGGCATTTCTAAGCAAAATCAAGCCATAGTCAGCATGTTGCAAGCAAATGCTAATAGCTCAATAACCGTACATGCTAGACACAAAGTATATGAGTGGCAGAGTTATTCAGCACAAACTTACCTTTCCAATGGTGGCATGCATGTAATAAGTAACTTAGTTTTTTTTCTATGCTGGTCAAAACAGCAAATCAAATATTTTTTTCACTAAAAAAAGGCAATATAAGCCATTTTTTGTTGGAAAATATATAAAATATCAACACCAAATTAAGCATCCAGACATTAGATGGTGTTTTAATATTATGTTTGTTAAAAAAAGATATCTTTTTACTATGAAACATAATTTTTCCCCATTTTAGTCAAGGTGCTTTGGTGAGATTTGAGGGGTGAATCTCAACCACACACACCATATCATAAACAAATGTGTGTAACTCCAAAAGTATACATGATACACACAAAGTATCAGCATGAAAGTTGTTCAGCACAAAAATGCATTTCCAACGGTGTTTTGCAATCAATTGTAATAAATACGGTTTTGTTTTTATACCTGCTGAAGTGGCAAAAAAGTGCATTTTATTCAAGCTGCTTAGGCGAGTCTTGATGAAAAAAATGTCAGCCATACACACCGTACCATAAACAAATGTGAATAGCTTCTAAAGTATACATGATACACACAAAATATCCGCATCAAACTTGATCAGCACAAAATTGCCTTTCCAACGGTGCTTTGCAATCAATTGTAATCAATACTTTTTTTTTTTTATTCAAGCTGCTTAGGTGACTCTTGAAAGACAAATGTCAGACACAGACACACACACACACTGACCTGCACACACACTCACGCGCTGACATGCACACACCACCGCAAACAAATGTGCATAACTTTTAAGGTATATGCAAAAGACAAAGTATCAGCAGGTAACTTTTTCTGCACAAATTACCTTGCTAACGGTTCCAAGCATTCAGTTATAATCAATATTTCTTTGTACTACCTGAAAGACACCAAGATCAGTTTTCTGAAACTGAAAGCAGTTATTATACAATAGTAGTGAGCAGACAAAGTATTCTCACTGCAGTCTGAAAACTCCAGATGTCACAATGTCTCCAGATATGTCCACATATCACACTGTAATTCTCCATATATTACTAATTACTACAAAAAAAATTAAAAAAACAGCACAAAACAGTCCTGTTGTATAAAAGGACTCTAATGGCCAGGTGTGTGATACAGAATAGATCTGAACTCATGGTAAGTGAACTCAGGCAACTCATGCAACCATAATTCGTGGCAACCCTAAGCTCCATCATTCGTTCATGATATTCCACCAGCTCACTTGCCAATCATTCAGATAAATTCTGCATCACACACCTAGCCATCATGTATCCCCTTAGTACTTTGGTACTAAAGACCAATCTTTCATGTCTTTCTATCGCACCAATGTATGCAATGACATTCAACACAGAGTTGTCCCAAATATCAGAAGGTGCATGGCGGCACCCTCTTTCATACACCCACATGTAATAATGAGCATTGGGGCATAACATCACAACACATACAAGCATGTGCACGGTGGCACCCATGGTATTTGGCATGGCAGCCACGAGTCGCAACACAGAATACAGAATGCCATCAAATGTCCACAAAATTATTACACTCACCACAATCACATTTTTCTTACCTTTTCAGATGGTGTTCCATGATGATGTCACTGCACTGAAGTGATTTCAACATCCTTACCGGGTGTGGTTCCAACCTCTCCTCTGTTGTCTGTCATCCTTCTGTGAATAAAGTAGTTCCATCCTCTTGTCTGCGTCCTCTTTCTGTAAATAAAGAAGTTCCATTCTCTCCACTGTTGTCTGTGGCATTTTTATAAAAAGAAAAACAAAACAAAAGGTCCAACCTCTCCCCTGCTGTCTTTGGTGTCCTCTGATGAGAAAAAAAAAATAGTTCCAACCTCTTGTCTGTAGTCTGTGTCAGATATTTGCCTTTATAAAGTCCTCCAGGTGTGCTGCTGTAGTCCTCTGTGGCAAATTTGTCATCTTCTGTGGTCCTCTGCTTTTCACTTGTTGTGTTCCTATCAACTGCCACCTTTACATAGTTGCGGGACCACCACCTCTGCATGTCTCTCCACTCCATGCACTGCAGCAGCTGTAGCTGAAGGCAATACTCCATCTTGCATGTCTTTGTATTTTCTTCCATTCTTCCCCAGGCAGGACTTGGCTTCAACCAAACAGTCAACGCCATGCACAACAGACAGTGCAAAGGACAGCACGAAACACAGAACAGCCAATGTGGCAGCCAAATGAAAATGAAAAATACTGAGCTGAAACCTCCACTCCGCATAACTTATACTGAAAGAGACAGTGGAGACAAGCAGGCACACTGGCATAGTCACTCATTACTCTTATTGCTGACTTTTTTTTGTATTCCTTTGGATCCTTTGAGTCCTAACTATTCTCAGTCTGCCAATCGACGCATCAACCCCAATGGCATCATACCACCACATCATTGTTGCGATCGCTCAATGAAAACACTGTCAGTACACTGAGATTATGTGGTGGGTGGCCATTACAGATGTGTCCACTGTCAAGCAGAGAGCTGCTATGCTCATCACACATAATGGCAGGTGACAGAAATTCTGGACTGACCAAAAGGAAAAGAAATTACTTCAGATATAACAAGATGATGGCTGACTCCCAAAGCAATGCAAGTTTCAGCCCTCCATTAGCACTTTCAGTTGGCCCTCCAGGTCTGGTGAGCGAAATAAGCCTCACACTGTCATCTGCTGTGTGAAGCCACGGTCGCAATACTTTCTGAACACCCCCACATTTCTCTCACCACCCGGGAACTCCAAAGTAAAGTTTCCGTCACGTTTTCCTTTACTTTCACTCACCAGACCTCTTTTAGCTCAGTATTTTGCATTTTCATTTGATGCAGCCCATTCAATGACTTGCATGTCACTGCATTATGACTGAAACACCAATGGACCTAACCTACTTTCACTAACAATGCGCAACAATCCTTTTCACACCTATGACACCATGTATGACATTTTCAGTGTCACACGACGTACAAAACTCTATGGTCTTTCACAAAATCTCGGGCTCTGTTCTCTCACTCTCAGTCTCTCTCACTCACAATATCTCTCTCACAAACTGCAGTCTCTCAAACTCTCACTCATTGGTCTGTCTCACAAACTCTCTCTCTTGAAAACTATGGTCTCTCTTGATCACCAGTCTCTCTCGCAAACTCTGGTCTCTCTCTATCATCAGTCTCTCTCACAAACTCTGGTCTCCCTCTAGCGCCAGTCTCTCACACAAACTCTGGTCTCTCTCTATCACCGGTGTCTCACGCAAACTCTGGTCTCTCTCAATCGCCAGTCTCTCTCGGAGACTCTGGTCTGTCTCGCACTCTCAATTGCCGGTCTCTCTCACACTCTCAATCGCCAGTCTCTATCGATTGCCAATCTCTCTCGATCGCCGGTCTCTCTCGGAAATGCTGGTCTCTCTCGCACTCTCAATCGCCGGTCTCTCTTACACTCTCGATTGTCGGTTTCTCTCACACTGTCGATCGCCAGTCTCTCTCTCTCGATCATTGGTCTCTCGCGCAAACTCTAGTCTCTCTCACAAACTCTGGTCTCTCTCGCACTCTCGATCACCGGTCTCTCTCGCACTCTAAATCGCCAGTCTCTCTCGATCATTGGTCTCTCATGTAAACTATGGTCTCTCTCACAAACTCTGGTCTCTCACGCACTCTGGATCGCCAGTCTCTCTCGCACTGTCGATTGCCGGTATCTCTCGATCATTGGTCTCTCGTGCAAACTCTGGTCTTTCTCTATGGCCGGTCTCTCATGCAAACTCTGGTCTCTCTCGCAAACTCTGGTCTCTCTTGCACTCTCAATCACCGGTCTCTCTCGGAAACTCCTCCTGGTACCACTGTCTCCTTCCCCTGCAGCTCCTCATCATGTACACTCAGAGAAGCTGCAGAGAGGGCAAGTCTTTTGTGTCACTAGTGTGAGCCTCATTATCTGTAGTTGTGATACTCTGGAAAACAATCAACACAGAGGTGTACATTGCATGTGTGGCATGTATATGATGGTTCAGCACGTTTCTTTTTCAGTGCACAGTTTCTGCACCTACCCTTCTTTGCTTTCACTGGGCAGTGTAGTCCAGCAGAAGTAGGATCCTGCTCAATTACAGCAACTGTGGCACTTTGTCTCCTATTGGTGTACCCTTCCAGCAGATTCTCCGAGAGAGCAATGCGAAAATTTAGCTGCCTATGCTTGTTCATCCTCCCGGTCTTGGATTGTTGAACATGATGCACACTCTCTCAAAACAAAGTAAAAGCATTTGCCAATGCCATGTCCCACAAATACAAGAAAATATATATCCACGACTTCTTAGATTTTCTGCTACTGTGGTACTGGCCCCAAAGCTGGTCATGTGCATGTTATACTGCTTCAGCACTTTCAGACAGGGAATAGATACTTCAGTGCCATTTCTTTGTCCCCTGGTCACAGATGTTGCTGGTAAGGTCAGGTCATGTTGAGTTGAGAGAAGGAAAACAGGATTGTTGTTTTTCCAAGTTGTGGCGATGAGTGATCCATCCTATAGCTGTTCATGATGACCACAGACTTTCTTCTTCATTGCTACTTTGTTCAGTTCTGCAGGTCATCCAACCCTGTTGATATGCATTGTGCCACATGCATACAAGCCAACATTCAAAAGTTCTTTTGCCAGGTGAACCGATGTGAAATAATTATCATAATACACATGGTGTCTTTTGCCACGCAGATCTTTAGTCAGGTCCATCACCACCCTCTCTCCAAGGCCCACTTCCACAGTGCCAGCAACCTTTCCTGTGTAGACTTGGAAGTCTAACACATAACCATTGTGAGGATCGGCAAGAACTCACACCTTTATTCGATACTGTTGCGGCTTGCTTCACATGTACTGCTTGAATGAGAGCCGTCCTCTGAATCCTACCATGGCCTCATCGATTGACACTTCTCAGTGTAGGTGGTACTCTGTCTTGCAGGCCATCCAAATGCACTCCATGATGAGACGCACATGATGAAGTTTGCCATGATTTTCCATTCCTCTGGGTGGATTTAGTGTGCTATTGTTGGCGTGTAGATACTACGTAATCTTCTCATAATGCTTACAGGTGATTACCTTGGAAATCGGAGAACATCCATAAAGATGGTGCTTCCCCCAGTACATACGGTAGTGTGGCACCTTCATAATAGACATGTTTAAATTTTTTTGGTAACTGGGTAGGCCCGCTGAGACCAGCAATAGTCCCTTTTTCAGGGACAACCCAGGGTTAATTACACAATAATACAACAGGATATAACTTTTACATTAAATTCAACAACATACAGTTAAATTATAGTTCATGAAAGGAGACAGTCATTTAGGCGGACAGAGTATATAAAGCGGACTATTATCAGTTCTTTGTCATACACATTAGGTGAGGTCAACAATCATAATCAGAGATCATGCAAGCAAGAGGAATTGCATTGGTTTAATTCCAGCAAGTGCGTTTGAAGTACCTTTTTGAAGCCCCTGAGTGATTCACATTCTTGGAGTTTGGGTGGAAGCGTGTTCCATAAGGGAGGAATGAGGGATAAAAAGGCCCTGGACCCTTGAGAGGACTGCATCTGGGGAACCTTGAGAAGCTGTCTGTTTGATGACCTTAGAGTCCTGCTATTTATTTTAGGTTGAAGTAACTCTGCCAGGCTAGGTGGAGCAGTGGTCAATCTGAGTTTATAGGCTAGGCATAGAGATGGGTAGTGTGGTCTACCTTCCAGGGTGGGCCATTTTAGGGCTTGCAGGATCTGACAATGGTGTTCTCTTTGGGGGTGCCCCTACAGCAAATTTGCTGATCCTGTTGTACAGTGTCTTAAGTTTACTTATCTCAGTGCTTTTAACAGAGAGGAGCACAGGGGAGCCGTACAGTAGTTTGGGTAGCCGGGTACCATGGGCAATCTTGGCTCGTGACCGCAGGGTAAGGTAGGTGCTGAGTCGGTACAGGAGACCTATCCTTTGGTTCAGTGTTTTAGATAGTTGATCTATGTGGGCCTTGAAGTTGAGTTCCTGGTCAATGGTGAGACCTAGGTATGTTAGCGAATCCACTACCACCACCTTTTCCCCAGACGATACGGAGAGTTTTAGCGTGTCTGATCTATTGGGTGCAATGTTTTGGGGCCCAAACAGCATCCCTTTGGTTTTTTTGCAGTTCAGTAGAAGTTTATTTGTGGACAGCCATACTTCCAAGGATTTTAGGTCTTTGGATAGCATTCTGCTGAGTTTGTCCGGATCCTCCATTGATCTATAGATAACAATGTCATCTGCATAGAGGATGATTTCTGGGCCTTTGCAGAAAGTTGGTAGATTATTAATAAATAGGGAGAATAGCAGTGGTCCTAGGATAGATCCATGAGGGACACCATCTTTTATATCAATCTTGTCAGATATGGCACCCTGCCATTTAAGTAATTGGGACCTGTCCAGGAGATAATCACTAAACCATTGTACTACTAGAGAGTCTAGTCTGATTTGTGTCAGTTTGGCCAGGAGTAGTTGGTGATTTACCAGTTCGAATGCTTTGGTGAGATCAATAAAGATTGCACCAGTGAGCAGTCCCTTATCGAGGGCAGAGAATATATCAGTGGTAAGGTTAAGCAGGGCAGTGTCAGTACCATCCTTCTTTCTGAAGCCGTGTTGGGCCTCGGAGAAGATATTATGTCTCTCCACATAATCCATGACCTGGGAATACACCACTCTCTCCAGCACTTTACTTAGTGTCGAGAGTAGGGATATATATATTCTCATTCAAGCAGTACATGCGAAGCAAGCTGCAACAGTATGGAATAAAGGTGTGAGTTCTTGCAGATCCTCACAATGGTTATGTGTATAGCCGTATTCCCAAAAAAATTTTTATGTTACACGCCATCACCGGAGTCCATCTGGGGTCCACTTTATTTGCTTCTGCCTGCTTACAGGCACTGTACCAGTTTGTCGCCTCAGCAATCAGTTCATAGAGTATCGGTGGAAATGTCAGATTCATGAAATCCATGGGAGTCTTCTCTGCACCCATCAATGTGGCCAGACCCACAGGCTCCTTGAAGTCTTCAACATGCACCGGCTGTAGCAGACGTGTCCAACCATCATTGCAAACCGCATCCAGATGTGTTGAAAGTTGCTCCAGTTGTTCAGCAGCATCCACTTCAACAGAGCTACTTGCATGGTGCAGTCTAGCTGAAGGGAGATCATCCTCACTGTCCGTGTAGTTACTGTGCTGCTGTAGCTTGGCTAATGGAACATCATCCTCTTCGCTCTCCGAGGAGTGCCTCTTCTGGCGCAGCATTGCTAGGGGTAGATCATCTTCTTCACTGAATTCACTATCCAGTGTAATCAAAGGCATCATACACATCAAGTCCACCTGGATGTCGCAATCATTAGGACAGTCAAAACCCCGACATTCCTCTTCCTTGTTGTCACTAGCACTATCAAACAGGCACAACAGGTTGTTATTGTAGACACTCTCCATGTTCTCCAGTTTGATTGCTCTGCACTCTTTACCATGTTCTGAGATGGTCTCAGGATGGTCCCTCTGGAGGTTCTAATGATGTTGAGGTTCTAAACGATCTCCGGTGGTTCTAACGCTCTCTGGGACGTTCGCACACAGTATCTATAATAGAAAAATACAGTCATATCTTTGCACTGCGAGCCACACAACCTTGCTGCATCCCACATCAGTTCCGTCTACAATGCTCCATTACCCGGCACAATAAAAGACAAACTGCAGGGTGTTTCACTGTTGGGGGGCCCACAAGCCAAGGAATCCATTTGATGTAATGTTGCTGTGTGTTGGAAGGTGGAGGTCAGGACACTCGCACAATGGAATCATTCTATGCAATGGTGCCAAGCCTCCTGGGGTGAAGGGTGACGGGGCACACAGACAACACATAAAGCTGTTTTCTGGATGGTGTGGGGTGTTGGAACACCAGGCACCATCCCACCAACACCAGTCCCAGTTGTTGGGAGGTTCCCGCCACCATCTGAGATCCATTACCATTGCACAAAATGGATTCCCTGGTGTCAGGGACCTCCCTCCAACCAGCAAGCACACGGCACCATCACAAGAAAATGGATTCCCTGGTGGCCTGTGGTCTCCACACCCTACGTATCCACCAACAAATCACACAGAATTCCCCACAGTGTTCAGTGGACCCTTCCCTCAGCCCCCAATGCCGGCAACAACACAAAATGGCATTCGGTTTATATCACATCTCTTTCATAAACAGCTAGCTGCAGGTCGGAGACCATGAGACTCCAGGGAATCCATTTTGTGTAATGATGCCTGGTGTTTGAAGGTGGGATGGAGGACCCTGACAGCATGACAATCAGTGTGCGTGCTGGCATCAGATCTCGGAGGGAGGAGGGTCACCCAGACAACAGGTGCTGCTCTTTTTTGGATGGCGCTGGGTCTTGTGTCACCTGGAACCATCCCACAAACAGCAATTTCTGTTGTCTGGGTGACCCCCCCCTCCTCTGAGACCAGACGCCACTACACAAAATGCTTGCCATGCTGTCAGGGTCCTCCATCCAACCTTCAGACATGCGACACCATCCCACAAAATGGATTCCCTGGTGGCCTGTGGTCTCCACACCCTACGGTATCCACCAACAAATCAGACAGCATTCCCCACGGTGTTCACAAACAAAAGGCAGTTTTTTCTTTTTGCACACTCCATCTCCCATGGCCCACATAAAGCAGCACCATAGCAGAACGGCATCATCTTTGGTACATTGACATCCAATTGCAGACACTCACCATGAATCACTCAGTGCAGGGGGGAGATGCACTGGACACCAGGGAACCCATTTTGTGTGGTGATGCTGTGTGTTTGATGGTGAGGGTGAGAACATTGACACCATGGAAATCATTTTGTGCGATGATTGCAAGCCTCAGAGGGTGTGTGTGGGCACACAGACACCAGATTACGCTGTTTGTGGGATGGTACCGGGTGTTTCAACACCTGACACCATCCCACAAACAGCTTAATCTGGTGTCAGGGGCTCCCACCACCTTCTGATGCTCATTGCCATCACACAAAATGGATTTCCTGGTGTCACAGGCCTCCCGCCGACCAGCAAACACATGGTGCAATCACACAAAATGGATGCCAAGATGTCCGGGTTCTCCCATCCCAATGTCAAAACACCAATCACCATCCCACACAATGGATTTCTTGGGATCCTGTGGTTCTCCATACCCAGCAACATACAAAAAACCCTTTGCTGCTTTTCAGTGGTCCCACTCCAACCCTCCGACACCCAGCACAAACAAAAGGCAGTTTTTTTCTTTTTGCCCACACATAAAGCAGCACCATAACAGAACAGCATCATCTTTGGTACATTGACACCCAATTGCAGACACCCACCATGAATCACTCGGTGCGGGGGAGGGAGATGCACTGAACACCAGGGAACCCACTTTGTGAGATGATGCCAGGTGTTTGACGGGGGAGGGGGGCCCAACCCCAGGGAATCCATTTTGTGCAACGTTGATGTGTGTTTGATGGTGGAGGTGAGGACACAGACACCATGGAAATCATTTTGTGTGATGGTGGCAGGCCTCAGAGGGCATGTGGGCATGCAGACACCAGAGTACGCTGCTTGTTGGATGGTGCTGGGTGTTGAAACACCCTGCACCATTTCACAAAACAGCATTCCTTGTTGTCAGGGGCTCCCACCACCTTCTGATGCCCATTGCCATCACAAAAAATGGATTCCCTGGTGTCACGGGCATCCTTCCAACCAGCAAACACATGGCGCAATCACACAAAATGGATGCCCAGGTGTCTGGGTTCTCCATCCCCAATGTCAAAACAGCACCATCCCACACAATGGATTTCCTGGGATCCAGTGGTTCCCCATACCCAGCAACATACATTTGCTGCTGTTCACTGATCCCACTCCAACCCTCCAACACCCGGCACTAACTAAAGACAGTTCTTTTTTTTACACTCCATCCCACAGCCCCCCAAAAGCATCATCATCACAGAATGGCATCGTCACCCAGCACACAACAAAAGAAAAATCTTCCCTGGTGTTCTTCACCCCCCCCTTCCACCCTCCGAATGTGAGTGATCCCCCTCCCCCCGTGACCTGCAACTTGCAAACACTACACCTGCAATGCAAAGCCACACCTGTCCAAGGGGGCAGTAAATCACTTGGTGATTTGGCCTGGGCAGATGACATCCCTACCAGGGTAGCCAAGATAGCCACAGAGATGACAGCTGAACAATTTTGGTACAAAAAACACACCATGAAGTAATATGCACAATTATGGAAGTGCCAGGTTATACCAGTAATGAATGAGGCAGGAAAAGAACTTGCAGAAATGACATGCTCCACAGAAACAGAACCTTGGCATTTTACCTAGCCAACACAGCTAAACAATCGGTCATCCTTTCAAAATCAGGCCAATACTGGGGGGAGCCACAGCCATACCTGTGTTTTCTGCTTCTCACTAACGTGGAACTAACATGGAACAAAATGAAACAAACAAACAAACAAATTCTGACATGCTCCACACTCCCCACACACCCCATATCTTGGCAGTTTACCTTTCTGGTTCTGGCTTTCTCGGCATGCTGCAGGCAATGAAAGACAATACAAGCGCTATGCCCACAATAGAAAAAGTGGCAAAAATGCAAAGAAAACAAAAAAAATAAAGAAAAAAAATTAGAGAAAAAAAAAACGAGGAGCCTGGATCAAGAGCTGCTGTGACTGAGAAGTCGTATTTCTGGTTTTCCAGCTTCTCGATGGCGTGGCTCTCCGAAAAAAGCAAAATACACCAAAATTCACCAAATAAATTACATTAGCATAGAAAACTATTGCTAACCTGAATCGCACAGGTAAAAGCAAGTAATTCTGTTGGCGATATCAGGCGTTCTGCAAGTCAGGACATAGTGATTCGCAGCTTGACTCCCACTGTCTCAATGCATAAAGCAAAGTGAGGACGCCAGCACTGTAAATGGGGTTTTCTCTCGATTTTCAAATGGGACCCCTACACTTGCCAGTCAATCCCAAGAGGCTATAAATGTGCAACATCACCCAGAGAGAGTTAATAAGCCCTATCTGGATTGGCTGGCAAGTAATTTTAAAATATTTTACTGCCGACTCCAGATGTCGCAAGGGCACACAGGGACAATACAGCTGATGTCTGTATTCCTCCGCGGACACACTGGAGCACTTGATCTGCTGACTCCAGGTGGCAGCTAGGACACAATGAGTTAAGAACAAGACTGCAATTATTGCAGGTCTTGTGGCAACAGTGAACCTGGCTTGCATCACTGAGACCTGGCTGGATGAGAATTCTGGCACCATATTGGAGGCCTCAACTCCAGACGGATATTCAGTGATCCACTGCTCAAGATTGGATTGCAGGGGGGGTGGGTTGCGGTCTGTTTTAAGACCGAACTTAATCTCATGAGTGTACCAGTTGAGAGGACTGAGTCATCTGAGTGTACTGTGGTAGCAGGTGTAGGCTGTAGGATCGCACTCATCTACCATCCACCCGGTGATGGGACGTGGTTCCTTCAGGAAGTGGCAGACTTCGTTGTTGTCGACATGGCGTTTGAGTCACCCAGACTGATGGTTCTAGGCGACTTCAATGCCTGGGTCGATGACGAACTCTTGCAATTTGGAAAACACTTCCTCCAGCTGATGTCATCTCTGGGCCTTACACAAATAGTTACCTCTGCTACCCATAAACATGGTCACTCTCTTGACTTAGTCTTTCTCCTGGGGATGGAGGCCTCCGATTTGTGGGTGGAACCACATGGATGGTCTGACCACTACACCATGGGATTTATTTTTAATGCCCCGCTTCATAGGCCTACCCCTGTGGAGATGATCAGATACTGCCCTTTGTGAGATATTAGCTCTGAAGGCCTGGCGGCAGTACTTGACCTATCATCCTTTCCACAGGCAAACAGTGACCCAGAGGCCCGGTGGCCTATAATATGGCCATTTTGGTGGCCCTGGATGTCATTGCTCCTGTACATGTTCATCCTCTCTCCCTTCGCCCTCGATCCCCTTGGTTTGATGGGACTTTGATGGAGATGCGGTGACTAGGACAGAAGGTTAGGCGCTGCTGAGTCCGTATGATGCCGACTACCTTAAATTGATGGATCATTATTGTATCTATCAATCTGCAATCACCCGTAAAAAGGCAGAGTTCCTGTCTGGGGAAATTGTAGCTGCTCAGAATTGACCAGCTCAGCTTTTTCGCAATGTGCACAGACTGTGCAACCCAGCCTATTTACATGTCTGAAAAGCCTTCTCACAGGTAGAGTGTGATGAGCTTGCTCGATTTTTTGCGACTAACATGGCTGACATCAGGGCAATACTCCAGCCAGCACACTTTATGGGTGTTGCACTTGGTCACTGCCCCTTAGCATTCCTGGAGTACTTTCAACCAACCGGAGTTCTTGGATGTCATGTGGATTGTCCGGGGTGTGCACCGTGCATGTTGTAGTTTGGACCCTGGACCAATTTCCCTGATCTTGGGTTGTACTGATTCCATCAGTCCAGTCCTTGCACGGATAATCTAGTGCTCCTAGGAAACAGAAGAGTCTTCTAGCTCCCTGAAGCAGGCGGTGGTAACACTCCTCTTGAAGAAAGCTTCTTTGGACCCCAACTGCCATGCGAACTACAGACCAATCTCTAACCTCCCCTTTTTGGGGAAGGTGACTGAGAAAGTAGTGACCGCACTGCTGGAGAACCATTTGACCATCCATGACATCTATGAACCCCTCCAATCTAGTTTTCAAAAGAGGCATAGTACTGAGACAGCACTGGTTTGGGTGCTCAATGATCTCCTGATGGCTAGAGATCAGAAGAACCATTCCATCTTGGTTCTTCTAGATCTGTCTTCAGCGTTTGACACTGTGGACCATGGGGTCTTACTTGATCACCTGAGGTTCATCTGTGGACCTGTTGGGTGAAGTTCTCAGGTGGTTTACATCTTTCCTTACCGGAAGAACTCAGAGAGTGGTGTCTGGAGTTTATTCTTCAGACCCAGTTTCTCTGTCAAGTGGGGTTCCTCAGGGTTCAGTATTGTCACCCATGTTGTTTGCAGTATACATGCTGCCCCTCGGAGACATTATAAGAAGGTATGGGCTGAGGTTTAATTGCTATGCCGATGATACCCAGCTCTACCTTTCTTTTGCACCTGACCATGATGGAGCTCTCTCGATCTTTAACAACTGCCTCACAGAAATCCAGGACTGGATGGATTCGAGCTGATTGAAGTTGAACTCAGAAAAGACTGAGGTGCTGATTGTGGACCCGGCACGCTGGATGGGGGGCCGGGAGTTGGTTCATCCTCTGGTCTTTCTCTTGGTGGTTTACCACTCCCAACCTCTGAACAGGTGTGAGATCTGGGGGTAATTTTTGATGATGGTCTGACCCTGCATTCGCAGGTGTCAGCTGTTGTCAAGTCCTCTTTTTATCATCTGAGGAATATCGCCAGGATTAAGCATCTTGTTCCATCCAGTGATTTGCCTATACTGTTCCATGCTTTTGTGACCTCTCACTTGGACTATTGCAACTCCCTTTACCTAGGGCTTCCTGGGGTGGAAATCCGCCACCTGCAGCTAGTGCAGAATGCTGTGGCCCGGCTATTGATGGGGACTTCCCGGTCCTGTCTTATTTTGCCGGTCCTGCATGCACTGCACTGGCTGCCAGTAGTGGCAGATCACCTTTAAAGTCAGTTTACTGACTTTCAGAGCCCTACACGGATTTGGCCCGGACTACCTGAAAGAGTTCCTGGTTCCTTACCGCCCTGAGTGATCACTCCGCTAAGCCGACGAGGGGTTGCTAGAGATTCCTAGGGTGCATTTGAAATCTTCTGGGGCCCAAGCATTTATGCATGCGGCTCCAACCCTTTGGAATTCTCTACCCCGACGGCTATGGGAGTGCATGACCGTGGAGGGATTTAAGTAGGCATTAAAGACATACTTGTGGCACCAGGCGTTTGGTGACTGATTGTTTTTAACTGTTATTATCTGTTTTAATGTTTGGATTATTTGATGTGCTGTTTTATAATTGTTAGGTACCTTGGTTTTTGAAAGGCGCCATAAAAATAAAGAATATTATTATTATTATTAGGGATGCAGAGAAGTTTTACTACACCAGTGAAGGTGGCATAAAGTAGCAACTTTGAAAAACTTCACAAAGTTCCTGACAGTAGCACCAACTGTGCCAGCCCATGTTATGTGTGCTTGCATGCTTGCCCAAAGTAAACTTATAGGGGTCACTCGGACAGTGTAGGACTGAGGAGGTGTGCACTGTAGCAGCCAAATCAGCTAAGCCTGCGGGAGGTATGTGAGTCAACACCCAATACTGACAAGGCTCTGCTGATGTTGGCTTGCTGGCTGATTGGTAAAAACTTCTCACATATTAAAGGATGTAGCCACACCAATCACAGTGTAGCTGTATCCTTTCATATCACCTCATCAGCCAGTGTCCCCACTTCACTCAGCTTTGTAGCACCAGTGGAGAGTGCTCAATCCCACCACCACTATTCCTCCTCCCACCTGACCCAGCAACTTAACAACACTGGCAGTAGGTGCTTAATCTGGCCAGTAGTATCCCCCTTGCTGACCTAGATTTCAACAAGTCCAGTGGTCAGGTGTCAAACACCACCATCAGAAAAGACAACAACCCCCTCAAAGTCCAGCAGCTGAGTGCCCAACCCTGCTGCTGGAAAATGCTAACAGCAGGAGGATGCCCAACCCATCTCCAGAAAAGGCTAACCCCCTTCCCCCAAGTCCTGCAGTTGGGTGTCAAACCCAGCCACCAGAAATTGCAACAAATGCCCTACCCTCAAAGTCTGATGGTTGGGTGTCCAATCCCTCCACTGGAAAACACAACTCCCTAAAGTCCGGCATCTGGGTGCCCAATCCACTGCCAGAAAAACGCTAATACCCACCAACAGCATTCAACACCAGGGAGCCCGCCCTTGGGTGCCTCCAAACCACACATTGACACTGAGGTGCCCAAATCACCAGTGTCAGTCCATGCAATAAAGAAAACCATCCCTCGTCATCCCCCCCTTTTTTTTTTGAAACAAATAAAGTGCATGGATCTATTCTGCTCCACTGGACACTCCAACCCTAACCCACCCACCTCCACACACACCCTCACAGCACCACCTCTGTAACCCTCACTTACCTGTCCAGTTCACCAGCATGTCCTGCAACTGACAATGCCTATCACAAACTGATTGAAAACACTCATAACTCTGTAAGTTTTTAACATTTTTATCTAAAATTTGGAAGTCTTTTTTACACCACCTCATGAACATGACAAATGTCATTTCTCAAATCATCTCTGAAACATGTTTTTGCAGTCCGCCATGAAATCACCTTTTGAACAGATTTAAAAACCTCCACCTGTCTGAAAATTTGAGGTCAAAATGTCTAAAAACAATGACGTTATGGACTGATCAGACTGACAGAAATGCTGTCCCACTGGTATTTCATTCATTTTCAATGTATACTTCAGTTTCATGATGCAAAGGGCAGTATTGAAATTACAGTATAGGGGGCTTACCTGGCCTCAGCCCCCAATAGCTCTGAAGTAAGCTCCTGCCATGGACTTATAATGGAAAATGGGACACTTTTAAAGACATGGACCCCTTGGGCCCTATAGCTCTTAAAGGTCATAAAGTATAATTATACAATGTGGTTAAGAAATACAGTAATCTGATTGGTTGGCTGGGGTCTTTACCTGTGGGTAAATCCCAGCATAACCCATGGCTAAAGTTCCAGCTCTCTTAGCTGACCGCTGCACAAATCAAAGAAATCAGTGTGCTGTTTTCTATTTTTTAACCTCCGTTTAGCCACTGTGTTGCTATTTGAAACTGTGATTTCAAACCTCACAACCGTCATGTGAAACCACCCCAAAACAACTTCTGCTACTGCCTAAACATTTCAAGGCCCATAACACAGTAAAATAATGCAGTGTCTGTTTTGAAACACTGTACCAAGAAAGTTTTTGATGGCCCAAACTGTAGCTGCTGAAACTGCTCGCCCCTCCTGCTTCACTTCAACTGCAAGTGATTACTCCCACTTGAAAAGACAAAAACATGTCTGAGGTGATGGCCCATCACATCTACTTCTTTCTGGCATTGGGCACCACACGATCACGGAACAGAAGTGTATCACCGACTCAGACCTTTACTTCCTCCCAACCACAAAAGTGACAGTCACCTTTGAACCACATGCTGAACGACACTGGCAGTCCCTCAGTGATCACACCACCCTGTCTCATAGCATCAGTTAAACAGCTACTTGTGACTTACAGACTCCTTTAAAAAAAAATCACAAGTCACAGGCTCTCTCTTTATAAAAGCAAACATCACAGCATATTACCGTGTGTGTGTGTGTGTGTGTGTGTGGGGGGGGTGTGTATAGGGGGGTTGGATTAGGAGTTGGGCAGCACATCTACTACACACATATTCTAACAAGCAACAGAGGACTATTCAATGCAGAGGAAGGGTATCACACTTTAAAATCAATAAAAACTTCTTTTTTTTTTTTTAATATTTTTTATAATTCTTCGCCTACTAACCATTGTATCATTGCAATAAACCACTCCAGGATGTGGGTTATGCTGGAATTTATCCACTTCTGCTATGGTTTAGTCACTCAGCCTGTGGCCTTGTGATTGAACCGCACCAGGTGTGGGTTAATCCCAGCATAACCCACACCTTGTCATGGTTTATTGCTTAACTCTAACACTGCCAAACTGTCATTTATTACAAGTTTGTCCCCTGGTCCCAATCAATGATTTTGGTGAGGAGCAATTAGGCAGGAGAGCCTGGGGTTAAAGGGGCCAGCAGACCCCTCACTTTTTTTGCTGGGAGACCACTAATACATTTAGACCCCCCCACACACACACACTTCAATCAATGGGGTATCATTAATTGGAAAGAAATGAGACTTGTTCTACTGTATATCTAAAGATAGCAGGCAGGTTTTAAAACTTTTTGTACTCAACGTGCACTTGAAATTCCACTAAAGAGAGTATATTTTTGATGATGGTACCTTTAACTTACATTTTCTTTTGCTATTGAGGGTGTTACACTGTATAATTATCAAAACGAACATTTGCAGATTTGAACCCTGTTCTAGTTTGGTACCCATGAATATAATTATGTGAACATATCATGGACTATTCTTGAATATTTGTTTAGAATTTAGGATTGCAAAAAGCCAGGTAAGTTAGCTGAAGCATATTCAAAAGGGCAGTTGCTTCTCTGGGACCTTAACTGAGGTGCTGCACAGCTTTTCTTCGGGCCTAGGCAATTCTCCACCCTCCCCCCATCACACACACAAACTGTTTGGCATGCTCCGCCGCTACTGGCCATAGCAGTCAAATCAAACTGACTCAGTTGAATTCCCCTCCCTAGCTTGTAGTGTGCCTTTCTATATTGCAATCAGCCAGTTGACTGCAGTAGCGCACAGGAGCCCATCTGGGAGAGAAGGAGGAGGAGGAGGAGTGATCTGTATCATTGATGATGCTAGGCAGACTGTGTGGCTTTCATCATCATTATCTCTGACTGCTCCCCGCCACCCCAAGTTGGGAATGCTCACCAGGGCACCACTACAGTCCAATAACTAACTGACTGCAAAACAGGAAGTGTGTCTTGGGATGGGAGGATCACTAACTGAGCAAGCTGATTTTAACTACTACTGTCCCTTCCAAATAATAGATATGGGTTAGGTGGCCTAAATTGAAATAAATGGCTGTTTGTGAGCTGTGGTGGTTTGGCTAAGGAAGGGGGGGTGATTATAAAAGATGCTGTCTACTCCTGGCACAGTTGGATGGTGGTGGATGACTGGTTGTGGGGGAGGAGGAGGTGTCCACGGGGCTCGCCCTGTCCACCTGGGAAGGGCTAGAGGAATTTTTGGGAAGGGGTTGCATTTTTTTGATTCATTCCCCCCAAATATCCCCAAATAATGAAAAGTATTTGGTATTCATAGCCATGTACTGAACACCCTATTATTTTTATTTTAGTATTTTGGGGCCTGGCCCCTGCGATCCTCCATTCAGAGGTCAGCCCCACTGCCCCACCTGCTGTCCGCCCATGCCAAGGCATGCCCCCCCTGGGCAAAGCCACAATGGGAGCTCCACCTACTATGGACACTGTAGGCAAGCCCAGGTTTACTCCCCCCGGGTTGGGACCCCACCAGCAGACGTTCGCAGAGCAGGGGCATTATGCCCGGGGGCCAGCTTTTTTCCAAAGACTGGTTTCCCAGGGGGCAAGAATATGCAATGACATCCAGCATCCACCTGCCCCCAGAGAACAGCGCAGGGTTGCAGAGGTACCCCCAGCTCCCTGGGGGTCCGCAAAGCGCCAGACACTCTTCCCCTCCCACCCGAAGAAGGAAAGCGGTCCCTGGGATGCTCAATCCTTGTCACACCCTATTATCCTTAGTATTGCAGAATTAATATTTGTTGCACACCCCTACTTTCTATAGAGCTCATTCTGAATATTAATAATATACCGCATTTACATAGTCCAGTATTCCACAGTACTGGAATATAACAGTTGTGTTATTCCAGTTCAGAATACTGCTACTATGTTCAGAATACACAGTTTTACATGACTGGAATATTTATTCAGAATACTACTGGAAAGCCAGTGGACATGTATGCATTGTAAATAGAACATGGGATAGTGCATAACCTTTGCTGGACTTCCCAGCATTTGCCGCATAACCCTTTCCTGACCTCAGTAATTTGGCAAGAAACTATACGAAGAAGTTCCCTATTGATAAAAAGTGAAGAAACAGAAATATATTTTTTATTGGTACTGTAACTTGCATGTTTTGCCTCCAACACTGCTGTATTAATCTCTGTTTGGGGAACTGTGTTTATTGGTGGTCTGTAGGACAATCAAAGTCCGGAAGTGTGAAGTGCTGAAATGTGCGTGTTTATGTTCACTTTGGGGCTGAGCGGCTGACAACAAAATCCAAAACCAAAAAAACTGGCACAGACCCAAACGGGGGATCGGGGGGAAGAGAACTGTATGTTCTGACCTAAGCTAGAAAACTATGGCCTTGCTAAATGTATCTGCTATGCACCAGAAAAATGAGTGATTCTATTGCATATAAGCATCAATCCGGTCAGCTTTTCAGTGTGTATGTGTGTGTGTCAGCTAAATGTGAGAAACAACCAGTCAGTTCTGGGAGAAACTGAAGGCCTTTGCAAATCAATAGGTAGCAATGTAACACGACTGATCCCAGTAATCACATTGATAGAATAATGGCAAAGGTTAATGCTAAACTGAATGCGGTGAACATAGAAACAAAATGAAGCGGTGTGTATGCCCTACAAGTCACAGAGAAAATTGTTAAACAGCTAATGTTGCCCCTAAGTAATTATTGGGATTGGTACCCCGTAATAGTAACATTCAAGGTTCTTTTTTTTCAATCAGCTTAAAATCTTTTATGATAAAAACAATATAAATACAGAAAAAAATACATAAATACAGCCTCTTCTTACATACAGTTTTATACAAAAACAAAACTAATGAAATTAACCTGACTCTCCTTAAATCTCATCTTAAATCTCATCTCAGGAATCAAGACTGGCTTCCTATCTACCTTGCAAATGATGTCAACACAGCTCTGGACTCTTTCATCTCCATCTTCAATGAAGCCTGCGATATCTATGCACCCCTCAAAAAATGTAAGGTAAAATCCCTTTGCAATCCCTGGATTACTGCCGACCTAATATTGCAGCTAAAAGCTAGGGACCGCCTCTGGCTCGTGGCCCGCAACTCCAGATCACAAACTGACATCCAGAACTATAAGTGTCCACGTAATGATTACACCAAGGCCATAAAAAATCACAAAAGCTGCTACTATAGGGAAGCCCTCACTACTGCATGGGGTAATGGAAGAGCATTCTGGAACAACATCATGGAAGTTACTGGAAAACAGCCATTAACATCCCCAAATATGCTCAACATCAACGGATCCATTACTCTGGACCCTGCAACCATCGCTAATACCTTCAATACTGCCTTCACTGACCTCAGCTCCATTCTCCCCCCTGACTTCTTCATGGACCTTATCACTCCCATGGACCCCACCTATGCCTCTCACTCTACTACCCACACCCCCTTCTATTTCAAAGCAGTCAAGCAGCACTAAGCCCGCAAGTACATTGGCTAGGCAACTGCCAACACAAGGTTCAGTGGCGACTCTCTGGACCTAAAACTACTGTCCCTCACACTTGACGAAGTGATCAGACCACTTACCAAGATACTTAACCTCTCGCTCCGCCATAGCCAGTTCCCTAACTTATGGAAATCTGTTATTGTCACCCCATCTACAAAACTAGGGACAAGACTCAGCATGGGAACTATCATCCAATCTCCATACTACCTCCCCTATCAAAAGCACTGGAACGTAATGTATCCGACCAACTCACCGACTACTTGGACAACCACAACATCTTATGTGCTCAGCAGCTTGGCTTCAGGAAAGGACATAGCACAACATCTGCTCTAATGGAGTTTACCGCTGCTATACACAATTCCCTTGACAAAGGCCACCTCGCTGGGGCTGTATACATAGTCTTAATAAAGGCTTTTGATACCGTACACCACAACCTGCTTCTAAACCAACTCTCAGATTTGGGGCTCTCCCCTGACTCAACGGCCTGGTTCCAAAGCTACTTGTCTAACAGATCACAATGTGTGAAGATTGCAGGTACTCTCTCAAGCACCCTACCAGTCCGCTCGGGTGTTCCCCAGAGCTCCATACTGGGACCACTCCTTTTCTCCCTTTTCCTGAATAACCTCCCTAAAGCCTGCCTTGAACAAATTATTATTTATGCAGATGATGCAGTTATTCTCTCCTCCCACAAGGACCAGCACTCCATGCAAAACAATCTCCAACTCGGTTTCGCCTCTGTTGAAAAATGGCTCAGTTCACGGAAACTAATACTCAACTATAAAAAGACCAAGTCCATGCCCTTTCATAACTCCCACAACAAACACAAGTCTCCTCCACTGAGCATAACAAACCAGCATGGGTCAACTATCGAACAGGTCCTAACCTTCAAATACTTAGGGATCACTCTTGATTGTAACTTGTCCTACACATCCCACATTGACAATATCGCCAAAGCAGCCAACATGCGTATTGGCCTTCTCTACAGACATAGGTCTTGCTTAACTCCCGCTGCCCTGAGTATTGCAGTGCAAAGCTCGATTCTCTCCATCATCAACTATGTTCTCATTATTTACGGAGCGGCCACAACTACGGCCCTTAGACATATCTCTACCATGCTCAACAAAGCATGTCGTCTAGTCACTGGGTCTAACCGCCTAACACACACGTGACCTCTACACACAGTCAGGATGGCTACAACTATCTAATCACATAAAATATCAAACCTGTATAATGGCTAAAAAGATCACAATGGGCCTGGCTTCACCCGGGGTACTGTTTCTCCTCAGCCCCAGTAGTAACTCCCATTACACGAGAGGCTCTGACTCCCATCGCCTGAAGATCCCTCATTGCAGAACCTCCTTGGGTCAACACACTTTCACCTACTGGGCTCCTTATTGGTAGAATAACCTTAACACTGACATCTCCTTCACACCAAAGCTAGGACCTTTTAAATCATGTCTCCGACTCCACCTTGCTGCCTCTAGCACCTGCGACTGTCATACCTAGCAGGATCTCCCATCTCAGCTAAGCAGTCCACGCCTCCTTGCCTCACGTTGTTCCACTCCCTTCCTGCCTCTCCCTTTTCACTACCATCCCCCCCTCTATTCACCCCTCCCTGCTACTCTTCCTCTCCTATATCCTGATTGACAACTGCCCTTGGCAAGCTCTACCCATAACTAAGTGTTAGAACTGTATGTTAAATATGATGCTTTGTTTTGCTTTATCACCTGTCTTGTAGTCTATTGCACTATGCCCGATTATGTATCATTGTATTGTACTGTCTCTGACGTGGAACCTTTGTAAAAGAGCCTTGGCTCAAAGGTATTTGTAATGCTAGAAGAAATAAATAAGTAAAATAAACAATAATCCAAAAGGTGCAGCAAAATAAACAGAACATGCACTGTACATGTTTACTTGTACCCACATCCCTAATATGACAATTTGTCATGCACAGAATTGAAACTTATGTTCTACATTTCTCTCATGTGACAGTATTATTAAAGCATACCGAACACGAATTCTGAATTAAACTGTGAGCATACTAACAACAAACAGAGATATGAGTTCTAGTTAAATATATATAATTCTCAAGTACTGTAGATGTATAGCAGGCTCTTAAGACTGGAGCGAGCCAACAATCTCTTTCTTTTTTTATAAAATGGACACTGCAAGATTATATGCTTCAGATCATCTGGTTCCTCCAAAGAACATGTACAGTTTGGCAAGCTTACTTATCTCTTTTTGATGAAAAGTATGGAGTTACTGTTGTAAAGTTCAAACCTTAACCTTACAAGAATAAGTTTCCTTTCACTAGGTTTGGATAGGAGAGCCACTTACATGAGGAACCAGGAAACCACACCAGGACCAGGCACACACAGGGAGAAGCATGGGACTGGTGACAGAAGACATAGAAGTGCCAATACGGACACCTTCCACGAAGACAGTGGAACATCCTGCCAGCTAATACCTCAGAAAGGAGGAAGGAGGGTGGGTGCACTGTGGCTCAGTGGAGGAGATTCTCTAGAAGATCTGCTGTTACTGGTAGTTCATCAAGGATATCTCCTCTATTGGGCCACACTTTTAGAACATTTTACAACAGTACAATGTACTCAGGGAGGATGGAAAAATCTGATATGAAATCACAATCAAAGGCCTCGCAGGACAGAAAGACTAAAGCTGGTACGTATGCATGTGATAATTTCCAGACTGTAGAGCACAGTAAAAGTATTTACAGTGCTCCTTGTAGCAGCAGCACAAATATCAGCAGCAGACACGCCCTCGAAACAGGCAACACAGATGCACATATTCTAGGTAGAGTGGGCAAGAACATCACCAGGAAATTCCTTTCCTTACTTCCAGTAACAAAGTATAACATAAATTGCCAGCCACTTGGACAGGCACTGCCTAGTAAAAGGTATATCCTCTCACAAAGGGACAAATGAGACAAAAAGCTCAGAGGACCTTCTGTAGTCCTTTGTGCGATCCAGGTAGAAACGTAGAGTTCTGTGCACACCAAGGGTATGTAACAGAGCCTCACCCCTGTTAGCATGCTCAGGATAATATGCTGGTATTGTCTGACTCAGCGTGAAGTCAGAAACCACTTTGGGTAAAAAAATGTGGATCAGTATGCAAGGCCATCCTGCCCTTGTGAAAGATCAGGTAGGGTGGCTTCTGCATGAGCGTCTGAATTTCAGAAATCCTTCGAGCCAAGGTAATGGAAACCAAAAAAAAAAGAGAGAGATGTTTTGTGAAGGTCTGGAGACAAAGAAGAACAGCCCTCATCTCCAGAAAATTGATGTGGAGATCCGAATCTTGGTCTGTCCATAATCCCAGCATCTGGTACAGTCCCTGGTGGGCACCCCAGACCACCCCAGAGGCATCCACTGAAAGGATTTCCTCAAGTGATCAGGAAAAGAATGGGACACCATGCAGCCAGTGCAGAGGTTCCATCCACAATGGCAGAGCCTTTCTCAGAGGGGACATGATGAGAATCTTTTGTTCCAACCCGTCCATCACATGGTCCCACTGTACCTGAATAATTCTTTGTGGAATCCTGATAAGGAGGTGTGCTAACAGGAAAGTTTACAGTGACAACTGCCATAGGACCTAGGAGGTGGAGCATAGTCCTGGTAGACACATAGTGAGCTCTGTGTGCTAGACAGACCTAAGCAATCAGCATGTCAGCTCTATCTTGGGGCAGAAATGCACATCCCACTGCCGTGTCCAATACTGCCCCCAATGTATTGGAGGTGTTGGCACTGAATAAGAAAGGATTTTGGTACATTGACCGTGACACCTAGGTCCCCAAACAATTGCAAAGTTTGTGTACTGAACCACTTCCCTGGATGGGCCATGCAGGAGCCAGTCATCCCAACAGGGGGAGACATAAAGCCCTTCCTTCTGAAGGGCTGCTGCCACAACCATGAAGCATTTGGTAAATACCTGCCAAAGGACAATACTAAGGACTGATAATGGCAGTCCTCCAGAGTAAATATGAGGTACTGCCTTTGGCACTATCTAATTTTGACATGAAGCTAAGCACCCTTCATTTCCAGAGCACAAAGTCAATCCCCTTTTTGCTGAAGGGGAATGAGAGCCTTAAGAGACACCATTTAAATTTTTTTTTTTAATGAATTTTTTCAGGGCTCTGGGGTCCAAAACCAGATGCAAGTTTCCTGTGAATTTTGGGACCAGAAAATACCTGGAGTAAAACCCCCTGTTCATTTCTTTGGGAGGAACATTCTCTATGAGAATGTTTTATTTATTTATTTAAAAGGCATACTGAGCTCAATTCCAGATGCATCCGGGGGGAAGGGGGACATAGGAGGCATTGCAACAATATACAACAACAATGTAAGAACAGCACACTATATACAATTGTATACAAAACTTACAATACATCCAAATACAGATATACAGAGTGCTTATATCCCCCCATATATATATATATATATATATATATATATACACATAAAGGACAATATAATAGTATCACCGATGCTACCAGCAAGATGATACATGACATGAGACAATCAGTGGAAATTAAGCAGGCAGCAGGGGCTACTATGCACAGTCAGGCTGAAGTGCTCCGGCATAAATGTAGAAATGGGAGTGGATTAGGTGCATGTGTAGGTGGGGTAGAAGGGTACTTTAAGGAGAGAGTTGAGGCAGTGAGCAGGGGTGGCATGCTGAATGGCTGAGGGGAGTGAATTCCACAGTCTAGGCATGCGATATGAAAAGGCCGCATGGCCTGCAGTGGTGGACATGTGCGGGACAGCCAAGGAACGGGTGTCATGATGTCTGAGGGAGTCCGGGGGGAGGCAAGGATAGGGCTGAGGAGAGGTAATGGAGCAGGGGCTGTGACCAGTACTTGGCTGTGAGACTAGCACAGTGGGACTGCCTCCTAGCCTGAGGAGAGGAGAAGCCTACAGTTAGGCAGAGGATCTTTTCAAATGAGTGCGCACCGGGAATTGGTGCTGTAGAAACGTACTCAGAACATATCTTCAAAAGTTTCCAGCATTAGGTAGATGATGCAGTGATGGGTACTGAGAGGACAGTCAAGAACGAAATGACAGAATGAGTGGAAGAGGGTGTCCAGACAAGGGAAGTTTAGGGAGTGGCACTGTAGACTACATCCCCATAGTTGAAGATTGGAAGAATAATTTTCTGTACAATAGCACGGTGAGCCAGCTGTGAGATGCAACCACGGTTACAATACAAGGCACCCAGTTTGGGATGCAGCTTCTTGTGGATGGCCTCGATATGTACAGAAAAGTCAAGGTGTTGGTTGAGCCAAACACCAAGGTATCTAAAGGAGGTGCAATCCTCCAGCTTTGTCCCATCCAGGGTGTGGTAGATGGGGAGGGAGGAGAGCTGAGAGAGTCTCTGCCTTGTACTGAAGGACATGAAGACTCTTTTCTTGGCATTCAGGAAGAGTTGACTGGAGCAAAACCAGAGCTGGACATTGTTGAAGTCACGCTGGATTCTGGCTGCCACATCAGCGGTTGAGGGGTCGGATGAATATAAGACTGTATCATCCGCATACATGTGAATGGATATGTGTGGCCAGGCAGAGGGCAGATCATTTAGGAAAATGGAGAACAGTAGCAGGACAAGGACCGAGCCTTGGGGAACACCTGTTGAAATGGGGAGGGAGGAGGAGGAGGTAGAGTTGCCAATCCAGACAGACTGTGTCCTGCCAGTGAGGTGGACTGTGCACTGGAGGTTTGGAGAGCAGTTCCAGTGCATGCCCTTTTCCACTATTTCAAGGACCCATTAATCTATAGTTATCTCCCCCCATTTTGGCAGTTAAAGGGAGATCCTTTCTCCCACTTGTACCCCTGGAGGCAGCCATGGAGTGAGAGGGAGTGGGGAGTCAGAAGGAGCTGGGAGCAGCAGAGCCTTCAGAATGGAACCTTTGGGTGCCTTGGTGTGGCCACCCTGGGCAACAGGTCCAGAAAGGGGTCGCCTTCTCTGCCACGGTATTGTTGATGAGAGCCATGGCCTCCTCAGCCAGCGGGCTTAGGAAAAGCAATTCTACCATTTAAAATTTTTGGGGGGGGTCAAGGATTGCACAGACCTCAGAGTCATTTTGGATGATTGACGGTCTTTTAATACATTGTCCACATCATGGCCAAATAGTTTAGATCCTCAAAAAAGGGGCACTGAGCACAGCCTGTTGTACATCTAAATGAAGTTCTGCAACTGTGAGCCAGAAATATCTCCTGAGGCAGCAGACCTAGCAGTAGTGTCTAATATATCATATGCTGACCTTAGTAAATGTTTTCCAGTATCTGAGCCAGCAGAAGCAGCTTTAAGCAGTTCTGCTTTTGCAGAGATGTCTAGCAGAGTCTTTATTGTAGACATAGCCAACTTCCAGAGGATATTCTGACACTTAATCATATAAGCCTGGTAGTTTGCAATGGAAAAGACCAAAGTGGCAGAGGTGTAAGTCCTCTTACCCATTACATCCAGTTTTCTGGATTCCTTGTCAGGATACAGGGTACTTATAACTCTAGAAGCCCTAGATTGATCGTGGGAAGCCATAATGACCACGGAATCAGTCTCAGACTGAGAAGCATAATAAGGCTTGATAGACAGAGGAGGATACTGTTTGTCAGCCTTTCTGGGGACTGCAGACAGGTTTCTAGGCCTGTAACAAGCAGCAGATGTAGCATCCTCTAATGCAGGGTACAGAGGAAGTACCACAATAGTGGGTGCTGCTGCTACTTCCAAGAATTCCATTGTCTCTTACTGGAGTCTTCTTCTTCACCCTCAAATCCCATCACATCGAGCTGGCCCGGTGGTGCTGAGGGTTGAGGCACTGGATGCCACACCTCACGCTATGCCGGCAACCTGGGTATGGGAATGAGCCTGGATCACTGGAGATCAGCTGGCGGGGAGGGCAGGAGTAGGACTGAGTGGCCGCTAGGCAGCTCTCTTCTTCCGGGGAGGGGATCCAGTCATTCCCACAGCAGGGCTGCCCCTGAGTGGAGGCTTGAGGGTAGTGCAGATGGTGAGTGGCTAGAATAGGGAGGGTATTGCGGTTCACTGTATACACATGCCTCCACATGCGTCCATGTGACCGCGACAAGGGGAGGGGAGAAAACATGAAAATGGAGCTGGAAGGCTCCATGACAGCCTGGCTGTGCCCCGCACCAGCCTCCCCCGGATTCTGGATTTCTGTTCCGGGCGGGGAGTCGATGCTCTTCACTCCAGCCCCGCCACAGGGGCAATCTGTGTGGGAACTCTCAGGGGTAGGACTGGGTTGGGGATGCGGAACTGGAGAACGAACTCTCTGAGGAAGGGCCATAGCCAGCTCCACCGCCGGAGGAGAAAAACACACACACACAAAAAAAAATCCCATTGCATCTTGTATTTGCTTGAATAAAGCCAGGAAGGAGGGATCTTCTACAGTGAACCAATGGTTACACACTGCAGTGTCATCATTGCAAGATGATGAGATTGAGCTAGAAGGAAACCCCCTTCATAGGGCTCCTCTTCCACATCATCATCTCCTAAATCCTCCTCTTTTTGCAGGAGGTCAGGATTATATTTCACCTCTTCATTGTCCTGAATGATGATGGGCCAAGGGACTGAGCTGGTGATGGAGGCAGTGGCTGTAGTCTTAGTGCAGCAGGTATGCATTTGGGTCCTCTCGATGCTGACAGTGCCAATGGTGGAGGCCTTGTCAATGGAACAGGTACCGTTGCTGTTATCAATGAAAATAGGCATGTTAACATTTCCAAAAACAATGCCAGCGTGACACTGGAGTTGACTACACCTGGTGGAGGGGTCATGGCTGCCATCATTACCAGGGTGGAACCTGATGATGGAGGCTGCATACTGTCCATAGTAGGTATGATAGCACCAGAGTAAGGTCCTGCCCTTGATGTCTCAGTGATGGTTGGGGGGACTGTAGTCGATGCTGCCAAAGTGAATGATGACAAAGACTTATCCTCCTTCGATGGAGACCTCAGCCTCACGGAGAAATCAGCTGCAGGGGATTTGGGGATTTCTAGTTATAGAAAATTGCAGCTTGGAAGTCAGCAGAATCTGTCTGATACAGTCTACTATACCACAGTAAACAGTAGGCAAAAAAAAAGTTTTTGCACACAAAGTGCAAATTGGGACCAGTCCCACACCTGAGTGTGGGGCTCCTAGTGCTGAATTTTCCCTCTTTAATCTTTTCCTGGGTAGAGGCACTGCATAGCTTCTTATCATTTGCAACATCTTTGGATAACAAATTCCCACAGGACTTATCGACCCATATTTGAGCCTATCAGGCAGGGACAGTGTACTGCCATCTATTGTGACCGGGTATATAGTAATGGGGTGAAGTAATGGACCCAGAGTTTTTCCAACCTTAAATTATAGTGTTAACCATATACTGTAGTTTAAATTGGTTTAACTACAAATATGGGGGATCCTCAGTTGATGGTATGTTAACAGTTTTAAATGCAAACGTGAAACCTGCTATGCTATATACTTCAAAAATATGGTGTCTATGTGATCACAGCAAATTAGAAAAGGTCTTAAATAATATAGGAGCCTCCTACAGGTCCCAAATTGTATCCCTTCTTATATACTAAGATCAGAATTAGGACAGTTTCCACTGGCTAGTGGCTATTCTTATTTGAGAAAGAATTACTGTCTTTTTTCTTGGTTTATTGCATCTTCCTGGATCAAGGTACTCAACATTATGCTTAGAGGAGCAAATACATTACTCAACCAGAGGTTATAATTTTCCATATCTAAACTTATCAAAAACACAATGTATTCATCAGGCTTCAGATATTTAATGTCTGGAATGTATTTAACACCAAGACTTGATATAATAACACAAATAAAGAAATACAGAAACTGATGTCAGATAAGGATCACTAGGCCCACCCAGTCTGCTCATTTTCCCTACCTGCTGCAAAAACCACAGACTCTACTTGATTTCTGGCTTTGTTCTCTTTCCTATCAGTGAGGTTCTCCTAAGCCTGTCCCATGCATTTTTGAACTCCTGTACCAAGTTAGCCCCTACCACCTCCACTGGGATGCTGTTCCATGCATCCACCATCCTTTACATGAAGAAATACAGTACTTCCTCACATTACCCCTTAGTCTACCCCCTTCCAGCCTCATGTCATGTCCTTGTGTTCTAGAACATCTCTTTTTCTGAAAGATGCTACCTTCCTGTACCTTATTTATGCCCTTGAGATAGTTGAAGGTCTCTGTCATATCCCCCTCTCTCTCATCTCCTCCAGGGTATACATATTGAGGTCCTCCAGTCTCTACTCATGACTTTTGGTGCAGACCCTGCTCCATTTTTGTTGTCCTTCTCTGAACTGCCACTACCCTGTCTATGTCGTTATGGAAATGCAGCCTCCAGAACTGGACACAGTACTTCATATGGGGTCTCACCAATTATTTTTACAGTGACATCACCACCTATTTTCTTCTGCTAGTGATACCTCTCCCTATGCACCCCAGTACCCCACTGGCTCTCCCCATAGCTTTGGCACATTGTTTAGCCAACTTTAGGTCATCTGATATGATTAGCCCCAGATCCCTTTCCTGTTTGGTGGTCATCAGTATCTCCCTCCCCATCACGTAGGCTTCCCCTGGGTTCCTATGCCCCATATGCATTATTTTCCACTTCTTCGCATTGAATCTTAGCTGCCACGCTCTTGACCATTCCTCTAGTTTACCTAGGTCCTGCCTCATTTTTTCCGCCCCTCCTGGAGTATCTACCCTGTTGCAGATCTTAGTGTCATCTGCAAAAAGGCATACCTTTCCTTCCAGCCCCTTTGCAATGTCACTTATAAAGACATTACATAGAACTGGCCCAAAAAATGAACCATGTGGCACCCAGCTGGTCACCCTCCTTTCCTCAGATTGAGCTCCATTTACCACCACCCTCTATGTTCTATCCCTCAACCAATTTCTAACCCAGTTCACCACCTCTGGATCTATTCCCAGGCTGCCTAGCTTGTTTACAAGCCTCTTATGTGGAATGGTGTTGAAGGCCTTGCTGAAGTCCAGGTAGGCCATATCAACCGCTCCCCCCGATCCACTTCCCTGGTCACCTTGTCAAAGAAATCTATCAGATTTGTTTGACATGACTGAGATATATCAATATGAAATTATATGGAAAGGCTGAAAACTCTAGGGCTAATATCTGATCTTCATTGAGGATACCTACTCTACTGGGACGCACCTTTGGACCACTCCTCTGGAACTGTAAGCGGTCTACATTAGGATCATCCAGAAACTTTTGCCTAGCTGGGGGCCCCACAATGATGTATAATATCAGCAACTATAAAATATGGGCGGCTCCCTCGCTCCTCAGTTCTTTCTTTTGCAATCAACTGCTCATTGGACCAGCAGAGAAACATCATCATTATTTCTCTTTTATATTTAGTTTGTTATCTAGACAGATGTTCTCCCTGTATGCTGCCATCAAAAGAACCTTTATTTGAGTTTTGTACCTGTGGTTACAGTATCTACAAGGACGATGCTCACACCATGTGTGTTTGCAGTTTGGGTCTATCCCACAACTTGACGGCCTGCATGATCTGCCAGGGATCTAACCAGACCACAAGGAGATGCCAGAAGAAGGCGCTAGAGACTTTCAGCACCATTAAGGCTATGAAACCACAGGCAAAGGCCACAGATTCCAAACCATCTTCTTCCTGTCAACCACCCACCCTTGGTAAGGAGACACTCAGGCAGTCAACAACGGTATCACCATTGAGATTTGTAAGGATGACAGAGAAATCCAAAGACAAGGGAAAATCATTGTCACAGTCCTCCTTGTCTTGCAGCCACCATAAGCATAGAAACAAAAAAGGTTCAATGTCTGTGAAGAAATATTCTCCCTTATTTGCTAAAACAGGCATACAAAATAACCTTAGCATATTCTCAATAAAGAATAGTTGGCTAAAGGTAGCAACATGGAAGGCATTAAAAGTATGAATGGTACAGTTAAGACACTAAACATTCTGATGAGAAAGCCTGGATTTCTCCCTCATTAAAGAGTAATTTTCTCAGTTACTTAGTTAATTACTTCTGAGCAGTGGTAAGTCGTGTAAAGAAATTCATGATAAAGGATGATCCTGCACTAGCAAACCCATACCATGTATCAAAGCACCTCCCTCCTTACTTTTTTATCATAACATTTTTTTTTTTAATTCATAAACAAGGATCAGAATATAGAGCAATAAACACGTTACTTTTAAGGATGCAGACTCTCCTGCTATCCTCATGGTATCTTCAATGCAAAATATACATACTTCATTCATCTATACTAGTGAGGCACAGTACATTCTACTAGTGAGTCCATATAAGTTGATATGGCATGCAGCCCTATACCGGAATTGCCCCAGTTCCTCATCACAGACATCTAGCATACATTGCCTACATTAATATAGTTATCTGGCACCCTGCTGCTATTACAAGTAGGGTGCATCTAATGCACATGGATTAGGTGTTTTTTGCTCATTTTTATTAATGTTTATAACCTCACTCTTGGAAAGTATGTTTCTGTCCAACCTGAAACAATAAGTTGTTTGTCTGCACTGAGGCTGTGGGGTTGGAGTGTATATAGTATGTATCCACCTAGAGAATGATGACCAAGACTGCAATGCCTCAGGACTTGATGGAGGTAGCTCCACTCCACCAAATTCAAAACCTTGCTGAAGGTACTGTCTTAGCCAGTCCATGAGCCCATGGGTATCAGGGAGAGAGTTGGGGAACTCCCTGTCCCCTGACTGCTTACCTCTTCCTCAGAGTGCAGCTGCATGTGCACCTGCCTTCCACAGGTCACTTTCCCTACTTGCATTGGCCTGAGGAGGACGCCTGCATGCCTTACTTACTGCTCTGCCTCCCCTCGCACCTGTACCTGCTGGTATTGCTAACCGTGCAGCCTTAGTGCTCGGAGAAGGCTGTAGCAGTGGTTGAGTCATCAGCCTGCTGTTTTCCTCTGTGTAAAATGGTACCAGCATGTTTGGTGGGAGGTCTATATCCTAACTAAGCCAGGTATTGGATGTGAGTTCCTCAGTGCTATCTATGGCCATGTTCCCATTCAGTCCAGCGATCCAGCAAACAGAGCTGGTATCTTCCTCCCTACATTAAAGTGAGTGTTTGGGGGGGGGCATTTTTTAAACTCTACCATTCAAAATATACTTCAGCTATAACAACCCCATGTAATGTAATGATATTATAAAACATAATCGACTTGAACTATTCAGAGCCCCAGTTTGTGATCCTCTTGAGTGCACCTTTGCGCAGAGTCAGGTGAGTCCTCTCCAATGTGTGTCGCCTTTCTGTAGCTCCTAGTTTGGTCCTGAGACCTCCATTTCTGCCAGTGTCAGGTTGGGTGTGAGGAATGTTTGCATTAAAAAGTCCACCTTGGTATGGAGCCACAAGGGCAGGAACACTGGTGTTTGTTGCAAGACTTGTTTGCAAATGATCAGGCTCAGGTTCAGTCCCTTTTTTATGTTAGCTTGCATGCATGCACAAGAAACATTATGTGGCAGCTTAGCAGAGAAGCGGGTTGTGGAAGTGCGGCACTGTAGTGGCCAATGCCGGCACTGCATTTGTGAGCCTGGCAGTGCTCACACAATGCAGGCCTGGTGTCCTGATGACACTGGTTCTGCAGAAGTGTCACCAACTTGAAATGATTTCACTGCTGCAATCACAGGACGCCTCTTCATTGCAGCATCAGCCATTCTGCTGCAATGAGGGAGCGACCCATCATTGCAGAGCTGTACCTTGCCTGATGTAACATTCCCGTCAACATGGCGGTGGCATAGCCACCACACCCAGAGCCCCATGAAAGCTCAAGGGGGTATCCAACCCCCCTGTCAGCATGCTCCCAACACAGTTTATTTGCCAATGGGGGAGCCCACTCCCTGTCGGCATAATGTCCCCCTCATTTGTTGTGTGCCGACGGGGTGCTCAATCCCCCTCTTCATCATGCCCCCCCAAACAGTCTTTCTTTGCTGACGGGGGCCCAATCCTCATCAGCTTCAGTCCCCCCTCCCCCAAAACACAGGTGATACAATGGGAGCCCACCCCAGTGTGCAAAAATAAAACCTGAAAAAAAAACCTTCCCATGACGTCCTTAGTTTATTTTGTGTGCCTGAAACAAAGAAAATGGTCCCTTGCAGTCTCTCATGCCCCTTCCCAACCTGCAGCCACTTTTGCACACCCCACTCCCCACCCCCAATCCATACTTACCTCGCGAGCCCGGCGCAACGTTCTTTGGTGGACTGGGAACATGTCTGCACTCTTCAAAGCCGACCGCAAACTGGAGAAATGCCGCTACTCTGTATAATGGCATAAATACGGTTATTCAACTTATGTGGATATCTCAGACATTTTTTTGACTTTTGGCACCAAATTTCCAACATGGGATTATTGGGACCCCTCCTCATGAATTCAGTCACTGTCATGGCATTATTCGGTCCCGAAAGGTGATTTTGCGGTCACTGTGTGGAATCACCCTTCTGGACCAATTAATGAAATGACAGTGCCACTGATCATGAAGTGGGCTTTCAGAAAGCCTATGTTGCAAATTTGGTGAATAAAATTCCCCCAAAAATGACAGTTTTACAAGCGTGCATTGAGCAGTTTCCACACACACTCATAACTTCGCAAATTTGTAATATTTTCACTCCAGATTTTCAACATTGGCATTTTTCCACACCTCCTTATGAACAGTACAGCTGTCATTTTTCACATCCTGACCAAAATGTGTTTTCACACTTCCGACGCAGAATAGTACGGTCGCTGTGTGAAATCAGTGTTCAGGACAGATTAAGAAAATCATAGTGACACTGTTCATTAGCAGAGGTCCTAAAATGCCTCTGTTGAAAATTTGGTAATGAAGTGACGAAAGTCCATTAAATGACTGTGTTACAAGCGTGCATTACACAGTTTCCACGCACCCTTGTAACTTCGCAAATTTGTAATATTTTCAAGCTAGATTTTCAACACTGGCAATTTTTCACACCTCTTTAAGAACAGTACAGCTGTCATTTTTCACATCCTGGCCGAAATGTGTTTTCACACTTCCCGCACACAATAGCACGGTCATTGTGGGAAGTCAGTGGGACAGATTAAGAAAATCAGAGTGACACTGTTCATGAGCAGAGATGCTAAAATGCCTATGTTGAAAATTTAGTGGCACAAGTCCATGAAATGACTGTGGTAGGAGCCTATGTTGTGCAGTTTCCACGCATCCTCATAATTTCACACATTTGTAATATTTTCACTCCAGATTTTCAACATTGGCATTTTTTCACACCTCCTTATGAACAGTACAGCTGTCATTTTTCATATCCTGCCCAAAATATGCATTTACATATCTGGTGCAGAATAGCACGGTAGCGGTGGCAAATCAATGTTCGGGATAGATCATTAAGAAAATCATAGTGACAGTGTTCATTAGCAGAGATCACAAAATGCCTATGTTGAAAATTTGGTGAAATAATTCCACTAAATGACTGTGTTACATGCATGCATTGTGCAGTTTCCATGTATGCTCGGAAGTTCAAGCATTTTCAATATTTTCACTACAGATTTTCAACATAGCCATCCCTTCACACCTCCCTACACACTGTACAGGTACAGCTGTCATTCTTCACATCCTTCCCGATCTGTGTTTTTGTACATCTGACGCAGAATGGCACGGTCGCTGTGGGAACTCAAAGTTCGGGACACATTAACAAAATCATAATGCCACTGTTCATGAGAAGAGGTCCCAAATGCTTTCACGAGGTGTGGGTCACAAAATGGCCATGCTGAAAATTTGCAGTGCAAATGTTAACAAACCCCTGGGGTGTTAGGGTTTCTAACCATAACGTCTCATCCTGTACAGACTGACAGGCATCAGGGGTGTGTCTTTGGATTGCCAACTGTAATGCTCATGCCATTCCACCCCCACCCCCCATCCTGCAGCCAGTGACAGGCATTGAGGTGTGCCTTGGACTCTTCAGCCTCAGAGTTCACCCCATTCTCCTATACTGCACCCATTTCAGCATATGTCCTTATGGACTGGGGTGAC
Source organism: Neoceratodus forsteri (assembly GCA_016271365.2). Lineage (NCBI taxonomy): Eukaryota > Metazoa > Chordata > Ceratodontiformes > Ceratodontidae > Neoceratodus > Neoceratodus forsteri. The sequence goes on along the minus strand of CM028136.1, from coordinate 946,527,397 downwards.
TGTAAAGCCGAACACCCCAAGGCACACCTCAACACTTGTCGGTATCTGCAGGATAGGGTGAGGTGAAATGGCATGAACGTTATGGGTGACGAGCCAAACACATACCCCAATGCCTGTCCATCTCTGCAGGGTGGAGGTGGGGTTGGCATGAAGTTCACTACTTCACTGCCATTCCTATTCTGCATCTGTCTAACTCCTGCATTTTCAATGCTAATACCAACAAGCAAACATTCGGCATTGACAAATGCTTGTTTCAATTGCAGCTGCAACGATGGTGATCGGTCAGAATGGCAAGCGAGGTTGCGACTCCCCCTACTCTGGCTCTTATGTCTGCTACCTTCAATTGCTCTGGACATCTGTTTCCCCTTCCACAATGCTTCATTCATTAGTTCTGTTTGCTTTTACAGTGTGGTATAAAATCTGATTTTAAAACACTATTTTAACAAGTTAGGTTGAACATCAGGCTATTCGCCATTGGCTTCTAATTATGCTACATTTTATTTTATAATCATAGCCTCTATCACACTTATTGTCCCACTCCATAGAACAGCATTATACAGCAGGTGTACTGTATAGAGAATACTGCATGGGCAACTATGCACAACCAGTGTGTTCTGCCACAGAGGGGTTCTAATTCCCTCTGACCTCAAAAGCGAAGCTCGAGAGGTCCATGGCAATCAGAACCCCAAGGCGGCAAAACACACTGGTTGTGCATAGAGTTGCCCATCCTGTAGTTCTATAGTGTATAGTATTATGTGAAATGTGTACTATGGTTTTTTTTTTCTCTTTCACAATAAAACTGACGTGCAGTCTCTAGAGATTCCAGAATGCTGTTCTACCACAGAAGGGTACAATCATATTCCATGACCTTTGAACTGTGGTACAACAGCATTTTCAAAAGGATAGATTTCTCTATAGAACAATACTCTACTATATTGAAATGGAACCCCAGTACAAAGCATGAGTGTAAGAATATGAATAGGTATACTGCACTAAAGCACAGTAGTAAATGCTCAGGAGGCAGTGTGGTCTAGCAGTTAGAGTACTAACTTGAGAACCAGTAGATCACTAGCTCAAAACCCACTAAAGCCAAATGCTACCTTTGCGACCTTGAGCAAGTCATAGAACTTCAATCAATCAATCAATCAATCAAAATCTTTATTTATCCAGGCGGGCACCATTGAGCAGGGCTCATTTGCAAGATGGACCTGGTCATACAAAAATCATAGTATAGTAACATGGTAAAACAGAATGTAATATTGTACAAAGAAGAAAAATATACATATGTACATCAACATTTGAGTGAGAGGGCCTTTACAACAGATAGGCTCATAACTGGGTACAGCCGGAGTGTTCACTTAAAGGGGGAGAGAAAGGCAAGAAGAGGGATACCAGCTTAGGAAGAAATGACGGGGTTGGAATAGTTAACTGGCATACTTCAGGCAAGGGGGTGGAACATGGCCATGGCTAAAGAGAGGCAGAGAAGCCAGTATTTTGGTAGGGAGAGAGAGGCAGGGGCAGAGGCAGGGCGGGAGGCAGGATGGGCAGGAAGGAAACTGGAAAATAGGTGAGTTAGCTTTGTGGGAAACATTTGCAGGATTCCTTCACGGAGTGGTCATAGAGCGACTTGAAAATATTCAGGCTAACAGGACAGCTCAGCTTCAAGTTTTTTTGCATATTGTTCCACAAGGAAGGCAACGAGAAACTTATGGGAGCTCTGCCAAAACGAGATTTGTCCTTAGGTAATTGCAAGGCAATTAGGGAATAGCTTCTTAGATCATAGGCACCTATCACACTCAGAGGAATACAATCAGAGAAGTACAGGGGGAGCTTGTTGGTAACTGCTCTGAAAGCCCATAGGGCGACATTTCTATTTCTTCTATAATGAAGGGAAGTCCAGCCCACCGCAGTGTACAAGGAGCAATGGTGTGTGGAAAGTGGAAGGCCTGTTATGAACCTGATTGCTCTGTGGTATAGGGTGTCCAACTTAGCCAGGGCAGAGGCAGTACAATGGCTATAGAGAAGGTCCGCGTAATCTATTAATGAAAGGAACGTGGCTTGAACCAACCGCTGCTTGGCATCCCTAGTACGGAAGTGGTTAATTCTGTAGAATAGTCCTAGTCTTTGTCTTAGTTTCTTCTGTAGTTCTTCAATATGTTCAGAGAAGACAGACTTCTTAGTGCCCCAGTCCACCCAGCTGCAGAATGGCCAGTAGAAGCAGGAACCAACTGAAATGTGATGTTGCGCCTCAGGTGGTCTACTTAAGGAAAAATAATCATAGAAAAGAGTAATGCATTTCAGATCACTACTTAACCATTCAGTAAAACTGAAATTTGTTCAGATGTCATGTTTTAGCATGATTTAAAAATGCTTTTAATCATTTCTTGAAGAGAATTTCCACACACAGTAATTAAAAAAAATTAAAACAAGCCAGCATATGTTTCAGTGCAAATATCTAAAAGAAAGCACACCAACAGTACTTACAACGTGTTTTAAAACTGCATCAAGAATACAGGCTTCTGATTCGCTGGGATCCATGTGAATACCACATACGTTGTGTGCATCCTGGAATTTCCCGGTACGCACATGGAACTGGCAGTTAAGTTTTTTTTGTTTTTTTTTTAATAATTTGAAACTTTAAAATGGTGCTGAAATGCTTCACTGTGTTTCATACCATTGGTTAGGTGATGGGGGGGAAGCTATGAAGCTATGAGCAGTAATACCACCCTCATAGTGAATCTTTGCACATTGGGGGTTGGATTACCTCTGATGTTTGGCCACTTCCTTTAGTCATCTTTCCACCTAAATAAAACATAGTAAAGTGGCTAAATAGTTACCAAGAAAAAGTAAACAATAAGACATGATGGGGTGTGTAATACGGTGTGATAACTGCACTCCTAGGGGCGTAGTTAGGCATGAGGACGAAGGCCGAGAGCCGGTCATCCCTACGAATGCGGTTATCACACCGTAATGCGCAACCCCAGAGTGTCTTATTGTGCTTATAAAATAGCCCTTTATTTTTAGAACATTTTTTTTATTTTGAAACACATTTCTAAATAAGTAAAAATGTAAGTGAATCTGTGCTTTTAACATAAAATAGTCCTTCCGCCTATTGGTGCTAGATTAAAATAGTGTTATACAGTGTGTGCCTCCCTGCCCACTTAAGCTTCATATTCCCCTGGAAGCCACAACAATTCACAAATGCTGTCTTCCTCATTCTAAGTATGACACATAGCCCCCTTACTTTATTTCATTCTCCTCACTCTGTAGACAAAACTAAAAGGAAGCCATAACAGAGGCTTCTCAGTTCCCCCGTGCTGCAAGCATGAGCATGGTTCAAAACTGCCACACTCACTGACAGCATCATGAACTGCTCACGCCGTCCTAAATGATTATTGCTTTTTTTTCTCTGTGTTTCCCCACATTCAAGAAATAGAATGTTTATCATGGAATGTTTACCATGGAATACAGGGATTCAAAATTCTGCTTGGTTCTACAAGCAGAATGTTCCTCTACTAACATATTGTACACACTCAACAAAGGCCTGTTTTAGAGCCAGTGACTCAATTTTCTAACTGTCAGGGCAAGCAGAAGAGATTTCCCTGATGAGCAGGTAAAGCTAGAAGGGGGATTTTCACTGTTAGCAAAGAAACAGATGTAATGAAAACTATAAACAATACTTAATGTTTCTAATTTGTTTATGTGTGTAAGGAAAGTGTGATGATCTGGAAAACAACATTAATTATTTTTTTTTATTTTATATTTAAGGTAGTTTTATTTTCAGGGCCCAGTTGAAGGTTTCTACAGTGTAAAGGTAGCAGCCCTGTTTGTGGTGGAAGATCAGTTCTGGTTGTAGGGAGATTAATGGAAGATAGTTCTGGTTGTAGGAGGACTGATTGGCTTATTGTGTGATGTGGTTTAGGACCAGGATGACTGTGTGTATATAGAGGTTTAATGTACTGTCAGCTGATCTCTCTTGGCCAATGAGATTTCTAGATTTTTTCTTGCCATTTTATAAAGATTGTTATACATGCCTGACCCTTATGATGGCCACAATACAGAGACTAGTAGATGGGTAACTATGCACAGCCAGTGTGTTCTGCCACAGAGGGGTTCTGATTACCTCTGACCTCAAGAGTGACGTTCAAGAGATCCATGGGAATCAGAACCCCAAGGTGGCAGAACACAATGATTGTGCATAAAAGTGTTCAGCCTGTATTTTGTTATAGTGTATAGTTCAAAAAACAAGCAGTTGTCAATGCCGAATGTTGTCTTGCTGGCATTGGCATTGGTAGTGCAGGAGTTAGAGAGATGCATAATAGAAATGGCAGTGAAGCATTGAACTGATGCCACCCCACCCCCATCCTGCAGAGACTGACAGTCATTGGGGTGTCCCTTTGAGTCATCAGCCATAACGCTCATGCCATTTCACCTCACCCTACCCTGCAGACACAGACAAGTTTTGTGGTGTGCCTTGAGGTCTTCGGGCCATACGCTCACCCCATTCCATAAGGAAATACACTAAGATGGGTCCAGCATAGGAGAATGGGGTGAACTTTGGGGTTGAAGAGTCCAAGGCACACCTCAATGCCTGTCACTGGCTGCAGGGTGGGGGTTGGGGAGGAATGGTGTGAGCATTACAGCCGACAATCCCAAGTCACACCCCTGACGCCTGTCAGACTCTACAGGGTGGGGCGTTACAGTTGGAAACCTTAACATCCTGGGCATCTGTTGGTATTTTCACTCCAGATTTTCAACATGGGCTTTTTGTGACCCCACCTCATGAACAGTGGCACTATCAGTTTGTTAGCCGGAAGGTGATTTTGCACAGCGACTGCGCCATTTTGGTGCCACAGGTGCGAAAACACATTTTGGGCCAGATATGAAAAATGACAGCTGTACTGTTCATGAGAAGGTGTAAAAAATAGTAATGTTGAAAATCTGGAATGAAAATATGAAAAATTGGTGAAGTCACGAGCATGCATAGAAACTGTGCAATGGATGCCCGTAATGCAATTATTTGGGGGATATTTTTAACCAGATTTTCAGCATAGACATTTTGGGACTTCTGCTCATGAACAGTGGCACTGTGATTTTGTTAATCTGTCCCAAAAGTTGATTTCCCACAGCGACCGCGCCATTGTGTGGCAGATGTGCAAAAACACATTTCAGGCAGGATGTGAAAAATGACAGTTGTATTATTCATAAGGAGGTGTGCAAAAATGGCAATGTTGAAAATCTGGAGTGAAAATATTAGAAAATGTCGAAGTTAAGACCGTGCTGATAGACTGCACAATGCACACTCGTAACGCACTCTTTTTTTGGAATTTCTTAACTAAAATTTGCAACATAGGCTTTTTGGGACACTACCTCATGAACAGTAGCACTGTTCTTTCATTACTCAATCCCAAAAGGTGATTCCATGCAGTGACTGCAAAACCACCTTTTGGGACTGAATTACGAGATGACACTGAATGTGTTCATGAGGTGAGGTTCCAAGAACCCCATGTTGAAAATTTGGAGCCAAAATTCCAAAATAATGGCCGAGATATCCATCTAAGTTGAACCCCCCCATTGATGCCATTTTACAGCCTACCGACATTTCTTCATTTTGTAGACTTTGAAGAGTCCAGATGTTTTCCCGCTTCACTGAAGATCACAACGCCGGACCTCTGGAGGTAAGTATGGGGTGAGGGGGAGTGAGGAGGGGTTGCATAGAGGGTGGGTGCAGGTTGGGGGATGGGGGCTGCTGCGGACTGTTTTCTTTTTTTCAGGTACAAAAAAACAGACAATGTGCTACAGGATGGTTTTCATTCTTTACAGGTGAAATAAAACAAATGTTGTGCACACTGGAGTGGGCTCCCAGTGTGCCCCATGAATTTTGGGGGGGTGATGTTGGCCACACTGGGGTGGGCTTCCAGTGTGCCACACAATGGGGGTAGGGCAGGGGAGACACATGCCGATGCGGTCAGCTTTCTGTGAGTGGAGGCACACTGGGGTGGGCTCCCAGTGTGCCACACATTGTGGGGGGGGTTGGTTGCGGACATGCCAACATGGGGATTGCACCCCCAATGTTGACCTTCTTTGTGGATTGTGTGGCAGTGGCAGAAGCCACCACCATGTTTACGGAAATGTTTCACCAGGAAAGGCATGTATGGGAGGCATGTCATCTGTGTCGCTGCATGACAAGCTTATCTCTGATTGCAGCAGCACATTTCTTACAAGTTGTGTCCACTTTACATAATTCTTGTGTTAGCACTAGCATGCTGGCTAATTAGTGAATGAGGGACGCACCTGCTAAAGTGTGCCCTCCATTCGCCAACACCGACACACCTCTGCATTTCTCCTACTACCTCAAGATGCTGCTTGTGCAAGCACAAGACAACATAAAAATGAATACAGTTTCAGCCATTCATCTTAAAAAACATTACAACTGCTTCATTTTTAATCCTGCTCACTTTCTTTTATGCCCCATTCTCCCTCCGATGTCTTTAATTGCTGATGTTTATCTCCCGCCCCCACGTGCAGCTTTGCTTTTTGTCTCTATGAACTGCCACACTGTCAAGTCAAATGTGTACATGGCAGCTTTTTCCCTTTCAAAATGAAACTGAATCATACAGTCTCATGGATTTCCGAATGCTGTTATACCATAGAAGGGTACAATCATGTTCCATGACTTTTGAACTGTGATACAACAGAATTTTCAATGGGATGGAATTATATGCAGAAAAACACTCTACTATACACTATAATGCTGTTTTTACCACTACAACAGTATATTCTTTCAAACCATGATTTACTCCTGCGATACGAGTGTTCACAATGCTGGTTTCTTTTTACATGTGTCCCCTTTTACAATTAAATTATTGCCTCGATCTGAAAGGTAGTAGCATAAAGAGCTACTTATGCTTAGTTTTTTTATATATATGTTTTCTTTTCATTCCTTAAGAGCATGATCATTAGTCCCTTGGACTTTATCTACTGTGGCTCCTGTTTTATACCTGAAGTTATAATTCATTGCATGTGATGCAGTATCATTTCCAGATGTCAAGTTATGATGCCACATGTAGATAAGCAGCAGGGACAGAGGAAATTCAAAGAGTAAAAATGGTGCTCCCATGCCAATGTCCATAGTAATAAGGAACAAAGCCAAGGAAAGATAAAACAGATCATGAATGCAACTGGAGTTTAATTTGGTCTAGTTTAAAACTTACAATGTTTTTCTGGAGGTCAGTCCTTTTAAGAGGAGGCTACTGCATGTTGCCTTGGTGACAAGTTGAATAAAAAAGTCTTCAGTTGATTTAACAACCACACACAGTAGTCAATAGCCTCAAGTTATCACTCCTATTACTGTAGAACTAGTTATTTTCAAGCAAAGTAAATATAGCGCAAACACAAATGCAACCATAATTGCATAAATTTATTTTAGCGCTAAGTCACAATCACCACATTCACTATAATGGAATAAATATTAAAAGTGCTAATTAGCGCAAATTTATTTTCATGCAAATTGATGCTTCAGTGAAAATAATGAAAGTTATTTGACAGTGAAAATTTCAAGTTCTACAGTATATACTAACATACTGTACTAAAATGCCAGCAGAATAGTCCAAACGGTCTTTCGTGTCTGCTCATTTGGTCAGCCCCCACCCTGGGAGCTGACATTGCTGCCCCCTTGCCCTCTCTGGCTTCTCCCTTCCCAGTCCTGGATATTCTCGCTGCACAGGACTTTGCTTCCAGAACCCTTCCCCTGTACCTGTCCCACCCCCTCTTGAACCCCTCCACCATCTCTGCCTCCACCAGGCCCCCTAGGCAGCACATTCCATGGCTCCACCACCCTCTCAGTGAAGTAACACCTCCTTCTTTCTCCCCTGAGTCTCCCCCCTCCAGCTTCCACCCATGCCCTCTAGTTGCCCTCCCTCCTTCCTTCGGAGCACCCTGACTGCTCCTCCCCTATTTATCCCCTTCATATACCTGAAGACCTCTATCATGTCCCCCCGGTCTCTCCTCTCTTCCAATGTGTACATATTTAGCTCTTTGAGCCTCTCCCCATAGGTCCTGTCCCCCAAGCCCCAGATCGTTTTGGTTGCCCTCCTCTGGACCCTCTCCAGGAGTTCGATGTCCCTCTTTAAGTGTGGCCTCCAAAACTGCACGCAGTACTTGAGGTGCAGCCTTACCAAGCAGTTATACAGAGGGAGTATCACTTCCCTCCTTCTGGAGGTGATCCCCTAGCAATGCATCCCAGCATCCTGTTGGCCTTGGCCACTGCCATCCTACAAGTCCGAGAGTTGTTCATCTTGACATCCACCACCACCCCCAGATCCCTCTCAGCCATTGAGACTTGTAGCATTCTCCCCCCCCCCCCCACAGGGTGAACACTTGGCTGGGTTTCTGGCTCCCTGGTGTAGTACCTTGCATTTCCCTGCATTGAACATCAGCTTCCACTTTGTAGACCACCTTTCCAGAGCCTCCAGGTTCCCCTGTAGGGCCACCCTTCCCTCCTCCCCATCCACCACCACCCCCAGTTTTGAGTCATCCGCAAACAGACTCATTTCACTCCTGATACACTTCCTTATGTCAGAGACATAGACGTTGAAAAGGAGGGACCCAAGGACCAATCCCTGAGGGACTCCACTATTGAACCTCCTTGGGGATGAGACTATCCCACCAACCTCGACCCTCTGAGTCCAGACCAGGAGCCAATTTCCTATCCATCTAATCGTCTGGTTTCCCAACCCCATTTCTCACAGCTTATCCAACAGGCCCCCGTGAGGAACAAAGTCTTATGCTTTGCTGAAGTTAAGAAAGAGGACTTCCATCAGTCTACCCAGGTCCAAGGCACTTGTCACCCAGTCATAAAACTCCACAAAGTCTGTCTGACATGACTTCCCCGGGATGAATCCATGCTGCCTATCGTCCGGGCACCCCCAACTTTTCCAGGTCCCCCCCAGCCTTTCCTTGACAATGCCCTCCATCACCTTGCCCACCACTGATGTCAGGCTGATGGGCCTGTTGTTTCCCGCCACCTCCCTTGATCCCCCCCTTGTGGATAGGCACTATATGCAACACCTTCCAATCCTGGGACACCCACCCTGTCCTCAGAGAGATGCTGAAAAGCTCTGCCAGGGGTTTTGCCAGGACATCCGCTAGTTCCTTCAGCACTCTGGGATGTAATTTATCTGGCCTCAGTGCTTTCTCTGTCTTAAGGGACCTGAGGGCTTCCCTCACTCTCTCTGCTGTGATTTCCACCTCTGCTACCTCATCCCCCTGCTTTGCCGTCCCCCCTCCTGCCAGTGATGGCCCCCCTCTCCCCAGACCCGCCAATCGGTAAGGGTCCTCCCTCCTCAGTTTCACCATCTCCTCCCATGTATGATGCAGCCCCCCCCACTTTTCTTGGCGAAAACTGAGGTGAAGTACTCATTTAGTACCTCAGCCTGCTACCCTGAGTCTTGTGCTGATCCCTCCACTGTTTTAATCCTGCTAATCTGTCCCTTCACCCTTCATTTTTCCCCAATGTATCTAAAGAACCCCTTGTTCCCTCTCCTAATTTCTCTGGCCAGGTTCTGCTCCTTCCTTGCCTTAGCCACCCTCACCACCCTAGTGGTCCTCCTGGCCATCAACTGGTACTCCCCTCGATCCCTTTCACTCCTTAAGCACTTGAAATGCCTATAAGCCACCTTCTTTCCCCTCACCACCTCCTGAACCTTCCTGGTCCACCAGCAAGGTTTACGGGCCCTATCGCATTTTCGTCTTACTCTTGTACAGGTCCTGGTAGCATCCTGCACCCCCCTCCTGATGATTTCCCACCTACTGTCAGCCTCCATGTCTGGCCCAATCCCATCCAAATGCTTCTTAATGATCCTTCCCATTTCCTTGAAATTCACACCCCTGAAGTCAGTTACCTCCGTCTTTGTATGTATGGATCTTTACTGTTGTATAGGGCAGCTTGAGTGAGCAACCTCTCTTCACCAATGTAATGTCTCTCCTCACAAGTGAAATCACCCTTACCCATGCATAGTGAAGGTAGCAGACATGGGAGCCAGCGCAGGCAGAGTCGCATCCTTTCCGAGCATTCTAAAAGATCATCATCATTGCTGCTGTCATTGAAACCAGAGGTTTATAATTTATAGAACTCCATGAATTGTATGCAGTTAAGCGTAGGAACCATGCAACATCATTCATGCAGTGAGTGGGTGAGTGAATGTGGCAGTGACAAGAATTGGGGAGACAGCCTGTGAGTGACGGAGCAGTGTTGTCATGGGTGCCGTATTGGAATGCTGATTTATGTCTCTGTGCTGCTCTTGTCTGCTTATTTCCTGTCAGTTTTGGGGGAGGGAGCAAGACAGAAAATCTCTGAAATAATAATGAAAACTGACAATCTTCTAGAAGCTGTGAAAGATCTTTGCTCATTTAATTCACCATTTTTTGTTTTCACGGACCATTACAGAGATACAATAGAAGGATATGGTGGCGTTTAGTTGGGGCCTAACAGTTGTAGTGTGTTCGTGTTGTGGTTCTGCTGACTGCTCATGTTTGGAATTTTTGTGTTGTAAAGCACTACATCATAGACTTTGTAAATCACAGAGTCACAGCATTTCAGTTGGGGGCACTTTCAATGACACTAAGAAAACATAGGGATAGGTATAGGAGAGAGAAAAGCAAGGCACCTGCTGATTGGGATGGGGGAGAGAGAGAGAGAGAGAGAGAAAAGCAATGTGGTGATTAGGGGAAAGGGACTTTTTTGTAGTGTGGGAAGTTTGAGACAGAAGTTTGTCTGGGAGAGTGGGAAGGGGAGACAGAAGGAGACAAAGGGAGAAAGCAGACTGATTCCTCACTGTATCTGCTTCAGCTGGGTGGTGCAGGTAGATTCGGTGAACAAATTCAAGCAGACATGAGACAACAACATCATGTGGCTAAACCAAAGAAACAACAGCATGCCATAAAGGAGTAAGAAAGGGGGTAATGGGCAGACTGGATGGGCCAAGGGGTCCTTTTCTGCCGACAAATTTCTATGTTTCTATGTTTCTAACTCCACTCACTGGGTGGAGTGAGGAGCAAACAATTGTGATGCATTAGTCCTTTTTCAGTTCCTTCTCCAATTTACTATACATCATCCCAGCTCTTGGTATGCAGCCTTAAAAATGAAGAGCAAGCAATAACATAACCAGTACAGTAGCACAGCAGACAGAAAAGAGCAGCCGGCTAAGTGGAGCGTTCCAGTGGGATGAGCATTTAAGTAGGGGGTTTCAGTGAGCTGGCCACCGAATCCTTGCCAGCTTTGAGTAAACAGCCAGTGTCGCTCATTTATAACAGTGTCAGTGTCAGTGGCTCAGTAGGTAGCACACTCGCCTGTGGGTTCAGTTCTCACATCTGGTACTTGGGTTAATATCCCAGTACTGACACTGTAGTGCAGCATGAGAGGGGTGCTGCACTTCTGAGGTCCCGTCTTTTGGATGAGATGTTAAACTGAGGTCCCATCTGCCTGGATTGGTGGTAGTTCAGGTGGATGTTAAAGATCCCATGGCACTTATCGAAAAGAGTAGGGAAATTTCCCCGGTGTCCTGGCCAAATTTCCCTCATTCACTAAAAATACCACCAACAGCTTCATCTGGTTCAAGGTCAGTTGGCATTCATCTGTATCCCCCCTCCCCCGGGTCGTGCCTGAAAATAGACAGCATTTGTCTAGTGCACTTTCCCAGTCAACAAAAACTAAATAAATAAATAAATAAAATAAAATAAATAACAGCCTTCAGGACCGAGAGAGGCCCCTGGTATTTTAATATGGACTGTGACAAAGCTTGGAATGCCTAGAAACCTACATACAAGTTATAGAAGTTGTGTGTACCTAAGGGTTTGGTTAACAATTTAGTCAAAACTTAAAAGACCACAGAGGGCCCTGAGGAAGTGATCCACTGGACCATAAAATGTCAGCCCAGATTTAGAGGTGGCTGTTAAATGTATTAGAGCAGCAGCACATTAGGGTCACGTTTTCCACCTGATTTTGTTGCACTGCTGATTTAAATACAGTAACATTGATTTAATACTACCCTTAGGAGTTTGAGTCCCTCTCTTTTTTGTAATTTCAATTCTATTAAAGAGTATTAGCATACATAGCACAGAATCACAGTACAGTGAATAACGTTGCTAGTTATAGTGACTAACTCTTCAGACCAATGAACAGCTAACCGATGTACAAGAATAAAAAGGAAGACAAGCGCATACTGGCACTTGTGTATGATGGCTGCCTGACAATGGAGCTTGTCCACCTGAAAGTGATCTGATCGGGATTTCAGTCATTTTAAAAACCTGATGTTCATTCTCTGAAGTACATTTGATAGGTATTAGGCTGTAGTATATAGGGTCTGACTTTGGAAATATTCCATTTGCCAGTTCAAAAGTTATATTCAGACTGGTGCTGTACCACTTACCTCTTCATCTAACAGCCAGGTGACAGGTGCATTAGAGCGGGGATGGCTGCTGAACAGTCTGGAGTCACATCACCCAGATTCAATGGATCCTTAGGTAACAGAAGTGGTGGGAGTATGACAACCACAAAAAAATGGGAAAGGCTCTTTTAATGGTAGTCGTGACTTGGACAACATTAAAGATTAACTTCACAGTATGCATATTGATATTGGCACATTAACGCAGCAAGCAGGGAGTGAGAAAAATAGATTGGCTATTATAGAAGATAGAATGAATACACTTGAAGAAAGATTGGCATTTCTAGAAGACACTCTGTTGTGGAGGATAAAACTGAGAAAAACTTCACAAAGTTAGAATATTTGGGCACTAAGGTCGATGATTTAGAAAATAGATCTAGACAAAACAATCTGAGACTGGTGGGGATTCCAGAAATGGCTGAAGGAAATGACATTATTCGATTTTTGCAAGAATTCATTCCCTCTATCTGAAATTTTACTGGCAATGGCTTCTGGACATTGACAGGGCTCACAGAGCCCTAAAATCCATCCCAAAACAAAGTCAGGGACCAAGACTGGTGATTGTAAGATTTCCCAGGTTCAACATAAAGGATGAGTAATGGCCTATGGCACATTCATAAGGTAGAAAAAATGGGCAGACTGGATAGGCCTTGCGGTCCTTATCCGCCGTCAACTTCGATGTTTCTATGTTTCTAGATTCTGGTGATCGCACGGCAAAGAAGGGCTCTTTACTGGGGCAAGGAAAGGATTTACATCTTTCAGGACTTCTCAGCTGAGATTACAGAAAAAGGGAAAGCGTACGGGGATATCAGATATGTGTTGCAAGCCTTAAATGTGTCTTATTATATAAAATATCTAGCTATGCTTGTGCTCAGAAGAGGTGGTGGTTCTCATAATTTGAATACACCTTCAGAAGCTTGGGACTTTATTTCTAAACATTGGTCCAAGTCTACAAGTATTCTAGCAAACAGACCTTACAAAGTTATTGAATCCTATACAGGCCCCAGCTGCCACAGAAAGGTCAAAGACCAGTTGATTCTATTTCAGAATGCCCAGCTCGTGCTGCCAGGAGTAAACACAATGCATGAGCAATTAATTTTGCGTCTACAGCAGAGGTTGGTGCCCAAGTGCCTACACATATTCCAGTATTAAAGCATAACTTAAGAATTTCCAATATCAAATCTACACTCCCTAAATCAGCTGCCTGGACCAACAAAATTACTAGGAAGGCACAAACCTTCTATAAAAATAAAGGTAATTCCCAAGGAGCTGTGAATTTCAAATCTGGCCCCATCAGAGACTGGTCAGCTCCTTCTGCTAGTCTTACCGAAAATAGTCTGAACATACAAGTGCTGGAAATACCTGCATTTCTTAGAAATCCAATTAGTCCAGTGGTTGATATGTTTTCGGAACCTTTTTCTGAAGGCTTTTCAACTGAGGACATTGAGATTTTTGCCACTTGAGAAGAATTTTCCATGTTTTGAGCTCCTGTTTCTGCCTGGGAAACCTGATTCCTAGAACAGCTATTCTGGTTGGTCACTTTCACTCACATGACTGACTAAGGCTGTCTCTACTATGCCTGAGATTTGAGTTGTGACTCTATATTTTATTTACGCTTGGTTACTTCATGATCAATGCCCTTCCTAAACAATTCCTTTCCGGGCTTTATATTTTGCAAATGTGTAAAAAGGAAAATATTATTTATGCTCTTGAGTAAGAGGTACACCAATGTGGATAGATATGAAATGGGGCTACTCTTGAGGGCAAAGGGTATAGGTCAGTATTATGTCATTTCAATCACTTCAGTCCTGGGTGGATAGGCGGGGCAAGGGATGATTTTACTTATTAGTTAAACCCCTTATTAACAAGCTATGTCAATACTTGATGTGTTGCTGTATTTATACCACACTTTCTTGTTTTGGTTTGTAGGGGGAGGGTCTTGTTCAGTCTCATGCTTGCTTGGATGGGTTGGCAGCTTGACGTCAGGGGGCAGCAAATGTGTTTTATGGCTGTATCTCTTTACACTTTGGGTTTATCGCCCCAGTGCTGTTTATCCTTCTTTGCATCAGTTACTTTGGCCTGGTCTCTAGATCCAGATTTTTCCTACTGCAGGACATATCAATTTTAGTTAGGCTTTACGGAGCAGCAGTCATAATTCAAATTCAGCTTGCCTAATCTGGATCTTATAAATTGCATTGTGTCCTTAACTGTGTTTATCCTTTCAAGTGTCTCTCTAGAGGAAGTTGCATTTTTTAGGATACTATAGATGTGGGAAATGGATTGGGACTAGTTGGGCTGGCCTATTTTAGGTTTGAATGATGCTGCTGATTTCTAAGCTTAAGGCTTGATTTTTGCTAGAATGGGTATTGCCCGAAGGGTGCTTTTAAAGTTATTCAGTGGATAGCATTTATGCTGACTACATAAATTTGCTGCCTCCAGATATCAATGTATGCCTTATGAATCATTTAAAGGTTGAGCTACACTTTACTGGGGATCGTGACTAGGTGCTACCTCACATCAAACTTTGATATTTATTTGGTACTTTGAATATTACACTGTTTTAAGCTATTAAGTTTGGGCTTGTCGCAGTAAGTCATGTCTAGGTTGTGTGGTCTCTTAGAGGTTCTTCCTCAGTGTACAGTCACACAATCTACTCAGTGTTTTAAGAGGAGGGTGGAGTAAATTTCTGGTTGTTATTATTGTTTTATGTAATAGTGTTAAGAAATTTTACTTTATAAACCTGTTGGTTAGTTTGTATCTAACATACAAGGAATTTGTAATAATTTTAGGCTCCTCATCTGGGGCTTTAGTATTCTAATTGTTCTCTTGTTATCTCACTAATTGATATTTTTAACTCTCCCAACTTAGGTTCACTTTTAGTACAGACTGACATTTAAGGTTGTGGTTAATTATTTTATTGTTTTACTTCTTTTTTTTTGTGGGATTGAGTCTATTTAGCTGATTTCTAGTAATGGGTTCTGTGAATATTAGTACCTGGAATGTACAAGGGTTGGGTTCTCTGGTTAAAAGATATAGGCCCAGATATTCAGAAATGTGCCAAAGCCCAGCGCAAGTCCAGCGCAGTGCAAATCTGATGCACCATGGCGCAACTGGAGCCATATTCAGAGGTGGCACAGGCCAAACTGCACCAGCACAATGTGGTTGAATATGGCAGAGTGGTGCCATGGCACAAACAGAGTGGTACCATGGCACAACCAGAGGTGCTCCAGCACACCCACGGCAGCATAGCAGCAGAGCAACAGATGGGGGCAGAGAACAGTGTACAGACTCAGGGACAGGGCCACAGCAGCACAGTGACAGGCCACAGGAGGCCTCCACCAGCAGGGCACACACAGGCACCCCGACACTGGACCCCAGAACACAACAGTGGCATGGACAGCAGGGCACAGGAGGTGCCAACAGCTGATGGAGGCCCACCAAGGGAGCCCCCCTGGCAGGCTGCTGGCTGTGACCCACCCTTCCCGAGACCACAGCAGACCACACCCAGGACCATGCAGCCAAGCACACACATGCCACACAGGCATACAGGGAGCCCACACAGTGGGCACTGAACAGGCCAGGTGGCAGGCAGCATGGCAGACCACATGGGACAGGCCATACAATGCCAGGCAGAGGACCCCAACACAGTGTGTGGACAGTACCCGACCAATGACCATGGCCATGAGCCACCATCATGCACACACCCACCACACACCCTTGACTGCTGCCCCATGGGCACCCCAATGCACAGCCACTAACCTAGGGGATGGACACCACCACAGTGGGACAGACCACAGTGCACAGCAGGGAACCACAGAAGCACAACACGCACCCCCCACATGCACACAACATGGACGGACACTGGGCCACTGCAGCATGGCCCCTCACGCCACCTGCAAAGCAGACATGGACACAGGTGTGTATGCCAGGCAATCTATATGTATGGAACAACTATGGACAGCACCATCAGGGACTGGGGAAGGGTAGGGACAGTGAGGGAAGGGAACAAGGACTGTTCAGTGGTAGGGGGGAACTGTAGGGACAGACTCAACAGGGGTGGCAGGGGACACAGGGACAAACTTAGGGATGGCCCCAGTTGGCCACCCTGGCATGCCATCCCTCACTTCACGCCACCACCAGCATGCCCTGCATGGCCGCCACCACCCCAAGCATGCCCAAGACCATGAGCAAGGTCTGCCACATGAGCTGGCTCAGCAACTGGTGCGACGGTGTCCACATTGGATGCTGGACACCAATAGAAAGGGACAAGACCGGTGCCTAGTGCAATGGCCCAAGGAACTGTGCCCACTCACAGTGCGCATGTGCATGATAGGGAACATGCCATCATGCGCGAAGTGCGCGTTGCTGGCCATGCTCAGCTTGCGCTGTGCCGAAACATCATGCTGTTCATGCGTCTTGTGCAACTGACACTATGTCAGCTCAGTGCACATGCGCACTGCAGGCCCGAGCACCGCACATTGCACCACCACTTGCTCCGGTGCAATACCATTGCACATGGCACAGTATCTCGATATTCAGACAGCCCGTGCAAATGAGCTCATCAGCCAATGCATGGCACAGCGGGGTGCTTTAGCATATCATTATCATTGTGCATAGCCCCATATGCGTTGCACCACATTAGCGCCACAGAACAGCACAGGCCATATACCGGTATGCAACCTTCATAGGTGTGGTGGATACCGCAGCAGCACACTGGGGGCAGACAGCACTGCAGGATGGGATGGACCAGGGTGATGCTGCCAGGGCCTCATCTGGTATGCCCTGTCACCTGTGTGGAGCATGTCACGGTTAGCCCTCTGCTTTGCTGTGCTGCATCACTTGTCTGTCCCTAGCACCCACACAACCATGTATACCTTGAACACTCCCATCCCCAGGACTGCACTGACCATTGCACCCTGCTTGTGCCACACACACCCACTGGGTGGCCTGTAGGGTTGTCCCCACATTCGTATCCATGGCACGGTGCAGGGCTGTAATGGTTGAAGGCATTCTGTACACTCCCAGAGTGTGTGGCGTAGGCATTGATGTGTGCCCCGTGGCATTGCACGCCACCTGGCAGGTGATGCGTGGGCACCCCATCCTGTTGCTATGCGCCAGTCCCACAGGACCAGGTGGCATGTGGATGCCCACGTGGGTGCAGACACTGGCACCATGCACGCCAGGCATGCATACCATGCTGTGGCTGTCCTGCAGCAGTGCTGTACGCTCCACCTGTGTGCTGGGGAGATGGCTGCATTCTGCAGCACATGGCAGCACAGCAGTGGGGACCTGTGTGGGGATGTGGGCCATGGCCACCTGGGTGATGCCCGTGGTGTACCCTGTTGGTCCTTAGCCAGTGCCTGTGGCAAGCAGGCACATGACAGCAGTCACTGTCATCTCCACAGACATGGCATGGCTCTGTCTGGTGGGTGCCTGCAGCTCCACACTGCACAGCTTGCAGGGCTGCCTCAGCATGGCCATGTTCAGGTGGTACCGGCCCACATTCTTGATGTCATTCTGATTCCTAATGGTGCTGCGGGCATGGTACCACCTGTGTCGGGCATGCTGCCACCGGGCCCTTCATCAGCCACATAGTTCTTCCTCCTGATGCCTCACACCCCTCATTACTGTCCCCATCTGGATGGGCACACTCTCCATGTCTCCTGCTGTCCACTCTCCCCCTGGGTGGTTGGCTGCTGGCTGTGTGCCACCCTGGTACACAGGCTTTGTGTCTGTGTGTGTGTATGTCTCTCTCTCTCTCTGGCCCTCTCTCCCTCACCCATGCCACCTCTCTGTCCCTCTCCCTCTGTGACTGGTCATGTGTCTGTCTGTCTGTCTCTCTGTATCACTCCCTTTCACTCCCACTCTTGGTGCAACTGCTGTTTGTGTGTTTGCACCCTATTTTCCTAGGAACAAGTCTGGTCAGAGCAACTACAATTTGCTCCACACTTGCGCCATGGTTTTACGGTTGAATATGCCACTGTGCTGGATATTCATGAGGCCGCCCCCTGCACTTGCACCTGCATACACTATAGTTGCGCATCAGCACAATGGAGTTTGCACTGCACAATGGCTCCCACCGAATATGGATCCTTGGTGCAATTCCTCACTTACGCTGGTGCAACTCGATTGCGCCTGCAAAAACTGTTTCTGAATATCTGGGCCATAGAATTTTAAACTTGCATATAACTGGGTTGCCTCAGTGGAATACTGTTTCTTCTCAACAAAGAAAAGGGGTGTAGCAGTCTTGATATGAAAAGGCATACATTTTATTAAGCACTCGCATAGTACAGACCCTGAAGGCATATTCCAAATTTTATTGGGGAATCTGTATGGGAAGGATGTGGCAATTTGTAATTTATATGCCCCTAACTCTAAACAAAAATACTTTTTCCACATCCTGTTCTTTGCTTTGGCCAATTTGGGTAATTACAAGATAATATTGGGGGATTTTAATACAGTCACGGACCCCATATTCGATAGATCTCGTCCTTGAAATTCTGGGTCCCTTTCTAATGCTCAAGAAAGTCTGCATAAATTACTTATTGATTTGGGTCTGCTTGACATTTGGAGATTGTTACACTCTAATGGGAGCAATTACTCTTTTCTGTCAGCAAGGCATGGCAGATTCAGTAGGTTAGACTACTTATTTAGGTCTTTAGATTTGTGCAATAATATAAGTGCCATTAGTTATGAGAATATTTTGATATTTGATCATTGTTTGCTTAAAGCTGCAGTTTTATTTAATAATAACTCAGATAGGTCCTCTAGCTGGAAATTTAACTCTTCCCTGTTGCAAGATGAAAAATTTAGAACCTGGTTGCGAGATGAAACCCGCTCTTATTTTGATATAAACTGCAATGGCAACGTTTTTCCAAGAATAACATGGGATACCTATAAGGCTTTTATCTGTGGTGGGATTATTAGTTTTGGTTACCACAAGACAAAAGAGGGGCAAAATCAAATAAAGGTCCTTGAAGGGTCTCTTAGCTCAGCCTTGACACAACTTAGAAACAATCCTGGATGTAAAAAACAATTATCGTACAGAATTTTTGGTCTTAAATATGAAATAAACAAGATTCAATCTGGAAAAATAGAATATTCTTTGTTTGGAATCAAACAAAGGTATTGGGAATTGGGGGGGGGGAGCTGGCAAGTTACTTACTCATAGGTTGCGTAAAATACAAAACCAAAATAATATAAAAGGCATCAGGAATAGTAGGGGAATGGTATCTCATAATATCAGAGAAAAAAATTATTGCTTTAAAAACATCTATGAAAATTTGTATAAATCTCTGGGATTTACTGGGCCTGAACTTTTCAAAAGACTTTTTAATAGAGTAAAACTTCCTGTACTGACAGAGGCTGAGAGTTTAGAACTAGAGAAACCTATCACTGTGCAGGAACTCTCTGGGGTCATATCTAGCGCCCCCCTCAAAGGGAAAACCCCAGGACCTGATGGTCTCTCCAGTAAATTTTGCAAATTCCTAAATAATTCCAAAGCTCCGTACTTACTTGATGCCTTTATTAACTCTGTGGACTCTGGAAAACTCCCGGATTCCATGAATGAGGCCTATATCTGTCTCCTTAGCAAAAAAGATAAAGATCCATTAGAATGTAATAATTACATGCACATTTTCCTTATTAAATTTTGATTACAAAGTGATTGCAAAAATCCTAGCTATTAGAATCTCTAAATTCCTTAATAAATTGATAGGGAGAGAGCAAGTCAGCTTCTTAAAAGGTACACAGACTTCAGATCATTTGTTTTCTGTTATTTGGGCATACAAGTCACCTGAAAATAAAAAATTCTCCTTCTATTGCAGTCTCGCTAGATATAGGGAAAGCATTTGACTCCCTAGAGTGGGACTACCTAAAAAAGGTTCTAGAAGTTAATAAGTTTGGTAAAAGTTTTAGGTCTCGGATTCAAACATTTAATGCCATCCCTAGGGACTGCATAATAACCAATGATCTTAGATCAGACTCCTTTAATTTTTATAGAGGTTCTAGACAAGGTTGTCCTCTCTCACCTCTGCTTTTTGTGTTAGCCATCGAGCCTTTGATTAGGATGATTATGCAGTCTAACAGGATACATGTTATTCAAGTTGGGAGTTACTATAATAAGGTCCTGGCATTTGTGGATGGCATCCTTCCAACCCTTTCTCAACCTGTCTTCTCACTGGGCAATGTCGGGTCCTTATTAACAGAATTTGGGGTAATTTCTGGCCTATTTATCAATTGGTCTAAAACAGAATGTTTGATGTTAGGCAATTCAACATCTAAATTAACCAAACTTAAAAGTCTACCTGATTTATCTTGGCCTACAAAAGGTTTGACTTACCTAGGGACAAATATTTTTGACTCAATAGGGAAAATCTTATCATATAATTTATCAAAATTGTTAGTGGAGTTTAAAAGTGATCTAGACAGGTGGTCCAAGCTATATCTCTCATTGTGGGAGAACATTAACTTGATAAAAATGATTTTGGCCACAAAATTATTTTACTTTATGAACAATTTTGCTGCTAATGTTTCGGGTGATTGGTTTGTCAAAATTGAGAAGCTCATCTCATCTTTTCTTTGGGAAGGTAAACCCCCTTGACTTTCCAAACTCAAATTAAGGGCACCTCCTATGGAAGGGGGTATGGTGCTCCCATGGTGGCAGGTATATTTTGGGCCTACAAGTTAAAACAGCTTGCTTTTTGGTTTTTGAATTCATATTCTGAGAGTATCCCATATGGGTATTTATAGAAAGAAATCTGGTTTCCCTGCTAAAACTACCTGATTTGTTATTTGTGGGTCTGCCGAGTGTTGTAGCCCAGACCTTGCTATTGCACTCTAATCCACTGTTGTGCATCAAACACAACAAAAAACAAAATCAGGCAGCCTTTATAATTAATTGCAGCCCTGTTGTTCTAACAGGTAGAGAGCTGGTAAGCCTTAGAAGGATGCAGCTATCATGCGTTTGACTCATTCATTAACTTATTCCTCTAAAAAAAGGCTTACATAGGCTCCAAATGAGCCCTTTTAACACCTAAGAAAGGGATTTTTATATTTTAAAAGGCGAAGTTTTAATTTCCTTGATTTTGCAGCTGGCTGACCTTGGGACCATTTCCAGGTTAGCAGAATTTTAAATAGCCACCCGCTGTGAGCAGAGTGAACGAGCAGGGTGCGCGTCACCATGCACGGATACGCTTGCCAAAACAAGTGCATCTTAGCATGTATCTGGTGTGTCCAGCTGGGCAGAAGGGGTAGAAACTACTACGATACCTTACATGCCTAGCTGAGTGAAGATAAACTGTATTTAATAGCAAGGCATTTTACTGGTATCCTAGGTAGACTAGGCCTTTGCATTTTTCCTTAGTGTTTCTAAAAAAAAAAAAAAAAGAGTATACACTACCATTCTTACTCCCACCATCTCAATATAATTTGTGTTACCTTCCTGCTCTAGCCCACTAAGTCTATCTTGTTTATAAAATGCCTGCAACAATCACCATGATAGATGGTAGTGTTGAGACAAAATGCAGCACTTGTAACACATGTATACACTATCATCTATCACCACCACCTCATCATCCTACACATGTGATAAGTGTAACAAAAATGCTGAACTTGTAAAAGAAATAAATGCGTTTACAGTGCTACTTGCTGCTGTTGAAACTATTCAAAAAAGTATGGCAGAGCGAATGAAACTTTGGAGCATGCTAAGCATTACCGAGAATAACAGCTCTAATATAAATACTGAGTTTACATCTTCCTCTCTATTGCAAACCACTGCCACTTTGACCAACACTAATACTGCTGACATCCCTTTCATATGTTCATCCTCAAATGTCTCATCCCCAAAAGTCTTGTTTTCAGAACCTTTTAATAAAAAATGAGCCAGGGAAGCTGATATTACAACTAACCCAGATGAAAACTGGTACTTGGTGCAAAGCTGTAAGGTGGCTAAAAAAGGTCGGAAAGCCGAAGACTTCAGCCTTAAACTATATAACCACTTTGATCTACTTTTGCTAGATCCAGAACCTATTAATATTACTGAACCTCTTCAACCTATACCTAGTACCTCTACAAACTCATCCCATGGTTGCCTCTCCTCATTAAAGAGTACGAAACAAACTACACCCCCAGTTCCTAGACTTGTAAATAATGATCAACCTCTGATAGATATTCCTACTAAAGCAAACCACCACATTGAAAGAACCATAGAAGAAACGGAAGTAGACCCAGCCTTCAACACAGAGAGCCAACACAAACCCAGATGGGTACATGTTATCAGTGACTCAATCATCAAGTACTTAGATAGAGCAGTATGCACTGGGGATAAAGCAAACAGATATTATTCTAGCTTTTGAGGGGCACAAATAAAAGATCTGACCATCATGCTTGATAATATTTTGGAGGATAGTGGTACAAACCCACTTGTAGTTGTGCATGCCGGCACTAATAATATCTCTCACCAATCACTAAAGGATGTTGAGGCAGAATATATTGTGATTTCAAACAAATTAATTGATAAAGGATGCAAAGTGGTACTCTCTGAAATCCTACCTGTCCCTAGGGCAACCCCCCACATCACACAGAAAATAAAAGATATTAACAATTGGCTAAGAAAGTGGTGTCTTGCACAGGATATAGGGTGTATTACCCACTAGGAGAGATTTACAGAATGAAATGAACTGTACTGTTGGGATGGTCTCCATTTAAGTCGAAAGGACAGTAGGTTACTGGGAAAACATCTCTCCACTGAAATAAATTGATATTTAAACTAACTAAACCGGAGGAGAGGTTAGTTAAGCTAGCCTCTCTTAATAATATTTCAAATCAGAATTCAGAACCAAATCAGTTAGGCTTCCTTTACTTTAATGCAAGATGCCTAAACAATAAAACTGATGAACTCAGGGCCAGAGTAAGCCAGAATAATATTTCTATTATATCAATTACTGAGAACTGGGGTGAGGATAAAGCCTCTTGGGAAACAATTATCCCCTGGAACTGTGTACAAAAACAAAATAGACAAACTAGAAAGGGAGAAGGCATAGCTCTTTTGGTAGACAGCAGTATGAAAACAATTGACATTACTGACAAAATTAAAACACATGATACCGAAACAGAATCTTTATGGGCTAAGTTACTCTTGGAGAACTCTGAACCTTTAGTTATTGGAACCTGCCGTAGACCACCAAATTCCTCCAGTGACATTTTTGATGCATTGCTACAAGAATTCGAGTAAGCTTGTGAACTTCATGACACAATCATCATGGGTGATTTTAACTTAAAAGAAATAAACTAGACTAATCTTACAGTAAATATGGGTAAAGGAAAGAAACTGCTGGCAACTTGTGAACAACTACATCTAAACCAATTTGTTAAGACTGCCACCAGTGGTGAGAATATTTTAGATCTAGTTCTCACCAGTGATCACTTAAATATTAATAACATACAGTAGTTATAAATTTTCCAATAGGTAAAAGTGACCACGATACTGTACAGTTTAACCTGGATAAGTTTCATTCATCTCATAGAAAGAAAACTAAAATCTTTTTATATAAAAAAAAAGCAAATTTATATAAAATTCATGGTGAACGTAACAAAATAGACTCGAAAAATATATGCAGGACACTTACTATCACAGAATTCTGGAAATTTTTTAAAATCACATTAGTAAATCTGAGGGACAGTCACATCCCCTCGATAAATAAAAACAAAAATTCAAAACATGCTTCTAAATGGATGAGTAGGACTATTAAGAAACTTATTAAAAAGAAAAACAGACTTTATGCTTCATATTTAAAAAAAAATACTTCTGAAAACTTTCCCTTATTTAAAAATATACAAATAAAAATGCAAATCCACTATAAAAAAGCAAAAACGCATTGGGAATACCACCTAGCAAACTCAGCCAATAAATGCAATAGTAAATACATTTACTCTTATATAAACTCTCTTAAAAAAACCTGCATGTCAAGTAGGGCCTTTGTTTTATGACAATGTCATCATCTACTCCCCCCAAAATATGGCCAATTTGTTTAACAACAAATTTTGCAAGATATTTGGTAAGGCCCAAGATCTCCCCATACCATCCAATAATAGAAGCGCCTTTTTCATCCCACTATCAGAAGAAATTATATTGTCAAAATTGAAGACTCAAAAAAACAAAAACTGTCCTAGCCCTGATAATATAGCTGGCCACTACCTATTCTTATTAGGTGACTCCATAGTTTATCCATTACAATTACTCTTTGAAGGCTGCCTTTCCATTGGTTATGTACCAGAGGATTGGAAAAAAGCGTACGTCACTCCAATTCATAAAAAAGGAACTAAATCATTTTGGGACAATTACAGGCCGATTAGTCTAACTTCTACTGTTAGTAAGATATTAGAAACCTTAATCAAAGAATTGCTAACCCTAGTTGTAGATGTCCAAGACCCGGAATAGCATGGCTTCAAAAAAGGTAGGGGATGCCTCATGAATCTAATATGTCTCTATGAGACTATCAGCTACAACCTTGATAATAACACCCCTTGCAACATAATTTTTCTTGATTTCAGTAAGGCTTTTGATGGTCTCCCACATAAAGGCTAGTAGCTAAACTTCAGAAATTAAACATTAATCCTCATATCACTAACTGGATAGCTAATTGGTTGACAGGTAGATCAAAAAAGGGTTGTAATAGACAGTGATTACTCAGAATCAGGAATGGTTACTAGTGGAGTACCACAGGGATCTGTTTTGGGACCATGCTTGTTTTAAATCTTCATCTCAGATATGACCAATAAATGCCTTACTCCCACAATGAAGTATGCAGATGATATTAAGCTTGGTGGCCCCTGGGACTCACAATCATCAGCAATACAAGATGATCTGGACAAAATATATTCCTGGGTCAATACACGGGGCATGAAACTTAATGCTGCAAAGTGTAAGGTTATGCATCTTGGGAAATCAAACAGAATGATCAGTTATACAATAGGGAACACCACCTTGAATCCAACATTGAACGAGAAAGATCTAGGTGTGATCATCACTAAAGGCTTCAATAACTCAAAACAAATTCTGGAATAGGTCAAGAAATCTAATAGATTAATATGGTCTATAAAGCAGAACATCAAATCAAAGTACTGTAAGGTTCTAATGGCTCTATTTCGAGCCTATGTAAGACCACACCTTGAGCATGCTTCACAGTCGTGGTGCCCATACAAGAAAAATGACTGTAAAAACTTAGAATACACGCGACGTAGATTTAAGCATATAGCTGGTCTTGAAAAAGAATCATACGAGTATAGATTAAATGTTCTTAACCTTATGACACTCAAGACCAGAAGGTTAAAAAATGTGATCTGCTCTTTCCCTTTGATATTATCCAGGATCCATATTTATTGGTGGAACTAGGTCTGTAATTTAAGTATTCCATTCATAATACTCGAGGCCACCCACTACAATTGATAGGAAAAAGGTTCAATCATCTTAGTAGAAAATATTTCTTTAAATTGAGAAATATTAATCCTTGGAATACCTTACTCTTAGATTCAATCATTAGTAAAACTAAAAACAGACTTAAAAACAAACATGGCAAATTCTTACTTTCAGGGCACAGATTAATTTACTATAATAATTAAAGTATAAGAGCATATATCAGCTTTATACCTCCTTGCTCTTTCTCTTCCTTAGTATGAACGTTAATACAATTTAGCCTCTCATTCTTTGATTAGAATTTCCATTATGGTATTCAAAAAATGTGCATGTCTTAAAAAGTTAGACTATGCTCCCCTTAAATATATACCAATTTAGGATACCCCAAGTTAACCCCAAACAACAAAGGCCTTGTAGATGTGGGCTGGAAATGTAAAGGTATTCATGGCATTGAGGATCTTTTAGATAGAGAGGACAGACCTTTGTTGTTTGAAGATTTAAGAGTTACATTTCAGCTTAACAGATGTAACTTTTGGATCTATCTACAATTACACAGCTTTTTGGTGAATACATTCTTAGACAGTAATTACAAGATACTTTCCTCGACTATTTGGGACTCCTTTTTAAGTATGGCTTTAGTCTTTTATATAAACTTTTGAGTCATTCTGAAATTGATAATACAGAGCATGCCAGGATTAAATGGCAGAATGATATAGGTTTGCCAATAACTAGGTAGACTTGGAGCAAGGTTTGGGATAATGCCTGTAAAGGTCTTAGGGAAATTCAGGGCAGACTAACCCAATTCAATATTTTACATTACTTTTATTACTCACCTCAGCAACTGTTCAGCTTGAGACTTGCTGAAGATGTGGGGTAACTAATGCAAGCCACGCCCACTTATTTTGGCAGTGTAAAGAGGTATATACAAGGTAGGAGCAAATACATAGAATGTGCCAAACTATCCCGAATATCACATTCCCCCTGTCTCCTTTGATTTATATACTGGGAGATTTCTCTCTAACACCTCATCTTCCTGTATATGGGAAACTTTGGGTTGTATCAGTCTCTTTAGTTTTCAAAAGATTGTTATTACAAACTTGGAAAAATCAAGAGGTGCCCTCTATACAGCAGTTGCTATTCTCCTTAAACAATTTGGCTAACAACAAGAGAATTAGATTCTCCTTACTTGACAAAAAAGAGTTGTTTGAATGCATCTGGGGTCCATTCCTTGCCTATTGTGCAGGAAAAGGTTGAGTTTTCAGTTTTCTTTACTCTGTATTAGAAAATGCATTGGTTAGCCTGCTGAGAGTCTCTGGCTTCTTGTTTTGTTTTAAAGGTATTTTCCTAAGTTGGGTATGTTATGTATGATATTGTATTGAGAGATGCTTTGTCTATATATGTTATCTATGTTACTTGATGTAATTCTGTATAATTTCTTATCATTTTGTTGTATTTGGAAATTACAATAACGTTTAATTGGAAAAAAAAAGGAAGACAAAACTTTTACAAACATGTATACTATATGTATGTTTGTTAAAGAACTCATTAAACTAGCCAGCCCAGTGGCGTGGAGGACTGAGGCATCTGTGCCTTACCTCCTGCCATGCCGGCAACCTGTGTTTGCGGCTCGAGCGGGCCACCAGGGGTCGGCTGGGGAGGAAGAGGATCGAGCATCCAGAGGACAGCTCTACTCTCCCATGGAGGGAGGACTGGCAATCCCACCAAATGACTGCCTCCAGGTGGAGGCCTGTGGATGGTGTGCATGTGTTAGATGCCAGGGAAAGGAAGGGGGCTGCAGGACTTCGACTGACATGTGCGTACCTCCATGCATGCACGTCTGGCTGTGTGCGCCCAGCAATGGGGAATGGGAGGAAACAGAGAACCCCCAGCTGCAGGATGATGCCCAGCCCTCCTGCAGGCTCCACACCTGGTGACCGGGCTGAAGGTAAGTCTCAGTGATACCGGGGTGACATGGCTGGGGGGGGGGTTGGACAGAAGGGGGCAGCTGGAGAAGGAGAATAAATAAATATATTAAAAAAACTCATTCAACTATTAAAACTAAACTTTAGTGTCTCCTTGCTTTCTTTGTCCTGTCTGTCTATGAATATATCTGCTCCCCCCAAATAAGAATGGAACACCTTAAAATTAATCCTTCATATCAGATGCAATGATGGTTACAGATTACACCACACGTCTGGCCTGAAGTTCTAGTCCGTGTTGTTATCTACTAGCTGGCCTCCTGCAGTTTCATATCTATCCCATGTAGATCAAGAGCCAGATATTTGAAGGGGCTGGATTGCTGGAAGCCTGGGTGTACCACAGACATGGACTTGCTGCAATCTAATGGCATTTTGCCGCACGTGAGACCAGCTTTTGTGGTTTAGCTTGCATCAATCCCAGGGACCCTTTTTACGGTACTTGCACCAAAATTCTGGTGCAAGCTGATGTAGATTGGGTAAACTGTCACAACTGTGTCTGACCTACTAAACTCAGACAGAGTTGCGGCAAAGACATTTGGTGCACCGCCAGATTCAAAGTGCTGTGGTACAAGGCTTCATGCAAACCCTATGATGCATTTGTACACAGTAGGTCATAGGATTGCAGTGATGCACTTCATCTGCACCATGGCCTCCATTCTGTCTTTCCATTCTGTAGTGATGGGCATGTGTGGGGACAGCCAGTGTGTAGCACATCCTAAACAGGTGAGTTTACCATAAAGCTACTGGTCTGGCCCATGAAACATCATATTTCTACCAATGAAATGTCAGTTAAATTTGCACCAGCAATCAAATTGCTTGTGTGACTGGTTTGAAAATAGGGCCCAACGTTCTTCTTATTATACCATATGGAAAATAAATATATTTTAAATATATTTATTTAGATTTTGGTAACCGGGTGAGCCCTCTGAGACCAGAGATCCCTTTTTCAGGGGTGACCCGAGGTTAATTACAATGACCACTTTACATTAGGTAAGAATTCTAGTGAAATACAATAATTAAGTTACAGAGAGTACATACATAATCAAAGGAGTACATTAGACAATAGTTGGTACAGGTCAGGAAGTAGGCAATATATGAGGAGAAAACAGGAAATTGTAGGAATCAACAGGGCTGAGACAGTTTCTCACATCAGGTCTACGGTGTTTTTAACATTAACCATAGGCGATCCAAGGAGAGAACGGCATAGGTCAGCTGGCATAGGAGGGGGTTATTTATGAAAGTATATTTCAAATACATGTTTGATCATATGTCTTAAGTATATGCAAACTATCTTAAATTGGCCAGTTTAGAAATATCTGATTTATTTGCAGAATATATGGGACAGACATATTTAAGATGTATCATGAATATATTTCAATGATATATTTATTGTAGGTGCATTATATATGTATATAAATATATTTTATATATGCTTATATATCTTGAATATTTAATAGATATTCTTTTCTTTATGCAGTCGACATACATCTAAATATTTTTTAAACATATGCATTGCAAAACCATCTTAAAATACCCAGACCAAAAGACAAAGGGCCTGATTCTCAAAGCTTTTAGACTGATGCAAGCTGCCTGCGTCAAACATACGTGACGCAAGTGGCACCTTGCGTCAAAAATTGCACCCTGAGCTATTCTCAAAAGCAGCCCGCATCAAAAGCTGGCTAATTGCACCAAAGGGGATGTGCGCCAGCCTTGCATCACAAAATGGGCTTAGGTTTAGCACTAGGGAGCTTGTGACAGATGCAGGCTGCCATATCCCCTAAGTTGCTATTCTCAAAACCATTCCAGAGGGCAAAGGTTGGTCTAACAGTACTTAGAAATCCTCTAGGAAAGCTGGCCCACCAGTGAAGTGGTTGGATTTCGGATTGCGATGCTGACAACTTGGGTTCGGGAACGGACTCAGGAGTCAGAGGGCCGGCCGGGGAGAAGGATCAAGTGTCCTGGGGACTGCTCTCCTTCTCTGGGGGAGGGAGGGGAAGCATGTTTTACGGACCCCTGGCAGAGGCTGGGGTACCGTCGTGACTAGCGCTGTCATGTTAAGGGGGCAGTGCAGATGCTGGACATCATTGCATATCCCCAACCCTAGGGAGCAAGCATGGAAAAAACCTGGCCCTCCCCCCAGCATGACTACTCACTCTACCCTGTCATCCACTGTCTCGGATGTCCACAGGGGGTCCCGCTCTCGTGTGGCCCCAACCTGGGGTAAACTGGGACTTGCCAACAGTGTCCATTGGGAGAGGGAGCCCCCCCAGTGGACCCACCCAGGGGGGCAAGCTTGGGCATGGAGAAGGCAGACAGAGCAGGTCCGAGGATAGGGGAGCACTGGACAAAAAAATTAAATAAAAAAAGGAATCCTCTGGGATGGTGTGCCAATGTGCCCCCCAAGCCCCAATCTCCCATCATTATCGTTAAAAACTCCCTGATATCCCTGGTCGTCTAGTGACCCCCCCAAGTCCTGATTGCCTGTCATTATGTTTACAAAATCCCTGGTAGCCTAGTGGCCACCCCCCCAAGCCCCAATTACCTGTCATAATTTTTACACAATCCCTGGTAGTCTAGTGGCCTCTACAAACCCCAATCACCCATCATTATGTTTACAAACTCCCTAGTAGTCTAGTCACCCCCTCAAGCCCCAATCGCCTGTCATTATGTTTACACAGTCCCTGGTAGTCTAGTGGCCTCCAACCCCCAATCACCCATTATAAAAATGTAAATATCCCTGCTGGTCTAGTGGACTGCTCCACCCCGATCCCTCATTAAGTGACATTCCCCAATTCCTGGCAGTCTAGTGGACCCCCCTACCCTGCAGTGTCCTAACACCCTACTCCCCCATCCTCTAACTAAGCCATTGACTGGCACAGCCTAATGCTTACCACTATGGCCAGCCACCAACTGAGCTCTGAATGAGCATGTACTGTATATAGCACACACTCAGTGATTGAAAGCAGTGGTCAGTCATTGAGTGCATACTATATACAGCATGTGCTGATTTAGAGTTCAGTTGATGGCTGGCCATGGTGGCGAATGGTGGTCTGCACCAGTAGCTAGCTCCATTAGGGGATGGGGAAGTGGAGTGGTAGGACACTGCAGGGTGGAGGGTCCACTAGACCACCAGGAATTGAGCAATGTCACTTAACAGGGGATCAGGGATGAAGTAGTTCACTAGACCACTAAGGATATTTAAAGTTTTATAATAGGAGATCAGGGCTTGAGGGATCACTAGACTACTAGGGATTGTGTAAACATAATAACAGGTGATTGAGGCTTTGGGAGCCATTAGACTACCAGGGATTGTGTAAAAATAATGTCAAGTGATCAGGCCTGGGGGGCCACTAGACTACCAGGGATTTTGTAAACATAATGATGGGTAATTGGGGTTTAGGTGGGGTACTAGACTATAAGGGATTTTGTAACACTAATGATGGATAATTGGGGTTTGGGGGGGCACAAGACTAACACTATTTGTGCGAATGAGGATCGGGGCTGGGGAAGCAGGCACCAGTCCATGGTACTATTGCCATATGGCTGACCCACTGCTTGTGGCAAACCTTCCTGATGCGCTGTCTGTTTGGCACAGGGCCAGATTTTCTGCAAGCCCCAGGACTTTGCTGCCAGGACCCTACCTGACAGAAAATCGGGGCAGGGTCCCTGCACTGGCAATCAGTGCAAGACACCAACTTTTGAGAATCAGGCCCAATAGATTAATGTTGATGTAACACATATTTAACTGTATATTTGGAATTCCTCTTACTAGTAACCATTTAGATATCTACAGTAAAACTATCATTTAATGATGCACCATCACCACACACTTACAGACTATAGAGCTGTACTTACACATAGGACTTTCCTTTTGATCTCGCAATTTATAAAGGCTCAAATTGGTATTTATACCACCCCTGTTTGGTTCCCTTTTATGTTGGGGGGGGGAGTTCCTACATGTACTTGTGTTTTACCCTTTACCTTTCACTCTGGTCTGTAAGATAATGCTGTCAATTCAAAACTATTTTAAAAATAGATATTACTGGACCATGACTTTGGTTAATAAACTGCACTTTTGAAATATGCAAATTAGGCATGCAAATATGTACACAAGACCACAACAGGCATTTGCAAAAATATATTTGACATAGATAAAAATATATATTCTGCATATATTCTACACATACTGTATCTTGCAAGCAAAAAAGATACATATATATTTTACTCGCAGCAGAAGTTAGGCACACACACGCACACTGGACCAGGAACTCCAGAAGGCACTTCTTGGATTTTCCATCACAAAGTTTATTTATACAGTAAAGAAAAAATTGTAAAACTAAAGCCAAAGTAATATTAGTAAACAGACCTTCCCACAGGACTGACATTTGCAGTTCTTGAAAAAGCATGAGAACAGCACAAAATGTCAATCCTGTTTGGGAAGATCTGTTCTATTCTACTGCTGATTATACAACATTTTATTTTTTGTACAAATAAACTTTGTGGTGGAAAATCTAAGAATTGTTATCTGGAGTTTCTGACTTGGTATATATATGTGTGTGTGTGTGTGTGTGTGTGTGTGTGTGTGTGTGCGCGCACATGCACCTAACTTTTACCATGAGTGCTGTTTACATTTACATTGTGAGCACCACTATATTTTGGAGTAGCCTTCTTTGCTTGTATACATATTTTACTATAAGAAATTATGTAGAAATAGTGCATTCAGTATATATTTACAGAATATAGTCCCCAAAAATCTTAAAGGCTACTGTATTCACTGCATTTTCTGCCAATGCTTATCTCTGTGAATTATCTTTTTGTAAATGCTATGTACCTTTTGATGTGTATTTTGATATTTCATTTATGGTATAATGTATGTAACTGTGGGTTTTTTTTACATTTTATATACCCTGTAAATATTTTACACTCTGTAATTATTTTATACTCTGTTTACATATGTATACATCATTTCTACCCTCTCCCCCAGGACACATCTGGAATCAAGTTGTTTTCAACTCAGTATGTCTCTCCTGGTGAAACTTTTGAAATATATATATATATATATATATATATATATATATATATATATATACATATAATAAAGGTATATGCAGTATATACTCAAGTCATATTTATAAACTGTAAAACATATACTCAACATGTATTATCAGTATATACTACCGTGATACCATAATATATATATATGTGTGTGTATATATATATATATATATATATATATATATATATATAATAGTAGCACGGTAGTGCTACCATAGTTAGGGTTGACTATCCCTTTTAAGGTTAAAGGGTCAAACTTTACACCTTAATAACTTTGTCATCATTCAATGGATTTGCCTGATAATTGGCAGGCATGGGACATAACCATAGATCTTGGGATCTGCCAACTTTTATACTGCTCTTACATACGGCTGTGGAGTTATTAAGCGACATCCGTGTGCATATTTACGCTTTTTTTGCGAATTCTTTGCTCACGCCTACAGGTCGCAAGTTTGCACGACTGGCCCAAAAACTTCAGGAAACATGTGGCTGGAGTCCCCGATGTGTCTTTTGAAGATTTCATGAAAAAATATTAAATGGTTCGAAAGTTATTCAAAAAACAAGTTCCCATTATAAGTCAATGGGAAAAGTTAACAAAAAGTTCAAAAGTGTCGCAAATGCACTTTTTAGTGTCATAAATGGCCCTAGTAGTGTCGCAAAGCTGCCATTTTGTTTTCAGTTGGTGATCAGAAAAATGCTTGGCTTTTAAAATTGGGACCATCTAGGGACACAATTCTTTTTGTGTTTACCTAGTCGAGCCCTGGGGATGCTAGGCATGTCTTTATTTTGGGGTTAAACACCCCAGAAATATGTTTTAAAAATTTCTGGAAAAAGTAGTGTTGCAAAGTAGTGTCAAATCTGAGAAACTTTTGCAAATTTTTGCGAAAAGTGTAGCAAATTGCAAAAGTACTTTTCCAGACTATGGTAAAATGACAGGAATTATTTGCCACCCTGCTGCGAAAGAACGGTTTGGTCTTTTGGGCTGAAATTTGGAGGGAAAGCAGCCAACATCTCACAGATGTGCCTTTTCATGGTTTGGTAACAACGTATTGTACGGATGCCAAGTTATAGTACTCCAAATTTAGCATTTTTCCCCTAGACTAACATGGTGGCATACGCCGCGCCTTTCGGGGCTTGTATCTCGAAAACGGTGCGAGAAACGGAATTTTAGTCACATTTAGTGAAAATGTAGCCAGGAAAATCATGAATCATGTGAATTTTTTTTTTCTACGTAATACCGTTACTGAGATACAAACAATTTAGTATTCCAACAGCTCATTTTCTGCTTTGAGGCCCATTATTATGCATACATTCTTTGTACACACTGGCCCGGATAGTCAAAAGGGTTGCGCCATGCACAACAGGGTTGCGCCAGTGCAAGTCCGAAAATGCGCCATTCCACGATATTCAGCGGGAGGCAGTTGCGCCACTGAAAACATGCTGAGCAACAGCGCAATGCAAATGAAAGCATGCGCAACCGGAGGTGGATCCATGCATAAAGAGCGCAATCGGCTATTCAAAGGTTTGCGTAATGTGCAACAGTGATTAGCGGAAGTTGGCGCTTGACGGCAGAAATGAGCCAAAATAAAAGGTTTGCTGATGAGGCGCAAGAACGCGACAGGGAATGCTCATGAGGCAGCAACAGAGAGCAGGCCACAGCAGCAACCAGTGCAGGCCAGGGAGCAGCCAGGACAGAATAGTGGCAGCTGAAGGCGTGTGGGGCCACAGAGTTCGGAGGCCAGTAGGTGTACCCGGTGCAGTGGAGGTAGTAATAAGGACAGCGGGGGGAACAGAAGAACAACAGCTGGGGGGAGGACACCAGCCAGGGAGATGGACAGTGCCACCTTCCACATGGAAGCTGTAGTGAGGGGGGTGAGAAGGCATGCTGCAGGGGGACGTGGCCGTGGAAGGGCCCGTCGGTGGTACCCCCCAACAGGCAGTACCATGCCCGCATCAGCTTTGAGCTGTATTCAGATATCAAGATTGTGGGCCGGTACCGCCTGAACAGGGCAATACTGAGGCGGCTCTGTGAGCTGTGCAGTGATGTGATGCAGGCACCCTCGCGACAGAGTCACGCTCTGTCAGTGGAGACAAAGGTAACAGCCTGCATGTGCTTGTTCACCACGGGTACCTTCCAGAGGCCAACAGGGGACACCACAGGCATAACACAGTCGGCCACGTCATGCATCCTCACCCAATTCCTCAGCACACTGCTGCCACATGCTGTGGAGTACATCCATTTCCCCAGCACTGCGGCAGAGCGTACAGCAAACATACAGGAGTTCCACAGGGTAGCACGTATGCCTGGCATGCTAGGGGTGATAGACTGCACCCATGTGGCTATTTGCACACCACCTGGCCCCGATGGGGCTGCATATCACAACCAGAAGGGGTACTCCAGTGTCAACTGCCAGGTGGTGTGTGATGCCAGTGGGCGCATCATCAATGTCTGTGCCACGCACCCTGGTGGAGCACATGATTCATTCATATGGTACCAGTCTGCACTGTGCCATCGATTCGAGAGTGGGGACATCCCCAAAGGACACCTAGTGGGTGAGTATGCATGTAGGAGCGGCAAAGTTGGGGGATGGGTGGGCAAGCCACAGGTGCCATGGGGGTGGCACACAGGGCTAGGGACAATATGGACCTGAATATGACACTAACCTCCACTATCTCCACACAAGTGACAGTGGATACCCACTCCATCCCTGGCTGCTCACACCCTACCAGTGCCCCACGACCCCATCGCAGCAACGCTTCAATGAGGCACATGCTGCCACATGCAACATCATCGAGAGGGTGTTTGAGATGCTGAAGGCATGCTTCTGATGCCTAGACACTTCCGGCGGTGCCCTACAGTACAGCCCCTCAAAGGCCTGTGGGATATTCCTGGCCTGTTGTATCCTGCACAACATGGCCAAAGACTGTGGGATAGCCATACAGGTCAAGGAGGGGGACAGCGATGGGGACGCCGGTGATGCCGGTAATGATGGGGATGAGCAGCCCCCCCTTGGACGGTGTGACCCCCGACTGATCTGGCTGGCCTAGCTGCACTGGGACACCATCACAGAGGAGCACTTCGCACAACACAGGTAAGTCATGGGGCCATGTGCAACCAACACTGTCTAGGCGCAACCCACATACACACAGGGTAACACACCAGGGGTGCATGACGGCAAGGGGAGTGGAAGGGTACAGGCGCACAAATACACCACCAGGGAGGGGTGAATAGTTACACACTACATGGACACACACACACACACACACACCAGGCACACAGTGCACAGGGGCAGTTGCACAGCAGAGCAGGAACAGACATGTCAAACACACAGATCCACAGACCACCCCCACCACCTGTACTGTCCATGTACGTGTGTCAGATGCTGGGCACCCTTGCACCTTGGTGTACAGTACAATGCAGGCATCATCATGCACACGCACCTGTGGACAGCAGTCAGGTGGGTGTGCAGGTGGTCCATGTGTCGGCATGTTGGGCAGGGCACCCAATGGTGCACTGCCCACCAAGACACACATTGCACACAGGGCAGCACCAGACAGGGCCCGCACTGGGAGACAGGTCAGTCAGGTGGCACTGAGCCACGGCCACCACGGATGCTTAGGCGGCCCCGCTGTGACCCAGCTGCACTGGCAGGTTGAGCATGGGCCACATGGGGTGGCACCGATGGACCACCAGGGGTCCCACTGCGTGAGCGTGACTTTGTCTGCACAGGGGTCTGCAGCATGCCGAACATACCTGCACCAGGGGGTGCTCGGGATGCCCACAGCAGAACCCAGCGTCGACAGGCTGGGTGTCGCATGACGCTGGGAACGTGGAGTGGAGAGTGTACTGCATGGGGTGCGTGGTACAGGGGCACCTGACTGTGTGTCCAATGTGGCCACAACAGTGACCAATGCCTGGGTCAGCCTGTCAATGGCTGCGGTCACATCCATCCTCATTTGGACCATCTCTGCCAGGATCATTGCATTGTCCCTGCTGTGCCGCTCCACAGCCACACACAGTGCCTCCATGGACGTTGCAACCCACATCTGCTGCTGTACTGATGCCCGCAGCAGGCGGGTGTGCTCATCAAGCGAGTCATCTGCCAAATCGGCAACCTGTCTCCCAGGGGATGGAAGGGCCTGATGCTCAACGCCCCTTGAGGGTGGGCGCTGTTCACCAGGACTACATATGGGCAAGTCAACAGGAGGTGTGCATACGCCACCGCTGAACCCTGTACCCCCAGACCCGGTGGGCGACTGCCGCTGCTGCCCCTCCGCCTGCTGTGCCCAAGGGACCAGTCCTTCCAATGCTGTGTCTGCAACAGTGCCAGGGACTTGCACAGCCACCGGTACTGCCCCACCGGTGCTGACAGGCACAGCCTGGGACTGTGCTGACGTGCTGGCACACACATTGGAACCCTCTATGGGCATGGGCTGTCCTGCTGTGTGTCCATTATGTGACACACACGTGTCACTGCCCATAGCGGCCGTTGCATCATCAATGGTGCAGGTTCGTGCCACAGCCTCAGCCACAGCATGCTGGCATGCTTGCATGCCAGACTGCTGGGACACAGGAAGGGCACCCCCCACACCTGACTCACCGACATTGGAGATGGCGGCCAGGCGTGCACACTGGTGCAATGCACGCCGGCTACCAGCAGAGGTGGATGGACCCTCCTCCAACTCTGGCTGCACGTCCACAGTGCACAGGCCCACCACCACTGTTCACTGCAGGCGCACAGGATCTGTAACAGAAAGTGAGAACATGTTAGTGCATGGGATCAACCTTCCCACCCCCAACCCCCACCATGTCATACCGTGCAGTGATAGGCTTCCACCTGTCTGGAAGCCACCTCCTGGAACACCCTTGATGGCACTGCACTGCATGGATGCAGCAAGACGGTCCTCCGCCAGGGACAGCTGCACCACCTCTGGCTGACCCCCGCCTGTGGCAGCACATGCCGCCCTGAGTGCTGCCACCTTCTCCTTAACCCATCTCCTGTCTGTACCCACCTTCTTCTTACATTCCTGCACAGAGCGCTGGTGGCTTCCGTGCAGGTTTACGGTGCAAGCTACCCCCTCCCATGCAGCAGCACGGGCCTGAGGAGTGCCCCGCCATCCACTGAATAGTGGCTTCTCATCCAGGTAGGCCTTGTAGAGTGCCTCTGTTTCAGCCCTTGTGAAGTTGGGCCTCCTCCTCTGCCCACCTTCATCCTCCTCACCCAGTCCTTGCTCGGCCATGTCACGGTCTGTATGGGTGGAAGTGGACACCTGTGACTGTGCAGTTCACAGCATTATCCCATGACCATAGTCCATAACATCACACAGCATGCAACCCACCTATCACCTGCAGTAGCCGAATATGGCCACTGCAGATCACTGTCACACATTTATAGCACAATGCATGCAAATTAGGAGTGGAACAACTTTAATGGGATGCAAATCGCGCCGCTGCACCTTTGAATGGCTGATCAGCTGATCTGCATATGACGGCTGAATATCGCGCTGTTGCACAATACGGTTGAGCCGGCTGAGCCTATGGCGCAGTTCTGTGACTGCGTAGTACACCACACCGCCCATGCCCAGGTACCTTACGCAGGCGTCTGCTGCGCTGATTACATGCTGAGCGTGGTCAGCTATTCAGGACATGGCCACCATTGTGCCAGTGGCGCTGCAGCGCTGGTCACCACATGGCGCTGTGGCACAACTGCACAATAGTCCACTGTGGCACTGGCACGCAGGCGACCGCTCGTGCTGGACATGTAGATGTCCGATGGCGCTGTGCGTGGCTTTGCGCCAGAGACATGACCTTGTGCCTGACCTTTGCCCCCTTGGCGCTGTACGTCTGGCATGTGTGCAGCTGTATCGCGCTGTTCATTAACAGCATGATAGGGACCGACGGTGCTGCCTGAACAGCGTGATAGGGACAGACAGGGTTGTACTGTGCAACATTTCCACATGGGTTTGCCACGCTGCGGAGCACCATATTGCCTACTATCAAGTTGATGACATGACACGCAGGAGAGCTCCCCAGTGGAGTGGCTTAGAGGTGGCCAACCTAGTGGTCGTGGTGGAGCCTCACTATGGGCCACTGTTTTGGGGGGAACCCCTAGACTTGGCCCGCATCCAAGTGTGGCAGCAGGTGGCCACTGCACTGGAGCAGGTCACAGGGCAGCGCAGGACAGTGGAGCAGTGCAGGCACCACTACAGTGACCTGCGCAGGAGGAAGCAGGCACTGCTGGCATGCCTCAGGTCCCGTGCCAGGAGGGGCATTGTGCCTACGCCAGGTGGGTGAGCCATCTATGCACCTGTATTGTCCACAGGGGTATAACTGTGTATTGGGGCCAGAGCATGGGGGAGGGTTGTTCCATGGTTGGCTGTGTCAGTGTTTGCAGGTGTGTGATGCATGGGTCTGGCTGTGTGGGCAGGCACACTCATTGTGGCAGGGGGCTGTCTGCATTTGGATCTCACTAATGTGTTTCTCAACATTTGTTTCCCACAGGCTTGGAGGAGCGGAGGAGGGCCCAGGCTGAGGCGGACAGGGGTGCTGCAGGGGTGGCCGGCAGAGGAGGCGGCAGTATGAGCCCGCAACAGCAGCAGCAGCATCAGCAGCAGCTGCTGCAGCAGCAGCTGGATGAGGATGAGTGTCATTACATCATGGATTCTATTGCGTGCAATGGGGGGGATAGGGTATGGCCACCATCCATGGACAACACTGCCATGCACGTGACGTGTGACAGTCAGCACTGTCCAGTGGCACTGCATGTCTGTGAGTGCATCACTGGTTGTCCATGCATTCACTGGGCACATGGCTGTGGCACTACCTTCCCACCACGTAGACATGTCACTGTACTGCCTTGGTTGTGTTGTGCTGGGCATGGGTGGGGTGTGTGTGTGTAGTGGCACACATGGCTGTTGCTGCCTGATTGGGCTTGGCCTGTGCACGGTCACTGTGAGTGTGTGCAGTCCATCACAGGGGCAGGGCACTTGGCTGTATGCCATGCATACTGGGTGGGCTTTAGGGTTATGTACAGTCCTGGCCATTGATTCTGTTCCCTTGCCCTAGGTGTCCAGGTCCTGTGCAGAATCGAGCAGGCCATCCACCGCCTGTTGGAGATATCCCAGGAATTGATCAGCATCCTCAGGGAGATGAACCAGAGGGGTGTGCGATGCCAGAAAGGGACACAGGGTCCGAGCCGGCCTGCAGATCTGCAGCCTGGGTGGCAGTAGCTGCCCCACAACTACACCCTTTACCCTTCCCTCACACCCTGCCTTCTCTCACCAAGTTCTTCACCCCTACCCCACACCCACCCCTACCTTGTACCTGTACCCCCACCCCTGTATTGCATATATTTGTAAATAGTGTTATTGTTGTTCCTGTTGTTGTTGTTGTTCTGTTTTTCATTGAATATATATATCTATTTTGTTATGAATACTGTGGTGGTCTCTGATTTGCAGCTGGCTATAGGTGCTCAGTTGCAGTGGTGTGCATGGCATCTGGTGTGATGTGGTGTGGTCCTGGGATTGTGTGTGTGTCTGCGTGGGGGGGTGTCCCTGGTGTGGTGGTGGCTGTCAGCCGGTCTGGCCGTGTGCTGCCACACACCACTGTGGGCTCCTGGTGGGTCTGGCTTGTATGGTTCTGTGGTACACACGGTTGCATTGTGCCAGGTGGGGGGGCATGGTGGTTCCGGCAGTGCCAGTCACAGTCACTGCTCATGAGTGGTGTCTTGGGGTTCCAGAGCAAGGTGTGCTGTGCACAGTGGGGGCTGTGGTACAACTGGGTTGTCCGGCCCTTTTGTGTGGCAGTATTTGCTTGCCAGTGGGTGTGCTGGGGCGCCGTGGCCCAGCTGTGCTTTGTAGGCTTGTCCCCATGGGCCAATGGATATTCCATCCCTCCACCGGTGATGCTGTGCTTCGGGTGTGGGAGTGTGTTGTTAGTTCTACACTGTGTTCCTGTGCCCATCTGTGGCATGGGTGGTGGGCCCCTGCCTACCTCCCTGGATGTGCAGTTCCATTGCTGTACTGCTGGGGGGCTCCTTGCTTGCGCTATGGTGCATCTCGACTGCTCAGCTGGGCTGGCCTTGTTGCGCTATGGCGCGACATATGTGCTCAGCTTCCCCTACCTGGTTGTGCTA
Organism: Neoceratodus forsteri; assembly: GCA_016271365.2. Taxonomy (NCBI): domain Eukaryota; kingdom Metazoa; phylum Chordata; order Ceratodontiformes; family Ceratodontidae; genus Neoceratodus; species Neoceratodus forsteri. The sequence continues at coordinate 946,486,371 of CM028136.1, read as the reverse complement.
TGGTGCAGATTGTGTGATTTTCAGACGTTGGCTGGTTGCGCAATTTGACTTGCTCCACGTTTGAATATCGCGTCTGTTGCGCATGTGCGCAATTGACTTGTGCTTGCTCCTGCTATTGCGCACATTTTGGGCACAGTTTGAATATCTGGGCCCCTGTGTTTTCTATGCAGCTGTTGGGCAAAACCAGGGTGTGTGCTTCCGTTACTGTTACAGTTACCATTACCACTTGTGTTTCTGTACGCGTTTGCGTTACCGTTCCCATGTATGCCACAGTGTGTGTTACCCTTTGCGTTCCTGTTTGCATACGCACTTGCATTCGTGTTTCCATTTCTCTTTACTTTGCCATTATTTCTGCTATTAACATTACCATTTGCACTTCCAATTGCCGTTCTGTGAAGGCGAACGTCACGGTTTGTGTTTCTATACGCGCTTGCATTTCCTTTTGCGTTTCTGTTTCCTTTGGCGTTATTGTTGCTGTTACCATTACCATTTACATTTACAATTGTGGTAACGTGACCGTGCATGTTACGGTTTGCGTTTCCGTACGTGCTTGCGTTCTCATTTCCGTTTCTGTTTCCTTTGCCATTATTCTTCATGTTAACTTCACCAGTTGCGTTTACAATTGTGGTACCGTGCCCGTGCGCATTACGGTTTGCGTTTCCGTATGCGCTTGCATTCACATTTCCGTTTCTGTTTCCTTTAGCGTTATTGTTGATGTTACCGTTAACATTTCTATTTACAATTGTGGTAAAGTGACCATGTGCATTACGGTTTGCGTTTCCATACACACTTCCGTTCCCATTTCCATTTCTGTTTCCTTTGGCATTATTCTTCATGTTAACTTTACCATTTGCATTTACAATTACGGTACCATGCCCATGCGCATTACGGTTTGGGTTTCTGTATGCGTTTCTGTTTCTGTTTCCTTTGGTGTTATTTGTCATGTTAACTTTACTATTTGTGTTTACAATTGCTGTACCGTGCCCGTGCGCATTATGGTTTGCATTTATGTGCGCACTTGCATTCGCATTTCCGTTTCTGTTTCCTTTGGCGTTATTGTTGCTGTTACCATTAACATTTCTATTTACAATTGTGATAACGTGACCATGTGCTTTACGATTTGCGTTTCCATATGCGCTTCTGTTCCTGTTTCCGTTTCTTTTTCCTTTGGTGTTATTCTTCATGTTAACTTTACCATTTGTATTTACAATTGCGATACCATGCCCGTGCATGTTACAGTTTCCATTAATGTGCGTGCTTGCATTCGTGCTTCCGTTTCTGTTCCCTTTGGCATTCTTTTTGCTGTAAAACTTAACATTTGCATTTAAAATACAGGTGCTGTCACTGTGCACATTATCAGTTGCATTTTCGTACACGCTTGTGTGTCTGTTTGTGTCACTGTTCACTTTGGCATCACTTTGCGCTTGCATTTCTGTTAGCGTTTGCTGTACCATTTACGTTTGCGTTACCATGTACGTAACTGTTGGTGCTTGCATTTGCATTGCTGCTTCTCGGCCCCATGCTCCTGCCACCACATTCCATTCATTATTTATCATCCTCATTCTCAAACAGAAGGGAAATTAGAGACAAAAAACTCCATTTAATGCATCAGTTAGGGTTGTTCCACAGCGACAAAAGTGAGGAAATTCGGTGTTAGGGTTGAAAGCCCCCCTTGGACCCCCCAGCCCACCCCCCAATCAGCACTAGGGTGCGCATTGGGGTCATCGGTCCTAACTCTCACTCCATTCTCCTATGTCTCAGCTTCTTTACACATGTGATGGGGTGAGAGTTACGATGACCCCAACGCCAGCACCCGATGCCGGGTTGTGGCCGGCAATGAAGGGGGCTTTCAACCCTAACACTGAATTACCTCACTTTTGTCACTGTGGAACAACCCTAAATGTGTATTAGAGTATTTTCCCTCTAATATATATATATATATATATGATAAATAATACATATATTACAGATACTTTCCAGGTGTATATCAGGTCAAACCCATTTTAATATATATGAACTATATCTCAGAAAATACATCTCTAATATTTATTTATTTATTTGAAAAGTTTCACCAGGAAATATGTACAGAAAAATATGATAGAGCAGTTACATAACAATATAGCTTTGCATAAAATATATTGAGGATTTGCATAGGTACGACTAGACTATATACATGAGTAGACATAAATTATTAATTTTATTTACATACCAATTTACATACCACATATGAGCTAAGGTGTAAATTCTCAGGCTAGTTATAAACATGGGCACAACTGGAAAGGAGCTGGGCAATCGAATGAGCCAACCCTCCATTTTGGTATGCAAGAACCGCACAAAGGGAATGGCAGGAGGGTAGTTAGGGATAAAGTTGGAGGAGTATTAGTGCTGCATAGTGGGTGGGTAATTGGGGATAAAATTAGAGGAGTATAAGTGACAGTATAAGAGACATGATTAGAGAGGGAAGGTAGGGAAGATAGTGAAATGGGATGGTGGAAGAAAAATAGGAGAGAACACAGGGAGATAAGAAGGGAGAGGAGATAGAGGGAGGAATTAACAAGTCAGGAGGGGGGCACAGGATGATCAGCTGCAGTTGCAAGAGGGGGATGAGAAATGATGAAGGAGATGGATAACGAGATGGAGGACGGGGCTGAGTGAATGTCTAAAGGTAGAGAATTCCAGGTGTTGGGGAAGTCATAGGAGAAAGCAGATCTTCCAGAAGTGGAGGAACGGGAGGGAAGGGCAAAGGTCCTATGGGTGGAATTGCAGAGAGCACAGGGGGGAGTAGGGGGAGTGAGAGGTGGGAAAGGAGGTAGGGTGGCAGAGGGCCAAGCCAGTATTTACCAATAAGAGAAGTGTTATGAGAAAGACATCCAGCACTAAGAAAAGGGAATAAGACAGAGAGATGTAAAGGCCACGGTGGTGTGTACGGGCAGGACAGTCAAGGGCAAAGCGGCAGAGAGAGTTGAAGAGAGTATCCAGTCTGGTGAGTGTGGATTTGGGGACAGTACTGTCGATTATGTCTCCAAAGTAAAAAATAGGGAGGATCATCTTCTGGACAATCTCCCAGTGGGCTGGATGGGGAAGGCAACTGCAGTGTCTATACATAGCACCAAGTTTGGGGAGGAGCGTTGTGTGGATGGCGTCCATGTGCTCAGCAAAGGTGAGGTTCTTGTCAAGCCAGAGGCCAAGGTATTTGAAGGAGGGGAGATCTTCAAGTAAGGAACTATCAAGGGTGTGGAAAGAAGGGCTGGCAGCAGACCTGGCAAGCTTTTGCCTGGTGCCAAAAGTCATTGAGACTGTCTGTTTGGCATTTAGGGAGAGTTAGTTGTCACAAAACCAGCGCTGGATGTTGTTAAAATCCAACTGGAGCTTGGTCACCACATTCAATATATTGAAAATAATTGAAAATACATGTTTGCTAACATACGCTTATTGTAGAAATTACAATGTAAAATTATACTTGCATAAAACTATAAGAATTTTTCATTAGAGTCCATAAAAACATTAAAAAGTACAACAAAATATTTTCTTTGATAGTATAAAAAATATACATTTAGCATACCAATGCCAAGTATGACATATCTCATTGAATTCTGCAAATATCTAAAATATAACAGGAAAAATGCAAGGATATCTGAAATATGTGATGTATTTAGACATATTCAGATATATTCTACATATTAACAAAATACATAGAGAAAAAAGGATGGGGTGGTGTGTGTGTAATGAGATTTTACACATGCCCAAGGTGTGGGATGTTACATAAACCCGAGGGGTTTAATAAAAGCATCCCAAACCAAAGGCGTGTGTAAAATCGAGTTTTACACACAACCCAATCTTTTACTTTATATAATTGCTGGGGAGCGTTTTTTCACAACAGCAATTATATAAAATACACATATGTTGCTATTTATTCTGGGACTTTGTGTGAGTTACAGAGCAGCATGAGTAACAACAACAAGTGAGAGAAATATTTTATAACGGTTGACACTGCCAGGAACATTAGAGTACCTAAAATTGATTTTTTTTTTATTTGAAGATGTACTGACATTACTTTTACATTGACAAGAACCCAGGTTTCTATGGCAACATGCTTACTCGCCAGAAGATTTTGATGACTGGCCAAAGAAACAGACAGAGCAGGACATTTGTAAGACATCTGGAGAAAACAAGAGAAATTGTGACTTGATCTTTCTTGTTTGTTTGTTTTTAACATGTGGCTGCTGGTTCAAATGCCATAAGAGCCACATTCACGGGCTGAGCTTGAGGGGCACTGAAGTGATGAGTGCATAGTGGGGTTGTTACAAAGCCACCGAGAAGTTAGTGTACGTGAAGCAGCTGTGGCTCATGCCTTTCTGACAGTGAAAGCCAGCGTGTGTTTGCTGTTATAACCAGCGGGTAATAACAGCAAACTATAACTGGCTTTCATTATAGGAAAAAATGCTAACCAGTAATTATAGTATAGTTATTTTTCATATGGGTTTAATTTAAAACTATGTTATAAATATATATCTGTCTTTATATATATATATATATATTTAGCATCTTACAAGAGAAACCAAAAATTAAAAGGTATAAGTAGCTCAGAGGGCAGGATATTCAGACTGCGCCAGGCTGTGGCGCAAGCCTGGGTGCAGTGCAACTTAGCTGCGCTGGGGTGTTGACAGGGTGATATTCAACGGAGCTGCGCCATGGTGCAGCATTGTTGAATATCACACCCTGGCCAGCTGCAGTGCGCATGACGCAGTAGCACTGCACCAGTGCAAGTGGCCAGAGTGGAGCAGGGGGATGCACTAGCGCAAGTTCCGTTGCACTAGGCGCAACAACCACGATATTCAAAAATGCACTTGCAAATGGGGCCATAATGTATGCAGAGTGCCAAATGGGGCCATTGCATGTCATTATATTGTTGCATGCAGGTGCACGATCCCCGGCGACTTGCACCTGGCGCCCTGCCAGGCTGCAGCTGTTGGGGACCGATGCCCCCTGCACATTGCGGCAAAGTGCCCCACTGCCCGATCGCGGGCATATGTAGAATATTTTAATCATCCTATATCCCTGGTGGTCCAGTGGACCACTTGTAGCTCGATCGCGGGCGTCAATAAAAAAATAATGCCACATCAATCCAACCCTGGTGGTCCAGTGGTACCCCCTTCCCACCTGCCCACTGAGCTCCACCACCCCACTCTCCCCCTGATCAGCAGTGGGTGGCAGCACCCCATCCACTTGCTGCCCCGCCGTCCACCCACTGACACCGTACGGTAGGGCTGTAAGCCCATTGGTCCACAGGGTTAGTCCTGTGTTGGGCTGCTCAATGCCTCCAATGTTCAAGTGTTGTCTGCTAACTAAGTTTGCTCCCTAGCCCAGCACCCTGAGAGAGATCTGTGCCCCAGACCCCCCAAAAATTGTAGGTCAGCATACAGGTATTTCTGTGTGTCCCTCCATAGACATTTCATTAGCATAACCCTAAACATCAGGGAGGGGGGCTAGAATGGGCTCTTCCGGGATTTGCTGGGGTGGCTTTATCAGTGGTATCAAACTTTGAACACATGGCCTTCACTATGATACTTGAAAGCTGCACATTTAAATCAGGTTGCTCAGGGTGAGGGTGTCTCGATAGTGCATCAGCATCAATATTGCTTTCTCCACTCCGGTACTCCACATTGTAGTTGTATGTTGATAAGGCAGCCAACCACTGATGTCCTGCTGCATCTAACTTGGCAGTTGTATTCACATGCATGAGAGAGTTATTGTCTGTTTAGGCAGTGAAATGGACACCATAAAGAAAGTCATGAAACTTCTCAGTTACTGCCCACTTAACAGCGAAGAACTCAAGCTTGTGCACAGGGTAGAGTTTCTCAGAAGAGCTCAACCCATGGCTGGTAAACGCTACAGAGCGAAGTCCTTCAGGGTGCTCTTGGTACAAAACAGCTCCCAAACCACTCAAACTGGCATCTGTATGCAATATATACAGCTTGGTGGGATCTGCAAAAGCCAACACTGGTGCTTCATTCAGACACTTAATAATTTCTCTGAAAGCAACTTCACATTGTTCTGTCCATCAATCACCAAAATGCTTATTTGCCTTCAAGTACTCTTTCTGAGGACATCTTTTCCCATAACATTTTTTCTCTTTGTTGGTAGGTGGGTACCCAGGGAGAGTTCATTCAGCGCACTCACCACCATAGAATAATCTTTTACAAAGCATCTGTAGTATCCACGAAATCCCAGGTAGGATTACAGGGTTTTGAGGTTGTGCATCCTGGTCCAGGTAGTAAGGGCTTCCACCTTGGCTGGGTCAGTCTGTACACCATTGGCTGAGACAATGTGCCTGACATACTTCACCAAGGGCTGGTAAAACTGGCACTTGTCAAAAGACACTTTCAAGCTAAACTCCTCCAACCAGTCCAAGACTTTCATGAGCCAGGCTTTGTGTTCCTCCAAAGTCCTTCCAAACACAATTAAATCACCCAGGTACACAATTACTTGCAGTAGGTTCATAGCACTCACTGCTTTCTCCATCAGTCTCTGAAAAGCAGCAGGGGCCCCCAATATTCCCTGGGTCATTCTCTCAAACTTGTGAAACTCTACAGGGCAGATGAAGGCTCTTTTTTCTTTATCCTCCTCTACCATAGGAATCTGATAATAGCTGCTGTGCAGATTCAGTACTGAAAACTATCAACTCTTTGGCAGGCTAGCCAGGGCATCTTCTACTCAAGGCACAGTATAATGATCAGGCACTGTCTTCTTGTTCAAAGTATTGTAGTCAATGCAGATCCATATGGCACCATTCTTCTTTCTGGCCACCACTATAGGTGATGCATAAGGGCTCCTTGGCTCCATTATAATCTCCTCCACCAACAGTTCTTGGAGATGGCACTGGACATCTTCAATGTCCCCAAGGGCCAGTCTCTGGGATCTCTCTCAGAAATGGTGGTCATCTTTCAATTGAATATGGTGCTCTTCTCCATGGACACATCCCATGTCCCACTCACACAATGAGAATACCTTCCCGTATCTAGCTAACTTGTTGCTCAGACTCCACAGTGCTGGTCTAATATGGGCGAGTCTCCAACGTTAAATAGTCCAGGATCTATCTCTGTATCTGTGGCCACAGCAGGGTCCACTCATGTCACATCATCAACCTGGAAGATGTGCACCAGCACTCGGCCTTTCCTTGTGGTGATGGGTTCCTCCATTACATTCTTCACCCTTATAGTTACTCACCTGTCCTGGGAGTCTTGGGAGGTGGCATCACTCCTCTCTGGGGCATAAATCCCTTAGGCAAACTATGTTCAGTGGGAGAATTACTTGATAAGCACTGGTCCAGCTGGCTGATGCATGAACTCTGCAACCTAAACTACTCAGCACAGCAAATTGGGAGGTGGGATCATTTCTTGGGCAGCTTTAATCATTTATTTATAGCCCCCTCAAAAGGACAGACCCCACCAATTCAGCTCCCAGAGAAGTTTGGTTCTCAATCCCTAGCTCCACTGCTTGATTCCTGGCTCCAGGGCAAGCAGCAGAGCCAGGAATCAAGCAGCAGAGTCAGGGATCAAGAATCAAATGCCTCCGAGTACTGAATTGGTGGTCTCTGTCCTTTTGGGGGGGCTGTAAATAAGTGATTAAAGCAGCCCAAGCAATGCAGTATGATACAAACAAATATGGCAGCCCCCATAAGTTTCCTTGCAATGGGGCTGCTCGGATAGTGTGAAAGAACACTTTGAGAGCCCAGGAATGAACTGGTCAATGAAATGGGGAGATTGGGGCTGCTGCAAAAACAAAGCAGAGCCAGTGAAAAAGAAGATCCCAGAGAGATCCTGGGGGGGAGGGGCTTGCTTGTGCAGCCAAGAGGGATAGACTGCATGAGGGGTTGCACTGGGTGCAAAAAGGTCCTTTTCAGCCCTTAAGAAAACCCAGGGGAGCACCTGCCATATAAGTTAGCAGAAGGGAGTAAATGTGAACTGCTGATTTGTTTTCCCAGTGTGAGAATTGAACCTGCAACATTGACTCATAGTATGCAGCCAGCAAACAGTGGTACTGACTGAACTATGCTATAGTTGGAAGAAAACTTATCTGCACCACGCTCGAGACTGTCTAGGAGCCCAGCTATGTTTCAGTACCAGAGAAAGCTGTGTGTCCTATGTGACGTCCAGGGTGATTCTGAGCCTGCCCACACATCCTGGACTGATGAAAAGCCAGAAGAGCCAAAGACAACAAAAAGATCAGAATAGGTGAATATGACAAAAAGCCTCAGAGGCAAAGATGATGAAAGGCCACCAGAGGCGAAGACAAAAAAAGGCTTGCCTCAGACGTTGCTGTGCACAGGATTACTGCTGATGCCAGAGCTGTACTGCTTGTGGCAGGGGGAACTCCCTGTCATGGTAATGCACCATCTTTTCTCATTTATTGAAACTTCTGTTGCAACAGTTCTCTCATTTCTCCTTTTATTCTATCTCTGTATTTTGTAGTGTAAAAGGCTGGCCACCTTTAGGTCCCCCCACTCCTTTCTCTTAGCTATCACCCAAGTATCAAGTATATTTCAGGCTTCAATGTAATTTGCCTTCAAGAGACCTGGTATGGCCCTGATGACCAAATGGGGATCAACAGTTTTCAAGTTTTTCAATCCCTGGGCACAAAGCTGTCTAAGTGGGGTAGAAATTCTGGTGGGATAGCCACCTACATTAACTTGGGTAGTTTTGCACATACAGAATGTATTATGTCTGGAGATAATTTTATTGTTGTACTTTTAAAACATGAACGTTAAAGTTTCTTATTGATAAATGGATACATTACCCCAGAGAGGTCTTAGTTTTATAGTATGGCTATATGGGAACAGCTGAATTCCTTACTTCTTGATATTATGTGTAAATTCCTGAATTTGCAAGTACTGTTCATCGGTGGCCCAAATGCCTGTATTGGCTATTATGACGGGCTGGGAGGCAACTCTTTTTTTGAACATGCAGTAAGTCCATTCATATGGAAGAAAAGGGCAACTAAAGATGTGGCAACTAATAAAGCAGGACTTCAGCTAATTAAGATTTTAAGGGAATGTAATTTATACCCCTTAAATGGCTGGTTGGATGGCAGCCACATGGGAGAATGTACTTTTATCTCATCAAGAGGGTTCTCCCTAGTTGATATGGCTTTTTGGACGGGGTATATTGAAACGTGGGAAAGCCTGATAGTAAATCCCCAATCTGAAACTGATCATTTCCCCATAGTTCTAAAAGTAAAATGAAGAGGTGCAGAGAGATACACAGAGTGAGGTACCCCATAAAGCTGGAAATTAGAACAAATAAAAAAATTATCTGGAAATCTGACTCCTCCCTCAATAACAATGATATTATAAGCAAATCCTTTACAATAGAGATTGCAGAGTCCCTGAGAAAATGTAATGCTAATCAGCTGTTTGATGAATTATATACACTATTTGGCTATATAATAACCAAATTAGAATGTACTATAGCCACGGATAATATTAAAAAAGGTGGATGGTTTGACAACGAATGTATAAGGCAAAAAAAAAAAGCTTTAAGGAAATTACATAAAGATTACATGAGACATAAAAATAAAAATTTGCTTAAATCTATTATTCAAATTAGGAAGGAATATAAGGCTCTTTTGAAGGAAAAACAAAAAGCATATTATAAAAACAATGGGAAGAAATGGACAGGGTTATTACCAACAGAGATCAAAAAGACTTCTGGCAACTGGTTGCAAAGTGGACAAACAACCTTAAGGGTCATATTGATGCTCATATACCAGAGAACACCCGGATCAGTTATTTTGTACAGATATTTTTTACCAAGAACTTCAGAACTATTCATATACTATAATAGGTACTGAGCATCTGGTCATAACACAATCAGAGGTATATATAGCTATAAATTCATTAAAAATACAGAAAGCTCCAGTTCCAGATAACATGCCAGCTGAGGTATTTCAATGTCAAACTGGAGTATGGTGTAGAACATTGACAATTTTATACAATAAATGTATTCAAGAAAATAAGTATCCCTACACCTGGAATGGCATGTACCTGTACATTATACCGATACATAAAAAAGGAGACACAGATAATCCAGCCATGTACTGACCTATTAGTCTTTTAGATATCAATCTAAACATTTTTTCTAAGGTAATTCTAAATAGACTTAATGCAGCTATTGAAGAGACAGGTGGGCTGTCCCCCTATCAATCCAGTTTTCGAAAAGAGTTCTCAACTCTGGATAATATCTATATTGTGTACCACTTGACTGAAAAATATGTCTTTCTCAGAAAACAAAACTTATATGCAGTATCCATAGATTATTCAACTGCTTTTGACTCGATCTTAAGGAAAACATTGTGGGAAATATTAATAAAATGAGGGATAGGAAAAACACTTGTAAATATTGTGCAGAATTTATATAATGATACAAGGGCACAAGTGAGAATAGGAATGGGTGGGTAACTTTTTGCCCCATTTAAAATAAACAAAGGGGCTAGACAAGGGTGTGTGCTTGCCCCTACTTTATTTGCACTCTATTGATGGATTACTAACAGAACTAAGTAATCATGAATCAGACTCTCAACTTTGTTCAGTGTTAGTATACGTGGAAGACCTAGTATTATTTTCCCTAACTAAGAAGGTGCTACAGGAAAAACTCAACCTATTAAAGGAAAGATCAAGGGAGCTAAAACTCTAGATTAATATATCAAAGACCAAAATTCTTATCTTCGGACCAAAGGGTAGAAAGAGATCTGGAGCCTGGTTCTTGCTGGGAAATGAAGTAGAGGTAGTAAAATCCTATGTATACCTGAGGATCGAATTTAATGATAATGATCTATGGAATCTACATTTTCATAAAACTTTAGAAACTTTAAAAAAAAAAACAATGCTGGCACTGACACAATTTAATAATAGAGATGGTGGGAGAAGCATAAACCCCTTAATTAAAGTAATTAAATCTAAGTTTGAGGCCCAATTGCTGTATGGCACAGAAATTTGGGAAGTAAAGCATATGGAAAAACTTACAGTCCCTCTGTTTAAAACTCTGAGGAAAGTAATGGGAGTTGGACATGCTTGCCCTGTTTCGTATATCAGATCAGAGTTGGGAATTTCTAATTTAATAGCTCTATGTGAGTCAAGGCAAGTTAATTTTTGGATTAGATCAACTAGACTTCCGGCATCTCGAGTCTCAGCCCCATGTTTGGAGGAAAAACAAAAATGGTTAGGGTACAAGCAAGGATTTTGATGCTCAAAGATTGTAGCTATCTTACAGAAATATAAATTAAAAGTGCTTGCAAAATACGTTAGAAAAAACATTCTGTTAAGTAACAAATATAAGAAGAATGTGGTTATGAGAATTGGGAACTTCTGGAAAAGACAAGATTTAGCATTAATCAAGGATTCAGCCTGTTCTAAATGGTTTGCTCATAATAATCATAATTGTGGCTACAAGGCCTATCTGGATATTTTAACTGAGTCTGCTTTATGTAGGACCTTTTCAGTTTGTAAGTTTGAGCAATTTGACAGCAGTGTCTTGAGGTATAGATGTTAGAAAACTACTGGTGAAAATTGTAGCTGTGCCAGAGGAGGTCGCGAAGACCTCATGCACGTTATGTGGCAGTGTACCAGGTATAACAAGGAACGTGTATACTGGTTGGGCCCTTTTATGAATCCTAGTTATAATTTGGACCTTGAAACTTTGACTTTTATTTTAATTCATACACAAGACGCATGGTCTGTGGAAAGAGTAGCTAATTTTTTATGGCTATCAGCAAAATAAAGAAGAGGATTAGTAGTTCAGTGACAATGGCAGGTTTTTAAGATTTAGTGACTGAACCTAGCACCTTAGCATAAGAACAAGGAGACTGTCCTCGGTACTGATCCAATAGTATGGGGAAATTGTAGTAGGCACTAACTAATCATGAGTACCAATGTATGTTGAATCAATTAAGTAATGATTAAAGGTGCGTATGCAGTATTGAGGGCTCTAGTATAGATCATAGGGAACTGAGTGCAATAACTGTGGATAATGTGTGGATTTATTTAAGAGTGTTCCTTTTTTCTCTGTATACATGTGTATTTATTAATGTTTGCCACTGTATTTATTTTTTTTAAATGTTTGTGTTTTTGTTGCTGACTTTTTAAGTCAAACAATAACATTTTGATGATGATGATGATGATAGCTATCACCCATTTTTATTCCCTTTTTTTCTCTTTAAAGGTCCAGCTATTGGGAGGTTAAGAAAGTTACCTCTGCAACATTTTGATAAAGGATGCCCATGTGGGGATTATAAGGATTAGTACTGGTACAAGTAATGGCATGCACTGAGCAACAGTACACTCAGGATAGGAATGTATAAACTATTATTTGCCAGAACAAATGGCTTGGATGATTAGTTAATGGACGACGACCCCCCCCCCTTTTGTGTTTCTGTGTCCCTTTAGTTTCCCTGCTGCCCCATAGTATTCTGTATAACACTGCTGAGATATTAAACCGAATCCTGGCAAAGGAGAGATGCAGCCATTGGGTCCTGGCTAAGTACAGTGGCTTTCAATGCATATTAACCTAAAACAAAACTAAGAGGTCTGTTTTGGTATAAGAATAACAAAAGCTTGTGTCTGTTTCTTTAAGATGTTAGCTGCCCCCTTCTAAGATATCTTTTGCAGCAGACAGCATGTTCCTGCAGGAGAGTTTGGGAGTACAAAATGTTCTGACCTCGAGTCTGACCATTCTCAATGTTGTAAACAAACCTGCAGGTGCCCACTGAACTGTTTTTCTATGGAGCAACAGTGGCCCCTAGTGGCTAATTTTATGTTATGTCTGACATCAATCACATGGGAGTGGAAATTTCCTAACTTCTAGAGAGCCTATAAGAGCTATAACTCAGTTCTGAAATGAGTTTTATACTGAGACTGAGAGAGATAGGGTCAATTCCTGCTGGCTGGTGTAGGTAGAGGACTGAGAGGAGTCCCATACTACTGCTGAGTGGAAGCTGAGAGAAGTTTGCTACATCCTAAGAACTTTATCTGTGTCATTTTCTGTTTATTTATTATGAAGTCTCTCTTTTGCATCTGCCTTGAAGAAATGTTTATGAAGCAATAAACATCACCCTAGACAAAGTGTGTTAACCTTATAGGAACTGCATTGTGCCCATCTGTTATCCGACACCCTACACTACTAAATTGTGTCACTTTTCAACACCCCCGAAGCCTTCGAAAACAGTAAGTATCTCTGGGCTGTGGCTCTGAGGAGTTTTTGTGCAATTGAATTAGTTAGATAGTTAGTTCAAAGGAGGTGCAGTCCTGGGTAGGACTTGGTAATCTACAGGATAAGCCCAGGCAGAAAACTGGAAAAGACACTGTTACATTTGTGTGAATTACTACTGGAGCCCCTGACAAAGTGGGAACATTGTTTAGGGAAAGAGAACATTGTTTAACCAGAAGTAGCACACTAAGCCAAAGCTTATTTCCAGATGCAACCTGGGAGCACAAGAAAGTTAAGTGACTTACTTAGGATCACACAGTATGCACCTAAGCAGCTGTGGGATTCAAACCCATGTCTCCAGATCTGCAGCTCAGAGTCTTAGCCCACTGCACTATACTGTCTCCTAGTTCTGCAAGTTACTTTTAAAACTGTTTATACTGAATCCCAAAGTCCTTGATGCACCGAGCCTGTGTCCACTGGTTGGCCACTGGCAACCCCAGTAAGGTACCAACCACAGCCAACTGTTACAATCATTACGGCTGTTGGGGGGGGGGAAGCTGGGTACACCCGCATGGAAGGTACTGGGACAGTGTGGGGATACAACTGTTGAACAAAATGTATTGCTTCTTAAGCTGATTCCTCAACTTCACCCGTCCCCCCTATAATAAATCTAATGTTTGCTTATGTTACAATTTGGCATTCCTGGCTATTGCTTGGAATGTATGGTTACTGTGTGGAGAAGGAACTGTGGGGCAGTTATTGTATTTTTCCTGCGGGGTGGTAACCTTGTGTTTTATTCATCAGGTACCCCATATTACTACCCCCAGTGGAGGCACTGTGCCATTCTACTCCAGTGTAGCACACTCATTTGTGAACCCAGGCCAGCCCCCTCAGGAGGTGTTGATAGGTGTGACCCAAGGGCATCGGAAAAGCCAAGTGGTAAGTTGGTTGCTGTTACACATAGTTAACTGCCCTTCCATGACAGTTCTGTATTCTGATATGCTATGATGATTTTTTGATAAATAAATAATCAAGCTTCTGGGTGCCCTCAGATCTGCATGGAGTTCCACTTTCCTCACCAGCTACTGCTAGTCACTAGTCAGACCGCACTTAAGAGTACTGCATGCAGTTCTGGCGACCATACCTGAAGAAGGGTATCAGACTGCTATAGGGGGCATAGCATAGGGCAGCAAAAATGATATGGGGATGGAAGGTAAACAATCCAAGGACAGGCTGAGGTATTTGAGTTTGTACACCCTGGAGGAGAGGAGGGATCAGGGGGATATGATTGAAGTGTTCAAGTATATGAAGGGGTTCAATAAATCTGGCACAGATGGGTTATTTTGGCTGAGGAAGAGAAGGGACACCAGAAGACATGGGTAAGATAGGAAGGGGGTAGATTTAGGAGAGAGATGAGGAGGCATTATTTTACAGAAAGGATGGTGTCAAAATGGAATACCCTACCAGAGGAAGTGGTATCATGTAGGACAGTGGGCACTTTCAAAAGGGCATGGGACAGGGTATGGGGGGGTGTCTGCATAAGTGGTAATGAGAATTTGACTGATGGGATAGATGGGGGAGGGGCAGCTGCAACCTAGTGGCACTAGCTGCATACTCAAGCAGACTTGATAGACCATAAGGCCTGTTTCTGCTGGCAAATTTGCATGTATGCGTGTATGTATGCTCTTTCTTTTCATTCAATGATATCAATAATACCATTCCAGGCTATTCATCTGAATGGCCTGGAATGGTTACTGATGTTATAGAATGTTCAGGCAGTATGAAAAGAAAGAACAGCAACTGCTGAGGGGAAGAGGGATTCAGGATGGTAAAAAGGCAAAGAAATTATATTATTAATTCAAGAACAAAGGTCAAAAACATATCACAATACTGGGTAGACAATAAAAGAACAACTGGAGGATATCTAGAGATGTAAAAACAGTTTTGTATCACCTTTAAAAACTTTTGGGGTTGGCATGGATCTCTTTGTGCACTGCATCATGGTGCCCAAAATGAAGTCAGCTGCAAGGTTGTTGTCCTAAAATGACACGGGTCCTGACGAATCAGGATGTAGTATTTTCCTACCTATTTTATAAAGCACTTTAAAGCATGCGCCAGGGGAGTGAGGCATAAGGCCACAAGCCGAGTGTTCTTCCATCCTTGGGAAGTGTATTCAAATGCTTGAATGCACACCCAGGAGTGGCCTATTTCACTTATCAAATGGCTTGCTGCTGTAATGTGTTGTATGTAAAGTCAAACAACTGTTATACAATTTCTTTACATAAAATCACTTGTTTAAATACATTTTAAATGGCAAAAGTATGTACATGAAATAGTCCCTGATTTTGTAGGTAATGAGACTTTTCATATTTGCTGTATTATGTGAAATGCAGTAGCTAGTAACAGAGTTCAACTTCCTGTTTGGTCATGCACAGTCTCCCTGGCCTTTCATTTCCTGTAAATGAGGCTTTTTTACCTTGGTAATGAGATTTGCACCTGACCTGACCGAGTATTGTTAGCTTTTTTAATGCATGATCTGGTGATGTCTGTTAGCCAGTGAGAGTTTAGGATCTTTCCTTGCCATTTTACAAAGAGAAAGATGAACGAAACCACATGAATTAGTTTTTCTTTGCACTAGTTGAAAACAGATTGGAGGAACCACCTGCTACAGGCATTGATATAATGCACAGCTTAGCATCGTTGATGGCTCTGCTGCTGCAGGGTAAATAATGCGCAGAAAAGTCATCTACGAGAGGAAAAACCACATGCAGTGATGATACTCAGAGTTTGATAAATAGACTCTGGCATATATCTTGGCCTCAGTTTGCTCTGTGCTGGGTCTGTGGAATCCTGAATCACTACCAGCAGGTTTTGAAAGATAGTTTTCACTTCCAAGTTTCTGAATTGTTCATCTCTAACCCTTGAAGCTCTAGGATTTCAAGGAAGGAGTACTTAAGAAATGTGATATATGGTAGACCTCGTGCGTCAAATAAGGTTGAAATTTCCAGCTGTTGTTGAGGCTTTTTTTTTTTCAGAAATAAAAACTGGATAGTATTAAAAGAAAGACTTTGTGGAGACTAAAATAATACAACAGGATGTCTTGTTAAAGATTGGATACAGAAAACCATGTTTATTTGGGTTAAATGCACTTCTGATAAAGTTAATGCTGTTTATGTAAAAAAACAATCTGAATAGCAGCATCACCTGGCTGCAATATAAGATGCTAAAACAACAGAGTACTCCAGTGTTCAAGAATAGTAACATACAAACACAGAGTGTGATGGCAGATAAGGGCCGCTGGGCCCACCTTGTCTGCCCATTTTTTTTTAGACCTTTGTTTATTGTTGCTGACTCAACTTGAGCTACAGCATCATCACATTCTCTCCCTTCCTTATCCCTTTGATTCCAATGTGTCTGCCACAGGCATTTTTGAATCCCATCACTGTTTTCATCTCCAGTACCTCAGCTGGAAGGCTATTCCAGGCATCCACCACTCTTTCTGTGAAGAAGTACTTCCTCACATCCCTCCTGAATTTACTCTCCACAATTTCATAGCATTGGCCCTTGTTCTAGAGCACATTTTTCTCTGCAAAAATACCTCCCTCCTGTACTTTATTTGCCCCGTGAGGTATTTAAAGGGATCTATCATATCCCCCCTTCCTCCTCTACTCCAGGGTGTACATATTTAGCTCCTTAAGCCTCTCCTTGTAGAGCTTTTGATGCAGACCCTGCACCATCTTGGTAGCCTTCCTCTGGACCACCTCCACTCTGTCTATGTCTTTCCTGAGATGTGGTCTCCAGAACTTGACACGGTACTCAAGGTGCGAGCTTACCAGCTATCTATATAGGGCCACACCACCTCCCTTTTCCTGATGGTGATACCCCTTCCTATGCACCCCAGCATCCCACTAGTCCTTCTAACTGCCTTCTCACACTGCCTGTACACTTTTAGGTCATCCGAAATGATTACCCCAGGTCTCTTTCCTGCTTGTATCACTGCATCTATTTTGCACTCCACTACAGGGTTTTCTATGGCCCAAGTGCATTATGTTGCACTTTTTTACATTCAAACTCGCTGCCATACCACTGATCACTCCTTCAGCCTTTTTTTTATTTAGTAAACTTTATTAAAATGTTTCAACAACAGAAAGAACAAGAAAACAGAATTAAAACACCCAATACAAAACATGGTCCAATGTGTACATGAAAAGGCTAGAGTGAGGCAAAACTAACAAGCATTTGTCAAAGCCGAATGTTGATTGTGTTGGTCCATTGAGCTTGCTCATGGCCCCTGTGTCATTCACTCATTCAGCTTCTCCCGGTGCTGCAGGCTGCTCTTTTGTACTGGGCTCCTGCCTGCGTTGGCACATTTTTATGCCCACAAAGAAATCTGCAGCTTTCCCAACAGAGCTCTGTTGAGGTGGGTCACTCCCCCTCTCTCACTCGCTCATTCTGTTTCTGCAGGCTGCCCTTTTGTACTGGGCTCCTGCCTGCGTTACTGACCTTTTCTGCCCACAAAGCAATCTGCAGCAGTCCTGACAAAGGTCCATTGAGCTAGCTCACTCCCTCTCTCTCACTCGCTCGTTCCATTTCTGCCAGCGCTGCAGGCTGGCCATTTGTACTGGGCTCCTGCCTGCATTGCCGCCTTTTTCTTCCCACAAAGAAATCCACAGCAGTCACGATAGAGGTCTGTTGAGCTCGCTCACTCCCCCTCTCTCACTCGCTCGTTCTGTTTCTCCAAGCGCTGCAGGCTGCCCTTTTGTACTGGGCTTCTGCCTGCATTGGCACCTTTTTCTGACCACAAAGAAATCTGCAGCTGTCCCGACAGAGCTCAGTTGAGGTCGCTCTCTCTCTGCCTGTCTCACTCGCTCATTCTGTTTCTCCTGGTGCTGCAGGCTGCTCTTTTATACCAGGCTTCTGCCTGCATTGGCACATTTTGCTGCCCACAAAGAAATCTGCAGCTGTCTCAACAGAGCTCTGTTGAGTTGGGTCACTCCCCCTCTCTCACTCGCTCATTCTGTTTCTGCTGGAGCTGCAGGCAGCCCTTTTGTACTGAGCTCCTGCCTCTGTTGGCAGCTTTTTCTGCCCACAAAGAAATTTGCAGTAGTCATGACACAGATCCGTTGAGGTAGCTCACTCCCCCTCTCTCACTTGCTAGTTCTGTTTCTGCCGGCGCTGCAGGCTGGCCTTTTGTACTGGGCTCCTGCCTGCGTTGCCGCCTTTTTCTGCCCACAAAGAAATCTGCAGCAGTCACAAAAGAGCTCCGTTGAGCTCGCTCACTCCTCCTCCTCTCACTTGCTTACTGTGTTTCTCCCAGTGCTGCAGGCTGCCCTTTTGTGATGGCCTTCTGCCTGTGTTGGCACCTTTTTCTGCCCACAAAGAAATCCTCAGCTGTCCCAACAGAGCTCTGTTAAGGTCGCTCACTCTGCCTGTCTCACTCACTCATTCTGTTTCTCCTAGTGCTGCAGGCTGCCATTTTGTTGTGGTCTCTTGCCTCTCTTAGTGCCTTTTTCTGCCCACAAAGAAATCTGCAGCAGTCCCGATAGAACTCAGTGAGCTCGCTCACTCCCCTCTCTCACTCGCTCGTTCTGTTTCTGTCGGCGCTGCAGGCTGCCCTTTTGTACTGGGCTCCTGCCTGTGTTGCCGCTTTCTTCTGGCCACAAAGAAATCTGCAGCAGTCACGACAGAGCTCCATTGAGCTCGCTCACTCACTCCCCCTCTCTCACTCGTTTGTTCTGTTTCTCCCACCGCTGCAGCCTGCCCTTTTGTACTGGGCCCCTACGTGCATTGCTGCCATTTTCTGCCCATGAAGAAATCCGCAGCAGTCCTAGCAGAGCTCCGTTGAGCTCACTCACTCCCCCTTCCTCACTCGCTCATTCTGTGTCTCCCGCTGCTGTAGGCTGCCCTTTTGTACTGGGTTCCTGCCTGCGTTGCTGGCTTTGTCTGCCCACAAAAACATGTGCAGCAGTCCCGACACAGCTCCGTTGAGGTCGCTTACTCTCTCTCTCACTCGCTCATTCTATTTCTGCCAGTGATGCAGGCTGGCCTTTTGTTCTGGGCTCCTGCCTGCATTGCACCTTTTTCCCACCCTACCCACAAAGAAATCCGCAGCAGTCATGACAGACCTCCGTTGAGCTTGCTCACTCCCCCTCTCTCACTTGCTCATTCTGTTTCTCCTGGTGCTGCAGGCTGCTCTTTTGTACTGGGCTCCTGCTTGCATTGGCACCTTTTCCTGCCCACAAAGAAATCTGCAGCAGTCCTGACAGAGCTCCGTTGGCCTCACTCACTCCCCCTGTCTCACTCGCTTGATCCGTTGCTGCCGGTGCTGCAGGCTGCCCATTTGTACTGGGCTCCTGCCTGCGTTGCCACCCTTTCTGCCCACAAAGAAATCTGCAGCAGTCATGATAGAGCTCCATTGAGCTCGCTTACTCACTTCCCCTCTCTCACTCATTCATTCTGCTTCTTCCACCGCTGCAGGCTGCCCTTTTGTACTGGGCCGCTATGTGCATTGCTGCCATTTTCTGCCCACGAAGAAATCCACAGCAGTCCCAGCAGAGCTCCGTTGAGCTCACTCACTCCCCCTTCCTCACTTGCTCATTCTGTGTCTCCCCTGCTGCAGGCTGCCCTTTTGTATTTAGTTCCTGCCTGCGTTGGTGGCTTTTTCTGCCCATAAAGTCATCTGCAGCAGTCCTGACACAGATCCAATGAGCTCACTCACTCCCCCTCCCTCCCTCACTCGCTCATTCTGTTTCTGCCAGCGCTGCAGGTTGGCCTTTTGAACTGGGCTCCTGCCTGGATAGCCACCTTTTCCTGCCCACAAAGAAATCCACAGCAGTCACAATACACCTCCATTGAGCTCCCTCATTCCCCCTCTCTCACTTGCTCATTCTGTTTCTCCCGGTGCTGCAGGCTGCCCTTTTGTACTGGGCTTCTGCCTGCGTTGGCACTTTTTCCTGCCTACAAAGAAATCTGCAGCTGTCCTGAAAGAGCTCCATTGAGGTCGCTCACTCCCCTATCTCACGCGCTCATTCTATTTCTCCTGGTGCTGCACACTGCCCTTCTATACTGGGCTCCTGCCTGCATTGCCACCCTTTTCTGCCCACAAAGAAATATGTAGCAGTTACAACAGAGCTCCGTTGAGATCGCTCACTCCTCCCCCTCACTCGCTCGTTCTGTGTCTCCCGCTGCTGTAGGCTGCCCCTTTGTACTGGGTTCCTGCCTGCATTGGCAGCTTTTTCTGCCCACAAAGACATCTGCAGCAATCCTGACAGAGCTCCGTTGGGCTCGATCCTCCCCCCTCACTCACTCGCTTGTTCCATTTCTGTCGGCGCTGCAGGCTGCCCTTTTGTACTGGGCTCCTGCCTGCGTTACTGCTTTCTTCTGGCCACAAAGAAATCTGCAGCAGTCACGACAGAGCTCCATTGAGGTCGCTCACTCCCCCTGTCTCACTCGCTCATTCTGTTTCTCCTGGCACTGCAGGCTGCCCTTTTGTACTGGGCTCCTGCCTCTGTTGGCATATTTTTCTGCCCACAAAGAAATCTGCAACAATCCCGACAGAGTTCTGTTGGCCTCACTCACTCCCCTTGTCTCAATCACTTGTTCCATTTCTGCCGGCGCTGCAGGCTGCCCTTCTGTACTGGGCTCCTGCCTGCATTGCCACATTTTTCTGCACACAAAGAAATCCGCAGCAGACAGAGCTCTGTTGAGCTCGCTCACTCACCCCTCTCTCTCTCTCACTCGCTCGTTCTGTTTCTCCCACCGCTGCAGGTTGCCCTTTTGTACCCAGCCCCTGCATGCATTGCTGCCTTTTCCTGCCACAAAGAAATCCACAGCAGTCTCAACAGAGCTCCGTTGAGCTCACTTACTCCTCCTCCCTCACTCACTCTTTCTTTGTCTCTCGGCACTGCAGGCTGCCCTTTTGTACTGGGCTCCTGCCTGCGTTGTCACCTTTTTCTGCCCACAAAGAAATCCGCAGCAGTCCCGACTGAGCTCAGTTGAGCTTGGTCACCCCCCAGTTGCTTGATCCTAATCTGCCCCAAACACTGATTTCTGACAGCGACTGCGGTATTCTGCACTGGAAGCTCGGAAACACATTTCTGCCAGGATGTAAAAAATGACAGCTGTACTGTTCATAAGGAGGTGTGAACAAATGCCAGTGTTGAAAATCTGGTGTGAAACTATTACTAATTTGCAAACTTACAAGGGTATGTGGGAACTGCACAGCACACACTCATAACACAGTCATTTTATGGAGTTTCATCACAAAATTTTCAACATAGGCAGTTCAGGACCTCTGCTCATGAACAGTGTCAATGTGATTTTTCTTAATATGTCCCAAACACTGATTTCCCACAGCAACCATGCTATTGTGCGCTGGAAGAGCAAAAACACATTTCGGCCAGGATGTGAAAAATGACAGCTGCACTGTTCATGAGGAGGTGTGGCAAAATGGCAATGCTGAAAATCTGGAGTGAAAATATGGCAAAGTTGCGAAGGTACGAGTGTGTGTGGAAACTGCGCAATGCACATTTGTAACCCACTGATTTTATGGACTTTCACCACCAAATTTTCAACATAGGCATTTTAAGACCTCATTTTCATAATGTGTCCCAAACACGGATTTCCCACAGTGACCATGCTATTCTGCGCCAGAACTGCGAAAACACATTTTGGCCGAGATGTGAAAAATGACAGCTGTACTGTTCATAAGGAAGTGCAGAAGAATGGCAATGTTGAAAATCTGGAGTGAAAAGATTATTAATTCGTGATGTTATGAGCGTGCATTCAAACTGCGCAACGCACGCTCGTAACACAGCAATTTTAAGGAGTATCATCACCAAAGTTTAAACATAGGCATTTTAGGACCTCTGCTCATGAACAGTGCCACTGTCATTTTCTTAATCTGTCCTGAACACTGATTTCCCACAGTGCTATTCTGTGCCGGAAGTGTGAAAACACATTTCAGCCAGGATGTGGAAAATGACAGCTGTACTATTCACAAGGAGGCCTGAAAAAATGCCAATGTTGAAAATCTGGTGTGAAAATATTGCAAATTCGCAAAGTTATGAGCATGTGTAGCAACTGCGCAATGCACGCTCATAAAACAGTCATTTTTTTGGTTTTTCCCACCAAATTTGCAGTATAGGCTTTTTGAGAGCCCACCTCATGAACACTGACACTGTCGTTTCATTAATCGATCCCGAAAGAGGATTCCGTGCAGTGACCGCAAAATCACCTTTTGGGGTCAAATAATGCCATGACAGTGCCAGAATTCATGAGGAGGGGTCCCAAAAAACCCATGTTGAAAATGTGGTGCCAAAATTCCAAAAAATGCCTGAGATATGCATCAAGGTTGAAAAAACCCTATTTATTCCATTATACAGCTTACCGGCATTTCCTCAGTTTGCGGTCGGCTTTGAAGAGTGCAGACGTGTTCCCTGTCCACCGAAGATCATGGCGCCAGACTCCAGAGGTAAGTATGGGGTGGGGGTGGGGAGGCAGTGTGTACAGTGGTGGGTGTGGGTTGTGGGGGGCAGGGAGACCACTGAGGGACCATTTCTTTTTACAGGTTAAAGAAAAAGACATTGCGGGACCGCTTTTGATTTTACAGGGGCATGTGGCACGCTAGGGTGGGCTCCCAGCATGCCAACAGAGTCTTTTTTTTGGGGAGGCAGCTGTAGCCGGCGGGGGATTGGGCACCCCATCGGCAAACAACAAAAGGGGGGTGACATTATGCAGATGGGGATTGGGCACCCCGTTGGCAGACAACAAAAGTGGGGTGGGTTACATAATGCCAATGGGGAGTGGGCTCCCCCATTAGCAACATAAACCTTGTGGCACTGAAGCCAATGGGGATTGGGGCCCCCGTCGGCAAACAAACATGGTGGGGGGCACATGCCCAGGGGGATTGGGCACCCCCTCAGCGGGGGGGTTTAATATTGTTTTTGAACACTTCAGCAAGCTGTCACCATGTTCACAAACAATATCAGTGTTTCAAGGTTCGGCCCTGCCATGATGGGTCGCTCCCTCATTGCAGCAAATGGCTGACACTGCAATGATGAGGTGGCCCCTGATTGCAGCGGCTAAAACGTTACAAGTTGGTGGCACGCTGGCTGAACTAGTGTCAGCAGCAGCATGCCATGACATTGGGGAAGCGGGCCAAGCCTTTAAAGGCTGTGGGGGCCTTGGCCACAGCCATGCCTCTACAACCTGCTTCTGGAGAAAGCTGCCGCAATATGCTTCTTGTGCATGTGCGGAATCAACATAAAAATGATGACAACCATTCCTTCCCACCCACTACCACCCCCCCCTCTTGTTTGTGACTCTACTAAGCTACAAAAGCAGGATAGGCACCTTTCTAGGTTACAAAGAACAAAAGGCTGAAGAGCCAGGGTGAGCCCTGGGAGCTCCAGAGGGACAATAAAGTATTGAGTGACTCCCAGGTGCAGTCACTCAATGCATTGATGCTATGTGTTTCTCCAATTAGACAGCCAACAGGCCCCAATGGTCTTTGTTTCTCTGGATGCGGAAAAGGCTTTTGATCTGGTTGCTTGGAACTACCTGTTTGCCAGTGAAAAATTACAGCTGTACTGTTCATAAGGAGGTGCAGAAGAATGGCAATGTTGAAAATCTGGAGTGAAAATATTATTAATTCATGAAGTTACGAGTGTGCGTGCCTCCACAACCTGCTTCTGGAGAAAGCTGAAGCAATATGTTTCTTGCGCATGCATGCAATCAACATAAAAATGACGACAACCATTCCTTCCCACCCACTACCACTCCCCCCCCTCTTGTTTGTGACTTTATAGCGCAGTGGTTTAAGTCTCTGAGCTGCAAATCTGGTGACATCCAGCAGACCAGACCTGGGCTTGAATCCCACAGCTTCCACTTGCAGACTGTGTGACCCTAAGCAAGTCACTTAACTTCCCAGTGCTCCCAGGTCGCACTTGTTAAAAAGCTTTCAGCTTAGTGTGCTAGTCCTGGTTAAACAAATAAAAAAAAAAAAGGATCTCACGGTGCCACTCTAACAAGAGTAGGGGAGCATCGTCCCTCCAGTGTCAGAACATAATGAGCTTAGCCATGTCAGCCACAGGGGACAGATGGGCTTTCCTAATATTAGGGGTGCCGGGAGGAAAAATAGCCAATAAACAACTCTTGGGGATAAAAAGGTCATTCAAACCTGAAAGGGAGCCCAGGGCTTGCTGGATGGAATGCCAAAAAGGCTGAATCTTGACACACTCCCATAACATATGAAAAAGGGAACCGGGGACCTCTTGGCACCGGGTGCACAAAGGCAGAGGTAATTTACCCATCCTATACAGCTTTAGTGGGGTAAAGTACAAATCATGCATGATGTTAAATTGCACTAACCGGAGCTGATCCTTCTTTATAAATCTATATAAATGTCTCCAAGGAGCCCTCCAATAATCCTTATCATCCGATAGTTGGAGCGTGTGAACCCAATAATATCAAACTCCAGTAGGGAGATGGGGATATTTTCACTGAACATGCTAGTAGAACATGGACACTGAGTGGGGCTGTACAGCAAGGGGCAAAAGGGAATCTATCCCATCTAAGTGAGTCAGACGCCAAGGTTTAGTACCCAAGAAGGCAGTCACCACACCTCTAACCTGGAGATACTTAAACAACTCCGTACCCCTCAATTTAAACTGAGCCTACAGAACCTGGAAGGGAAATAACCCATCTGCATGAGAGATGTCAGCCAGCATGCAAGTACTCAACTGGGGACAAAAAGAAGATGAAATGGAACGGCCATCTATTTTAAAGTGAGGGATATTGAACACGGGCTGGGAGGTTGCCATAGTCCTTGACAGGGACAAATAAGCTTGCAATTGTGCCCAGGCATTAAGGGGTCATTTAATGGGGGTGGCACACAGGGGATGGGGAAGCTGAGAGAACCTCAGGTAGAGCAGACTGTTAAGAGAGCAACCCGCCCTATCAGCAAGAGCCCTCTCAATGTCCAGCCAGAAGGGACTACATGCAGAGGGACTAGACTGAGAGCACCCCGTACCCCACCAAAAGAATTTACTGGCATGCTGGGTGCCATATTACAAAAATACAGAAGGGAGAGATAAGCCTCCATTCATCTTGGGAGCAACCAACTTAATACGAGTTCTATGAATAGCTGAGGATCTCCAGAGAAATAAATTGAATATGCACTGCAGTTGGGAAAAATATTACTTAGGGAGATGAAATCCAAGCATCCCCAAGGGGTATAACAAATGGGGCAGGACATTCATCTTGCGGATATTAACTCTCCCCCATAAGGACAAAGGGAGGGCAGACCATCTGTCTAGATCAGACTTAATCACATCAATAAGCCTAGAAAAATTCTCCTTAACCATGGTCAACACCGAACAGGAAATCTTGACCCCCCAGATATGTTAACACACGTGGCTACCATGAGAAACCCTGGTTCAGGATATCCCGCTTAATGACCAGACTATTGAGAGGAAAAACTTTTGTCTTAGAAACATTCAGTTTGTAGAAGGAAACCCTGGAGAAAGTGGAAATCTCTCAAAGCAGGCCGGGATATATACCAAGGAGTCCTCCATGTGTAGGAGCAGGTTATTGGCGTATGCAGACAGGATGGAGTGCGAGCCTACTATTGAATCCCTTTGAGATCATTTGAGTTGCATAAGTGCCTAATGAGTGGCTCCAAATAAAAATTGAATAGAAGGGGGACACCCTTGCTGAGTGCCACGTTGTAAGGGAATGGGAGCAGAAAGGTGACCATTACACCAGATGCGGGTGGACATTGCAGCGTACTAAGGTTGCACCCACTTGATAAAATCTGAAGGGACTCCAAATCTATGGAGGATGGCAAACAGGTAGTTCCAAGTAACCCAATCGAAGGCCTTTTCCGCATCCAGAGAAACAAAGACCATTAGAGACTTGCTGTCTCTGGACACGGAAAGCAGGTGTAAGAGTTTTCTGAGATGATCTCCGGAAAACCAGCCAGCCATAAAACCTACCTGCTCATGTACAATGACAGGGCCCATGACAGGAGCAAGCCCAGTAGCCAACATTTTAGAGAGGATCTTAATGTCGAATTCAAGAGGGAAATGAGATGATAACTCTTCGCTAGCAAAAGGGTCTTTGTTAGGCTTTGGTATAAGCAGAATCAAGGGCTCCATCCCCTTCTCGAACAAGAAATTAAAGACCTCTGCAAGCAAAGGGGCAACCTCAGAAACACAGGCTGTATAAAAATTGCTAATCAGCCCATCAGGTCCAGGTGCCTTATCCTGTGGCAGGTGTCAAATGGCTCCCTCCACCTCTGCCACAGTAACAGGAACACCTAGCGAAGACACTGTCAGGAGGGACAAATTTGGAAGAGGGGCAGAGTCCAGAAAGGCCGTAATGGTTTCCAGAGAGGGGGGTCTAGGGCCGGTCAACTGTATACAAACCTGTGTAATAGTTACAAAAAACAGCAGCCATCTCCTTGGGATTAGTGGCCACACGGGCTTCTGGGCGAGGCTGTATTCCCGGGATAAATTTAATCATTTCAGCCTGACGCAGCCTCAGGACAAGGAGCTTTCCAGACCTCTTTCCAGTGTCCAGATACTTCATGCTCGTACGGTGGAGCACTAGCTCAGCTTTTTCAGATCTGAAGGGCATCATGAAAGAAAGGGACAAACTATGGGGCAAATTTAAAGTTACAAATCTGCATTAGGACTGGGTTAAATACTGAGAAGCCAGACACATCTGCAAGAGAGAGCTCAAAAAAGCCAAAAAGTATTACTTGCACATTCTGCAATCCAAAAACCTGACTGATCCAAGGAAATTCTGGGGTCATAACAACTCACTCCTAAAAGGCAAAAAAAGCAGGGGGACAGGGGAAGTAAAGGTCAATGGGACACCTCTCACCACCCCAAAAGACACAGCAAATGCCTTCAACGACTTCTTCTTGGAACTACAGCAGTACAAAACCAGCAATCCCAACCAAGGCCAGGGAAGCCCAGAGAATAAACAGACAGGGCCCTGAATTCCACCTAAAACTTGCATCGGTAGGAGAGGTACTGACGCTGCTCAGGGGCATAAAACCAGAAGGTGCGGCAGGCCATGACAACCTCGAACCTAAACTGTTGAAGACTGCAGCCCCCATCATTGCAGTACCGATAACCCAGCTATTCAACAGGTCCTTGATGGAAGGGACAGTACCCGCCCTATGGAAGGTGGCTCTTGTGACCCCAATCCCCAAAAGTGGGCCACAGGAGGAAGTGGACAATTTCAGACCAGTCTCCATTCTTCTCACCCTAAGCAAGTTACTTGAGAAGGTGGTCTACAAACAGGTCAATGAGTACCTGGAAAAGCACAACCTGCTAACAGACCAACAGCATGGTTTCAGAAAGAGACATGGCACTAATACGTTTATTTATTTATTTTATTTATTTCAGTTTAGGATTAATACCTTTGAGTCAAGGACTCGTTTTCAAAGGTTCCAAGTCAGTGGTGGACAAAAATATTACAGAGAGGACAAAAAAATACAGAAAAACAGTGAAACAAATTACACAGGCAAGTATACATCAATTACATACATCTTAGTTACAATGGTGCCAGAGAAGGGATTAGGATAGGAGAGGAGGGGGGGTACACTTTCCTAGTGATAACTGGACGGTAAATAACCAAACGGCCTGAGAGGGTAGGGTGGTCAGCCTAGATAAGGCCTCGTCAAGGAGTGGGGGGGTGATCAGCTGAGGGGGCATCGTCTGGGTGAAGTGTACAGGGGGAAAAGTAGGGGTGGTAGAGGTGATGGGGGTGGGATAGAGGGAAAATAGGGCAACTAGGGGACGCTGGTAAGCTTTATCACTGATGTGTATGAAGCTCTGGACCAAAACAAACTCCTTGGAGCAGTCTTCATTGATCTAACAAAGGTGTTTGACCTAGTCAACCACAAGCTGCTCCTAGGACATCTGAGTGGCCTAGGGTTTGACACACTGGCCCTAAAATGGCTTTCCAGTTACCTCCATGGCAGGATGCAAATGGTCCGGTGGAACGTTGCTAAATCAGATGAGCGTCCAGTGTCAGATGGAGTTCCACAGGGTTCTATCCTAGGCCCTCTGTTATTCTCCTCATTCATCAATAACCTACCCTACACTGTGGTGGAGCAAAGGTCACGCTATACGCGGACGACGCAGTACTGTACAGAACCGGCAAGGACTCAGAATCACGAAACTCGGAGCTGCAACAAGATTTCTCAACACTAGAAGACTGGTTCCAGGCAAACAGGCTGGTCCTAAACAGCAAAAAGACCAAAGCCATGCTCTTTGGCCCCAAAAAGATTGGCCCACGCCAGGCTAATCTTCTATCACTCTCTACCTCAAATGGAACAGGGATCAAAGTGGTGGACAACATCAAGTATTTGGGAATGTTCATTGACCAGGAAATCTCTTTCAGGAAACAAATAGACCACCTAACAACAATAGTAAACCAAAAACTTGGGCTCCTGTACAGACTAAGCTCCTACCTGACTATAGAAACCAGGATTGTGGTCAGCAATGGGACTATCATTTCCATCCTGTTCTATGGTGCAACAATGCTTCAAGGACTGAAGGCAATGGAAAATACATGTCTGAGTACACTGTACTGCAGAATTAGCCATTTCACTGCTGGGGCGCAAAGAATGGAGCACCATTGCAATGTACTACAAGTGTTAAACTGGCCACCCCTTGTAGCGAGACTTGCCTATCCCTCCCTGTGCTTAGCTTTCAGATTGCAGCAACCTGATGCCCCACCAAGCCTGAGAAATCTACTAGCCCCAAAAGCAAACAGGAAAGAGCTCAGGTCGACTGAACGCAAGCTGCTGGAACCCTCAAGAGTGAGACCAACTACGGGACAACAGTCACGTAGAATAACCCTTCCCAAACTCTGGAACAATCTCCCAAGAGAGCTCCAGGACTGCACCTCTCTTGAGGGGTACAAGAAAGGGTTAAAACTACAGTACGCCTAAGCAGTGGGTCTCATTGCAGGTGCCACAACCCATAAAGGCACCTCTGCTAAAGGGGGATACCTCACGTAAATACAGACAAAAAGGGAGGGAGGAACAATAAGGAAGGACACAATGTACTGAACTGCACTTAAGTCTACTATCTACTCATGAATGTGAGTAACTTACAAGGTTGTTCATATGTAAACTCACCTATGTCAACTGTAGTAATGTCTATTTCTGTGACACGTATACATGATCAATGAACCATATACTGTAGTACAATCAAAAGCATTGGTTTTCTTTTCCCCTCTAGGTACATGTTACTAATCCAGGGTCATCCCTGAAAAAGGGACTGTCAAAGTCTCAGTGGGCCTACCTGGTTTCCAAAATTTAAATAAATAAATACATTTTTGAGCTAGGATTTCCATATAGTGGGAATGGAGAGAGTGCAGCCTAGCCCAATCTGCATCTGGCGAGGCATGGGACAGAGAGCCTTCCAAATTATGAATGTCACTAAGAAGCCACTTGAATTTAACTTTGCCAGCCTGGGCCCAGACTGAGGAGAGCCATATAAATGTCCCCCTGAGAACACATTTAAGGGCTGCCCAAAGAGTGTCCACACACTGAACTGAGCCCCTATTGAGATCCAGGAAAGGGGATATAAACTTCTAGATGTGGGACAAGGTGTCAGGGATCTGCAACAATTGAGCATTGAGATGCCAGAGGGAGTCTCGACATAAGCCTTCACCCAGTAAATACTGGACCCAAACAGGGGAATGGTAAGAGATAACCATAGGGTTAATGTCTGCAGCAAGTATGCCCAGTAAATGAGAAGTAGTGACCAGGAAGTAATCAATCCTGGAAAAGGTCTCGCGTGGAGGTGAATAAAAGGAATAATGTCATTCCACTGGGTTGAACACTCACCAGACATCACGTCTCCAGTCTTTTCAGATCAATGCAGTCTGGTGTGAGAAGCTAACAGCAATGAGTTGGTTTTTTTTGTTGTTATATCACTGCCTGTCTGATTGAGCAAACATGGACGAGAGAGTAAGTGCTTCAAGTAGTACGAAGAGGGAGAGAGGGAGCAAGAGAAAAGAACAAAAACTTGTTTTTTAAAGACAAGTGTTTCAAAACCGCCTACTACCTGAGAAAGGGAGCATTAGTGAAAATGGTAGCATGTTTTACTGCAAGTTCATGCTACCACTGAGCTGTTCAAGAATGTCAGATGGAAATGCTGTGATAACTGGGTGTGACATCAGACCTGGTTATTATGGCATTTCATTAGCATCAATTAACCGGTACTATAAGGGGTCACCAGTTATTATAAAATACTTTACAAAAGAAGCTCCAGCTCAGCCAACCTCAGATAAAAGAAAAGATTTGATTAAGGTAAGAGGCCTGTTCCGATCAAGGCTAATAATATCAGAACAACAGATTGGACAGAAAAGGACTTCTTACCAACCACTGCACCATAGTTCACCTTTTATTGTATCACTACCACATCACCAGACTAGAATGGTATATGAAATATACCAAAAACAATGCTTTGGAGCTTAAAACTCTTGCTCCTTCCTCAAGGATTTATTCTGGCTAGTATCTAAAATTTATAAAAACATATAACAAACAAATAACTATTCATTATCCATAGCCATAATGTGCATTGCTGAAGAGGAATAAATATATACCCACATAACGCACTTACTTACTTCTATACATTATGGCTCAGATATTCAAAAGGGTTGTGCCATGCGCAACAGGGTTCTTGTCACATAAGTCCTACATTGCGCCATTCTGTGATATTCAGCAGGAGGCAGTTGCGCCACTGAAAACAGGTTGAGCAACAGCGCAATGCAAATGAATGCATGCTCAACAGGAGGGGGAGGAACCATGCATAAACTGCGCAACCCGATATTCAGTTGGGTTGTGCAGAGTTGTGCAGGCGCAACCCCCAACCTGCGCCTGCACAACTTTGAGCCCAAAAACAAGGATCAAGTTAAGAGCCACCCACAGGTGAGCTGCTGTATTGCAGGGCGTAACACAGCAGCTGCCACCCGTGGCTGGCCCCCCAACTCAGTCCCTGTGCCTCCCACCAGCCCGATCGCGGCAGAACGTAAAACAACCCCCCGCCCAAACATCTCCCAATGCCCGATCGCGGGCAGAACGTAAAACAACCCCCACCCAAACATCTCCCAATGCCCAATCGCAGGCAGAACGTACATGACAACCCCCAGTGCCCGATCGCGGGCAGAATGTAAAAGACCCTCAACCCGAATATCTCCCTGGTGGTCCAGTGGATCGTAATGCCCGATCGCGGGCAGAATGTCCAGTGACAACCCCCCAAACATCTCCCTGGTGTCTAGTGTCCCCACCCACCCACCCATCGAAGCCCACCACCCCGCCTCCCCAGCAGCCAGCGGCAGCATCCCACCTCGCGCTTCCTGCCGCGCCGACGATCGTTCACAGACGTGAGCTAGAGCTACGGGCGTAGTTTATCGACATGACAGTCCAGATTTGTGAATGGGTTCATTCACAAATCTGACTGTCATGTACGGTATGGCTGCACGCCCATTGGCTCTAGCTCTGCACCAATGGGCGGCAGCCCTACCGACAGTCGGTCGGCGGGCGCGGGCGGCAGGCGGGTGGATGCTCCGCCCGCCGCCGCCGGGAGGGGTGGTGGGTGTGGGTGGGGTGGGGGGACATTAGACACCAGGGAGATGTTTGGGGGATTGTCATTGACATTCTGCCCGCGATCGGGCATTACGGTCCACTGGACCACCAGGGAGATATTCGGGTTGGGGGGTCTTTACATTCTGCCCGCGATCGGGCACTGGGGTTGTAGCCCATTCTGCCCGCGATCGGGCATTGGGAGCTGTTTGGGCGGGGTGTTGTTGATACGCTCTGCCCGCGATCGGGCATTGGGAGATGTTTGCGGGGGTGTTGTCATGATATGTCTCTGCCCGCGATCGGCCATTGGGAGATGTGGCGGGGGTTGTTTCACGCTTGTGCCCGCTGATCGGGTTGCAGGGTGCGGCCGGTCCCTCGACGGCTGCTGCCTGGCAGGGCGGCCAGGCGCAAGTCCTCGGGGATCGGCGCACCTACATGCTAATGGCATGCAAATGGGGCCATAATCAGATGCAAATGGCCCCCCCTGCACCTTGCATGAATTATGGCCCCATTTGCATGTCACCTTTTGAATATCGGAAATTTGCGCATGGCGCAATGGTACTTGCGCCACCACAAGTTTAATGCTCAACTCTGACAACTTGTGGTGGCGCAAGTTCCACTGCGCCATGCACAGCGGCTGTGGCTGGGGGGTGATATTCAAAGGAGTTGCTCAATAGCGCAACTCCTTTGAATATCGCCCGCCACACCCTGCGCAACTATTTTGAGCAGCGCAGCTGGCTTAGCCAGAATGGCGCAGTTTGAATATCCGGCCTATGTATATTCAAGGTTTTGCTATAAATATCCTTTGGTTTTGTCACCACAGATAAATGTTATCCCACAAAATTAAATTCATTTCACTGTGATCCAGCAAATAAACCCCTTTCTTTAAACTCAAAAAGTACAACATGCTTGTTGTATAGCACTAAGTGTGTTGTGTGTGTGTGTGTGTGTGTGTGTGTGTGTGTGTGTGTGTGTGTGTGTGTGTGTATCTCTCTCTGTATATATATATATATATATATATATATTCACCTTTAGCAATGCACATTATGGATATGGATAATGAATAGTTATATGTATGTATGTATGTATGCATTTTTTTTATAAATTTTAGATTCTAGCCAGAATAAATTCCTGAGGAGGAAGATAGTATTGTAAGCTCTAAAACATTTTTTTTTTTTGTAAATTTCTTTTCACCATTCTCTTCTGGTGATTTGGTGGTGATATAATAAAGGGTGAATTATGGTGCAACATTTGGTGAGTGAGCCCCTTCTGTCCAATCTGTTGTTCTGATATTATACAACATTTACCAGTTATTGAGGGGGATTTGGCAAGCTCAGTTTTCTGCAATCTGCACTGTAGAATTGCTGATCTCCCATGACAGAAAAACAGACTCCAGTTGTCTGCTGGCAGGTCAACATATCTTAGCAGTACCCTCCCTTGCCCCCCGAGCTGACAAACACTGTATACAATGACAGATTTTATTATTTGCTGTGAAATCCATCATCATAAAAAAAGATTGACTGCCTCATCTTCACAAATGATGACATTGCCTTTTCCATTTCAATGGGGTGGAAATAAGAGCATCAGTTATTTTTATGCTCTGAGTCCTGAGCACAGGTCCAGCTGTTGTTTTGCAGTATTCATTTTTTGAGGTGGGGGATTCTAATACACAGACTTGAAGATTCACAGTGATTTGGTGTATAGGACTATTTTTTTCTAAGTAGTTTTGCCATTTAATATTGTAAAAAGGAGAGACCGCATTTTTGACTTTTAAGGGCATTTTAGTACTCACGTTGATCAACGTTTTTTATGAAAAAAATTGGCAGGTCAAATGTCTAGACACATATAGAAGGAGCACAGAAAAAAACACCAGTCATTGCTCTGAAAAATATTTTTCATAACTCTGTGATAACACAAACAGACATTGCAACACAGTGGCACATTTGAAACAATACGTTCAATTATGAAGCATCTTCTCACATATTGCCTAACATTGCAATTAATGTTTAAACAGATTAGAAAGGGTTGGGTGTGTGGAAATATACAGTACAGGGGCTGCATTACAAGTTATAACTGAGCTGCTATGTTATTGCAATTAAAACAAAAATGTCTGCCTACTGACGTTTATCTACATTGGCTCCAAATCATGAGGCTATACATGGGACCTCAAGATTTTTGCATCTTATAGTAAGATGTGCCATTAAGTCAGATATGTAAGAAATAACACAT
Organism: Neoceratodus forsteri; assembly: GCA_016271365.2. NCBI lineage: Eukaryota > Metazoa > Chordata > Ceratodontiformes > Ceratodontidae > Neoceratodus > Neoceratodus forsteri. Next base: position 946,452,330 of record CM028136.1, on the reverse strand, counting down.
GACAGCTCCAATATTCAAAAGTTAACACTGGTGCAAATGTGATTTGTGCCAGTGCTCCAGGGGGGCCATATTCAGAGACCCTAAGAGCACCCCCCAAACCTGGCAACACTGATGGGCTAAAATACTGCTGCCCCTATGCAAATGAAGGGGTCCCCTCATGCATACTGGCACAGCAGTATTTTCAAAGGTTTGCAGTGGCATTAAACAGCCCCCCAAGTGGCACTGTTTACCACCACAGAAAACCACCTCTCAACTGATTGCTCAGACCGTGTGTATTCCCCTCCCCTCCACCGAAGGCTAGGTGACTGTATTGTAGCTGCCTACCCCTCTGCCATGCTGCCCCCACATCTCCCAGAACATGGGAATACAGCACTCCCTGGTGGTCCACTGGTTCCCCCCATCCCCTGATTCCCCTGTATGTTGTTTTTAGAGAACTCCCTGGTGGTCCAGTGTTCCCCCCACTGTACAGTCTTATGCCACCCACCTGGCCCACCTGCTAACATCCCACATCCCCACACCTGCCTCATCCTGGTGTCCGTTGTTCTCACAGCAGAGTATGGTGGCCATCATATGACCTGTCAGTGAGCGCATGTACTGTAGAAGCAGCTGTTTTTACAATTCATGATGTGCTCACTGGCAACTCATATTCCAGCTGTACACAGAGATGAGAGAATGACTGTGCCATCACCGTACTCTACTGTAAGTGCAATTTGGACACTGGGCTGGGGGGGTGCAGGGAGGTGCAATGTGAGCGAGCATTTCATGTTGGGGCATAGGACTATTTGGAGTGGGACCACTGGGCCACCAAGGAGTTCCCTAAAAACAATATATGTTGGATTGGGGGGGGAGAAGAGAACCACTGGACCACCAGGGCTGTCTTTTCATGGTGTCAGGAACAGAAAGGGGCTGCTACGCCCCATGCAAATGAACCCATAAAGGGCACTCAAATGGCCCCTTAGCATCTTGTATGTCCAATGGGCTCATCTGCATACTTGGGCTGAATATGGCCCACAGGGAACTTGGCACTATCCCGTTTCTTCAGCGCTATCTCCTGTGGGTCATATACAGCCCCTGTTCATGTCGGAGTAGTGCAGATTCACTTAGCACAATACCGACATGGACTGATATTCGGTCAGATAGCACTCTCCATCTGTGAGCGGTATCCATCTGAATATCGCAGGAGCCGAGGGGAGTGTAGGGGCAAGCACAGTGTAAATAGCTGCACAGCACTTGCCCCATTTTCTAAATATCAGGACTGACATTTTTTTTACACCAATTCTAAACCCAGTTAATAACTGGAATATCACACTCCGGAGACAGAGCAATAAGGTGCAAACCTTGGTGCAAGGAGCAGCCAAGTGCCCTCCTCCAGTCCCCTGTCTTATCCCACTCCCATCACCCTTCTTGTTACTGTTTCCTTTACCCCTCTTCCTCTCCATTTTCCTCAGAACTCCTTTTTTGCCCTAAACCTGATCTTCCGCTGCCCTCCTCTTCCTCCCTACTCCCTTCATCTGAGCAGGCTGTTTCTGTTCTTGGCATATTGCAACACCCTCGGTTGAGTGAGTGTAGTTCTACTGCACCACATGTAACCTGCAATTTGCACATTAATCCACATATAATTTATACACTTTTTCAGTTGTTTTAGTTAATAGTTTTGCCATTCATTGTAATATTTTTCTGCACCTACAATTTCAGTTGTTATTATGGTAGTTGTTACATTTTACCTGTATTGGGTTTGGGTCCATTCCCCTTCTGTCACACCCACCCCTGGGTCACATCTGGAAACTAGCCTCTGCTCCACACGCCTTTCCTGTTCATCAGTTTACAAATAAGGAAGTAAATAAAACATACTGACTTTCCCATAAATATGCATCCAGGAAGTGTCTAATTATACTTATGTTTTTTTTAAAATAAAAGAAGAGAAATAAATCATAAGACCATGTTTGTAGGGAGATTGAATGAAAATGTAAGATTTTATTTTGCCTGGGTTGGAAGTCCTGTATCCATGTAATTATGGTGAGATAATTACAAAGGTTGGAATTTTGTTAGCCGGTTACAGAGGGTGCAGTGTTCATTAGCCAATCAAATTGTTCTGTCTTAGCCATTTTATAAGGTGCATTATCCTATCCCACGTAATGTGGTTTCAACTGTTGAGGAAGCATGACCCAATTTTAGAAATCAGGAGAAACCATAATGTACTTGTAAGCTAAAGTATGGTAGTCTAATATGAGGAGTAAATATTAAACATAAGCCAGAAAAGGCTTGCCAACCACTAAAAGTGAAGTGTGTATGGGTGGGTGTAGGGGGATGCAGAATAGAAGGGCAAACTGATTATTCCACTCTGAGGTCCTCAAAATTTGAGTCATTGTTTTGGATAGCTTCCTCCTTCAGGAGCACATGGGAAAAAACCTACTATAGAACCTATATCCCACCACAGAGAGTCTGTACCTTAGAACCAGGATCCCACCACAGATAGTCCCTACCCCAGAATCTAGATCCCACCATAGAGAGAACCACCATAAAACCTGGATCCCACCATGGACAGAACCCTGCCTAGAACCTGGATCTTACAATGGAGAGTCTCTACCCTAGAACCTAGCTCCCACCACAGAGAGAACCCATCCCAGAACCTGGACCCCAACATGGAGAGAACCCTCCTTAGAACCCGAATCCCACCATGGAGTGACTCCACCACAGAATCTGAATCACACCATTGAAAGACCCTACCCTAGAACCTAGATTCCCACCATGGAAAGAACCCAACCTAGAACCTGGATCCCACCATGGAAAGAATCCACCCTACACCCTTGATTACACCACAGAGAGACCCTACAGTAGAACCTAGATCCCATCAAGGAAAGAACACACCCTCAAATCCCACCATTGAGAGAACCTACCCTAGATTCTAGATCTTATCCTGGAGAGAACCCACCCTACAACCTGGATCCCTCCATGGAGAGAACCCACCATAGAACCCAGATTCCACCATGGACAAACTCTACCCAAGAAGCAGCTCCTACTACAGAAAGAATTCACCCTAGAACCTGGATCCCACCATGGAGAGAACCCATCATTGTCAGAACTCACCCTAGAACTTCAATTCCCACCATGGAGAACTCAGCTTAGAACTGGCCCCCATCATGGAGAGACCCTACCCTAGAACCTTAATCTCACATGGAGAGATTCTACGCTAGAACCTAGATCCCACCATGGGGAGAACACACCCTCACACCTAGATCTCACCATAGAGAGAAACTACCCTAGATCCTGGATCTCACCATGCAGAGAACCTACCCTAGGACCTGGATCCCACCATGGAGAGAACCCACCCTTGAACCTGGACCCCACCAATGAAATAACTTACCCTTGAACCTGTATCCCACCATGGAGAAAACATACCCTAGAACCTGGATCCCACCACAGAAAGAACCTATCCTATATCCTGGATCCCACCATGGAAAGAGCATACCCTAGAAACTGGATTCCACCATGAAGAGAACCTACCCTAGAACACAGATTCCATTACAGAGAGACCCTGCTCTAAAACTGGATCCCATCACAGAAAGAACCTATTGTAGAACATGGATTCCACCACAAATACCATTAAAAAAAGTAAAGTAACTGCAGAGTCTGCCTGTTTGGTCACAGACAGGAACAGAAGCTGCATTTGTTTTTGAGATAACATAGGAGGGGTAAGTTGTGGGGGAAACTTGTTGAAGTGTTGTCCTAATTATTGACCATGGGGTAAATTGAAAGTGGCCACAGTAGCCCAAATTTATGGGCCATAGTAAAAAGCTTTGCTTTGCCCTGTGGTTAGGGGGGCTGGGTGAGAATTGTCTTGTCTGGGGCCTTCTGAGTTAGGTGATTATTGGAGGAGGAGTGACAGGAAGTCAGGGCTGAGGCATTATATTGAAATCTACCTAAGTATCCCATCACATTTGCATTTCATCGGGTGAATGGCACAGAGCAGGAGTGGGACATCTGATCTAGGAGCATCTGTAGTGTGTTAGCAGGAAGACTGCAGGACTGCAGGAGACTCTGGAGGTCATTGCAAGTACATGATAGGCACTGGGCAGAATGTGTAAAGGGAATCTAAGAACTCCCTATCTGGGGTAGCCCAGCATAGTGTACTGTGAAGGAAAATTTGTATTAAGGTTAAGGGACAAACACCCTATCTAGGGTGGGAGATTGTAGAAAATAGCTAAAGGGGCCTCAGACAGCCAGAGCTCAGTGTAGTTTGTTTATTTATTTTATTTATTTATTTATTCATTTATTCAATCTTGGATTACAAAATACCTTTGAGCACAAAGCAGCTCATTTACAAAGGTTCCACGTCAGTGGGGGGTAACAAACAGACATAGGATGAATTAACAATCAAACAAAAAAAAACATACATAAGAGAGTTTATAACATCATAGAGATAGTCACTATTCAAAATAGGTGAATGGAGGGAGGAATGAGGAGAAAAGAATGGGGAGAAGGATTATAAAGCCTACAGAAATAGATTGCAGCCAGTGGCTTTGTCAAACATTGCTGAGGGAGAAAGCAGGATTGAAGTGAAAGACCAAGAAGAGGCAGAGGGGAGGAGTGGAAAACCACAGAAGAGGGTTGCAGCCAGGGGCCTTGTCAATAAAACCCTCAATGTAATCAGGGCGGGAGAGGAGATGAGCAGGGAAGCATGCAAACACTCGAGTGGGTGGTGTAGGTTGCGGGATAGGCAAACCTTTGCTTAAGTGGCACAGTCACAGGAGCTATCAGCTACGAGGTACTGAAGGAGCATGTGCTTAAACTGGCCAAGCCTGGGAAGATTAGTTAATTCACTGTTTAATCCATTGAATCAGAGTGGGGCTCTGTAAGCAAAGGAGCGCTGACCTTGAGTTGTTCGGCACCTAGGGACAAGGAGGTGTTGGGTAGTTGAGGTGCAAGTGCATTGTGTCCTTCGAGATTGGCTAAAAATGCTTCCCACACCTGGAGGTAGGAGCCCAGGGAGCACCTTTTTAGTTAGTAGGCATGTCTGGTATTCGATCCTACCACTTAGCTGTAGCCATCCAGTTTGAGTATACAGCTCACAGGTGTAAGTGAGATGTGCAGCACCCGTCAGAAGTCTACACACTTTGTTTAAGGCAACAGTAAGCCTTTTGAGTGAGGTAGTGGTGGCAGATCTGTAGATGACCAGACCATAACTGATGATTGATAGCACCGAACTGTAAACAGCAAGCTTAAGAGCTTCGGTTGTCAAGCTCCACCTGTGCCTATATAGGAGCCTGATCCTAGTATTGATGGCCTTGGTAATATTCTCGATGTGAAGCGCATAGGAGAGATGACTATCCAGTGTTACTCCTAGGTGCTTAAAGTGCTGGACTTGTTCAAGAGGAACTCCCAGGTCATTTCTAATGGTAAGAGTATGGGTCTTGTACTTATTTCAAGAGAAGATAACTAACAAGACTTTAGTTTTCTTGTAGTTTAGGACCAATTAGTGGGCCCTAAACCATACCTCAACTGCCTTGAAACCAAGTTGTAAGCTGCTTTCCAGTAGGAAGGGAATGGGATGTGATGTAAAAATAACAGAGTCTTCTGCATATAGAAGAATCCGTTGCTGGCAGGAGGTCAGCAGGATGTTCAGAAAGATATTGAAGAGGAGGGGGCCCAGGATTGATCCTTGTGATACTCTAGATCGGACAACCCACTGTTCCAAGGTGACATAGGATATTTTCACTCATTGAGATCTATCTGCAAGGTAGCTATTGAATCATTGTAGTATGTCATGGGAAAGACCTATTGAGGTTAGTTGATGTAGGAGAAGTGGGTGATTTACCGTGTCAAAGGCCTTTGTTAAATCTATGAAGGCGACCCCTACAAATTTGCCTTGGTCGATTGACTGCTGGATAAAGTTGGTGAACTCAAGAAGTGCTGTAGTGGTGCTGTGTCCCTTTCTTAACCCATGTTGTTGTGGGCACTGGATGGAATATTTTTCAAGGCTATCCACCAGCTGATTAGTGACAATGCATTCCAATACTTTGGATATAGGAGGGAGGATTGATATTGGTCTATAGTTATTATGAATGGCACGATCACTGTATTTATGTACTGATGTCACCAGGGCCGTTTTCCAGACATGCAGGAATTGTGACAGGGTTAACGAGAGGTTAAGGATCATTGTTATAGGCAAGAGTACTTCCTCTTGGGTGAGTGTGATAAGTTTGAGGTCTAGTGAATCCCCACTGTGCCTGGATTTTCCTAACAGTTTATTGAGAAGTTTTCTAGCCTGGGTCACTGAGATCTTCTCAAAGTAGAAATGAGGGGGACCGGGGTTTTTGTCATCGTAGTGACTAGCAGCTCCCGTAGCGGTATCATCAAAGAAGTCATGAGGCAGCGCACTGCTCAGGTTAGTGAAAGCTTCATTAAAAGTGTTCGCAATTTTAACAGGATCCATGGTGGGAGCTCCATCAAGGTTTAGCATAGCAGGTGTCACCTTAGGATCCTGACCAATGATATCTTTGATATTAGACTAGAATTTCCTACTATCTCCCCAAGTGTTAGACAGCTTTTCTTTACACTTTACACTGAGGAATAGCCCATGTGCATGCATCTCTTGTTGCCTTATAAGCATGCATAGCCTGTTGTTTCCCTGAGGCTTTTGCACAGTGCCAGAGATGGTTCCATTGTTTCAGGCTGTTTATGAGCTTAGGAGTTATCCAAAGGTGAACCATGCCACGGACCTTCATCTTTTTTTTAGTGGAGCGTGTGTACCACAGGCGGCATTAAAGACCATAATGTAGCGATCCAGTGCTGCACTGATTTCATAAGTAGAATCAAGCAGGGTCCAGTCATGGTTACGTAGTTGTAGTTTTAGGAGATCAAGGAGGCTCTGTTTTAGCACTCTGTTGAATATAGTTTTGGATGGAGCTGTTAAAAATGTGTTGGTCCAGCCACAGATAATGGGGGAGTGGTCGCTTAGTGAATCAGGGCGTAAGGCAACATTAGATATGTGATCAGGATGGGTGGAGATAATCCAGTCCAGGGTTGTGATTGTACCAGTTTTATAGTTAATTCTGGTTGGCGTGTTGACTAGTTGAGATAAGTGTAGGGCCGATAAAGCATCCTTTATAGATCCAATGGCTTTAAACTGAAGTCACCCAATAGTATTGTCTCAGTGAGGTGTTTTTGGGCACGGAGATAGTCTAGGATGCTGTGTAGTCCAGGAGTTGGGTCTTTAGGGGGTATGTAAACTGATAAGACTATAAGAGTTTTGTTATGGACACCCAGTAGCACTTTAATTGCAAGTGCCTGAGCTGGGCAGCCTAGATCAGCTATGGGCAAGGCCAGCCCCTTTAGCATGTTTTTTAGGTAGATGGCACAGCCACCACCATGTTTGGATGACCAGTCAAGCCTAAAAATGGAGTAACCGGGTAGGGCCACGGCTGTGTCAGGTATTATGGGGGACAGTCAAGTTTCGACAATGGATAGTATGTCTGGGTCATGTTGTGAGACCCAGACTTTGAGGCTGTCAAATTTGTTCAGAGGCTGCAAATGTTGATTGTTGATAGCGTAATTGTGCTGTGCTTGGAATGAGTCCGATTTGCAGTCAAGCCCCCAGGTCCTGGATTTGGATGTATGTTGCCAGACAGTAGCAGCAGTAGGAGAGTGACCTTAAGAAGAAAGTCTCTAATGAGTTTTGAAAGCATCTTAATTTTCCTTCTAGTACAGCGGATCCCGTTCCTTTTTTTGTGCATGCAGAGAAGGATGGTGGGATTAGGTATGATAATCACGTGGGCATGTGAGCTAAACAATGCCCAGTCCTTGAGTCTAGGTAGGGTCCAAAGTGGTGACCATGGGCTTTTAGTAATGCAGAAGAAATTTCCAGTTATACATCCCATGTCATAGTGCAGGTTGCAGGTAGGAGCACTGTTGACAGGTCGCTTTTTGCTGCTATTAAGGTTCCCAGTGAGACTGAGTAGCATAAGGAGGGTTAGAAGGAATGGGATGGTTTTATGAGGAAGTTTACCCATAGCAGCCTGGTAGAGGTGCATAGAATTATTAAAAATCAGGTAATGAAAAGGTCAACAAACGATTAAATGTACCTAAATGTGGTCTTAAATGTGCTTAGCTGAGCCTCAGACTGTCAAGGATGAAGTGTTATATGTTACCTCAGTAGGCAGGACAGTAAATTATATTTGAAAGGGGCTTGGGTTTACCACATAGCCAATAAGGATGAGAAATGGTGAAGAGACGGCGCTTAGGTCTATTTAATAGCAGCTGGGGTTGGGGCGGCAGGGCGGAAACTTTTAAAAGTAGTAGTTAGTACCAGGTATAGTTAGGTTTTCTTAGGAGTCAAGTAAGTACTGTGGGATGGGAGTAATCAGATAAAATCGAGCACGGTACAGCGTGAACAGAGCTGTAGGGACTATGGGGCTTTCATCTCCTGTGCTACACTCTGGAGGACAGGACACTGTGATGAGTATCATGCCTATAGTCTAGGTAACAAGTTCCCTGAACTAGTGGCCTTGATGGAAAAGGGATGCATGGATATCGTGGCAGTCACAGAAACATGGTACACAGAGAACCATGACTGGGATGTCAACATACCAGGGTACACAATCTACAGGAGGGACAGGGAGGGTAAAAGAGGAGGAGGAGTAGCTCTCTACATAAGGGAAAGAATCAAAGCAACAGAGCTAAAGGGTAAACAGGGAGGGGAGGAGGCACTGTGGGTCACCCTGGAGACAGGAAATGGCACCACAATCTGCACAGGGATTGTTTACAGACCTCCATTTCAGGGGGAGGCAATGGACAAGGAAATGATAGAAGGAATCCTTAGAATGGCAGAAAAAGGAGAGATATTATTGATGGGAGACCTGAATATGCCAGATGTTAACTGGAGCACCTTTACTGCAGCCACATCCAAGAGCAGGGTCATTCTCGATGCCCTACAGGGGGCATGCCTCAGACAGTTAGTGTTGGAACCCACTCGGGAGGGAGCAATCTTAGACCTGGTACTCTCAAACGGGGATGGAGGAGGATCTCAGATTTAGAAGTGGATAGCCATATCGGAACAAGTGACCACCAAACAGTGTGATTCACAATAAACACAGCTGTAGAGTCAAGCCATACAAAAGCAAGGGTGTTGGACTGTAGGAGGGCTGACTTTGGCAAAACGGGAGAGTGCCTCAGAAAAGTACTAGCAAACAGGCAAGAAGGAGGGGTGGAAGAACAATGGGGACAAATTAAAACTGCCATCACAGAGGCAACAAGCCTTTGTGTAAAGCAAATCAACAAAACAAAATGAAGGAAAAAGTCACTATGGTTCTCAAAAGAGGTGGCAGGGAAGGTTAAGGAGAAAAGGATAGCATTCAGGAAATATAAGGAAACACAGAAGGAGCAGGACAGAGAATTGTATCAGTTAAAGCAGAAGCAGGCAGGTAAGGCAGTCAGAATAGCAAAGGCCCAAACTGAGGAAAATATAGCCAACTCTGTAAAGAAGGGGGATAAAACCTTTTACAGGTACATTAGGAGCGAAGAAAGACCAAGGGAGGGATACAGAGGCTTAATAAAGGGGAGGGAACGTGGGCAGAGGATGACAGTGAAAAAGCAGGGATACTGAACGAATACTTCTGCTCAGTATTCACAAAAGATGAGGAGGGGGAGGTACCTAAACCAAACAACAGAAACACTCTGGATAGGGAGATCGATACCAGTCCAGTCACAGAAGAAAGGGTTCTGAAAGAACTCTTAAAACTGAAGGTGGACAAAGCAAAGGGGCCCGACAGGATTCACCCAAGAATTCTAAAAGAACTAAGGGTAGAACTAGTGACACCACTGACTATCCTCTTTAACAAATCATGGGAGGTTGGGGTGGTACCTGAGGACTGGAGGAAGGCAGATGTGAATCCACTTCACAAAAGTGGGAGCAAGGCAGAGGCAGGAAACTACAGACCTGTTAGTTTGACCTCAGTGGTAAGGAAAATGATGGAATCATTCTGAAGGAAAGAACTGTTGAGTGCCTAGAGGCCAGTGGGGCAGAGGACCCATGGCAGCATGGATTCACAGTGGGAAGGTCGTGTCACATGAATCTAATAGATTTCTTTGACTGGGTTACCAAAATAGTAGACCAGGGAGGGGCTGTGGACATGGCCTACATAGACTTTAGCAAGGCATTTGACACAGTCCCACACAAAAGATTAATATAAAAGTTAGCTAGCCTTGGAGTGGATCCCAGGGTGGTAGCCTGGGTAAAACACTGGCTGGACAACAGGACACAGAGGGTAGTAGTAAACGGAGTCCACTCTGAAGAAAGGGGGGGTTACTAGTGTTGTACCACAGGGTTCAGTACTGGGACCTGTCCTCTTCAATGTCTTTATAAGTGACATTGCAGAGGGACTATAAGGGAAAAGTATGTCTCTTTGCAGATGACACAAAGATTTGCAACAGGGTTGATACACAAGGTGGGGTGGAAAGAATGAGAAGGGACTTGGCAAGGTTGGAGGAATGGTCAAATGTATGGCAGCTTAGATTCAACACAAAGAAGTGCAAAGTAATGCACCTGGGAAAGAAAAACTCAGGGAAAGAGTACACAATGAGGATGAGATACTAACAACAACAAAAATGGAAAGGGCCTGGGGCTAGTCATATCAGACGACCTAAAGGTGGGCAGGCAATGTGAGAAGGCAGTAAGGAGGGCTGTGGGGATACTGGGATGCATAGGGAGAGGCAACACCAGTAGAAAACAGGAAGTTGTTATCTCTCTGTACAGACAATTGGTGAAACCCCATTTGGAGTACTGTGTGCAGTTCTGGAGACCCCATCTCTGCAAGAACATAGACAGGATGGAATCTGTCCAGAGGAGGGCAACTAAAATGGTGCAGGGTCTGCACCAGAAGACATATGAAGAGGGACTAAAGGAGCTTAATATGTATACCCTCGAGGAAAGGGGGGACATGATAGAAACTTTCAAGTACCTCAAGGGAATCAACAGAGCCTAAGACGGAAGCATCTTTCAGAAAAAGATGTGCAAGAACAAGGGGCACAATTTGAAGATGGAGGGGATGGCTCAGAGGTAATGTTAGGAAGTATTTTTTCCAGAGAGGATTGTGGATACATGGAACAGCCTTCCTGAGGAGGTTGTTGCGTCAAAAACAGTGGGGAAATTCAAACATGCATGGGACAGATATAAGGCAATTCTAGTGGGGGGGTAGGAGGAAGTAGGCTGTTGGTTAACTAGGATCTGAAGCTTATCCATTAGGTATGGAAATAGGCAGACTAGGTGAGCCAAGTGGTCCTTATCTGTTGTCAAATTCTATGTTTCTCTGTTTCATATGTAGGGCATTTGCAGAGCTCCAAGCACAGCTGGTAGCAGCAAGGGAGGAGATATCCAGGCGGCATCACCAGCTGAGGGTAGGAAGCTCCTCTGCGATACCACCATCTGGGTGACCACAAGTGGCTTTGGCTGAAGGCATTCATTAGGAAGGAGGAGGCCCTCTGATTCAGGTGGGCAGGCACACTAGCATCCTCACTGGGAATATCCTAGAGGGATGGGAGAAACTATGAGGAAATCCCCGGCACATGCAGCATGAAGCCGGCACTCTCTGACCCTGCCAGCCCAACTGTCTGCCACCTTCCCATAAACTCTCCTGGACACCCATTGTGTTCATGTATCTAACTGCTGATAATCCTTTGAGTCTTATACAAGCCCAAAAAATTATATCATGTATATCCCTGCCATGCTGTATTCTCTGTATTCCCAATTTACTGTACTATCCTTTGTATTGTCATGCTATTCTTGCCCTAAAACTCCACATATGCAGTCTTCAATCAGATTATGTACTACAATTCTATTTATATTGCTACTCTACCTGCTTGCCATCGTATGTGATCCTTGTCACTGCCTATGATGTCTCCTGTGCCTGTATCATTCCGATTTTATGATTTTTTTTTTGCTGTTCTAACCAGGATCTCCTTACAAATGAGCATCACTCAATAGAGCTTTACCTGATAAAACAAAAGAAATACAAATAGATTATAGACTGGCGTAGGGTTACCTCTATTCCCAATGGAATTCACCAGAGAGAGCGAGAGAGAGAGAGAGACAGGTTCCATGAGCCCTGAGGAATGCAGGTACGCAGCTCAGAAGGGATGCCCAGGTTGGAGGTGGCTAAGCAGAGGTGGGCAACACTGGTAAAAGAGGATAAAGAAAAATATTTTAAAAACTGAATTCTGACATCTACCCAGTCATGAGTTCAAAGTCTCACACCAGCGGCTTGTGCCACCATCCAAAGTTGTGACTGCTGTGCAACAATAAGGGGGAGCTTTAGTCTTGGATGTATCCTTACGATAAGATGTTAAACCAATCTCTCTTGCCGTTCACTGGTATTTGCCCAGGTAGAAGTTCAAGATCCAGCGGTATTTTTTTAAAACAGTATTGGATAACCCCACTGCTCTGGCCAATGACCCATTTTTTTATTAAAAGGCTCTTATGCAGGTCGGCCATGTGGTGCCAAGGGTTGAGGCACTGGACGCCACACCTCGCACTATGCTGGTGACCCAGATTTGGGAACGGACCTGGGCCGTCGGGGGTCAGCATGGGAGGGAGAAGATGGAGTGTCCCATGACTGCTCTCCTCTCTCTGGGGTGGGTACAGGGGTTCACATCATTCTGCAGCGGCACCCGATGGAAGTTGGGTGCACTACAGGAGTGGCGTGCAGCAGAGGATCAGAGCACGGTGGATATCAGCACGTAAGTGCACTGATGCCACTGCACATCTGGCTCCAGGAGCGAAAACCAGGCAGAAAATTGAGGGGCAGTCATGGCTGCTGATGGCCATGAGCTGCACCCATGGACCTAGAGAGGTGCGCCCCCAGATGCTGGCCAGCCTACATGGAGGAGAGCGATTCGCAGACTGGAACAGGGTCCAGGGTTGCAGGTGCTGGTGGCCAGACGACCTGCATGCCTGCTCTGCAGAGGAGGAGAAAAATAGATCTGTGATAAAAAAAGGCTCTTGTGCAGTTTTACATAACTGTGTATAAATATTAGCTCTATAGCTGCTACTGTCTTTATATACATCCAGACCCTGCACTGCTAAAATCTTATTCATTGGTGTGCGAATTTATATCAAAGATTCTATTCTATACTATCTATTTTGAATCTTTAGAAATAAAAACTCCAGAAATGAGTAAGTATCAGAGGGCAATCTCCCATAAGAAGGCATCTTATCTGTCCAGGGAGACTACTACAGGGAAGAACAGCTCAGCTCTCTGCACTGTGGACAGGTTGCTCCATCCAGCCTGTCTGCAGTCAGTGAGAGAAGTTTCAGTGGCAAAATGCAAAGAGTTTGCTCTATTCTTCTCTGACAGTGTCCTCCATGAGGGCTGCGATTTTCCCAACCGGGCTATCTCGGTCCGGCAGTAGTGCATCAGTCGTCTCTGAGAATGCTCCTTTTGTCTGGAGCTAGTTCAGACTGGTGGAGGTGGAAGAGGTCTGAGAGGTGATTTTGAACCTGCGGCCCAAATACTGCAAACTGGAACAAAGCACAACTCGTCTCCTAGTGGGATGTGTGGAGTCTATTCATAAAGTGTTTGCCAAGATAGTCCAGTGTTCTCTTTCAGATACCTTGAAAGAGGCACTGGAACCATCTCTTGACCCAGATGTCTTGGTGAATTATAGATGTGTCTCAAACCTCCCTTTTCTGTGAAAGGTGACTGAGAAAACTGTGGCTGTCCAGCTCAAGGCACACCTAGCAGCCTTTGATATCTATGAACCCCTCCAGTCAGGACTTAGGCCTCGGCACAGTACCAAGACTGCACTGGTCAAGGTGCAAAATGTCCTCCTCAGGGCAGGAGATAGAGGAGACCAGTCAGTATGTGTTCACCTTGATCTCGTGTCAGCCTTTCACACTGTGGACCATGCAGTGTTGTTGGATTGCCCAAGGGGGATATGTGGACTCACCAGCACACTGTCATCAGTTAGTTTGAGTCCTTTCTCACAGCAAGGACTCAGAGTGTGGAGATGGCAAGATTTTTCTCCCACCCTTAGTTCCTACTGTGTGGTGCTCCTCAAGGATCTGTCCTCTCACTCATGCTGTTTGCAGTGTACATGCTGACCCTGGGTGAGATCATTAAATGTTACAGTGCAGAGTTTCACTGCTATGCCGATGATACCAAACTTGTTATGCCTGGGTTACACACCTCTACTATTATTCTATATAGAGGTCTCTTCTTCTCTGCACTGCCTTGAACCTCCCTTCATTACTGGAAGTATCTCCTAAACTGTAATGTCAATTTACTGTTGTTATCTCTTTCCCCTACTAATTGGAGATGAAACTCGATGTCATAAGAGCCTGTCTGTGAATCATGTATATTGTCTCTACTCTACACTTGTGTATCTAATTGTAACTATTGTAAATAATACTTGAGACTGATCCTTACTTTACTCCTGTAGACTGTCGTTAATGTCTATTTGTGCAACATATGTAACTACTGTAAAAAAATCATTGTTTCTATATGTCTTTTCTGTAACTAATTCCGGGTCGCCCCTGAAAAAGGGACCTCTGGTCTCAGTGGGTTTACTCGGTTATCAAAACCTAAATAAATAAATAAATACACACATTACATCGTATTCCTGGTAACTTATACTGTGATACTGCTATTTGCACTAATATGTAAATGACGGTACCCATCATACATAGAAACATAGAAGTTGACGGCAGATAAGGACCGCAAGGCCCATCCAGTCTGCCCATTTCTTTTTCTACCTCATAAATGTGCCATTGGCCTTTGCTTTGTCAGTGGCCTATCTAGTCATAGTCATTTGTATTGTTCCCTTATGCCTATCCCATGCCTGTTTGACGCCCTGCACTGTATTCATAGTCACCACTTCTTGTGGTAAGCCATTCCATTCATCCACCACCCTTTCTGTGAAAAAGAATTTCCTCACATTCCCCCTTAATCGGCCCTCCTCTAATCTCATGCTGTGTCCTCTTGTCCTGCTATTTTTCTTGTATTTAAACATGTTAGACTCTTTTCACCTTGTTAATGCCCTTAAGGTGTTTGAATGCCTCGATCATATCACCTCTCTCCTCCTTTGCTCAAGGGTATACATATTGAGCTCTGTTAATCTGTCCTCATATGTCTTCTGATGCAGTCCCTGCACCATTTTGGTTGCCCTTCTCTGACTGCCTCAATTTGGTTAATGTCCTTGTGAAGGTGTGGCCTCCAATACTGCATGCAGTACTCCAGATGGGGCCTAACCAGTGTCTTGTAAAGAGGATTACCTCCTCACGACTTGTGATACCTCACTAACACACCCTAACACCCCCTAGCCTTACCTACTGCTTTAGAGGTCTGATTGATGATTTCAGGTCATCAGTGATGATGATGCCCAAGTCTCTTTCTTCCTTGTGACTGCTAGCAACTCCTCTCCCAGCCTATAGGTGGCTTCAGGGTTTCTCTTCCCTTGTGCATGATTTTGCACTTCTTTGCATTAAATCCCAGTTGCCACTCTTCTGACCATTTTGCTAGTTTATCCAGATCTCTTCTCATTCTGCCCACCCTATCTGGATCATCTACTCTGTTGCAGATCTTGGTGTCATCTGCAAACAGACAAGCCTTACCTCTAGTCCATCTGCAAGGTCACTAATGAAGATGTTGAAGAGGACTGGCCCCAGAACTGATCCCTGAGGTACCCCACTTGTGACTTGCATCTCTTCTGACTGTATACCATTTACCACCACTCTCTGTTTTCTGCCCGTCAACCAGTTTGCCACCCAGTTGACCAACTTCTACCCACCCCGAGCCTACCCAGCTTATTTATCAATCTTCTATGTGGAACAGTGTCAAAAGCTTTGCTGAAGTCAAGGTAGGCGACATCAACTGCTCCCCCTTGGTCCACCACTCTGGTTACCCAGTCAAAGAAATCTATGAGATTAGTTTGACAGGACCTTCCTTTTGTAAACCCATGCTGTCTTGGATCCCAGCCCCTATGGATTCCAGGTGTTGCACTATCTTTTCCTTAAGGAGTGCCTCCATAATCTTGCCCACTACTGAGGTAAGACTGACTGGTCTGTAGTTTTCTTTGTGAAGGGACTAGTGCTCACCCCCTCCCTGTGTCCTGATGCTGAGCTGTGGGCCCTGCCTACCTTCTCTTCAGTAAATACTGAGCAAAGTATCTATTTAGGATAGATACCTTACAGGGTCCTCCTCCTCACATGCTCCCTTTTCTCCATTAAGCTTAGCAATACTCTCTGGACTTTCTCCTTTCACTAATGTATCTATAGAAAGTCTTGTCACCTTCTTTACTGTTCGTTCTAGTGTTTCCTCAGTTTGGGACTTTGCCTGCCTTACTGCCTTCCCTGCTTCCCTTAGGGCAGTTTGGTATGCCTCCCTATCTTCATCCCGCTGTGTTCCCTTATATTTCCTGAAGGCCAGCCTTTTGGCTCTGACCTATTCTGCTACTGTATTTGAGAACCAAAGTGGTTTCCTTCTTCTTTTGCACTTCCTTTTCTGTCTAACACAATGGGATGTTGCTTCAAGTATTGCATCCTTAATGCTTGCCCAATTTGCCTGTACCCCCTCACCTGTGTTTCTTTTTGCCAGGGCTAGCTTAACTCTATTGGCCATCTTATCAAAGTCAGCTCCTCTGAAGTCCCATATTTTTGCCTTGGAATGGGATGATCTAGATGTAGTAGCCAAATTGAACCATACCATGTGATGGTCACTGGCCCCCAGGTGACCTTCTACCTGGAGATTTGTGATCCCTTCCTTGTTAGTCAGTACTAGATCTAGGATAGCCCTGTCTCTTGTGGGTTGCTGTACCAGTTGTTTGAGGCCCTCCCCCTGCAGGGAATCCACTATGTGTCTAGTTCTGGCAGATGTTCCTGCTGGTATTGATCAATCTGTATCTGGCATGTTGAATTCTCCATTATCAGAACCTCCCCTTTAGCTGTCATGTTTTGTATATCTTCTAACAGTAATGTGTCTATGTCCTCCCCCTGGTCTGGGGGCCTGTAGACAACCCCAGTTCTTATGGCTGTCCCATTTCCTGTTTCCAGGGTGACCCACAGTTCTTCTGGCTCCTTATGTGTATTCTGAATTTCTGTAGCATTGGTATTAGGAATGTGCTTTGCTGCTAATATATGCTACTGTATACTATGTTTACATTTTTTATATGTTGTTTAGCTGTTATGATTCATGTTTTACACTCATCATGCATGATATATATTATACTTCACTATAATGCATTTATCTAGGTTATGTTTTCTTTTATGTATTTTATACACATGTATTCTGACCTACATCACTGATAAGAAGGCCTTTCTGGATCGTCACTGTTATATGTTCTTATATTGTCATATAATCATATATAGTTTGTGTCTTACTCTTAGTTATAAAATGGGCATAGCAAAATAAGGTTAGTGACTAGCTAGAAAAGCAGTGCCATATATGTATTACACATAGCAAAAAAAAGTACAGGCAAAGAAATCAATGCCCCTAAATGGAATGTTCAGAGCTAGGCATGGAACATTCGTTTTTTAAAGGCCACCATTGTTTTGGCACCATGGCAGATCACTGAAGCTTTGGAACCACTCGCTCTTCATTTTTCTTTCCCAGTAGAAAAAAAAATGGACCACAGCAAAATCTGCCAGTACTAAAAGAACGGGGGCACTTCAGTCAGTGCCTCCCACACAACACCGGCTGTCTTACTTTCACGAATACTCCCACCTGCACGGAGCAGGCCGCAGCCTGAGCTCCATATGGGCTGGGAGTCTCAAGTGCCCAGAGGAACAGTCACCGGACTGGGATTCAAACAGTGGGGCATGGCACCAGTTGGATTTTCCCCCCGCTCAGCATCCCTCAGATCCAGTTCCCCAGTCAGAGCTCGTTCCTATTAAAAAAAAAAAAAAACAGAAAAGAAAAGCTTTAAGAAGTACACAAGAGAACTGGGGTAGTGCAACAAAATTAAATCAGTAGTGTCACTTGCAACTACATAATGACATCACTTTTAAATAGGCTTAAGGACTATTTTATCATATATTAACATAATTAAATCTTTTTTCTACATATAAACGTACTTTTTTTGTCTAAACTTTTATAAGATAAAAAAGGTGCCCATTTTATAAGCGCAATGATACACTCCAGGGTGTGTGTTGAACAGATATTACCGCACTTCCAGGGGCTGAAGGCACTCGGCTGCTGGCTCGTGCCTTATTACACCCCTGGGCGTGCAGTCATACCTGCTCAACACACACCCTACCACGTCTTATTGCTTACGTATCACGCCACATGTATTTCTGTATACTCAGCATTTCCTTTGTCTGTGAGTTAGTGCTGACAAAATATTTTCTTTGTTCTAACTTCTTACTCATTAGTAATTCTGTTTCCTAAGTAACTGCCCAAGGGGAGACGCCTTATTTACAAGCCTTATCCAATGCTGTATGTTTATCATATCTGTAACTACGTTGTTATCACTACTATATAACCTTCTGTAAGCTTGTTCCTCATGGAGATTCATACCTTCCTCGAGGACTGGTGAGAAACTGACTCCCTTGTGATTTTCTCTGTCACATGGTTGGCATAAGTATTGTAAGAAACTTCTCATTATTACTTACTGCTTGTGTGTATGTGTTCTTTGGCTAACACTCCAGACTTACAAAAATCTAATAAGATCTAGAGCTAAACTTTAGATACCAACAGCAACCGTGGGAGGTCTGAGTGGCAGTCAAAGTTACACTTATTTCTCTTGTGGATTTAAACATTGGGGTTAGTAATTTTCCAGTGACAAACAGCTGTTAGTTTGTACTGTGTAAATCTTCATGGTCTGCTGTTCCATGTCTTTTACGCCTGAGACATGTAATGTAGTGGCGGTGCTAAACAAATGTCTGGCAGTGATCCAGGACTGGGTGTCCTCTAACTGGCTGAGGCTCAACCCAGGTAAAACAGAGGTGCTGGTGGACGAGCTGGGCCGCAGGAGGATGGCAGATGCCATGAGGGCTGAAGCAGACCTGATTCTTGGGGCAGTCCCTCTTGCGGCATCGGCGAGGGTGAAAAATCTGGGTGTGCTTTTGGGAATATCACATGGATGAAACCCTTTCTGCCACCTGATGACCTATCGTCATTAGTGCATGCTTTCATGATGTCCAGACTAAACTACTGCAATGCTCTATATCTCGGTGTCAGTTGAGGGGTCCTGCATCACCTGCAGCTGTTGTAGAATGCAGCGGCCAGGTTACTGAAGGACCTTCCAAGGTCCTGCCATGTAACCCTGGTTCTGCTTGGCCTGCACTGGCTGTTGATTAGGTGGAGGATCTCTTTCAAGGTGGGATAACTTGACTACAAGGCCCTATGTGGTTTGGGTACAGGCTACCTGCATGACCTCCTGACTCCTGTCCGCCCCTTGCGCTCCCTCCATTCTGCCAAGGAGGGCCTCCTAGAGGTTCCAGGAGCCCAGTTAAAAACATCCAGAGACTGCGCATTTGAGGTGGTGGCTCTGGTCCTGTGGAACTCGCCACCCAGGTCTCTAAGGAAGGCCCCCTCAGTGGAGGCTTTCAAACAGGGTCTGAAGGTGCACCTTTTTAGAGAAGCTTTTGGGGTTTAGTACCTTGTTTTATCTCTGATGTTTTAATAAGTTTTTAATACCAATGTTAATTATTTCCTCATCTGCCTCCATTTTGTAAAGCACCCTGAGCCACAAGGAATGGACGCTTTAGAAATGACACCTTGCTTGCTTGCAGAAATGACTTTTGAACTTGCTTTCTTTGTTAAATGTAATGCATATTTCTCTTTGAATCTGTATATCCAGAATTAGAAATTATGACACATAATCCTTGACAAACTCAAGAATTACTTTTTATATCTTTACCTCCTATTTGAAGAAGCAGTTTTTATTATCTTGTTTGTAGAAATGGAAAGGGCTTTTGAGCTATTTGAAAGCAGAAATAGTTAAATGCAATGGCATTCGTAATTTTGTTAAAAATTTCAATATTAAAATATGGGACTATTATCATTCCATCATGCACAGTGTAGGAGTAGGGCTCATGTGATTCTAAACAAACACAGAGCCTTACGTGGGCCTTCAAAGCGGAACAGCTCATCTGTGGGCGGCCTCTGTGTTTCATAAATGCCATGGGTTTGTTTTAGGGAGTTTCATAGAAATGCTGACAGCAGATAATGGAAAGAAAATCTATTTTTATATAAAAATGGTGCAGTTATAGATGAAATATATGGCTGCGGATGTGTCTGGGCTTTTGCCGTGATTTGAATTATACATGAATCCTGCAACTTGCTTTCAGATCTCCGGTAAATCTTATAATTAGCTGTTCCAGAGACCTGAAAAGAGGGTTTTTCTCCAGGAGAAAAAAAATGTAATTTTTAAAGACAATAGTCTACATTTTCAGAAGATCGGCACATTCAAACATGCTAACGGTGTGCTAACCGGGAAGTGGAATTGGATAGGGAGGGGGCCATATTCACAGCCGCCAGTATGCAGCACTAAGCAGACAGAACATACACATAGAATATACCGCTCTGTCCTATGCAAATGAGAGATCCCTCTTGCATACAGGGCACAGCGCTATATTCATAGGTTTTGAAAGCCCAAAACAGCTGCTGTCACAGTGCTGTTTAAGGAACTCAAAACCCTACCAAAGTGGACGAGAGCCAGGTAGTGGACTGACAGCATGAGCTGCCAGAACCTGCTTGTGCCTCCCACTCCCAATCACCATACCTGAGCTGTCATTTAACTGTATTCATAGAAACACAGAATTTAATGGCAGAAGGAGACCGAAGGTCCATTAAATCAGCCCAAACTATATTACCTCACCCCACCAACCTACTGCACTGGTAGGCTGCTCCTGCTCCCATTCCCTGCAAAAATGTGCCCTACTGGGACTTGAACTCAGGCCCCCAAATACTGTCCTGGTGCTCTGCCACTACACTATTGGTCAGAGTCACCCATTCCCTGGTTTCTAGTGTCATACCCCCATTGCTGGTCCAAGCAGCCATTTAACTGTAATCACCCAGTCTCTGGTGTCCAGTGTCCACTCTCCACCCCCGATCAACAATCCAAGCTGTCATTTAACTGTATTCATCCATTCCACGGTGTCTAGTGTCACACAACTGTTTCTATAGTACATGCTCACTCGCTTCCTGTCACTCATAAGGAGGCCAGCCAAGGTGGTTAATGGAGGGCTGCGAAGGCTGCCATCTCAGGATAGCAGCAGCTACTTGACATACTGGACAGGAGTGAGATGAGTGCCAACAGTAGTTGGTGGTGGGTGCTGAGTGGGTGGGCAGGAAGAGGGTGTTTTATGCCAAACAGGCAGCGTGGGGGTCCACTAGACTACCAGGGACAGATAGATGTCTTATTTTTACAGCTTGGACTGGGGATCGGGGGGTCCACTAGACTACCAGAGACAGATGTCTTTCTCATACTGTATTTTTACTGCATGGACCAGCAATTGGGAGGTACTACATACCAGGGATGAATTGCTTTGTTTTGTGTATGACAACTCTGACAGACAATCAGGGGGACAGGGCCAGTAGACACTAAGGATTAGACAGATACAGTTAAATGCCAGCTCAGGTCAGTGATCGGGGGTGGGGGTAGGACTAGATACCAGGAAATAGCTAAATATAGATAAATACCAGTTTAGATTGATTATCGGGTGGGCAGTCATCTCTGCATAATACTGCCATGCATTTGTATGCAGTGGCATTGTGCAGAGATGCCAATGGGCACATATTGGCATGCAAATGGTAACTTCATACCTTGCGCACTATATGTACCCATTGGCATGCCGCTAGTGCTGTCAGAATGAGGAATCTGTTGGCAAAACTGGCATGGAATGACCATTCTGCTGGCAGAATTTCTACCAGATTTTTACTGGTTCTTCTGCAGAATTCCACCTACTGTGATCATTTTAAGACAATAACCTACATTTTTCTGCAGAAAATCATTCTGCAGCCATTTCCACAGAAAATATTGAGATACGCGGAATAATATTCCGCAAAACAGCTTTTTTTTTTTTTTTTATGGAAAATCATATTGAGACAGTTTTCTGCCATGGAATTCGACCATTGCATTTCTGGCAAAATTTGGCCGAATTTCAGTGGAATTTCATAAATTCTACAAAATCTCATTCTGCCAGAATTTGAAAATTCTGTGCAGCACTACATGCCGCTGAATATGGCTCACAGAAGCAAATGTGCTGTCCTGTTTGGGACACCCTATCTCCATTTCCTCATGTGAGTCCTTTTTCTGCATGCAACTGGGTTACTGCCATGCATAGTTACTGCATGCAGTGCTACCACAACCCCCCATATTCAAACAGTCAGCGCACACCTCTCAGAGTGTACTGCCAGTCCGAATGTGACTTTCAGGCTGGCCGTGCATGATCTCACACACATTACTAATGGGTGTGCGGTGTAAACTGATGGCTTTGAAGATAGGGCACAATGTTCAAAAATGCCATCCAGCCATTATTTTCAGTATACAGATCCATCCGTATTGTTAGCTCCATCCAAACTGTGAATGCATTTGCATCCCAAAAAAGTCCACATGTTAAGCTGGCCCAGTGGCACTGAGAGTTGAGGTGCTGGATGCCACACCTTGTGTCACTCTGGCGGCCCAGATTCGGGAATGGACTTGGATCACTCGGGGGTCAGCAGGGGGAGGAAGGATTGAACGTCTGAAGACAGCTCTCCTTCCTCTGGGAGGAAAGACAGTGCAGCATGCTGTAAACTGACACCCAGTGGTGGCTGGGTGTCAGCCCAGGTGAATCGCACAGAAGAGGGGAGAGCACACATCTAGGGCATATGGCTGCTTCCGCAGAGGCAGGAGTAGCTGCCTCACCCATTGCACGGTTTGGGTGCCCAGGGGAGAAAAACGGAAAAAAGGTCGGGAGCCGACAGGGTCTATGATGACCTGACATGTTCGGGTCAGAGAATGAATCCCTCCAAGGGAGGGCTGGAGCTACCCGTCAGCTCTACAGAAAAAAAAAAGTCCATATGTTCATCAAACGAATGAACAAATTGAACTTGTATCATTCTTTTATGCAAACTGCTACAAATCATAACTTTGTTGCAGACAGACAAATCTGTTAAACATAGCAGTAGGGTAGCTCGAATGCAATAGGGCATGTGCAGACGCAGGTGGACATTGCATTTATATCTGCATCCTGTCAAAAATCTAGGCCAGTGTCACTGCCTGAGTTAAAATTTGGCACTTTCACCTTTGATTCAGCAGAGTTCAACTTTTGGACAATGTCAACCTTAGACCAGTAAATAAAATAAAAAATAACACTTTAGCCCTTCTCAGGTGACAAAGGCTAGTCCCATGACCCCCCTAAACCCAACCTCTGTCATTTCCCACCCTCCTCCTCCTCCTCTCCAGATGTTTTACAATTAAAAAAAAAATTCTGGTTCTTGGCACTGTGCCAGGTATTGACTGATTTTTTTTCAAATCGGACTGGAGGACAAAGGGAAGGTGCAGAAGTTGGGATTAATGGTTCCACAAGCCAGTTCAACAGAAAACCTGCCAACCGGCTTTACAGTGATGCACACAATGTTGATCATGATCATGGTCCTCATTGTGCCATCGGGAAGACAAATGTGTTTTTTGCAGGGGGCTGTGCCCCCCACACTGCCCAGAGTTTATTATAATCACCTCCATGGCGGATGTGTTCTCTGGAGGGGGTGCAAGACCAGAGAAGCTGTGCCAGGGTCCCATCTTTCTGTAGTTCGACCATTACAGCAATCCACAGTGAACGGTTGTTTTGTTGCTGTAAACAACCAGTCGCTGCAATATTGTTGATGAAGTACTGGTATACCGGTATTAACTGGGGTGGGAACGAGATGTATTACCTCAGTTTGTAGCCCACTTAACTCCAATACCAAGGCCCCAAAGATACAATCAATGACAGGGGGTCTAGCTCAAAGCCAGATTGGCCGAATTCCACATATGCTCACCCTTAAAGGGACACTGTCAAGCCTTTTTGCTTCATATTACCTCTACCTGAAAACCCACATTGCTTATCGTCTCTAAAATTAATTGAGGTTGTTCATTATTTTATCTGTTTACTTTCTTAGTAGAACTAAAATGCCTTCTAATGGTGTATTTTTACCAAACCAGTTTTGTTTCAAATCCTTGATCTACTGTTATTGCATACTTCTGGAACATTAGGAACACCCCAAATAATGCAGCCACTCATGATGCAATAGTCTCCTCTTCTCCCACTGCTCCATGAGTGGCTAGACTGTGGTGGGGAGTTCCCAAAGTCTAGAAAAGTTGCAATAGGAGTTGACCAAGGACTGTAAACCATCACTTTTGTATGGCAACACCACTATGGCAGGCAGTCTGATTTTCACTTTTAAATGAAAAAAAATAATCAGAATCAAACTACCAGCTACATCAGCAATCTGTACAGAATGAGACCAGTCATAACGTGTTTGTTTTTTAAACTAAGACGCTTTGAGTCCTAAATGGGTTTACAGTGACCCTTTTACTCAGTGGCCCAGATATTGGAAAGATTTGTTCCGTGTAAACAGGGTTTTATTATTTCAGCTGTTGCCCCAGGGATAGAACTTCAGCATGCTAAAATTCAGGCTCTGCAGTGTGGTCACACTGCACTTGACACTCCAACTGCATATTTTTTCTCTGCCGAATAGATCAGTTGCCCCAGCATCTTATTCCAGTTGGTAGTTAAGTCCTCTCAGTTTTGACTACCGTTTTATTACTTGCAAAGTTTCTAAGTTTATGCAATACTGTGCATTAGTTCATAGTGCATGGTGGAATGTTGTTCTTACTCAAAATTCCACCATACTAAAATGATGTTCAGCCAGACTGAAAACAGTCAATGGAATGCTGTACTGACTGTACGTGCAGAACAACATTCCATTCATTTAGAATGAAAAGAGCTTTTTGTGCTTTGAAATCTCAAACTGAAAACCGCCATGCGGTAATGTTATTTGAAACACCACTGATGATGGCAGCAGCATTTTTTTACAAGAGCGCTCTTCTCTATTGTCAACAGAAAATGCAGGATCAACCAGATATTAGCAGATTTAGAGTACTTACAAAGCAATTTAGCCCTCCTGTTCGTATGTTTTCTCACTAAGCGAGAGGCCCAGTGGCCGTGGTTTTTTTTTTTGGTGAATCCCTTCCGCACAAGACCAACAGCCAATGGGAGCATGCACTGTTAATGAATGGACGCTCAGTCGCTAGCAACTATGCAACCCAAAATAGGGCTTCAGAAATAGTAAATGGGAGACAATTACTTTTACGTGAAAAAAAAATTAATTCAGATAGTCGCAAATATTATTAAAATGACTAGGGGGCACCATACACTATATAAAATACTGGATGGGCAATCCTATGCAGAACCAGTGTGTTCTGCTACCTCGGGGTATGACTCTGAAAGGACCTCTCGAGCTTCGCTCTCGAGGTCACAGGGAATCATACCCCTCTGTGGCAGAACACACACTGGTTCTGCATGGTTGCCCATCCAGTATTCTCTATATCTTAATTTTATTTAATTTTAGCATTTTTACCAGCTTTTCTGTGGTTCCTGGAATGTGGTTTTAAATGGTTCCCGATCTCGGTTCAGGGCTCCTGGTTCCAAATAAACAAAAATAAGTAAATTGTGTTTAAATTGGTCTTTATTTTTAGAATGGTTGCACTGTACTTTTTCTCCAGTAGAACTCCCAAAATAAATATTTCATTTGCTTTCTATCAGACTGATATGACAGGAAAGCCTAAATGAAAACAGAGCCCACGTGATTTAAGCTGTGTGTATCTTGTAAGCAGTAGTTTGCAAATGCAGATGATCGCAACTTTTGCTTTAATTGTTTGGGCCCAGATCACAATTTTAAAACTGTGAACTGTGCAAAGTTTCCTGACCTAAAACAATGAAAAGAAGGCAGCTAAAATCAGTGTTTGTCTTCACCAGCTTCCACAACAGCTTCACAAGAGTGTTTTGTCCACACCAGCTTCCACAATAGCATCACAAGAGTGTTCACGTATGAAATGGTCTATGTTTAAAAATTTGGAGAACAGTATCACGGAAGGTAGACTGTACAGTCCAGGTTGCAGAGTTTTAATAAACCTACCTTAGATGTGCCTAAGTCTCCTTCCTGTGCATCATTTTGAGAAGGAGGGATTATTTTCCCCCGAGGACACTGCTGAAGAGAAATTATGTTCCCCATGCTAAGTGAATGAGAACTTTTCATTCTGTGCAACATTTTTGAGATAAATGGCTGATATGTTGAACCTACTGGCCACTGGATCAGAAGTGGATGTAGGGAGCAGATTTTATGAGCATATTGGGATTGACCTCAACAAAAACAGTTCCTACAATACATAAGGCTTTTAAAAACACCACTAAAAATATTCTTGCTATGCCTACAATCTCTTGGGCTGTAGACAAAAAAAATGTCTGAATGGTAATACGGCAGCCAGTCTTTCCATCCTTATAACAGGGGAGTTGGCTTGGTTCACTGGAATTAAGGGATGCATATTTCCACATCCATATGACACTGTCAGAGAATGTATCTGAGGTTCAGAGTAGGGTATGCTGAGTTTCAGTTCATATTGGCTACGTAACAATTTGTTGCCTGCAATTCCCTCTGCAACAATTCACTCCCTTCAGAACTTGGGAAACTTTCCAGGAGCGTTCACATTTCCCACTGTAAAGTGAGTTATTAATACAGGGCTGTCCAAAAATATAAATAAAATCTTGCTACGGTATTTCATATGTCCGGGAGTGAGAAAGTGAATTACTGAGGAGCGAATTGCAGGTCACAAATTGACATGAACCATATAGCAATGCCTTTTGGTCTGGCCACAGCACTCAAGGTGGTCATAAAGTGCTTGGCAATAGTGTCGTCTCACATGTGTAAGCAGGACATGGTGGCATTTCCCCTAGCTAGATGAACGTCTAGTTTGAGGAAAAGAAAAGAGAAAGCAGAGTGCTCAGTTCAAACAGTGAGGAGAACCCTGCAGAGGTTAGGTTTCCTCCTAAAATTAGAAAAGTTCCACTTGGAGCCCAAAGAGATTCTGCAGCTCAGAGATGCAGACTTGAATACAGGACTGGGCAAATATTTCCAGTCTCTGCAAAGGGCTGAAGCTCTGATTCGGTTGCAAGCGCATTCCATGCAGGTCAATTAAGGACTGCACAGGAATTCTTGAGACTTCTGGCCCACATTGCTTTTATCACAGCAGTGGTACCATGGACCTGAACCTGCAAATGAGGGATGACCAGCACCAATGGGTGATAATATCAAGCAGGTTAACATAAGCACCTGAGTGGCGGAAAAACGTAAACAACCTCAGGGAGTGTAGTCCCTACTTTTAGTCTCTGACTACAAAGGTACTGATTACAGATGCATCCCCCACTGGGTTGGGAAGGGCATCTGGAGGGGAGAACAGTGAGAATGTGGACCCCTCAGGAAGGCAAGGAGCACATAAACTCAGATCAGTGCTCCTTTCCATGAAGTTTCTCTCCTCCCTGGTGTATGACCAAACAGTCCTGATAAAGACAGATTATACAATGACTATGTACTATAGTACATAATCAAACGAGGAAGATGCCAGGTCATTGAAACTTTGTACAGAGACAATGAGGATCTGGAACCAAGCTTGCAGTTTAAATGCAAACCTCTCTGAAGTACACCTAGCAGGAAAGCAAAATGTAGTAGCAGATTCATACAGCAGAATGGGATATGAAACCTATGAGTGGTCTGGGGTTCTGAACTCAGTGTTTCAGAGATGTGGAATGCCAGGCATAAATCTGTTTGCTCCACAGGAAAACAGAAAGATACCTCAATTCTGTCACAGGCCTCCCTCAGTGGGAATGGTTCCAGGGGATGCAGTAGCTCTTCCTTTGAGAAATAGGTTCCTGTATGCATTCTGCTTATTTCCACTAATTCAGAAAATATTGTTGAAATTTAGACTTTTATATTCTTTGGTAACTGGGTAAAGCCCACTAGACACAAGTGCCTGTTTTCAGGGGTGAACCAGGAGCACTGGGATGGTTAAGTGACTTGCTCAGAGACACACAGTATGCATGTGGAAGTTGTGGGACTCAAACCCAGGTCTGCTGGAAGTACCAAGCTCATTCATAGCTCATTATTCTAACCTCTAGGCTATATTGCTTGCCGAATGCCTACCAGACTGCTACAGTACAATGATTCTGATAGCATCAGATTGGGTGAGGCAGTCCTGATACTGACTGATGCTGACAGTGTACCAGAGGGTACCGATAGAACTACCACTGAGACAAGACCAGCTGACTGTCTCTGGGCAGAATGTTTCACCTAGGCCTCGAATCCCATCATTTCAGAGCACAATTCTTGAGGAGTTAGAATACTCTAATCTGACTTCTCAAACTAGATCCTGGAAGTTTTGAAAGCTCCTAGAATGCCACCAACTGCAGAAACGTCTACTTCAAAATGGAAAAGATTCAGAATTTGGTGCAACTCTCGCCATGTCACTACAAAAATGGTGGGTATATCAGTGGTTTGGGAATCCTTGATATACTTAAAGGCAAAACTGTCCATTTAATGAATCCTTCCTCTGAGCCTCTGTTTTCATCAGTACACAAATATTTAACCCAGAAAACTGTTTTTAGCATCCATTACTCCTGCAGGAAGGTTCCGTGACTTGTAAGAACTTTGTAGACCCTAATTTTATGGTGTTTCATAATGATAAGGTGGTACTTAGAACAACTGTGAAAATGTTACCTAAATTGGTTTCCTCATTTCACATGAATCCATCCATAATATTGTCTGTTTTTTCCAAACCTCACTCCAGTGCAGGGGAGGAAAAACTTCACAGCCTGCATATTGGGAGATTTACATTTTTATATGCAAAGGACTGAACAGTCCAGAATTGAAAACAGGCAACTGTTCATTGCAGGAAAACATCAATTTGCCCCAGTCATTTCACTCTGTGACAACTTTCCCCAAGCTATTAGCTCCTGCTTCAATTGGCTCCTATGTCAGTTGGTCCTCTGACAATTCGTTCCCATTACATATTGTACTGTGGTCCAACAGCAGTTACAGTACGACATCCACTTCTACAACCCTTGAGCACATTGCCTCATCTGGCAGGAGAACTGTGCCCACTGCTGGAGGTGAATTGTTCAGGGTCAAATTGATGTGGGAGCTGACTGACACTGGAGCTAATAGTCCAGGGCAAGTTGTCGAGGAGCAAAATGACTGGGATGAATTGTGATGTAGTGGCTTGTCACATCATGAGGCAGGAAAAGGTAAGTGATTTGAAGGTGCCATCTCCCAGGGTTCCGTTTTATCTTTCCCAGGATAGGATGACTTTTTTCCTTTTATCTTATTATTGGGGAGTGCTTCCAAGATGCCGGTTCAAAATCTGTGTGTGTGTGGGAGAAGCCCTCTACCCAAATCAATATTCAGATCTTCTTTAAAGTTTAAAACATTGCATTTGTTTTTGTTCAAGCACCCATTTTTTCTTCTAATGTTTACGTCCCGGCACCAGCCTGTCCCTTCTTCAGGACGTTGTGAGCTGATTAAATAAAATACAAGGTAAATAGGTTAATTACTTTCTGATATTTTATATGCCATAATGCATTGTATAAATCAAACATTCAGTATTAATAGCAAATACCTAATGGCTGGGGGAACATAGACATTGGCAGGTATGTTCCCCCTGCCATTAGTTATTGTTAATCAGCCCACAAGGTTCTAAAGAATGGACAGGCTGGTCCCAAAATGTAACCATTAGACAAAAAAAAGGGTGCTTGAACAAAAATAAATGCAATCTGTTTGAAGCGTTAAAGAAGATCTGAATATTGATTTGGGTAGAGGGCTTCTCCCACACACAGAGGAAAAGGTAAGCCTGCTGCAAAAAAGACAATCTCTGACTGGATAGACTCTTGCATTGAATTCTGTTATTGTAAGGAGCCACCAAAAGGTTTAAGGGCATATTCCACCAGAGCTACATCTGCCACAGTGGCAGAATTAAGGGGTTTACCCTCATTAGAGGTGTGCAAGGCAGTCACATGGTCTACAGTATAGTATACACCATCACTTCTCACTACTGTCTGGACATCTAACCTAGAAGTGATGCCAGCTTTGGTAACTCTGTGCTTCCGCAACATTTTCCTAAATAGGTTCTAGACCCAGCCCCCAAGTACTGCTTAGAGTTTGCATAACATCATGAATACACTCTGGTGGCAAAAAGAAAAAATGACTCACCTTAGTAATGATGTTTCTTCTAAATGAGTACACAGTATTTTAAAGTCATACAAACTCTTCCTACAGCCCCTTCTAGCACAGGTATAAAAAGTGTTCTTTTAACTGAAATCAACCGTTTTTTTTTTTTTTATGTTCTAGCTTAAGCATTTTACAATTTAAAATTCTGCAGTTTTTCATATTGTAATTTGCCATTTGTTATTGCATTTACATTTCCTAATACATAGGATAGGTGAGTTGAATGGTCACTGCTCTCCTCTGCTCTTCTGCTATAAATCTGCAGTGGTAGGGACAGGTGGGATGTGACCACATTGAAGAGCTTGAACTTTAATATTCTGAAGTTTTATCTCTGGGGAACACCTCAGGATGGAGATGATGCAGTTTGTATGTCTCACAATACACCTTCTAGAAGAAACGTCATTGCTATGGTGAGTACTATTTCTTTAAATGCATGCATGTGCACCCAGAAACCGGGTTACATGTGAACACTAATGACTTCCAGAAGCACATGCAAATAAGATGGAGACCCTACTTTTAAGGCACACTGGCACATTGGAAGGATTTTGGAAGCACTAACAGGCTGCGAGCATACTACTTGTTATTTATTATTCCAACAACCTACTCAATGCACACTGGGATCAGGATGGGTGGACAGTGAGAGTTAGTGCGCACACATTGGCATAAAGGAAAAGTAGTTCTCTAGCTCTAGTGGTGCTACCAACCCCCAATTTGGGCATTGGCATGTCAGTTACTGAATTAAATGGCTCTAGTGGTTCCCTCACCCCCAGTCTTGCTGCTGGTATCAGCAATATGGTTACAAAACAGTGCCTGAATACTCCCCAATCAATCCCCAGTCCCAGTGTATCCAAAATGGACGATTTTGTACTGTCCAGTGGTCCCCCCTCCTGCTTCTGTACCAGTTCTTTGATTTTGAATAGCTGTCCTGCAAGAACTATATCATTATACATAACTGAATAGTGATATAGGGCCTGCATGTCAGCCTTAGCTTAGACAGCGACTGACCACAGAGGTGAACAGAGGTTCAGTGATGGCAGCCATCACTGGGATGGGAGGTTGTAAGGCTGGGGAAGGGGGCAGGCTGGCACAGGAGCAGGAGGGGGACCACTGAACACCAGGAAATTGTCCACAATGGATATTCCGGAACAGGGATTGGGGTCTTCAGGATCTGAGCACTGCTTGTTAACCATATTGCCAATGCTTGCAGTGAGATTAGGGGTGGTGGGTACCAAAGAGTCAGCAATATAATTTTTTTGCATGCCAGTGCAGGGATGGGGGTGGGGGTAATACTAGGGACAGAAAATTTATTTTTTCTTACATGCCAAAGCCAGAGCCATGATAGGGTGCAGCCACACACAGGTCCTCTTCGGACCAGTGCCATGCCTCCACACAACCCAAAGAGCAAAGGCTCTTGATAATTTAATGTAGCCATTACGAGGTGCAAATGACCTTTTAATGCCTTGAATGGGGAAAGAGGTCATTTGTATGGGGTCGATCGAATATGGTAACTTACTACAAATGTTTGGGATGCCCTAACTGCTTTTGCTCCTTGACAGCCTCTTAGCTGAAAACATAGCTACATACACTGCTGTATGGCCAGAAAGCAGTTATACTTTGGGTCAAGTGCACCTGTTAGTGCTTTTCTTAGTCTGCATTCCTGGGGGTTACAGTTGAACAGGTTCCAGGCACTCACAGCTTGCTCTGAGCTAGTTCGAATGTACCAAATGTTAGGGCCTTAGTGCTATGTTGCACTCATGATTGGGACTTTGCATGATGGTAACTCCCATTTTTATACTGTATATTGGGGCCAGGCTTTCTTAAATCCTGTCAGAAAAGGGAATTACAAACCAACTAACTTGTCAATTCTGGGACAAATTTTGAAAAAGTTACAGAGGAAATGATCATTTTATTCTTAAAAATCAGACACATCAATGAGTCACAGACTTGTCTGCAATTAGAGATGGCCGAAGTTGCAAAAATTCACTTTGCAAAGTGTGAATTCATGAAATGCAGATTGTAGGCAAAGTGTGCGAAATTCACCTGTGAAGGGGGCTGAAACTCAGCACGAAGTGGCCAACTCGTTCACTTGGCAGTGAAACTTCATGAATTCTGGTAAAGTCAAAGCTGGTGAGGGCAATGGAAATTTCACAAAGCTTCGCGAAGGCAAATTTCAGGTACTTTGCAGTAGCTTCGCCAATGAAGATTAACTTCACTGCATCTCTGCTTGGAATGGGTTCCAGAAGAAGTATGAAGCCTAGCCTGGTTACAACTGAAGCAACAGGTTATGCTGAACATGAAGGACATGCAGTTAGAGGAAATAAACAGATATGTGAATGATATTGCAGGAAATTGGTCAATTCATTAACATTTCATAACAAAGTACAGTAAGTGAGCACCAGGGATGTTTTAATCAATGATATCCTGTATCAGGTGACACTTACAACATGTAAAATGCGTCCAAGTGATTAGGGCTGTGCAAGTAACAAATATTGATTTCAGAATACTAGGAATAATAGACCATTCCTTACTTGGGACAAAATAACAAATAGTAGGAACTGTTTGGGGGTATCTGTAACTGGGCATTAATAAGAAAAAAATTAAAAACAATAGGTGGTAAATCTCTTTCTCCCACCCCCAAATGGCCAGGGCTAGTCCTACAAGCAATATCCCCTGTCTTGCCCCCCGTATTGATGCACCTGCTGCTACCCACACTATCTGTCTGCATAGCAGTAATACCTACATTTCACCACTGCACGCCACCCCATGTTATGGCCATGCCCATGCTCACTGTGACAATCTCCCTGAAAGGATATGTTTTTAAACTGGTGCCCTCAGGGGGCCACCTGCTGTGATACCCAAATACTCAGCAGTATGCCACATCAGTGCCACGTCCACTGATGTGTCAATGCCCTGGATACATGCATCACACAATAGCACTTGTGTCATACTTATTCAGCGCATATATTGCCCCTTCAGTACCCCCTGCCGTATTGCATAGTGAAAGCAGGGCTGCGCCATGTCCTGGTAATGAAAACGTTCCCCTGTGCATCTGGGCAAGTATGGCAGAGGGAAGGATACTGCCACATGTTGTCATCCAGACCATGGCTACCCATGAATGGGCTGCAGGACAAGTGCCAGGCTCTTCATATCTGTCAAGGACACAGTCCTAGAACTCTACCACCTGTTGGAGTGCTGGTTATCCCTTAGGAAGGTGCATTATGGGCTGTGTGCAGTGACCAAGGCATGTCTGTTCTAGACTAATGTGCTTTGACATCATGCTGTCATGTAGAGGAGACATGGCAGTGGTATGTGTGCCCCTGGCCTCTACTGCTTTGACACAGTTGCCCAATGCCTGGACGTCTCATGTCTGCAGCTATATCTGTTGAACTGATTCAGAGATCTCCAGCTCCCTACAGGGTGGCAAAATGGTATAGTCTTTCAGACACCAATATGGCCATCAGTTTGGAGCCTAACATTATCTTCTGGGGCCCGGGGAATGCTGTTGACCTCGTCTAGTCCCCAGTCTTGGATGGTGAGCTGTTACCCATCATTGCCTCATCCACTGGGCCTTGCTGTTACTTTCACTCTTCCCTGGTAACATGCAGAGCCACACCATGACGCAGGAGGCCAGCAAACATACACTTTTATGCTGGGGCCACAGCCAGACTGCTGCATTTTCTACTACACCTACTGTACTTGTTCATGCTGCTCCAAACACCTTCACAGATGGATCTTCATAGGGGATAGGTACTCCCTGCAGTTCCCTCTTATCTTTTTGTCTATAAAGAAAGAAAGAAGTTGAAATTAACACTCAGAGCATTTCATCTTTTTCCCCCTATAATAAATGTAATTTTTTACTTAACTAATATAGATACACAGACAATGATGTCTGTAAAAGCCAATGGTCCATCCAGTCTGCCCGTGGAACACTATCTGACCCCAGGACTTATTATCCACCCAGGGTCCTAGCCCTCCCTATCCAAACCCTATTCCCCTTCCAGTTTCTCTCATCCTGAGTAACTACCATACCCTTCACTCTGTCCCAGCCATGCTAGAAACCATTAATGGTTTTAACACCCACTGCCTCAGCTGGTAAACTGTTCCATGGTTCCACCACCTTTTCTGTAAAATGATATTTCCTCACATCCCTCCTGAACCTCCCTCCTGATAGTTTCCACTTGTGCCTCATGACCTAAAAAGTTACTCATGCTAAATAATCCCTGCAGCCTGCCCTTTTTTTATTCCTTTTAGGAACTTTACAGTCTCTATCATATCCCTCCTCTCCCTTCTGGTCTCCAGTGAGTAGATGTTCAGTGACTTGAGGTGATCCATGTAAGACCTGCCCTGCTGGCCCTAAACATAGAAACATAGAATTTGACGGCAGATAGGGACCGCTTGGCCCACCCAGTCTGCCCATTTCCCTACCTACTGGATAAGCTGCAGATCCTAGTTAACCATCAGCCTACTTCTTCCTACCCCCACCCCCTAGAATGGCCTTATGACTGTCCCATGCATGCTTGAATTCCACCACTGAAGCATCTTTGTCACTATTTGCTGCACCGTCTCTAACCTGTCTTTATCATTCCTGAGGTGAGACTCCAGAACTGGGCACAGTACTTCAGGTGAGGCCTCACCAAAGACTTATAAAGTGGTAGTATTAACTCTTTCCTTTTGCTGTCAGTACCCCATTCAATACACCCCAGCATCCTCTTTGCCTTACTATAGGCCTGTTGCACTGGCTTGATTGTTTGAGGGTGTCACTGATGATAACTCTTAGGTCCCGTTCTTCAACCATAGCACTAAGCCTAGCGCCCCCCATTCAGTACTCTGTCCTGCGGTGCGTGTTCCCTAGGTGCATCACCATGCATGTTTTGGCATTAAATTTCAACTGCCAAATCTTAGATTATATCTCTAGCCTTTGTAGGCCACTCTGCAGTTCCTTGATTCTCTTGTCGCTATCCACTCTCCCACAGAGTTTAGTGTCATCTGTGTAGGTATCACGTTCGAACAGCGATGGGAAAACAGCGAAGACCATCACAGTGACAAAATCGGCAGTTCACTGTGATGGTCCACTGGTTTCCCGAAGCTGCTGTCTCTGGGGAGTATGCCCCCTCCCCGAACTAACTCTGACTCAGAGTTGGTAATGTATAGCATAGGGGGTGCAGCTGCATGGGGGGTGCAGGGGACAAAGCCCCCCACAAAAAACAGTTTTATACAGTGACAGCACAATGCCAATTGTCGGCATTGTGCCATTGCTGTATTGATGGTTGACAAATCTTGTGTCGCTGGGCGACATGGAACCATCTGGGAAGAGACATACATGCCCCAAATTCCCTCTCCAATGTCACTGATGAACATATTGAAGAGGACTGGGCCCAGGATAGATCTATGTGGTTCCCCACTCATGCTCTCCCTCTCTATTGACCTGACCCCTTTAACCCCAAGCCTCTGCTGCCTCCCACTAGGCCAGTTACCTACCAATCTTACTATGTCCCTAGCTGCACTCAGATCCTCCATCTTCTTCAGAAAGCATCTGGGAGGGTCTGAGCATTACAGAAGTTGAAATAGAATAAATCCACAGCATAGCTCCTCATCCGGGAACCCCAGGGCAAGTTGCAGGGTGAAGCTGTGGCCGATGGGTTTGGTGGTTGAGCCACAAAAACAAAAAAATACTGGCTGCCTAATCTCTGGGACCCCCTTTGTGGCCACTTTGATGGTACTTTCTGGCAAGGGCCCACCATCCTCCCTAGTTGAGAAAGAGCAAAAGTAATAATTTAGGATGGCAGCCTTTTGTCCATCCTCCTGTATCATCCTACCCTCCTCTGATAGCCTAATAACTACCCCTCCTATCTTCCTTTTTTTCCCCTAATATACCAGAAGAAATGTTTTCTCTGCCATTGACCTCTTCTGCAATACACAGCTCTATGTCTGCTTTTGCCTCCCTAACTGTCCTCTTTGCCTGCTTACTTCTTACTAAATATTCCTCCATTCTTCCTCCCCTTGCTTCTTTTTTTGTACTTGTAGAAGAGCTTTTTCTTGGTCCTCACTGCTTCCCTGACACTTGCAGAGGACCATAATGGTCTCTTGAACTTGTTTAATTTGGTTACCATTCTCATGCAAAATTTAGATGCCTTGTGAATGGTCCCCTTTATTGCTCCCATCTCTCTTACATTCCCCCTATGTTGTCAACCTCAACTAATTTGTCCTGGACCAGCTCTCTCAAGCTGTTGAAGTCCACTTTTCTCAAATCAAGGACCACAGCTCTTGATTGGGGTTTTCCGCTCCTGAGGGCCAGTTTGTACCAAATGGAGTTGTGGTTGCTGTTGCCTAGTGGATCCCCACTAGGGATGAATACCTTTCTTGCAGGATGTGCAAACTGGTTAATAAATTGTATGGAGAAGAGATCCAAATCCGACTGCCTTTCATCTACATAGCATCATTTGTTACCAAACCTGTTTTTTTCTATACTGCTTGACATTCGTTTATAGTGACATTTCACTGGCCTATTAGTAAATGCAGTGTGGTTTTTGATTGACACACTGATGATAAGGACGATGTTAGAACTGTATGATTTAGTTTATGTCCTTGTTGTGCTCTTATATTGTTGGCGCAAGGCATTTATGTTCTACGATGAAACTGTGTTTGAAATAGAGATAATTACATCATACAGTTCTAAAATGGTACTTAACCAGCAGTGTGTAAATTATAAGCACTCGTTGAGTTAATCAAAGTGTCAGTAAAAAAGGAACACTGGGGCCAGTATGTAAAAAAGCAGCTTGTACAAAAAGGGAGCACTGGAACCAGTATGTAAAAAGCAGCTTGTACAAAAAGGGAGCACTGGAACCAGTATGTAAAAAGCAGCTTGTACAGGAAAAATTGACTTATAGATTCAGTGCAGTTCTCCTTTCGAAAAGGACAAAGCAGCAGACAGCACTGAGATCCTGTTAGGATAAAACATTTTAAACACTAGATTTTTTTTAGTATAATTTTTTTTATTATACTTTATGTTGCCTGTTTCCTGGTCAGCCCTTGTTTAGGTGCTTCTCCACTCACAGCCATGTCATCTACCTTCTCCTGGACTTACCTCATCATCTTGTTCCCCCTTCCCCCTGGTTCCCTCCCATGGCAGGGATATCGGGGTGGACAGCCCCGCCCGCCCCCGTTGGAGCCCAAGTCTGGTGTGACATTAAGTCACTCAGCCAGTAGTGCAGGGCAGCTTCATGCTGCAACAGTGCGAGTTATTTCCTGTTTGCTCTTCTCCTCCTCAGATGCTGCCAAATGAGGATGCTAGGGATGTGCACATGCTATGTGTGTTCACGCCAGTGTCAGGGAGCATCTTCTCTCTCTGAATGGCTCTGGCTTGCACTGCTGCCTGTGGTCCCCCAGGTGGCGATGCTGCAGAGGAGTTCACTATTTTTCTGCCTCCCCCGAAGGAGAAGCGCATCCATTGGGATGCTCAGTACTACCCCCCTGGCTGTTCCCCTATTACCCTGGTTCGCTCCCATACCTGGATTGCCAACATCGTGAGTGGTAGGGAGTACTGCTTTGCCAAGGGGCTGGCCCAAACTGTCAACATTTTATAAAGTGCATTCTTGTGAGGAGTTTACAGAAGGGATGGCTGCAGAGGCAAAGGCATGTAGCTCCCGTATCTGTTTCTGCCCAAATACCTCCCTGATTTTCAGAGGGTCCCTAATGTTTGCAACAGAAAGTCGCAGTTTGCAACCTGTTGCATTAGAAAATTACCCAAGTGCAGTGTTATGCTTTGGACACTATCACATCATCTAATAAAGTCTAGTAGTGCAGACACTACAGCTGTCGACATTTAAAACTGGGGTCAATAGATCCAAGATGGGTCCAACATGGATAACAGATGGATCCACGACAGATCAGTTTGAAAATCCTACCCATTCTCTTTCATTTTGCTTTTCTTCCAGTCTTTTTCTGTCTAGTTTTTGCTTATGTCTGCTTCTGGTGGTTCTCTCAATTAATGTGTATTACATTTGTGTGGGTGGTTTCATTTATTTGTAATCTTTGACCAAGAAGACACACTAATGTGAGTCAGCTCATTTCCAGGTGCATTCTGGGAGTTGCTTACCTGAGCCTGTTTTAAGCCAGATCAACAGAAGAAATCATACTAGACTCCCAGCAGTCCTCATGCAAGCTGTTCCTATACAACCACTAGCATTCAGCTCACCTGGCATGGATTGGGCTGTATGACCCAAACCCAGTAAGAAGATGTGAGATTTTAAAAAAACCCACCCTCCCAGGGGCCCAGCGGCTGCTTATGCACCGGGGCCCCTACTCAACCTGGGCAACTCCACCCCTGATGATATCCGAGGCAAAACATTAATACTGTATTATGGAAACAGACTGCCAGGATTGTGTAGTTTTCATGTCCAAATACATCCTAACCAACATTGTGCCTGGTTTTCACTATTCAT
Organism: Neoceratodus forsteri; assembly: GCA_016271365.2. NCBI lineage: Eukaryota > Metazoa > Chordata > Ceratodontiformes > Ceratodontidae > Neoceratodus > Neoceratodus forsteri. Next base: position 946,413,665 of record CM028136.1, on the reverse strand, counting down.
ACTTGTAACAGATGGATGTAAAATTCTCAGTAAAGATAGAGTTTAAAAAAAACCCCAGAAGAAATCAAGTCCACCATAATTGCTGTCCAGTCTTGTTCCTGATCGATCTGGCATTATGCAGCACTGCCCTTAGGAGATGAGTGGAGGCTGCTGGCCTGAAGGTTACCTCCCACTCAGTCTGGCAGGAGACCTGGGTCTGGGAACTAATCACATATAGCCTCTGTCTAGGTCTCATTTCATCCTGGGGTTCCTCCTGGTTTTCACCACCTAAATAATGCCCCCATTAGCATTCCTTGCCCCCCCTGCCACCTACAATCCTGCCTCCTTACTATGCCCCCTCCCTGCAGCACCTATAAGTCATCATCGACGAGGGGGGGGTCAATGAACGGCTGGAAATCAAGCAGCTGGGATGGGGAGTAGTTAAGCCTCAATGCCCAAACACCAAAACACATAGTGCTGCTAATTATTCACAAAATCCATCCACAACAAAACCTCTCCTCCCATCAAGACCTCCTCGCAACACAATCCTTTGAGCTGTAAACAAATTTAGACACAAGTTAGTGTATATTTCATATTTTTGCCATAATTCTCACCCTTATTTATTCATTACTAAGGAAACTGAGATGAAAACAGGATGTCTGACATATCTGCTTTGGCTGCTTCTCTACACCTGACATCACAGCTCTGTTAATGACATCACAGTCGGTTGCTGAGGTGATAATTATAATGTCATAAACATATGATTGTGATGTCAGGTGTAGGCAAGCACCCACAGCGGATAAAGTTCAGAGAACAGTGATTTTGTTTTCATAGAGCTGTCACAGTAATAAAGGAAAAAGGGGAAAGAGTTACGGAAAATATAGTATGCAAACTGAATTGTATCTTAAATCTTACATTTTTTTGAAGTTTTCTGAATAGTGTCAGGGGTTCCTTAAGCCTAAGGCAAACATTCATAAAATACACAATACATATGCTGAAAAAGAATAAGCATCCAGAATGTGTAGTCAGATACATACAGTACATAAAACATTTTGGACAGAAATACAGTAATGACATCCAAGCCAGCAATGCATAAATTCCAAGTACGTTTAAAACATGGAAGCATCTCTGATATCTCATACTTTACAAATCATTATTTCTTCCATATAAGGCAGGAAAGGCCATAATCCACATAGTAGTCACATGATGTAGACACAGCATAGGATTATAATAAATAGGTTATATTAAAAAACTCCAAATATCCAAAGAATACTAATAACTCTACAGACCAAGTGATAAACACAGGACTTTGTTTTTTTCTTTTGGCCCATTTGCAACGAACAAAACCACAAACTGTATATTTACTTTCTCTGGTGCCAGGATCCACACTAAGGCTGCAATAACTGCTCCGTTGGACATTGTTTGCAGACAGTTCATTAAAGAGCCTGTGATGCTTCTGCGAAGATGTTGACTATTACACACAGTTTTAGTTTGATTTCTTGTTTTTAACTTCTTCTTATTCTTGCTTAATAATGAAACTTGCATGGGAATGGGATTCTTGCCCTTTGTATGTCATCTGGCACTTACTGTTTGTCTTCTTGTGATATTATAATCTGCTTGTGGCATCATAATTATTTCCATGGCAGCCAACTGCTATTCATAAATCACTGTCCACAGTAAAAGCTCTGTTGGTCTTTTATGCTCTTGGTTGCCCACCGTACTCTACAGATGGTCCTCTATTGGCCACCCCAAGATCTTGGCTCAAACAATCAGGAGACCAAGCTTTTTTGGTGGTGGACCAAATTTTGGGGAATTCACTGCCATTCCATCTTATGAGTTCCCTGTCAGTGGGGACATTTAAAAAGGGGCTGAAATGCTTCTTAATAATGCAAGTTTTCAGAGAAGAATTAAAGTGTATCAGCTTGTCTTCACAAAGTAATTAACCATGTTTAATTTTTTTTATTTATAAAATGGATATTCTGTTAATGTATTTTGAATTCTGCTGTGCTAACTGTAAAGCTCCCTGAGCCCTTGGGATAGGGTGCTGTACAAATAAAATGGCCTTGCCTTGCCAAAGGACTGTGGCATCTATTGTACTAGGACCGTGCAGAATGCAGGATTCCACCATTGGAATACATGCAGAATGGCAATTCCACTTCCAAATTGCTTTTCGGAATTTCTTTTTAAATTCCACAGAATCTTGAAAAGCAGTGTTGCATAAATCAAGGAATAATTTTCCGTGGATCACGTAATCCGTGGAATAATTTTCTGTAGATTGCAATAAAAAAATCAGCTGCAGTTTACACAAAATTCCACGGAATTCCATTCTGTCTTAATTTGAACATCCCACAGAGCAATAGTCATCACTTATAGACTGGCAGAAGGAGCAGATGAAGTCTGCGGAACAAGGATCCTATTTTCAAGTAACCGTTTTAGTCATAAAGAAAGACGGGAAGATTATTACAAACAAGATATGAAATATAAACAGAAATATGTGTGAATGTTCTGTTTTTTTTAAATGTTTTCACATAGATGCCACAGATGGACACTTTAAGTAACTGCTTGAAATATCTGATTAGATGGCAGCTGTATGTTCTAGTTAAGCAAAAATGCATGACAGGGCACGTGTTTTGGTGGGATTTACCCATGCCACACGTGATGTGGTGCAAGGGGCAGACAGCTGTCATTAAGTACGTGAGGCTCATACTAAAGTTCATACTAAGGAAAGCCGAGGAGCCAGAATGCAAGTTGCCCATAAATGTGCCTATAGAAGCCTCACTGGGGTAGTAACCAGGTTTTCCGCCTGTTAAGATGTACTTATCAAGTTTGTTATTGAAGTCCTTTTTTTATTTTTCTGATAACTATGTCAGTAACTGGTTCCATGGATTAGCAATCCTCAGGGTAAAGAACTATTTCCATTTTACTGGTTTGAATGTTTTCCCAATAATCTGCAAAGGGTGAACTCTGGTTTCTCTGTCTAAACTTTTAAAGTCTATATCCATCTCTGATAAGAGATAACGGTCATTTATAATGTCAGACATTAATAATAGGTCTCCTCTTAATGTTGTGGTCTCTAATGACATAAGGTTCAACTATTCTAGATGATTTCATATGTTTTATTTTTTAAAACATAAATGTTTTTTCGTAAACCTTCTCTGTACTTTTTCAAGATTGCTACACTCTCCCTTTTTAAAGGGACACTAGAGCTGGGATGCATATTCCAGATGAGGTCGTGCATAGGCCCTAAACAAGGGCATTAGCACTTTTGCATCACTGGCTATGATATTCCTTTTTATGGCCCAAATACCTTTTTTGGTTTTATTGATAGCTGTGTTTACCTGACTAGTGCTACCAAAATCATGTGAGATAGTGATACCTATGTTTTGTTTGTTATCGGTGGTACAAAGTTCCTTTCCACCCAACATATAGGTATTCACAGGATTTCTCTTGCCAAGGTGCATGACCCTACACTTTTCCATATTCAGCTTCATTCCCCACCTATTGGCCCATTTAAAAATGTGATCAAGGTCACCTTGAAGGTCATGAATTTGTGATGAAATTTCACAAGGGCCCCCTAATTTTGCATCGTCTGCATATTTGACTGTCCAACTAATTATGCCTTTTGTCATATCAGAGAAATAAATTTGAAATAGTGAAGGACCCAAAACAGAGCCATGAGGGACTACACTAGTAACCTTCCCTATCCCAGACAGATGTCCATTAATCATCACTCTCTGAGATCTTACCCTTAACCACTCGCCAATCCAGTTGGATATGGAATTGTTAAGATTGTTCTTTTTAATTTTCTCTATTAGAGCCTGATGTGGCAGTAGGTCAAACACCTTACCAAAAGTAAGGAGATGTGGGTAAATTCCACAACAACACTTGCCCTGAAGTGCATTATTGCTTGTCACAGCACAGGTGCAGACAAGTCCAGTCTGCGGCTCATTGCTGACTGTGGAGAAGAATAAACGTATATTATACGAGACCGGCATTTTGCAAGGCAGTATCAGACAAAATGTGGAATGAAAAAGTATTTGTCCCAGCAAAATGGCATTCGGAAACTTGTGAAAGGAATCAAGATCACATATCCCTGGCTGCTGACCTATGTACGATAACATGTGGCAGAGTAGTAGTCTTAGCTCATGGCAGGCAAATACAATAGGGATGACCACAGAACTAAACCGTGATATCATCTAGACAATCATACTAACATATGAACATCCGAAAATGCCAGCAGATTAGGCCCTAAGCTTTATCACGTCTGCTTGAGATACAGCTCACAGTGCAGTCAGTGCTGCTGCCCACCCTTCCCTTTTCACTCTCTCCCTCCAAGTTTTTCCACCCTGAGTTCCCCTACTGGTCATTTCCCTCCCCTCCTGTACCTTGCCCATGTACCTATCCCATCCCTTCTTAAAACTTCCTACTGATTCCATTGAAATCACCTCCTCAGGAAGTGCATTCCAAGGCACCACCACCCTATCCATGAAGTAATGTTTCCTCAGTTCTCTTCGGTACCCCCACCACCACCACCACCAGTTTTAGGCTATGACCCCTCATGGTCCCTTCCCCCTTCAATCTGAACAAACCCTCGGTGTTTACTCTGTAGACGCCCTTCAAGTATTTAAATGTCTTGATAACATTCCCTCTGTCCCTTCTGTCTTCCAGGGAGTACATGTTCAGTTCCCTAAGTCTCTCCACATAGGGCATAAAAGGGAACCTTTTGGCAAAAGGAACCCACAGGGCTTAGAGAGTGCCTATTTTTTTTTTTTTTTTTTCCAACCAGCAAGATGAGTTCAGTTTTATGAGCTACTGCTACTGATGATGTCACTGTGATTGGCATGACACTGTTAGAAAGAACCAACTGGTGCAACAGGCTACACTGATGGAACGAAAGGAGAGATTCTTGGAGTTCCCCCTTGTGTAGGTAGAAGGCATAGATGAACCACTACAATTTGGCAGTCCATACCTGTCACTCTGACCCTGTGTATATGTGTTACATTATGTTATACTGGATCAGAGAGACAGATAATGGGAGGTATATAGAAGCAGGAGCTCTGGCAGTCAGATAGTGGCAGGCCAGGGTTAACCATAACATAAGAAGAGTGTCATTTAATTTTCCATTTAATTTGATAACTGGTAAGTCCATGAACTACAGAGCCCATTGCCATGGTTGAACAGTATAAACAGAAATTACCATGTACTTATAAAATACATTTGACATAAGTAAAACGGTAATTAAAAGATTTATTTAGGTGCTGAAAGATTGAAGAGGTTAACAAAAGGGAGGAGGCTCTGGGGACATGTTAATGGCAGAGGGATGCCAGCGCAAGACAGAGAAGGTTGAGGGGCAGGGCCAGTGATTTTTATTGGGGATTGGATTTGGGATGATTTGGCACTAGTAGAACCATAAATCCTATAATATACTGCAAACTTCTGTATTATTATTATTATTTTTATACAATAGGAATCCAGATAATAACTGATGGAAGGAGTGGGGAAGGAAGGCAGGGACATTAGCTCAAGCTGTGGACCCTGCAATATGAGCAGACTAGATAGACCAAATGGCCTTCTTCTGTTGGCTTGTTCGTATGTTCGTATGAATAGTGTAGTGAAAATGATGCTGATGTATCTGCAACAGATAGTCTCGACTAAAAATCCAGGGCCCCATTTTCAAAAGGTTAGCGCTGCACAAATGGGATTTGCACTGCACTAACCAGGAATAGTGCCAGCTGTCGGAGGCATGCCCATATTCAAAGGGCACACATGTGCGACGCACGCACCCCCAGCAGTGCCATCATGCACAGTATTGTGCTGTGCCTATGCATATGAGGATTCCCTCATGCATATGCGGCACAGCACAATATTGAAAGTTTTCATAAATGCTAAACAGCCACCAGCAGTGATGCAGTTTAATGCTTCTGAAACCCAACACTTAACAGTGCACAGACCTGTCTGCCCACTGTCAAGGGCTGGGTACCCTGGCAGTTCAGCGGTCCTTCCCAAGCCCCAATCTGTGTAATACTACAAAACATCCCCGATCCCTGGTAGTCTAGTGGTTCTCCCCTCCCCAATCCTCGATCCCTGTGAAATTAAAAAATTGCCCATTCCCTGATGGTCTAGTAGTCCCCCGATCCCCAGTCCCTGTGAAATTAAACAGATCACCCATTCCCTGGTAGTTTAGTGGTCAACCAATGAGCATGTACTACTGTATACTGTACACACTCCAGTACAATTCAGTTGGCAGCTGGCCATGGTGGTGTTAGGAGGGCTGTGCCAGTCGCTGGCTCCAGTTAGGTTGGGGGGGAGCAGGGTGGTGGATCATTGCCTACTGGAGTGGGAGGACTCTTGACTACCAGGGATTGGAGAGACTTTTTTAATTTCAAGAGATCAGGGGTTAGGGATGGGGGCCACTAGACTACCAGGGAATGAGTGATTTGTTTAATTTCACAGGGATCGGGGCTTGGGAAGGAAGGACCACTCGGCTACCAGGGAATGGGTGATTTTTTTAATTTCACAAGGATCGGGGATCAGGGAGGGGGGACCACTAGACCACCAGAGATCGGGAAGATGTTTTTCTTTTCACAGGGATCAGGGATTGGGGAAGTGGAATCACTTGAACACCAGGGATTGGGGAGATGTTTTTATTTTCACAGAGATGAGGGATTGGGGAGAGGGGACCACTAGACTACCAAGGAAAAAGGAGTTTTTTTATTAATATGAAGATTGGGGCTCACAGAAGGGGGACCAGTAAACTACCAGGGAACTGGGGATCTTTTTATTATTCTGACCCAGATCAGGGCTTGGGGGGACATGCACTCGGGCCGGGTGCTCCCATGCTGATGAGCCCATAATGGGCATGCAAATGGCCCCATAGTGCCATGCATGCCCAATTGGTTCATCGGCATGTTTGGGCTGAATATCACCCATGGGAGCCTCAATGTTAACCAGTGTGTGCTGCGCTGTACCCCAGTGTTCTGCACCCTTGTAGCACTGTGCCAAATATGGCAACCACTTGTTGTGTGCTGTGCTACCAGGGTTCGAAATTCAAACAGATGGCACAGTCAGTTTGGATCATGCTATCCGTTTGAAAATGGTGCCAGAGCTGGCCAGCCCTATTTTTTCAAGCAGCACACCTTTTTGTGTGTGTGCAGCCAGCCAGCTCTGAATATGGGGGCCCTAGTAAATAGAGTCCATAGCTAACAAAATCAAGAAAACCTTCAAAGTGGGCTGTACAGTTCTGTAACTGATAAATGCCTTTCATATTAAACACTCTGAGCATATACTTTAGATGGGTTACTTGTTAATACAGAATAATGCATGGGATGGCGTGCTATTCAAGAATTTAATGCACATCTCAAGTGTGAGATGCTATATAAACCCCAAGTCCGAAGCTCATGAGGTTTTCATGCATGCATCACACACTACCCTATGTTTTCTTTTGTATAATTTCTAGCCATCCATTTTTTCCCCTCACCCTGTCTGTGTCAGTGTTCTGTAAATGAAACTGTATATCTAGCTGAGCTTGCATGCATCTGAGGGAATGTGAAGGTAGTCATGTTAGTTGTGTTTCGCGTAGGAGTCTACCTTCAGAGTTCAACCCTAGCGCATCCCATTGAAGACTGCAGCCCTGACTTTCACAATAAACCATTGTCAGCAGCAGTATAAATTTATTATTAATTGAGATTGATCAATAGTACATTTAATATAATGTATGGGAGACGCTTATTATGTATGAAAAACAGATTATTTTCTTGTAATCTGATCGCTATGACATCAGTGATAAACCTCTCTTAAATACAACATAGTGATGAGTTTACAAGATGGAATGCCAACATCAATCATTATTCCTTCTTCAGAACATCAATCGCTAGTCCTCTGCAAGCATTTGAATTGTTTCAGTTAGCGCTTGCCTGAACTAGGGATCGCAATGTCAGCTGCAGCATTCCCTCAACCAGAAATGTCTGACCACAAAAATGTAAAAATTTATAATGCATATGGGGCACAAAAACCCTGGCACAATATATCAGTTGGGGGGTGAGGATATAGCATGCACTGAGCAGGAAAGGGATCTTGGGGTTATCATCTCTGATGACCTCAAGGTAGGGAAACAGTGTGACAAGGCAGCAGGTAAAGCAAATAGGATGCTGGGATGTATGGGCAGGGGCATCACCAGCAGGAAAAGGGAGGTCATAATTCCACTATACAAGACACTAGTGAGGCCCCACCTGGAGTACAGTGAACAGTTCTGGAGACCATACCTACATAAGGACATAGACAGGGTAGAAGGTTCAGAGGAGGCAACAAAGATGGTGCATGGATTGCATCACAAGTCCTATGAAGACAGGTTGAAGGAACTGAACATGTACTCCCTGGAGGGAGGAGGGAGAGAGGGATATGATAGAGACATACAAGTATCTCACAGGGAGGAATAGGGTGCAGGAATACACAATTTTAAGCAAAAAGATGTTCCAGGACTAGAGGGCATGGGATGAAGTTGGAGGAGGGAGATTCAAAGGAAACATGAGGAAGAATTTCTTCACAGAGCAGGTGGTGGACAAGTAGAACACCCTGCCAGAGGAAGTGGTGGGGGCTGAAACAATCACAAGATTTAAGAATGCATGGGATAGACATGAAGGAATTCTGGAGGTCAGGGGTAAGGGGCAACAGACTTCTAGGAAAACATAAACTGAACTTACAAGCTCAAATGGGCAGACTGGGTGGGCCATAGGCCCTTATCTGCCAACACTGTCTATGTATCTATGTATCTATGTATGTGTTCAATTATTTTATTTTTTCCACCCCAAATCTGGTTACCTTGATGTTGACAACTTCATTGCTAAGCCCCTCTTGACGGTCATGAAGAGGATGTGCAGAAGTCTCCCAGAACTCCTTGTCATCTGTTACCTCATGTTGTCCAGCGACCAACCGGATTTCTACTATTGGATTACATACAAAACGGCTGTTTTTTATTTTATCTGTTGGTATTAATAAATAGTGTAGTGTGCATAAGGAATGACTTAATAGTGTGTGTGTGTGGGGGGGGGGGGTTGACGTGCTCTCAAAATCCCATACACTATAAAAGACAATGTATGGGGTTTTGATTAGTAACCTCACTGAAATCACTTCTCGAAGTTACCATTACAGCCTTGTAAACCTCTCGAGCTACGCTCTCGAGGCTTACAGTTGTCATAGTAACCTCTCAAAGTGATTACAGCATGGTCACTAATCAAACTCCATACATTATCCTCTATTTTATAAACCTTTCTCAAACATGTCCATTTCCAGAGTAGGTGAGCGTAAGATGTTCATCACAGAGTAAATGTCTCATGGGCAGAGAAAAAGAGCACTCTGATTGGTTAGGAGTATTCCCTTGAGTTACAAAGTCTTAAATGCTGACAAAACAGTGGACTCCATTATCCATGCTGCCATTCTTTTTTTCTTTTTTGCTTACAGGAGTTGGATCGGGTAGCGAGTGTTTTTTTCACCAGAACTCAAGTCGGATTGTGAGTAGATGTCTAGTATCGATCTCAGATTAACAGAAAATGGTAGCGAGCAGTGCCTTTATTACAGTTAGCTGAAGAAAATACACTTCAAGGTGACTTTCATTCAACTCAATGGCTGATTGAGTCATAGAGTGCTGACTCACTAAACAGTGGTTGAGATTGTCTTGAGACAACAGTTGCTGTTCTGAGAGAGTGTGTTTGCAATAATAGCCAGTCGGATATTACAGCAAATACTAACTGGACATCCCCATTGAAAAATGTTATGCCCAATTATTATTTCATTGTAGTACATGGTTATCTCTCGTTTTGCCAGTGGTATCAAAAGTCGTTCTTAACACCTAATTGCTAAAAACGACTTCTTGAACCTAACTCTATCAATCAATTCAACAAAGTCATTAAGAGTAAAATTTTCCCTATAAATTTGTCAGTCAGATGCCTCATTACAGCACAAGCACACACAGCTGCCCTTTTAAACTGTAACTGAAAGTTGTTTGTCTCTATAGCTTTTTGTCACAATTTTTTCTAGTCTTGGAAACAATATGTTCATTTATTCCCCAATTAATTTTGAAAAATGAGGCAACCCTTGTAGTATACAAAATAAATACCCTTCATATTAAAAATGGGTTGTTTCTTAGTTTCCTCGTGGGTTCTGTGTGATATCAGGTGCTCCTAAGGTCATATGATGTCACAGAACCCACTTGGTATTGCAAATCAGTCCGTGATTGACACTTGGAGGGTAATTATTCTACATAGTTATTTATTTATTTAGAATTTTTGACAAAATAATGATTTAACTGCCCATTGATATTCTATTCATTCATTCTGTTCTATTCATGTTCCACTGCTTAAAACACATTTGTCTGAAGAATTCTGATTTTCAATTTTTATTTATTAGGAAAAATCAAGGCTTGTTTACAATAGTGTCCATTGGCTTGGGTACAAACAATAAAAAATTAAATACGGTTACATTAATAAACACATGCAATAATCTGTACTGTTCAAATTAGTGGATAAAGAATTAAGCGACAAATCATGCCAGACCAGTCCTCATTGTTGTAATGTTGGACACACTGATCTTTGACTCGGAATTCTTAGTGTACCGACAGAATATTGTATTTCATTCTTCCTTTCTTAATTTGGTGACTGGCAAAGGCACACTGAGACAAAGCTCTTTTTGTTTGTTTGTTTTTTATTTAATTAGCCAGATAAAATATAGAATCTCATTTCTAGTGGAGTCCTATGTTTACCTATTTTCACAGCTGGGGGGACTGGAACAGAGCACTGAGAGGTTACATGACTTGCCAAATGTCACAGAGAAAGTATTTGATTCTAATATGGTTCAAACATAGGTTCCCCCAGTTCCCAAGCCCATGCTCTCGCCACTAGCACAAGCAACCTCTCTCAGTTCCAGGTGGTACCTTGGGAGGTGGGGGGATACAGAATACAAAAAGTAGATTGTTTTGTACATGGGTACAAAGAGCAAACATTCTCCTTGCCATAGGAGTTGCAAGGGGGGGGTGTTAATAATGAAAAGTGATATAGTACAGTGGCTTGCAATGCAATGAACTGGGAAATGGGACACACCAAAATCCCATGTCAATTGCTGTTTGACCTTGAGCAAGCCACTTGTCAGCCCCACACTACAATCCACTCTACTGTAAAATTAGATAGAAGCAAGACCCTACAAAAATTGTAGGCTGTTTTATTTAACAATGTATTTACTCAGAACAGCCTGGCTGAGATACTATGTTTAATTTTAAATGGGATCCTTCTTCTACCTATTTCCACAGCTCGGTGGACTAGAGCACTGAAAGGTTAACGTAAATGTGTGACATAAGTTTTACATGTTTTGGGCTTCACAGCCCGCTAGCCTGGGGTGGCAATAGTCCCTCTGTGGTAAACATTTTTTAATTTGAATGCCCTGGTGTATGGAAAGGAAGAGATCATAACTGTGGCTGAACCGCAGGCCAAGAGATCCCTTTTCACTTCCTGGTCCACCTGCTCTGCCCCTGCACTCTCACGTCTTATGCGTGTGCCCAGGAGAGAAATGAGGGATCACCTATACAAGTCTATGGGGCTCATTTTCAGACCGTTTTACAAAACTTTAAGTAGCCTTTCAATAGAAATGAAAGCTGCCACTCAACTAATTGGGTCCCTATTGTTGAGTGGTAGCTTCATTTCTACTGAAAACTACTTAAAGATTCTGTAAATAGCCTGAAAATGAGCCCCATAGACTTATAGAGAGCATTCCAATACTCTCCTGGGCACACATGACAAGACATGAGAGCACGGGGGCGGAGCAGGTGGACCGTGAAGTGGAAAGGGATCTCCTGGCCAATAGTTTGGCCACAGTTATGATCGCTTCCCTACACCAGGGCATTAAAATTAAAACTATGACCACAGAGGGGCTATCGCCACCCCAGGCTGGCGGGCTGTGAAGCCCTATGCCAAACATCACACATTTACTTTAAGTGACCTGCTCAAGGTCACACAGTGAGTATTTGGCTATAGTGAGGTTTGAATTTGTTCCCAAGGACTAGACCATACTGCCTCCTAGGAAATCCAACATTGCACCTCCATTTAAGGTTAAATTTAAAACAAATGAGGGTCTATGTGCAAGAGGCCAAAGGCAAAATAAAACCTCCCCCAACACACACACACACACACACACACACACACAGGGGCACCGACTGCATGGGTGCTTAGGTGCCCCAGCACCCATAAAGTCATTTTGGGCACCCACCAAAAAAACTTCATATAGCCACTTTAAAAAAGGCACCTCGCTCCGTTTCCACCTCTCGACACTAGCCCCACCCAGTGGGCTGACCCTGATTGTGAAAAGTTGTACTCATAGGCTCTTAACCTTTCTTGCTTTGTCTCAGACTCCTCCTCTTGCACGCTGGCCCCATGCAGCAGACTGATGCTACCTCATCACGCCCTTACTGAAGCTTCGCTTGGCGCTCCTCGGCACTTGCTGTGCTCTGGCTGGTGATGCTGCAGTCAGTCGGTGCGCGTGGACTCACTCAACCTGTCCGTTATCGTGCGGTGCGTTAGTTAGTTCTTCCCGTGCATGGAATTCTAAAACAGCGGACGGAGACCCGGAGACAGAGTGGACTCAGATACCAACTGCAACTGCATCGGTATTTTTTTGTATCAGTTTATTCAGTTCTCAGTATGTTTTTATGCTTCTGGTTGGTCCTCCAGACATGGTGGGGACTTGGGGAGTAAGTAATTTTGTGAGGGGGTGGTGGGCATACCGAGTCTTAACTGTACCACATTGCGAGGAATGATTCCTCATTTTCTCAGGAAAGCCCTCTGTAAGTTCCATATTGAGATTTAAGTGTGTACTGTCCAGCATTTTAAGCTAAAATTTTACAGCAGAAATCCAAACAGTGAATGTAAAAAAATGTGTTGCTCAATACACAAAAAAAACTTTGTGAACATAAACATTAGTAGTAGTACACACATTTAAACAATATTCTTTTATTTTGTGATATGATGAGATTTTCCACTGCCATTTGCGCCACATTTTGATGTGCAGTATTCTACAGCTTTTGTTTGGGGGGGGGGGGAGAGTGACCAGAGCTGGTTAACTGGGTCAGGAAGGCCAAACTTATAAAAGCAGCAGGCTGCTGCAACTACAAAATGCCCAGGACTTTTGCTGATTTGTGGGATATGACTTTGGTGATGAATGGGCGCTGGGGCTACAGAAAACCAAACTTGTTGCTAGAAGAAAGAAACAATTTTGGTGACTGGAAGGCCACATAACTAGAAAACAAGCAGTGTGAAGCTGACAAGTTAATATATTTGCTGTTAGCCTGACAGCCTGTTACCGGTATGGAAGTTTCAAAAATACCAGTGACATGACAGCAAATATATTGGAACACTACTAAGCAAGCTTACAAGATTTTATAGTGTGTGTGTTGGGGGGCGGGACTGGGCCAGGGGCTCAAAATTAAAGTATGAGGTGGCTGTTGTTAATATGTTCCAAAAAGCAAATAAAAGAAAACAACTGTTGATTTGTGGGGGGGTAGGGGGAACTAGCCTAGAAAAAAAACAAACATATGTGTTTGGGGGTAGTAATAAACAGTGTGGAACTGACTTCAAAATCTATAATTTGCTGTTAAGGGGTTCCATTAACAGCAAAGGGTAGCAGGTAACAACCAGTGTATTCAGAATCTTGAGAGAGCAGTGTGGGCTGTGTAAGGATGGTTGGACTGCTGCCTGGACTTGAAGTGTTTGATACAGGTCATACCCCGCTGTCTTGGTGTGGTCACTTGTCCTCCTCCTGTCCACTCTATCTAAAAAAATAAAATAAATCCTAAAGAAACTCAGGATTAAGGGAAGTATTAAAAAAAGGAAAATCAATTTGCACTTTTGGCAGCCTTCGAGAGACTTGGACAGGCAGTGTGAGGAGAGGGATTTTCTGCTGCCTAGAGAACCTCTGTGAGGTTTTAGGAACCACATGGTCAGAGCTGCACTGCACAGACACAGAGCTTGGTACATCAAGCATGCCTGAGTTTAATTCCAGCAACTTCCACTTGCTTGCGTACTGTGTGACTCTGAGGGCTGAGCAAGTCGCTGCTTATCCTCCTTGCAAATAAACATTTTTGGTTGGTGGTCTGACTCTGTTGTGAGACGAGGCAGGCAGAAGCAAGTGCAGGACATGCGGGGAGGAAGGGTATCTGTCTGAACTTGAAATGTTTGTGTCATTGCTGTCTTGGGAGGTCCTCTTGTCCACCAAACTAAAAAATAAATAAAACTTACAGAAACTCTAAGATTAGGGGATAAAAAAAGGAAAATCCCTGCTCAATTCATGATTGCAGCACTTGGCAGCAGCAAAGAGCCCTCAAAGGCACCATTGCATCCTCTGTAGTAGAGTACTGGTGGTGACTAACAGCAGCTCCCCATCTCGTAGTTTTCTCCCGGGGTTTCCATTCCCCACATGCATGATCTTACATTTTTTAGCACTTGAATTTTGGTTGCCACACCTCAGGCCATCTTTCCAACTTCTCTAGGTCTTTTCTCATTTACCACTCCCGCTGGTGTATCAACCCTGTTGCAGATTTTGGTGTCATCTGCAAACAGGCAAACCTTCCCCTTCAGACCTTCTGCAATGTTGCTGATTAAGACACTGAAGAGGATTGGCCCCAAAACTGAACCCTGGGGTACTCCACTGGTCACCTTCATTTCCTCAGACTGGGTTCCATTTACTACTATCTTCTGCCTTCTATCCCTGACCCAGTTACTAACCCAGTTCACCACCTTGTGGCACAACCCCAGACCACTCAGTTTTTTGACCAGCCTTCTATGTGAAACAGTATTGAAGTCCAATTTGCAGAAATCTAGGTAGGCAACATCCACCACACCCCCTTGATCCACTACCTTTGTTACCCAGTCAAACAAATCGATTAGATTTGTTTGGCAGGACCTTCCTGATGTGAATCCATGTTGCCTAAGATCTTGCACTCCCATGATTCCAGGTGTTCCACAATTCATTCCTTAAGGAGTGTCTCCATGATCCTACCCACCACTGACGTGAGATTTACTGGCCTGTAGTTCCCTGCCTTCTCTTTGCTGTAGCTCTTTGATATTAAGAAATTAATAACATTCTGTGTGAGTGTTTCAGCAGTGGGGGAGAGGAAGAGCAGTGTGTTTTCTGACTCACAGGACGCTGCCTGTTGTTAGTCTTTCTCCAGTCCAGTTAAAGTAGGTCACTGCCTAGGACAGTGTAGGGGGGGCGCTACCAAAAAACTTAGTCCTCCTAGTTTGATCTGTCTGTGAGTGTGTGAGCTGTTGGGGGAAAGCAAAAAGCTGACTTCTGAACTTGTCAGTGTGTATTCTGACTGTCCTGTCCAGTCAGAAGTGTCCACCCCCTCAAAAAAAAAAAACTAAAGGAAACTTAAAATAATTAAACATTAAATAAAAGGAAATAAAACTGGCCATCTGTCTGTGTTTGTGTGTGAGGTGATGGCAGGCAGTGTTTGCCTGGGGTTTGGTTGCTTGCTACTAATGAAACTCAGTCTGTAAGTTTAAGGAATGACAAGAACAGACAACAGAGCCATTTGAGCTTGAAGCTTGGACACTCTCTACACCCTGTGAAGGTAGCACTGTAACCTAAAATTTCTATTGAGCATCCTTGCAGCCCTAGGGCATCAGAAGAGCCTTCACAGCACCCTTCTATGGTCCTCGGCTCCTTGGTACATCAAAGAGCCCTCCAGGACACTTTACACCTTGTGGAGTGGTGGTACTGTACCCTGAAATCCATATTTGGGGCATGCTGGCAACACTCGGGGCATCAAAGTCCTCCGAACACTCTCTATGGGTGTTAGCACCTTGCCGGGCTTCAAAAAGCCCCCAAGGCACCCTTGCATCCTCTACAGTGGAGTAGTGGTGGTGGTGCATATGCATTCTAAAATGTATCAAAATACCCCCCAAATGCACCACCAAGCATGAAAAATCCTGTAGCTTCTTGGGATATAGGTGGCTCCCAGATCCCCGACCTTTTATAAATTCTCTGAGCACCCACAATTTTTTTCAAAACTTGGCACCCTACACACACACACACACACACACACACACACACACACACACACACACACACACACTTTCATTGTTATCACTCATTTGCAGTATTGGCAGCAATCAGATATTTTCCACTGCACACTGACAATAAAAGTATCCCATGCAGCAATAGAAGGCTGTCATTTGGCTATGCTAGATAAATGAATTGTTTTGCAGATCCCACTAAGCTTTACAAGCTAAGTCTGCCTTGATGGCAGCAAGTCAGAGACCCAAGATTAGCAAAGCCATGCTTCTAAGAAATCAATACTCAAAACTCCTTTTGAATGATTACCTTAGCCAGTGTCAAATACCTCGTTCAATATTCATACACAAGCCATGTCAGTTACTCACTGTGGAACTATCCTACTGTCTTAGGCACATGCATTTTGCATGAGGCACCTGGACTTAATCACAGAGCCTGGAGAATAAATCAAAGCCTGTGCTGGCTCTTCATCAGGAATAAACACAGACAGGCCCCTCCAGCTTGGTGGATCAGCCTCAAATCCTAGCCTTTCTCCTCTTGGGAACCCCGGTTTAGATCTCACCTCAGGTCACAAATGAAAGGAGTTTGTTGCCCATGGCTCTGTTCCATGTGCATGCATTTGGTAGTCTTTACTGGGAAAGAGGCCTAGAAACAAGAATGAGCAAATTAACACATTATCTCATAGAATTTATCATTTTATTTGACAATGTGTTCACACAGCAGAGCCCAAATAAGAATTAATATTCTGCTTTCGGTGGGGGGGGGGGGTGTTACTGTGACTCAGTTTTAGGGCTGGGAGAACTGAAGCACACAAGAGGTCAAGTGACTTGTACAGATGCACAGCATTGCTGTAAATGAGAGGTTGCATCTCAGCTGGATTGTCTAACATCACCTGGGGAAAAAAGAAAACAGTGTCAGTGAGTTGCCGGCTGGCCCTGCAGAATCACAGTGTGCTGCTGTGGAAGCAACCCTTGTTGAGGCAGGAGACTTTGGGTGCTCGGACAGACAGCCAGGGCTAGCTGACAATGTTGCTGAAGGGGGTGGGCTGGCACCATATCCATCAACACAGCAACCACTGTGGAGGTCTGGGTCACTTGTCCCCCCCCCAGGAATTCATGTGGCATTCAAGGCCATCAGATGACTGTGTAGCACCATCATGTGGGTGGAGGGTGGAAACAGACAGGTCATCCTGTGTCACAGGAGGTAGTATAGCACAGTAGTTTAAGGCTCTAAGCTGAAAACCAAGAGACCTGGGTTTGAACCATATAGCCCCCACTTGCATATTATGTGACCCTGAGCAAGTCACTTAACCTCCTTGTGCTCCCAGGTCGCACCTGGAAACAAGCTTCAGCTTAGTGTGCCTTTCCTGGTTAAACAATTTTCCCTTTAATCCCTTTGAGCAGACAGCTCATCCTGTGTTGCAGGAGCCTAATCCCTTTGCGCAGATGGATCATCATGTGTTACAGTTGGGGCATTCTTTTTTGTTGGTCCACCATTTTGTTTATACTTAGCGAGAGAAAGAAAATAAAGAAAATACATAAAAATGAATGGAAATGAAAAAACAAACATCAGAACCTAGCTAAACAGGACCCATTTAACTACATTCTGATTTGTGTTTTTTTAATTATAGCCAGAAACACCTTTTCTGAGCACCCAAAATCCCAGGTGCCCAGCTTAGCAAGAGGAGCACTTCCCCAGTTCTCTGTTTGAGAACAGTGGAATTTTCTTGACTTCTGCAGCCACAGCTGGAATTCATGCTGCTGACTGCAGTTTCAGCTGTGAAACACCGTTTCCCTGGTGTCTAGTGGCACCCCCCACCCTCTGATCCTCATATTTTATTTTATACATTTCTCATTGGTGTTAGTGATATTCCCCACCCTCCTTTATGTATCCCTGGTGTCCAGCGGCACCTCCTACCCTCCAATCCCCATATTACATTTTTTTCCATTTCTCCCTTGGTGTTAGTGGTACCCCACCCCCACCCTCCTGTATCTTTCCCTGGTGTCTAGTGGTACCCACCACCCTCCGATCCCCATATTTTTTTTCGTTGGTGGTTAGTGGCTCCTCCCTTGTATATTTTTATTATGTCCTGAAAAAAAAAGAAAATAGCTCCCAATGTCTTTTTTTAAACCTGAAAAAGCAAATGGTCCTCATTGTCCCTGATCTCCTCCCCATCCCAACCTCCCACTGAGCACCCACCACCCCATACACACCCTTACCCTATGCATACCACTGGAGGTTGTAGGGTGTCATCTTCTGTGGACGAAACATGTCTGCATTCTTCAAAGCTGAACCGTGACCTGAGGAATCAAGGTAAGTGACGTATAATGTATTTCAATGGTGTTTTGAACTTATGTTCATAACTTTGCCATTTTTAGGATTTTTTTCACCAAATTTTCAATATGGCCTTTATGGGACCATTCCTCATGAACACTGGCTCTGGCATTTCATTAATCAGGCCCAGAAGGTGATTTCACGGTCACTGCATGAAATCACATTTCAGTACAGAATAATGAAAGTTCTCCACCAGTGTTCATGAAGTAGGTTCCCAAAAAGGCCATATTGAAAATTTGGTGAAAAAAATCTTAAAAATGACAGAGTAATGAGCGTTCATTGACATTTTTTTATGCACTTGCATAACTTTGATAATTTTCAATATTTTGACTCCAAATTTTCAACATAGCCATTTTTTTCACACTACCTTATGAAGAGTACAGCTGTTATTTTTCACATCCTGTCCAAAACAGTTTTTCATACCTGTGGCACAGAATGGCATTTTGGCACAAATTTGAAAATTTTCACCTATGGGGTTTATGAGGTGGGGTCTTAAGACAACTGTGTTCAAAGTTTAGGGTCAGAATATGACACAAATGCCAAAGTTATGACCATTCATTGCAGTTTCATACACCTGCTGGTAACTTCAGAAATTTTAAATATTTTGACCCCAGATTTTCAAAATAGCTATCTTATCACTCCACCTCTTGAATGTCACAGCTGTCCATTTTCCAAATCTTGCCCAAAATGTGTTTTTGCACCTGTGGCACAGAATGGTGTTGCAGTTGTTCAGAATTACATTTTGGCAAGGATTTCAAAATTTTCAGTACCGGGTACATGAGTTGGTGTAATAAGATGGCTATTCTGACAGTTTGGTCACTGTTGTCCTATAAATGCAAGTGCAGAGCCCGGAGGGCCCTGTGGTTCCATAGCTACATACATACACACATCTAAGAAGGATGGGCATGCAGGGCCCAGAGGGACCTGTGCTCCCACAGACACATAAGGATATGATTATACTTTCTGAAAAAGTAAGGAAATTCATTGCAAAAAACATCTTTAATGCATCAGTTATGGTTGTTACAAAAGTGACAAAAGTAGGGAAATGTGGCATTAGGGTTTCCAACCCTAACACCCCACCTCCACCCTGCAGATATCGACAGGCCTCAAGGGGGTGCCTTGGAGTCAACAGCCCTAACACTCACCCCATTTTCCTATACTGTACCCATCTCATCATCTTTACTTATGGAATGGGGTGAGCATTAGGGCTGACAACCCAAGGCACACCCCGACACCTGTCAGTGTCTGTAGTGTCTGTAGGGTGGGGGTGGGGGTGGGTTGTTAGGGTTGAAAACCCTAACGCCACATTCCTCTACTTTTGTCATTTTTGTAGCAACCCTAACTGATGCATTAATGAAGTTTTTTGCAATGAATTTCCTTACTTTTTCAGATAGTACAATCATATCTTTATTTGTCTGTGGGAGTGTAGGTCCCTCTGGGCCCTACATTGCCATCCCTTCTTAGATGTGAATATGTATGTGGCTGTGGAACCACGGGGCCCTCCAGACCCTGTGCTTACATCTTTAGGACAACAGTGACCAAATTGTCACTTTAGTAACAACCCTAACTGATGCATTAACAAAGTTTTTTTGCAATGAATTAATATATCTGTGCCATGTATGATATATTCTGCAAATATCTAAAATATATCTGTAAAAAGTTATTGTATGTGTATGTAAAATATGCCGGAGATATATTAAGATATATACAGAAATAGTTTACTTATTAAAAGATAGAATTCTTTTTCATATGGAATATTAAAAAAAAGAAAACAAGCGTAGTCTTGGATCATGGCATGCTACCACTGTTTATAGTAAGCCACAGTGCACAGCAAAATGTACCAGATGAAGTCATAGCTCTAATATTCTCATATTTGGCAGTCAGTGTCATCCATTACTATCCAGATGGCTTTCCCATGCGGTGCATTCCATTGTAACTATGAGCACAGTAATAGCTTCTTACTCTCCAAGTCCTGAATGCTGGAAAATCCTGAGACCAGCTTGCAATCAGACTCCCCAAACTGGTTCCTTAGCCACAGGAAATACCATTCCTTGCCTTGATTTAGTGTGTGACGCAGTGAGAAATTCAGTTCAGATAAAATTTAGCGGAGAGAGGTATATAAAAAACAGATGCAAACTTGGGGTGATTTGACTGAAAATTTGGCTGCAAAGTTATTAGAATATTGCTTCCTTTCCAGTATCCATATGGCTCTCAGTGTATAGCTCTTTCAGTGGTTGTTGGTTCAAATCTCACACTGGGCACTTGAGCTTATATCCAAAAGCAAACTGGCAAGGGGTTTATTAGATTACTATTTACATATGTCAATTATGCAATTAATTAAATATACGGCAGACTACTTGCTAGATGGATGGATGTTTGAAATACTGTAAATGGGAACCTTTGAAGAAAAAAAGTAAACACTTATTAAATTAACTCACTGCCTAGGCTGCTGAGTTCATACTTACGTACATAGCATTTTTTCAATTTATTCCATTTTAGTTTCTGTTTACCAGGTAGCTATACTAGGCAAGTAAATGCCTATTTTCAGCCACAATCTGGGAGGAGGATACAGCAGTGTGAACCATAAGCACAGGTTGAATTACTGTGCAGAAAAATAACCAGGGACCAGACAAACAACATACACCAGAAGCAAGTAATCTACATACATGGATATGCATAAATAAAATATACAATCAAATATACAATATACATTGCAGATAATCATTTTATTAAAATTTTGGAAACATCAGTATAACATAAATGTGGCATACTGTTCATGGGACATAATGGATTGGTGACATAGCTGTGAAATATTTCTGACACCTATTTAAAAACAAATTCACTAAAAAATACCACCAACAGCTTAATCTGATTCAAGGTCAATTGGCATTCATCTGTATCCCCCTCCCCCCCGGGTCATGCCTGAAAATAGGCAGGATTTGTCTAGTGCACTTACCCAGTCAACAAAAACTAAATAAAAAAATAAATAAATAAAATTAAAAAAAGATATAATCATGTTCAACAACAACATTACCACTACAGCACCTTAAGCATAGATCATTTGATGGGATATGCACTTACATTACATAACATAGCAACCCAGATTACACAGTTTTGGCACAGAGATTCAGTTTTAAGCAACACCCACTGATTGACCAGTCTGACCAAGTGCCATTAACCACCCCCCAACCCCATTATTTGGACAGGTATCTACTTAGGAGCCCGATGTATGTGGGAATGGAAGGCCCATCTGTAGCTCTTTCCCACAATGATTAGGGGGCACAGGGGAGGTGAGACATTCAGGAAGTGTACATAGCAATGAGGAGACCTTCTCACCACAGATTGAAACATATTTGTCTAGAGCAATAGTTCTTGGATTTTGTCACAGTGAGCCTCTCCAAATCCATGGAAAAGATTTTGAGCCTCCCCCCAAAAACTGAAATAATCTTGGGCCTCCCCAAAAAAAAATAACATACTGTACTTTGTGCAGTACATCATGAATAAACTGAAACCCCTTTGAGTATGTGGCTTACATTCAGTTATTTGTCTTATACTGATGTGGAACCTTTGAAAAGGAGTTCCTGTGCTCAAAGGTATAATCTGAATAACAAGTAAATAAATATTATTATTCCGCTTATTGTAACCCCCCCACACACACACACACACACAGGCCAGCCTACTTGCTCAACTATTTTCATTCTTGAACCATTGTTACCCTTTGTTGCAGCACCTTCATGGGTCAGACTACTTTCTTTGTTTCCTCCCTATATGAAATAACTTGAAATAACCTTCCTACATACTTTACCTGTCCCCCTCCTTTCCTGCTCCTAAGCAATTTCTCTGGGATTACTTTGCTCCTTCCTGCTATTGCTCTTAGCACCTCTATGCTCAACCTTTGTATTTGGGCTGATCTGCCATCAGGCTACAAATTGATTAATTACCAGCACTCATTATTAGTTTATTCATATTTGTTTGCACTATTGTTCACTGTGTATTTCTTGATTGTTTTGCAGTTACATTTTGAAATGTATTCACTCCCTACCCTTCCCCGGGTACACCTGAAATGAGCCTTGGCTCATCCACCTTCCCTTGTCACTTATTAGTAAATAAATACATAAAATCCACTTACTAATATCCTCTTTCAATTTGTTTCCTCTCTTCACACAAAATATATAAAACTCAAAATTTAAATGCAGTACTTTTTCAGACATGCTTGAGCCTCCCCTGGAACAGGTTGGGGCCTCCCCGGGGAGGCTGGCCTCACCATTTGAGAACCCCTGGTCTAGAGTCTGCGTGACCATGTGACTGAATCTTTTATATGTCGCCAGCTGACCCACTGCATTAGTCCACTCTAGCACCAGGGGAACCACTGCTGATCTCCATTTGCCAAGGGTACTTCGTCTGGCCTCCACACCAACTGCCACAAGTTAGTTAATGAAGGTGGGAAGGTGAGGGGAACCCAGTGGGGCATGACACAACAGATAAAGCTGCACATCTAGCTGGGGATCTGTACCTACCACCTGCCAGCACACCTTCTTAATCCCCTCCAAATGTGCAAACAGGGACAGGCATGACCATAAGATGTGTAAAAGGGAACCTCCATTGGAGTGGCATTATCAGCATTTATCATTGTCCATCCAAGCCAAGGAGCTCAGGACCTGAGGAGTCCTATACCAGCTGTGGTGGACCTTATTCTGAATAAGCCAACTGCGGTTATGCCAGCAGTCAACATGTGTCCTGTAGCTTCAAGTGTCCCACTCTTTTTCTGTCAGTGTTAAGTCTAGCTCAGTGCACCACGCACTTTGTGCCTTCCTTATCTGGTTTACAAGTGCTTCACGAATGGCCAAGTGTATGTACCCCGAAAAACACAAACAGCACACTCACAGGGATAAAAGAGAACTTAGGTAAATACCAGATTGCGGTAGAAAATCCCGTTTAATGGGCAAAAAGTAACAAATAAAAGCAGAGCACAAATACTATATCTGCCCTAAACTCTCCCCTCCCCCCTCTCACCAGGATGCAACTGAAGCTATGTTATTACCAGATCAGTATATCTTCCCTGGAAAATCTTGAAAATAAATAAATAGGTACCTTATCTGAGAGTCACACTCTTATGGTGTATGTGTGTGTGTGTGTGTGGGGGGGCAATTACAGTACTTTTTGTTTTCATGATTACATGGAAAATTACATTAAACATTGCCAGGACACCTTGGGGGAGTAGAGGGAGTTGGGCAATATGTGGGTAGGGGGTTGGTCTAATCAAGAGGTATTAATAAAATCTACTAAAATCACATAGAAAAACGGGGTTGACTTATATGAAGGGTTGAACTATACTTGAGTATATACGTTAGTCCCCAAGATTTCAGAGCCACCCTGCTGCTGACTGCCCTGGTAGGAGAGCTCACATTTATGTTTTGCTGGGGGAACCTTTCAATAGCCCCCTAGGATGGGCCTGACCTGCTGCTGCCTGCCTTGTTAAGAGGTAATTTAAGCCCAAGTTCTGCACAGTTAACACTCTTGCTCCATTCCAAGGTGGACTGCTGTATTATGCTGTTCCATACATGCATACTAGAAATGGACAGACCACCTTGGAATGAAGTGGGGTGCTATCTCAGAACCAGGACTCATATTCAACCTACTAGGGCAGGTTGGTGCAGGACTGGGGTAATTGGAAGACCCCCATCCCTGAGAAGATATAAACATGAACTCTGTTGCCAGGACAGGCGATGAACAGGCAGAGCTAGAATCTGGGTGGCCACCGAAACATAAACTCCTCCATCAAATAATCAGTGGCAAGATTCAAACTTGTGATTTCAAGTTCACAGAACTCTACCCTAGGTGACTGCAAACAGGTTGTGTGGTATCACAGTAGCACAAAATGGATAGAAGTGATGGTACTGGTTCACACTGACCTTCTGAGTGCAGCAAACCCAAAGGTACTGGGTAACTTGTCTTTCAACTTAATTGTACCATTTCTTTACCCTATGGTTCTGATGAGCCCAAACTGACCCTGCCCAACCTGTCAGAACCACAAAAGCAGACCCACACACATCCCCAGTGGTAACACGTACTGTGTTACAGAAGGGACATGGGCGCCATCTTGTCTGCCTTGCCTGTTGCATGGCAGTGGCTAAGACTACAAAAGATAATAGGCAATTATTTTCTTCTTATGTAATACAGGACAGTATAATAAGGTATTGCATTGCATCCTGGAGCTTAGGAGCTACTTGTGAGTGGTTCTGGGAAAACCCAAACAATACTGCTAAATATAAAAGAGGTACTGTAGGATACTACTGTGAGTGCTGACATGAACAAAATTGGATATACAAATACTTACAAAACTTAAAAAGCTGTGAAAATAAGCTTTGAATGAGGAACAAATTTTATCAGCATTAAGGTACGATATGTAATTCTACTGATATTGATCTGTTCATTCAAATGTGAAATTCAATTAAAATCAGATGAATCCTATTTATGACATACAATAGCTGGAAGGGAGGGCTTTCTTTAAACTCCCTACAAGTGCAGAAAAACAAAGTTTGGTTTGAATTCCCTGCTGCAGCTGGACAACAGTGATAAGAAATGACAGAAGACTCCACTGGGAGTGAGACCAGGGGAGTTCCACCACAAGTTCCCCAAAAATGCACTTGGTGAATTCCTTTTCAATTCCACAGGCATCCAGCCACTCCAACAGCTTGGTGGAGGTCCATACATTATTCTTCCAAAAACACGCTTCTGAAAGAAGTTATCAACTCTAATGTAGTCAGTATATGTTTTGGTGCGTGCTGTATCTGAACTACAGCAGTCAAAGACCTTGTGGTCATTGCCACTGGGCTCCTTCAGACAAATAGGCAGTGAAAGTGTGACAAGATTTTTGTTCAATATAATGTCTAATGAGCCCATACTAGCAAGCAAAATTATTTTTCTCTTGTACACAGAATGTGGACCAAACTGATTCAGTTGCTTTTAGGAAAAACTAAGGTAAAACAAAATAAAATTTTCAGTTATAAAATGGTTTTTAAAAATTGTGAAATTTATCCAGCCCAGCGGCATGGAGGGCTGAGGCATCATGCCTTACCTCCTGCTATGCTGGAGACCTGTGTTCGGAGTGTGAGCAGGCCGCTAGGGGTCGGTCGGGATGGGAAAGGATCGAGTGTCTGGGGTACAGCTCTCCTCTCCCTGGGAGGAAGGGACGTAGGGACCAGCATCAGTCTGACACCTAGCGGTGGCTGGGTGCCGGCTGGCAAGGCCCCTCAAGCAAGTAGGGGAGGTGGAACAGATGGACGGCATGCTGTGGGAAGACACATGCACAGCACGACCATCGCCGTCATTGCACGTTCCACCTATGAGGAAACAAGAAAAACAAGGAAATGTACCAGGTGACTCAGATGACTGCCGTCCCTCATAGTCCACACCCTCAGCAGGAGCAGCCCTCCCAGAATATGGATCTTTACTCAGTGGGGATATGGGAGTCCCCGCCACCCTGCCACAGAGGGTACAACCATGGTGGAGGAAGGGAGAAGTCCCTGCCATGGTTGGGAGATGGGGCTTGAGAGTTGGCAAGAACATGGACTGACCAGCCAGGAAGAGGAGCATAAACAATGTAACATTTAAAAAAGACTGCGAAATGTGATTGGTAAAGGACCATCTTTATCTATGCTGATATCTCAATATAATAGCATGGATGACAAGCAGGTACTCTCTTCAATAAAAAAATGCTACTTCAAGGTAAGGGAACTGTTTCCCATTACCAGTATGGCTGGTGTATATTCAGAGAATATACTAAACTGTTCAAATGAAGGAAGAACTGCTTAGCACTGAGCTATTTCAGACACTTTGACTATATCTGAGTTAAGGGCATTTATTTTCTATGCTGTCTTGAGACTGGCCCGCGTACAAAAGAACAGCGTCATTTGCACACATGCATAAATGAGAACTGATACATGAACTGGGGCAGTCATTTGCAGTAGGTACTGTATACCAGAAACCAACAGATACCTAAAATGAGCCTGTGGAACAACCAAGCTGCTTTTAGGTAGATCAGAATCAACATCTTGAAGAACCTTTTTCTGTTTTCTCTCATCATAGTAGCTGTGAAACCCATTTAGTGTCATGGCAGAGAGGCCTAAGTATCGTAGTTTCCAATTATTATTCTGTAACTTCAGGTTTGCTCTGGATTCCAGCGGACCAGTCTGCTGCACTAGCCAAATTTGACCCACGAACACTCCCAGCAAAGTACGAATAGAATGGAGCCGGGTTCATTGGCTGCCCTTTCTGGTAGTCTGCGCCGTATTGGTCCCCAGCAAGCCGTCTGTACTATGATTGGCTGATTGCCTCACCGGAGCTGCCTGGCCTGCTGCGGCACCCCCCCTCTGTGGCCATCTACTGAGCTAGTAACTGGTCCTGTGCTGGAGCTGCCTGCTGTTTCAATTGCAGCACTCAGCTCACACCAGCGCTTTCACTTGGGCTGAACTTTCTTTGCAATAGCTTGTCTTCTGTAATTTTACTCATGTGCGCTCTCTGTCATTCTACAGTCTGCCCTCTAATACTTTTTACTTTTATTTGTAAATGTTTCTCATGCAGCTTCTGACAGTTTCAGATTTCTGATGTATGTGGTTACCTGACTTTGCCAGAAACAATTAACTCTGCCTATTCTGATTGCTGATTTAGAATGCTATTTTTGTTGCTGTAATATTTCTGCACTCTGAACTAGCTGTAGTCTGTTTTTGCCTAGGCTAGCCGTATTTAGACTGTTCTTTTTTGGGTTTTTTTTAGACATCACTTTTTAAGTTAGCCATATCCTGCAAAGATTCTGTCTCTCACCTGCAACCCCTACCTTTTTGTTTCATACCTTCTAACCAACTGCTTCTTTGCTAAAAAAAAAAAAAAAGGGGAGGGGAGGACCACTACCTTCTACTCTAATTCTTGGACCTCTACTAATCTCTGTCCTTCCTAAAACTGAGCTCCCTCTGTACTTTTCTTACTGCCTATCTTTTTCTGTTTTTCCCTTTTTCCTCTCACATCCCCTGCTCCCAGGTATAGCTGACAGTATTCATTTTTTCTGTCACCTAACTCTCTAATTTGAACTTAGTTTTGGCACCTTTTGCCACCACTGTGTCCTTCTACATTTGCATCTTTGCAACTGACGCCTTAACCCAGACAGTTCTCCTTAATCCTCTGTCCCACCGATGATTGTGCTTTGGCTTTAGCCATTCCTCGGAATAATTGCCCCTGAATAATTTATTTTCTGCCTTCTCCTGTTCACCCTTTGTCCTACTGAGGCACGCCCACCGCTTTAACAGCTACTGCTGCCCTTCTGCTTCTGTCTGCCTGACCTAATCCCCAACTATTTGTCTCCACAAATTTCAAGACCAGTATTCTCAGCTCCTGGAGCTGCCTCCCAGTGCAGTTCCACCTGCCCAGTGGAGCGGACGGCTGCACAAGCCAAATTTGACCCACGAACACTCCCAGCAAGGTACGGATAGAAGGGAGTCTGGTTCATTGGCTGCCCTTTCTTGTAGCCTACGCCATATTGGTCCTCGGTGAGCTGGCTGTACTCCGATTGGCTGATTACCTCCCTGGAGCTGCCTGGCTTGCTGCGGTCCCCCTCTGTGGCCATCCACTGAGCTAGTAGCTGGTTCTGTGCCAGAGCTGCCCGCTGTTTCAACTGCGGCACTCTGCTCACACCAGTGCTTTCACTCGGGCAGAATTTTCTCCTGCTAGGCCTGCCCCACCCCGGTCTCTAATTAAATACAGCTTGGCTCCACCCTGCTGCTTGAATACCCATCCTTACTGGTTACTGCTCATGGCAGGTTTGTTCTTAGCCTGGCCTACACCACAGGCATTCTGCTAGCTCCTCCGGTGAACTCTACTTTACTGGGTTGACTTCCGACTCAGTTCACTGAAATGGCTTGCTCCTCTCTCACGTTGTTGGGACTCCTGATCACCCTTCTTCCCAGTGTGGGACAATATCTCCTCGTTAGCACTCCACCTGAAAGCAGACCTTGCCTCACTGCCCTTATGCCGCATACTGTAATATTGTGTCTTCCGTGACCTCATATTCATTAGGTGCCCCTGGCACTCCTCAACCTTCTCGCCCACCTGTGCATGAAATCATGTTCCCTGTCTGTAGCAATGTCCTGGTGCTGTCCCAATTTACAGATGCCTCCAATAGCCCAAGATGGCATACTCATACTTCTGTCCACCTTAGAAGGAGGAACAGAGTTGAGCGACTATTTCCCTTCACCTCCAGACTCTTATTCCTACCATTACATTTACTCACTGGTGATGTGCACCCCAACCCTGGACCATCAAGAGGAGACAAAACGGCAGACCACAGGGGTTGTGATCTGAAAACTGCTGCCATGAATATCTGCAGTCTCCTGCCAAAAATAACTCCGCTCCAAGCTTGGATTAGCCTCCGCTCCCCAGACATCATTTGTCTGAACGAGACCTGGCTCACCCCAAAGACAAAGGATAATGCAGTTGCATTAAAGGGATATAGCATCCACAGACTTGACAGACCCAGGAAAAGGGGGGGGGTGGCTGCCTCATTTATGTTAGTGAAGACATACAGGGGTGTCTGTCGAAAATCTCGAGTACGTCTGACGACTTCAAGTTACTAGCAGTCGACCTCCAAAGAGGCAAGCAAAACAAATCCATTACTATTGGCATAGTCTACCTTCCACCTAGTAAGATAAACTTGGGGTTTGGCCCCATCCTTGATGCAGTCTCTAACGTTAAGAGGAACTCTGACATTATAATTACAGGAGACTTCAATAGTAATTGGCTCTCCAGAGAATCTAATACCTTTAAAGGTCAAGTCACAGGTGCTTATCTCTCACAGGTGGTAACTCAGTGCACCAGGCAAAATTACAGGACTGGCAAAGGCTCGTTACTGGACTGGATCCTAACCAACGGCCCAGCTCGGCTCAAACAGATAACGGTGCTCCCCGATTTCCTTAGTGACCACTCTTCAGTCATGTAAGTGGGTGAATAAGGAGGAAAAAGTTCCCCCCCATCACTATTAGGAGCAGAGTAACTAAGAGGGGCCACATGAGTGCCTTTAGGTCTGCCCTTGTCTAGGCAAACTGGTCCCACCTGGACAGACTCCATGACATAGACCAGGCTCTGGAATTCTTCGTTGACAAATTTACTGAAATAAGTGATTCCTTTGCCCCCTTAAGAAAAAGAAAAGTCAGGGGGACATCCAATGGACGGATCACACGAAACCTCCTTGATCGCTTCAGGGCTCATGATAACCTCTGGATTCTCACCAGGAACTCTGGCAAACCTCAGGATATACAGAACTACAGGGCAGCCAGAAACAAGTGCACTCACCTCACTAGGTTGGCTAAGGCGAAGTACTACAAGGAGCAACTAGACAGCACTTGGGGTAATGGTAAAAGGTTCTGGCATAATATCAAGGAATTACTTGGAAGAGATGACAGGGCACATCCTACTATGTTAAAGGTCAATGGTACTCCCACCTCAGATCCTTATTTAATAGCTGAATCCTTTAACGCCTTTACTGACCTTAGTGCTGTTCTCACCCCCCCCCCGCTTCCTTGAGCCCTTTGATCCTGACAAGTCTGCCACAAGGCAAGACTCGAGTATTCCAAGCTTTTATTTTAGGAGTGTCTCAACTAGGGAGACCAGAACCTACACCAGGAAGGTCCTAGAAAAAACTAGACTTGGAAGTGATAATACTGATATGAAGCTAGTAGCAGTTGCCCTTGAAGAGCTGCTACTCCCAATTGCCAAAATATTTAACAAACCGCTCTCCATGGCTAAATTTCCTGCCACCTGGAAGGTAGCTTTGGTGACCCCTGTACTAAGAGTGGTGATCACTCTAGCACAGCAAATTATAGACCAATTTCTATTCTCTCCCCCCTGTCAAAGGCGCTGGAGAGAATCGTGGCTGATCAAACCACTGAGTATCTCCTGAAATATGATCTACAGTGTCCGCAGCAGCACAGCTTTTGTAAGAGCCACAGTACCATCGCTCTCTTGTCGAATTCTCTGACTATGTGCATAAGGCTATTGATGAAGGCAAACTAGTGGGATCTATCTTTATAGATCTCACAAAGGCTTTTGACACCATTAATCACTCACTACTTCTCCTACAGCTGCGGCATCTAGGGTTCTCCTCTGAAGTAACACTCTGGTTTTCTGATTATCTCTCACACCAGAACCAGAGCGTATGGATCGGGCCTGTGGTATTCACCCCTAGGGAAATTAAACTTAGTGTCCCACAGGGATCTGTACTGGGTCCCCTCCTCTTTAGCCTGTTCCTAAATGGATTCCTGGAAGCCTGTCAGTCCCAGGTCATTTTGTACGCAGATGATGCAGTCATACTGAGCAGTAGCACTCATCTGGCCCAGGTACAGAATGAGCTACAGTCCACATTCAACACCCTGGAAGACTGGTTTAGCAAACAGAAGTTACTTCTCAATTACAAGATAACAAAAACCATGCTGATCTCTTGCTCCCAGCACAAGAAATCCTCTACTGGTTTTACTATTGTCAATAAACAGGCCGCCCCTTTACAACAGGTTGATACCTTTAAGTATCTCGGAGTCCACATTGATGATACCTTTGCCTTTGTACAGCACATTGACCAGGTCATCAAAGCAGTCAGTGTTAAGCTGGGTATCTTGTATAAACACAAGCAATACCTCACGCCTTCTGCCCTTCGACTTATGGTCTCCAGCGCCATACTGTCAGTTATTGACTACGGGTTGGTGGTCTACGGGTCTGCCTCTGACATCGCACTCAACCAGGTCTCAATTACTCGCAATAGGACATGCAGATTAATCCTGGATACTGATAGCTGAGCACACACCTGTACTCTCTATGAACTTACCAACTGGCTGAATCTCAACAACAGAATAAAGTACCAAACGTGCCTTTTGGGCAAGAAAATCCTTTTAGGGAAAGCCGCCCCCCCAAACTGCTACTACAGGCTGGCCACTCTTCTTATCGCTCTAGGGGTATGACCCGGTGCTCTTTAGAAGTCCCTTTCAGGAAACCTGCCTCAGCCAAAGATCCTTTTCCTACAGGGCACCCCTTCAGTTAAATGAAACCCCCACACAACTAACTACCTCTTCCAGTCTCCCTGCCTTTAAATTGGAACTGAAAAACCATCTCATTACTGCTTATACCTGTTCTTGCAGGTAGCCCATGCCTATTTCCCCTACACATGCTAGGTGAGGGGATGGCTGCACTCCCCCCTCCACTCACTGCCCAGCCGGGTCCTCGCACTTAATTTTTCCTTGATCCCCCTTGGCCCACTGTGTATCTTGTCCCTACCCTCGGCTCCCTTTTCATCTGCTTTCTCCCTCCTTCTTAGCTAACACTACCCCCTTGCTGCCCACCAGCCCTAATTTCTAGACAATGCCATGACAGGCGGCACCTCCCTTTGACCAACTGTTTTCTTATATGCCCTGGAGTCCTAGTGCTGAACACATGGTTTTAACTGTAGCTGTCGCTTCCCTGACATTGCAATGTACCTGTTGTCTTAGTGTTCCAGCACTTGAATTTTTTGTATTACATCCTTGACGCTGCAAGTTATCCTTACTGTACCTCCTGCTAAACCAATTCCTGTAATTTCATTGTTCATTGTAATCTGGCAATTGCATCTGTTGTATCACTCCTGCTCTTGATTATGTTCACTGTTCCTGTTTTTTAATTAATCATGTACTTGCACTTTTTGACATGGAACCTTTGAAAAAGTGCATTGTGCTCAAAGGTTAGTTACCGAAGAATGAAATAAATAAAAATAAATAAAAACTCACCACTGTACAATCAACTGGGCTGAGCTCCTCCTGAGGTATGTCTCACATTGCATATGGTCTCCTTGGGTACCAAATTCTGGGGTAGAACATTCCCTGAGCATGTAAATGGAATCCTCTCCCCTGCTTTCAACACTCCCTACTCCCTCACACCTGAAGCAGGCAACAGGTTATAGAGTCCTTTCTTTAGACAGAACACAACCCAAGTGTCCCTAAGACTCCCATAACTGTGGAATGCCCAGTACCATAACTTTGTTGTTCAACTTCTTGTCCATGAAGTCTAAGGTGAAGGAGTTCTATAGAGTCCTTTAATCCTGCTGTAACTGCCCCCTTCCTCCAACCACTACCTATAATTCTACAACTATGTTAGGTCAAGTTAGGATCATATAGAATCATAGAAATCTGATGGCAGATAAGGAGCTCTCTTGTCCATTGAGTCTGCCCATCCCCCCCCACTCATCACCTTTGTCCAGTGACATCCCCTTCTGACCAACCCCTTATGTCTGTTCCAGGCCCTCTTGAATCCCTCCATCGTTTCGGCCCCCACCACTTCCTCAGGTGGTTTATTCCAGGGCTCCCCTACCCTCTCCATGAAGTAACACCCCTCACATTGCCATTAAACCTTCCCACTACTAATCTATGACTATGACCCCTAGTTTTAGCACCCAATTTCTTTGTAAATAAGCTCCACTTCCTTACTTTATTAATCCCTTTCATATACTTCAACATTTTTATCATGTCCCCCTCTCCCTTCTGGTCTCCAGTGGGTACAGATCCAGTTCCCTCCTCCTCTCCTCTCCTCATAGGTCTTCCCATGCATACCTTGCGCCATCTTGGTTGCCTTCTCGGAACCCTTTCAATCCCATCTATGTCCTCGTGTAGATGAGGTCTCCAGAACTGGACCCTGTACTCCAACCTGTGCCCACATAGTTGTTATTTTTGCTATATATCCTCACTGCTGATTTAATTATACCCACTGTGTGTACAGTAGAGTGAGCCATGATTCAACATAGCTTCTTGCAGTATTACTCTGGAATACTGCAGCATGCTGCAAGGAATAGTGCAATTCAAAGGTAATTAAGCCCTTTCGTCATGCCATATTTTGTAACATGTCATTTACTGCAGGTTGCTGCATCGCTTCCTGTCTGTCTCCACTGTACTGTGCAGTAAATGATATGACACAAAATAGTGCATGACAAAAGGGCCTAATTACCATTGAACTGCGCTGTTCCCTGCAGTATACTGCAGCACTCTGCAGTAATACTGCAAGGTGTGGTATTGCATCCTGGATGGCTCCAGTTTACATGAATGCCTGCTGTTTACTCATGCGGTTTGTATGGTAGTGTACTGTTGCTGTGCTCACCCCTGATTTACTACCTGTGAATTCTCTTCTTTATTGCCCCCCCATTCATTACAACTGGAGGGAAATGAGCCTCCTGGACACTGCTTGTTTGCCTGGTACAATATGTTTTAAATAAAAATAAATAATTTCAGAAAATAATTGTAGGTCAAATGTTAAAGTTAAGTACAATTGCACCATTTGCAGTAGAATCTAATGGTCTGAAGTCCAAATATGACACCTCAACCATGGCCACCTGGCACTTTTTGGCCTTGACAGTGAGTCTTGCCTTTTGTATCCTGCCCAACACTTCCTTCAGATGGGACAGGTGTTCCTTCCAGCTGATACTGAAGATGGCAATATCATCCAGATAAGCTACTACGTACTCTTCAGCACCCTGTAGCATCTGATTTACTAACTGTTGGAAGGTGGCAGAGGTGTTCTTCATTCCAAAAGGCATCACCTTAAATTCAAAGAGGACTATTGGGGTGATGAAGGCTGATCGTTCCCTAGCTCTGGCAGTCAACTCCACCTGCCAGTACCCCTTTGTCAGGTCTATGGTTGTTAGGTAGGTCGCCCCCCATAACTTGTCCAACAACTCATCTGTCCAGGGCATTGGGTGGGCATCAGACTTTGTGACTGTACTGAGTCCATTATAGTCCACACAAAAGCGGGTAGACCCATCTGGTTTGGGGATGAGGACTACAGGCAAGTTCCAGGGACTGTGGGATTTCTGGATTACCCCTAAATCCAGCATTTCCTCTACCTCCCTCCTAATGTCATTTAGGATGGCCTCAGACACCTGATAGGCTGTCTGCTGTATGGGCGCTTGCGTCCCCGTGTCTATGTCATGGGTCGCTAAGGAGGTTCATCCGGGCTTGGCTGTAAACAAAGCAGAAAAGTCCTCTAAAACCTCCCTCACTTCCTGGGTCTGTTCTGGGGTCAACTGGGACGACAGCTTAATTGTCTCCACAGAGGACTCCCACTTGCTTTCTTCAAGCAAGGCCAGGAGGGGGTCTTCTTCATCCCTCCCCTCCCCAGGACTACAAACTGCAAACACCATGTTAGCCCTATAAATATATGGATTTATCACATTGACAT
This sequence comes from Neoceratodus forsteri, assembly GCA_016271365.2. NCBI lineage: Eukaryota > Metazoa > Chordata > Ceratodontiformes > Ceratodontidae > Neoceratodus > Neoceratodus forsteri. Next base: position 946,379,066 of record CM028136.1, on the reverse strand, counting down.
GGTACATCCTATGGGTATGTCTCCTGTCAGGCAGTTCTACAATATAGTTCACATCACTGACCTGTTGGACTACCTTGTATGGTCTCGCCCACCCGGCCTGCAGCTTGTCCCTCCAGACTGGAATTAAGATCATTACTTCCTGACCTGTGCTGTACAAGCAAGCTCTGGCTCTGCAGTTGTACCAGACTTTCTGCTTCTGTTGAGCAGCTGAGAGGTTACTTTGAGCCACCCCCATAAGCTCCTTCTTACTTAAGGACATACTCCACTATGGGAGTTCCCTGGGTGGTGTGCTTGCCTTCCCAGTCTTCCCGGATCAAGTTTAGGGGCCCATGCACCCTACGTCTACATAAGAGTTCGAAGGGAAAGAACCCTGTCGACTCTTGGGGCACCTCCCTGTATGCGAACAACAGGTGGGGAAGGTATTTCTCCCAGTCCCTCCCATGCTGTTCAGCAAATGCTTGGAGCATCATTTTTAGGGTACCACTGAATCTTTCCACAAGCCCATTAGCTTGTGGGTGATAAGATGTCATGCATCTCTGTACCACCCCACACTTCTCCCACAAACACTTCATCAGGTCCGATATGAAGTTACTCTTTTGATCAGCGATAACCTCCTGCAGAAACCCAACATGGGAGAAAATCCCTAGCAATGTGTCTACCATGTTGTTTGCCTTAACTGAGGAGAGGGCAACTGCCTCTGGGTATCAGGTGGCATAACTGACCACCATCAGGATAAACATTTTCCCAGAGCAGCTTGGGATATTCAAGGGTCCCACAATATCCATTTCTACCCTTTGGAATGGTCCTCTACAATGGGTAAGGGAATTGGGGCAGCTTTTGTTTTACCACCTGCCTTCTCTATCTGTTGGCACCAGTGACAAGACCTGCAATATTCCTTCACCTGCTGGGTGAAGTTGGACCAATAGAAATTTGGGGCTAATTGCTGCATAGTGTTAGTGATGCGCAGATGTCTGGACATGGGGATGTCAGTCGCAGTCTTGAGCAACTGCTCACAATATCCCTGGGGAACGACAAGCTGCCTGCCCATCACCCCTCCCTCTGTCCTCATGTCCTGTGTATGCAACAGTCCATTGTCTGCCTGCAGCCTCATGACTCACAACACACCTAGGGTGTTGATTAATCCCCAATAACCCCATACCCTGTCGTGGGGTATTGCTTACATCCAATACGGAAAATTACAGTTCAAGACATTGCACAGGTGTTCAGGTAGTCTAATGGTTCTACCAGTCATACCCCCAAAAGGGGTACACTGGGTAGTGACTGAAGGAGTACCCCTAATTGCCATAAGGAGTAAAGGCAATAAGGAATCCCCATGCTTGGGATTGTCCTCAATGAATGTGGATAACATGGTTTTTATCCATTTGTTGACTTTTTCTACCTGGATTGAAGATTGAGGGTGGTAAGAAATGTGAAATTTCTGGTGGACACCAAGAAGTCTGAGTGTTTCTTGCATCAACTCACCTGTAAAGCTGGTTCCTTGATCAGAGTCTACCTTGAGAGGTAGGCCCCACCTGGAGAACAACTGTTATACCAGGATTTTGGAAGTTACTTTTGCTGTGCACGTAGAGGTGGGAAAGGTCTCAACCCACTTTGAAAACAAATCAGTAATTACAAGAGCATACTTATTGTTTCTGCTTGTATTTGTCAATGATCCAATGAAATCAATTTGGATTGCATGCCAAGGGCCAGATTGTCTCTGGGGGAGGAATTTAGCATTCCCTTTGGTTGGAATTGGATTGTTTTATACACAGATCAATTGTCAATGTAATGTTGACATCTGTGGACATACCAGGCCACCAACCCACAGTTTTCAGCCTTTTGACTGTGTTTTCCACCCTCTGGTGTCTTCCAGTTTCAATGTCATGTACCTGATGGATAAACCCAGATCACAGCGATGTTGGAACCACCAACAATCTGCAGTTTAGCTTCTTAGACTGGTACAATACCAGTTTGCTGTCATGTGACAGATGTAGTTTTGCAGCATGTCTCTTGTAGGGGTTGTTGGTTGGTAACTCTTGCTCAGTTCCTTTGTCTAGGAACCTGAACACCTCTTTTATCTGTGGATCAGATTTTTGTGCAATCGATAGATCCAATGGGACAAAATTATCTTTGTCCTTTTTGATGGTTGCAATGTGTATTGCTGCCCTAGCACTGGGATGAGACATCTTCCAAATGACCCCCCCCGAGCACCATCCTTGGCAAGGGTGTCTGCTCACTCACTGAACTCATAATAGGGTTCTGACTTGGAGTGGGCTTTAACTTTGTGAATGTACAGGTTGTGCTTGAATTGTTGAACCAGAGCATCAATGTATGTAAAAAGATCTCAGTGCTTGATAGGAGTGCCATCAGAAGAGATGAAGGAGTTCCTTTGCCAGAAATGTAGCAATTCTATCAAAGAGCAACAGACCCAGTCTGAGTCTGAGAAAATAATGGTATCTGCAGTACCACAGTGTACAAGTTTGAGAGCACAGGCCACAGCTGCCAATTCTGCACACTGGGAAGATGTAACACTGCAGCGTTTAGAGGCTTGCACAGAGTTACCATTGGGATATTGGATCAGCACTCCTAATCCAGCCACTTGTTCTCCCTCAGTGTATGAGGTAGAACCATCAGTAAAAATGTGACACAGAGAGGTGTCAGCTAAATGTTGTGATGTGGCTGGAAGAAAAGGGCCTGGATCAGGCAAGTCAGGAGGCTGGAGTCCACAGTCATGAGGTTCTCCTGTGTACAGGAGACCATGAGCCAGAATTGAAGGCATCTTGGTGGTGTGGATCTGAATATTTCAATTCTGCAAGAGAGGAGACCAATGAGTTAGTCTGGTGTTGGAAACTGAACCATCCTTCACTATGTCTGATAGAAAAAAGTTGGTTGGGGTGTGATTGATGTGTAGTACAATGTGTGAATACCCTATGATGTACAGAAAATGTTTCACAGCCCAGAAGGTAGCCAAAAGGTTGTACTTCAGTTCATCTGGTGAGAACATCTGGGTAGCAGATGCAATGGGCCTGAAAATCCCATTAGCCTTTTGAGCCAGCACTGCTGACATGACAATGTCAGAGGTAGCAATTTCCAAATGGAATGGTAAGGCTGGATTTGGATTGACCAGAGCTGGGGCAGAGGCCAAAGATCATTCAGCAGGGTCACTGTGTTGGTATGAACAGGACCCTATGTTCATGGGACATCTTTCTTGAGCAGCTCATACAGAGAGGCAGCCTTTTGTGCAAAGCCACAGATAAAATCCCTGGAATAGTTAACCATTCCCAGGAAACATCTGAGTGTAGCCACCCTTGTGGGCAGTGGCAGATCTTGTAGGCCTTGGATAATGTTCCAAGCTAGGTTTTGGCCTGCCTCAGTAATACACAGGCCAAGGAAGATGACTTCCTTTTTGCAAAGTTGTACTTTACCAGGGTTGCACTTGAGGCCTGCCCTCTGTAAAAGGGTCAGATGTTCATCAGGGACAGCAAAACGCTCCTTCTTATTGGTGGTGGCTAGGAGTAAATCATTCACATATTGCAGAAGGCACTGAGGGGTAGAGAAATCCTGTAAGGCATCCTTCATATGGAGATGGAAAAGTGATAGGTTATTATGGAAACCCTGCGGGAGTCTTGTCCAGGTGTACTGGCACCCATCAAAGGTGAAGGCAAACTTGTACTGACTGACATGTTCCAAAGAAAGTGACCAAAAACCATTGGAGATGTCAAGGGTGCTAAACCAGGTGCGATTTGCTGTTAGCAGTTTTAGCACATCAGGTGCTACTGTAGGTGAGCAGCTAGGGGTGACTTGGTTAAGTCTCCTGAAATCAATAGTGAGTCTCCAAGAGTTTTGGGGTTTCTTAACAGGCCATATTGGTGAGTTAAGGGTTGAGACACATGGTCGAAAGACACCTTGTTAAAGGAGTGATTTAATGGTTTCTCTGAGTGATGGTAAGGCTTCTGCAGGGAAAGGATATTGTCTGTCTGATTGGCTCAGGGTCTGGGACTTCAATGTTGGTTTGCATTCTTCCACAGTCATATTTGTGTTTGGCAAAAACATCAAGATGTTTTTGCAAGATGGGCAAAAGTTCCTTGAAGAACTCATGAGTTTGGAGCAGAGCTATGACGTCATATTCCTTGTTGTTAGCTGAGATTTCAGCAACAACATGGGAGTCAGGAATCATGACAGCATGGTATTGTTCCCTGATCTGTATCAAAAGCCTATTGACTAGGTCAACCACATAGCCATGAAGAGCTAAGAAGTTAATTCCTAGAATACTGGGATGATGACATAATACCATGAGATCAAAAATAAAATCCGTGGTATGGGTCCCCAATACCACAGGAAGCACAATGGAATGGTAGGCAATCAGTGTAGTGCCGTCCACACCTTGTGTGTTGGTCCTCCATCCAGTGGACCAAGATGAAGAGGAAGGGTCCTCATCATGTAATATAGACATGGCTGCATCTGTATCCAAAAGTACAATGAGTTGGCGGCCCCCAACCATGGCCTCGGTACAAGACCGTCCGTTAGTATCAATGGTGATCTGATTGACAGTGCAGACTGGGGCCTGTAATAGTAAATCTGAACTATCATTGTCAATTGCATCCTCTGGTGGCTGCTGGAACCATACGCCTGTGGGTCCTGTTGAACTTCTTCCAGGTCCAGTGGAGTACAGTGTACAGTGGAGTACAGTGTACAGTTCTGGAGACCATACCTACGTAAGGACATAGACAGGGTAGAGAAGGTTCAGAGGAGGGCAACAAAGATGGTGCATGGGTTGCATCACAAGTCCTATGAAGACAGGTTGAAGGAACTGAACATGTACTCCCTGGAGGAGAGGAGGGAGAGAGGGGATATGATAGAGACATACAAGTATCTTACAGGGAGGAACAGGGTGCAGGAAAACACTATTTTTAGCGAAAAAGATGTTTCAGGACTAGAGGGCATGGGATGAAGTTGGAGGGAGGACGCATTCTAGAGGAAACATGAGAAAGAATTTCTTCACAGAACGGGTGGTGGACAAGTGGAACACCCTGCCAGAGGAAGTGGTGGGGGCTGAAACAATCACGGGATTTAAGAATGCATGGGATAGACATAAAGGAATTCTAGAGGTCAGGGGTAAGGGGAAATAGACTTCTAGGAAAACAAACTGAACTTACAAGCTCAAATGGGCAGACTAGGTGGGCCATAGGCCCTTATCTGCCAACACTGTCTATGTATCTATGTATCTATGTATCTATGTAGGTCCTGAATGGGGTACAGATGTTACTGCGTGGTAGTGGCTGCAACTGACAGTATACTGCAATTTGGGCCTGATGCAGCCTGGCCAGAGGAGGTTCTGGTGTCTCCTTGGCCTAGTGGAGGTAGGGCCACAGGTACAAGTACTGCTACGGCCTGGTTTGAAATAGACTCAGCCACAAACTGGACTTGTCCAAAAAGCTTCCAGAGCCTTTTATTTTCTTCCACTACCTGTGAGTAGGAAATTCCAGTTGCCATGATTATCGTTTTGGTTGGAGTTGTTCCAGTTCTTTTGTTTATTCTTGTATCTACTTCGTTGCCCCCTTCCTTGATGGGGTTGTTTGTTGTCGGAGGCAGTATCCTTGCCATCCTGGGTCTTGCTTTCCACAGTATAGTGGGTTGTGGGCTTGCTGGCATGTTGTATAGTGGCCACCTTGGGTTTTGAACTGGAACTGAGATCTCACAGGTAGAGCTGGAAAACTTGTTCTGTTCTTGCTAGGATGTCCTCGAACTTGTCAGTTCTGGGAAATACCACAGGTTTGACCTTGTCATGGACTGCTTGAAGCATGTTCCAGATAAACAAGGATTTGTACTCGATCTGGTCCTCATCGGCTCCCTCTTGTGAGAGGCCTTTGCTGGTGCAGTAGGCCAACCATAACCACTGATGGTATGACGCTGGACTTTTTTTGGCATATTGTTTTAGTTTCTCTCAAGCTTGGAAGGACACCCGTGGGAGCAAGATTTGGGTTGCTGCCCATGCCAAGGAAGATGGCACACAAAAAGTATATAGAGGAGCAAGAGGAATATTGCATTAAGGGTCTGATTCACAAAAATGGTGGCGATAAGCTCCCTGAGACCAAGTGGAGACAGGTGCGATCCACAGCCCTATCTCCCACCCCCTACTGGCATACAACTCCCGTACAAGGGCTGTGAGTGGCACTAGAGGTATTCTGACTGGAATGTCTGGGTATCCAGTTGGATTCCTGTCCTGGTTCTTCAGTGGATCCCTGCTCTCTGAGTTTCTGGAAATCCCAGAATATGGCACCCTGTATCGACCATTCACAGGTTGCCATATCTCCTATGGGCACTGGTCAAGTTTTCAGGTTGCCACAGGCTGGTGCCAGTGACTCCCAGCCCCATAACTTTGCACCTGGGGCTGGGGCCAGTGGGGCAGGGGTCATTTGGACCCAGGCTAGTGAGTTATGGCCAGGCAGAGAGGGATGCATTGGCTCTATGGCAGCCCCTAGAGTCGCATCACCTCTGCCCTATTTCCTGGCCATGTTCACTTCCCTAGCAGCACTCTGGATCAGCTGAGTGGCTGCTCCCACCCTCTTGACCACCAGTGGCCCTTACTGGCAAAGAGATAGTTGTGTAGCCAGGGACTGGGCATGGATGCTGCGGGATACCTTAAAGGTGCACATCTTGCATGTAGGGAGCACCCGCCACTTTCCATGGTACTCTGTAAATGTACTGTATGTGGATCTGGCCCCATTGGTAGGAGATGCCTGGTCTCCAGACCTGAGGAGTCCTGTGGCAGAGGCAGCCAGGTTGCAAAGCTGTAAAAAAGTAAAACCAAACACACTTACATTTGTGCCCAGTGCCCATCATAGGTAATTTTCTGGACACTACATATGAACTGTAGCCAAGGTGAGTGTGTGGAAGAGCAGTAAATCAGACTAGCTGAGTCCAGCATAATACTAGCTGTTCTCAGCTGTGCCAAATAACTTAGGGCACTCTGGCATCTCTGTCTCCTCTCCTCATTGGTGCTCTACTTCTCTCCATGGTGGGCATCGCACCAACCCAACATCTGTCCCATACAGATATGCAGTGGTTGAAGCAGCACAGGTTACAGATTCTCCAGCTATAACTGGCTGCTCTTTGCAGCCACAGTGGCAGATGGCACTCTTCTAGGGTTGCCACCTTTGGATGAGACAATAACCGGATCTTAAGCTCCACCCCAACCCCACTCCTTTTCATGACTCATCATGTATTGTTCCTCCTAGAAGTCCATTTGTTATATCAGTAAAAAACACTTAAAGCAGCAGTTAAATAAAAATGTTAAAGATACTGTACTGTGCCTGTTAAAGTTACTTTCCTAGGTTCTTCCTAATTATTTATTTACTTATATATTTATTTATTGACATTGGTTAACCAGATAAACATACAGAGATAAAAGAAATCTCATTAACAGATATGATCTGGGGGGAGACAAGGGAAATACTGTAAACAGCATACAATAGTATACATACTTTGTATCTTTTTTTTGCTCAATTTCCTGTTCTTGTACACAGTACTATTTCAAAGCCAAAGAAATGACCATAGTGTTTTCTTGAGGAAAAAAATAATTTTAAACATTTAAAAATGCCTAAATTATGTTAGAGATGAAAATGTTTACCAGCAAATGAAAATGGAGGACAACTGGCTCTGTTACTGTTACAAAAGGTGGGGGCAGCTGTGCTGCTATGCCACTTTAAGATGCAGTGGAAAGATTAGGTTAAGTAGGTGCTAATGGTGTTAATGGCCATACTTTACACCTCCCATGGTGACTGCATTCACAAACAAAAGGCTACATTGACAACAGAACTTGCTTGTAACATGGACATGTTGCTGAAACAATGAATGAATTTGTTTCAAAAGTATGTGAGCACTCAAATTTGCTCAAAAACCTGATCAGCACAGAGCAAAAACAGATTACCTGATAGGGACCCTGATAACCTGATCACGAGGTAAAAAACCTGACAGGTGGCAACCCTACACTCTTCTCTGACTGTCTCTCTCTCCTCTCCTTGAGTCCTCATCATCTTCACTAATGCTCCATCACCCAGGGGACCAGTTGTTGCCTCCCTTGGTTTTACAGCCACCACCCCCCAGCTTGTTTAAATGCTTATCCAAGCAGCATTTAAACCTCCCACTAAGTACTTTGGTCCCCTTCTTGGAAGGCCGCAGGCCATCTCCACTATAGAAGCCCATATCTTCCCAGGTTGGGCCCCCAGTCCCCAATGTAGCCAAAGGACTCCTCCATGCATCATGCCTTCATAACCTTTCCTTTCCCTGGCTATACACAGGTAACACCTGGGCAAAAGCAACTGTGCATGCCACCTGCTTTGAGGCCCCTCCACAGCTCCCTGAAATTATCCTGCACTACACCTCTCATTTGTCCCAGGGTGGAAAATGATGCCTAGTTCCCTCTCATCTCCTGCTGCCTTAGCAATCCTATGGATTCACTCCCCATCCCTCCAAGGCAAAGCACCTCTCAGGCACTTCACCTCCTTCTCCCGTGCTCCCCCATACACCCAAGTCTATCTCCTAACAATAATGTCCCCCACCAGCAGCTGTTTCCTTCTCATCTGGGGGCCTCTTCCTCTCTCCCCGTGGCCTCCCCTTCTGAGGACCTCACTTCCTCCCTTCCCACTGCTGTGGGTGCCTGCTCTTGGCTGCCCCATCCTGCCAGTGTGTGTGTATGTATATATATATATACACGTTTTTTTCCTCACTTAGTGAGGGTCCCCCAATGGAGTGCCAGCTGACAGAACAGGACACCCCCCATTCCAATTAACAACAACAACAAATGTACCTTTGTGTAGTAGCTGTGCAGCTGCTGTTTGATTCTGGTTGCCTAGCCATAAGCAACAAGTGAAAGTGCAGACACCATGTCCTGCTCAACCCCAATCAGAGTCCCATCCTATGAAACTGTCTGGAGTGCGCTTAATTAAAAAATAATCAATAAAACAAAAAGAAAAGTCACGTATCTGAATACAGTTGGGGAGAGGGAACATATCAGCATTTCTTCCGACAGCGACACAAACACCATAGTGCCAGTATCCCGAATGCTGTCTCGCGCTATCTTCTGTCCACCCATACTGCAGACCCAATATCGCCACTTGCTGTTAATTGCTGTTAATTCCGAACAGCACTTTAAAACAAACTGCAGTTTTGGGGGGAACATGGAGGGATGAATGTGTGTGTGTGTGTGTGTGTGTGTGAGGAATGAAGCATGCCATCCTTCAACCAAGCACCCAACTGCAAGTAAAATAATACTGCCTATCAGCACCAGTACGGCCATGGTTCAGACAGTACCTCTGATGCATGAAATGCACTGCTTGGTGGGGGGGTAGCAGCACACTACACTGCTACTGGAGGGGGGCAGCAAACAGAAAGACACCTATAAAAGTGGGAAACTAAAAAAATACTGTCAAACATAGCAGTGCTCTACTCTGGTGAGTATACCAGTAGAGGTCCTACTTTACAAGAAAATGGATTTACTGTTAATTTTTACTTACGGTACTTTAACTGTTTTTTTTTTTATTTTGTAATATTTAATAACAGTGTTTACAGGAACCCATTTTCTAAGCATAATAATCACCTCCAGGGTGGGTGGTATGAGCTATACCAGTCCTTTCAGGGGCTATAAGGCCCTCCGTCTGTGGCGTCGGGCCTCATTACACCCTTGGGAGATCCTGTATAGCCCAGCACAGCCCACCTTGTTGGGAATTATTGCTTACACTGCATTGCATACCAACTGCTTGATTCCCCTTCCCCTTTTCAAGAAGTTCTTGGAGAGTAGCTGTATCTGTGCCCCATAAAATTGTTCCCTTTTGTCCACTTAATTTGAGATTTGTACATCACAATAATGCAAGTAAATTATAACTAAGTCACATATTATTCTATAACCCTTATCAGGCTAATACATTAGCAGCCATATTGCCCCGACCACATCTTATTATAATGGTGATGGGAGTACTCCAGTCCTGTCACAATTATATCTATGGGGGAGGGGTGTTGGCAGTGCACTGACAAGAGACCTTCTGAAATTACTGTTACCAAAGTCATTTGAGTTCTCTCAACAGTGTGTGATGATTTTCTTTTGTTGTTGTTGTTTAAATGTACTCTGTATCCACAATGTGTCAGAATCCCTGTGACTGAGAGTGCAGATTGGTTCTGCTGTTTGGAATTTGAACAATTACATGTATAAGAAGCACTCTGCACTCAGTAAACCATAATGGCAAAAAAGCACACATGAAGCACAGAAGTGTAAAAAGTGTTTCTTTTTTATGGCTGTGTCGTGAACATGAACATTATGGAATCACAGGGAGGGTTGGGAGAGCACTGTGGAGGCACGTGACTGGACCGCTGTCCGTCAGGCTTCCACAGTGCTCTGGTGAATGTCCACTGGTGCTGTTCATGCAGCTTTTCCTCTGTGGGCCACATAAACACCCCCCCTTGGTGGCGCTCTACATTTTCTTCTACAACTGTGGAAGTGACAGCCACCATGCCCAAGATGGTGGCTCTGACTCAAACTGCACATCCAGGAGGATCACAAATGCACAGTTCTGTCGGCACTGCCATCTTGCAAACAGCAGACTTTGATGTGGTGTAAGCTCTGAATATTCTTTTACTCGCTCTCGCTGCACTCCCGTTGCTCTGAGTAGCCGTATCGGCTCTAACCAGAGTTTGTTATTAAAGTGCTCTTGCAGATTAAACAAGTGATGTGTTTTGTACCATCACCTGGGTGCTCTGTCAAAGGGTACCCTTGACAAAGCCCCCCTTATGTTGGTGCAAAACATGTTGGGTATTGTGGGGTAGCATTTTATTTTTTTTATTTGACATTTGGAAATAACCTTTGAGCCAAGGCTCTTTTACAAAGGTTCCACGTCATGTGAACAGAGCATAGACATTCAATCAAGAATTGGGACGTTGGAGACACTGTAGAGCACAACAATCAGGAATAGGTTACAGAGTTTCTTAGACATTTAAAACACTATACAGCATATGGACATCATCCTTAGTTGATTATAAGTGCAGGTAAGGTGCAGAGGCACTAGAGGTTAGGTTAGGTTGGGCAGATGGTCAGTAAGGACAGGAGTTTGGTGGGGGGGCTCTAGTAAAAATGGTCAGGGAGGCAGGGGCTGAGGCCAGGGAGGCAGAGACCCATCCTAGCACAGAGACAGGGAGGGGGGAGGGGGTGAGGGCGGACAGGAGCAGCCCCTTAGAGTGATTCAGAGGCATTGTCAAGGAGCGTGTGGGAGGATGGCTTCTGTCTCATGTTGAGAATAGTTGCTTCTTAGCAGAGCCAGGCCTGATCATCCAGAGTCTTTATAAGCCATTGAAGAAGCAGGTGCACACAGAGCTGCAGCAGCATGTCTTTTGTTTAATCTGCCTGAGCACTTACATAAAAAGAAGCACTTTCCACACTTCTGGGCTTCGTGTGTATCATTTTCCATTACGGTTCACTAGGTGCACAGTGTGTTCGTGCTTCCTGTTGATTGTCTGACTCTGGCACCCAGCTCCTAATGTGCAGTTCCTTGTGATTTATGCAATTGCATCTATGTCTGCAACAGAGTTACAAAGGAGTTGGGAAAGAAGGAGAGGTGATTGTGGGGGACGGGCATAAGATTACGAAATGAAGAAACAAGAGTACAGAATAAGAAAGTTGACTTGCAAAGCCAAAAATCTTTGGAGTAGAAACCAGTGCTGCATACCTATTTTGATTACAGCAGCACTCATGCCAACAGGGGAAATGATGCTGGCGGTGCAAGCAAAGATAAGGGGCTGATAAGGTGTTCATTACTCTTACAAAATGTGTCAGCCCAAAATTCCTAGATAAGAAAAGTGATTTTAGGGGAAAAAAAAACTGGAATAAGCTTGAACGATTTCTGTTCCATAGGGAAATGAGAGCCAGCTGTCTTTCATTCCACAACATTTATTATAAATGTCATCAAGCATGCCAACATTTCTATATATTTCCAGGTATACATTTCTTGTGGCTGGGTTCATATGCATCTTTTTTCTCTGGTTATCTCCCAGAACAACCCATCCCCCCCAGACCAGAGAGCTCTTGAGTCAGTAATGACATATAGCCTTGACTGCAAGGGGTACAGATGGTGGCCTCTGAGCCCCTACTAAATCCCACTCAGAATTCATCTCCAGACAGTACTGTAGAGTGATGCACTGACCCTGCCTCCCTGGAGATCAATCGTGTCACCCCCATAATGGAGGCAGTGTGGTCTAGTGGTTAGACTAACAGCATGGAAAACAAGAGAGCGTAGGTTCAGATCCCACTAGAGTGAAATACTGTGTCACCCTGAGCAAGTCATTTAACATCACAGTGCTCCAATCCACCAAGCTGCACAAATGGGTAGAAGCAGGACTCTACAGAAAATGAGATGTTGCATGCATGCCATTTAGGACATCCTTGGTAAATAAATTAAAATGAATACCATCCTTGCCCTTCTCTAGCCCACTGAACATATGACTGAGGTCAAATTGGTGTTACTTGTACTTATCCTTGGGAGTAGCATAGTGTGTCAGATTTTTACATTTCTGCTGGATGCTGATTCTTCTTAATTCATATTATATCCCCCCTTGCACCAGCTCTTACTCTCACAGGAACTTTGAAGAACCTCCCCCTTCCCCACCTACCTTACATCTGTCAGCACCACAAAGCCTTGGTTTGCCCCACTGGGTGGGTACATGGTGGGGGGATGTACCCCCGAGCGTGATCATTGTTGGGTAATGAATGAGGTGGTGGAGGCAGCATATACCAGGGTCCCATTAAACTGGTAACAGGGACACTTTTCCTTGTTCTGGTGTGCATTTCCCTAAGTCCCTGATAGGTGTTGGCATGCAAGAGGAACCAATGCAGGTACACACTCACTGCATGTACAGCACAGGTCCCCAGTCAATATCCCCCCCTTCCACTTGAAGCTGTCAGCCGCACTGCCACCTGGGGCCATCCAGGTGGCAGTATTGCAGCCAGGAAGGAGTCCCTGCCTCTCAAGAGGAAACAAGTGTACTCTGGGATGCTTTATCCTCTCCCCCCCCCAAGCATGCCCCCAATGAGCCAGGCTCAATCCCAAACCCAGGTCACTGGCATCGCAACTGGATGCTGGTTCTTCACTTGAGTCTCTCACAGCTGAACCCCATTGGTGAAATCAGTCACAGCCAGTTCAGGGACGCTGTAAGGGTGGCTTTCCTTTTTATTACAGTGAAAAAGGGAAGGGGAGGGAGTCACAGGATATCCTGATATATGCACACATATGTTTTGACTTTACTAAGTTAAAAAGTTCTTAGTGCAGATTGGGAACAGCCCCACACAGTAGGTGTGGAGCTGCACAAAGGGGGCATTCCCCTAGTTTCGAACCCAGGCCTCCCATTTACAGTCACAGCACGATGCACCATCGCTGAGTGACTTGACTGACTAACTGGCACACACTTGCTTAGTTTAAAATACATACAGATCTACTGATTGATCCATTTGATGTTTTTCTCTGTTTTGGTTTCTAAGCCTTAGCTAAGCATGTCCCTTCTTTTGTTTTCCATTTCCTGACTGCACACAGCTCCTGCACTTACCAGCTCATTCAGCAGTTTGGAGTCTGAAATCACCAGTTTCACATTTGTGCAATTTTCATGAAATTGCATCAAAACCCAACATCATTTTACTTCCCTCTGTTTTCTGAAATTGCACATCTTGTCCCCAAATTGAGTTTTTTTTTTCAAATGTGAGTTCTTAAAAATGCAAAATTTCAGCAAATAGCACCCTTTCCCCCGAACTGTACATTTCTAAACATGGAAATTCTTATAAATGTGCAATTTCAGCAAATAATGCCTCAGTCGGAGCATAACCTTTCCAAAGTGTGCATTTTTATAAATCCTAATATGAAAAATTGTACGATTTCACTCACTTTGCACAAAAAGCTACATAGTACTGTATACTGGCTCAATATGCGAAATTGTTGAAATTATGCAAAAATAGGGCAATTTCATGAAAAGCGTGAAAAATGGATGTTTGCTGTTTCATCCAGCACCAGACTAAGAGTAGTAGCTAACTGTTACCTGCACCCTCTGTGTACTGTAAGTCAAGCTTAGAACTTAGTTATACCTTGCACCTTGAAGTCAAACTCTGCTACTTGCATTTGCCTCTGAGTCTCTTTTTGAAAGATGGACAAATCCTCTCTGATTCTTGTGGCTGAAAATAAGGTGAAATTGGAACTTTATTGAAATAAGAGCCACTATATTTATTCAGGCACAACAAAGAAGATACAATACACCGTGTTGTTGGGCAAGGGGTCAACAGCTTGGTTACTTTATATAGAAGATAATGTACGGTCTTTGGTTAAAAACCCCACTGTAGACGCTTCGAGAGGTTGCCATGACATAACTGTAAACCTTGAGAGTGCAGCTCAAGAGGTTTTCAGATGTTATGGCAACCTCAAGAAGTGTTTTCAGTGCGGTTGTTAACCAAAGGCCATACATTATATTTTATAGTATATGGTTAGGGTTTGTTGTGGATGGAAAGTTACGGTTTTCCAAATCCTATTGTAGGACAGTTCAAAGGTCAAAAAAGTTGTTGTACTATTGTTCTGACATCACATCGATAGTACAACAACTTTTGCCTCTTAAGCTCCTATCCAATTGGTGGAAACGGGCAGTGATTTTAAAAATGTATTCTAAAATGGCGGATACACTTAGTGAGCGGTCGGGCGAGCAGACAGTTTGGACACGGACTACCATAATCGGCTCCATGTGTCCCAACTATTAATTTGCATTTTTTTTTATCTCTGGCAGTTATGGTAAAAAAGGAGCGGGACCGCAGTGAGGTGTATCGCTATATTTGGGGACGTGACTGGAACAGACCATAATCATAGTGAGGAGGACCGGTATCTTGTGAGATGGGACTTGAGCGAGGACCAGTGCAGGAGTGTCTACGCAAGGTATGGACCTTGTGTTTATTTGGGGGGGGAACCATATACTATAAAAAAAACAGTGGATGGTTGACCATCCACAACCAAGTCTGTGTTTCCATTTTGGGACTTGATGATGCCATGGAGACCTCTCAAGCTTCGCTCTCGAGGTCTCTATGACATCATCAACTCCCTCGATAGAAACACAGCCTTGTTGTGGATGGCCAGCCATCCACTATTCTATATATAGTGTAAGAGCTGCCAAGATTTTGTAGTCGTGGACTGAATTACTTAACAGAACACTGATTGCTGTGAACATTATATTTTGTTATACCATCGATATGACATACTCAAGAAGGGTTAACAACAGAGTGATGTCATAACAATGGTATAACAAGGTTGTAATCTGCTTGATTTCAGTTAATAGTGAGGGCTCCCCCATACATTATATAGTGAATTGTCAGTTCTGTGAGGTACTTCTCTCTCACGGAAAGCATGCACTGACTCCCACAAGCAATGATGTCATTCATAGTTAGCTGAGAGAGCAACATTTTACAATCCCCTCCTAAAGTGTGTGTTCCTGTGATCTAGAGAGTCCTACCTATCGTGTCTGCCCTAATCAGCAATTTAGATACATCAAACAAAGTCACACTTCCTTGATAAAAAAGCTTTGTTGGCTCTCTTTTCCTGAGACACTGAAATCCTGCTCTTCCACTTCTAGAATAGAAAAATAACACGGAGAATGCCAGGGTACCTATTTTCTTTTTATATGCTGCCCTGGCTGACTTTTGCCAAATGTGACATTATAGTGTATAGTACAGCATTATTTGGTATATAATTCCATCCCTTTCATAAAGGACAATGTATGGTTCACTTTCCATAACAAGCACAAGAGGTTGCCATGGAGACCATTTAAACCTCAGGAGGTTTTGGTCACCATGAAAACCTTGAGATGGCTATTCATGCTTGTTGTGTATAGTGAACCATGCATTGTCTTTTATAGTGTATGGTACACATCCACGAGAAAAATTAGTCTTTTTTTAACCATCACTTCACTGCGGAGTCTTTACTTTTGCATTCTATTTTCAGCACTGTTGTCTTTTGGGTCCAGCTCTCACCCCCGTGGTCTCTTCATGAAAGGCAGAGGTTTCCAATACATGCATGCATGCGCGAAGACGTTCTTTGTTGTGCTGAAGTAGCTATGTATCTAGTGCAGCACAACAACGAAAATGACATAGCTACTGCAGCACAGCAACATTGGTCTAGGTATCCATTTTTACCTAGACCAACGTTCTACTATACACTATGAAATCCATTGTGCCACAGTTCAAAGGTCATGGAATGTAACTGTACCCCTCTGTGGTACAACAGCATTCTGAAATCTCTGGAGACTACACAAGTCAGTTTCATTCTGAAAACAAAACAAAAATGTGGTACACATTTCACATATTACTATAAACAAGCATTTGTCAATGCCAAATGTTGTCGCACTGGCATTGACAGTGGCGGAGGTGGAGAGGCATAGCACTGTGAGTTTGTTAAAGTGTCCCAAAAGGTTATTTTGCACAGCGAGTACACCACTCTGCGGCAGAGCTGCGGAAATGCGTTTTGGGTAGGCTGTGGAAAATGGCAGCTGGACTGTTGATAATGAGGTGTGCACAAATGCCAGTGGTGAAAATGTGGCATGAAAATATTGTAGATTGACAAAGTTACAAGGGTGCGTGGAAACTGCGCAATGCACGCTTGCAACAAAGTCATTGTCTGGACTTTCGCCATCAAATTTTCAACATAGGCATTTTAGGACCTCTCCTGAAAGTGTCCCATAAAGTGATTTCGCACAGTGACCATGCAATTGTGCACCGGACGTGCGAAAACACATTTCAGCCAGCTGTACTGTTCATAAGGGGGTATGAAAAAATGGCAATGATGAACAGCTGGAATGAAAGTATTACAAATTCACAAAGTCACAAGCGTGCGTGCAAACTGCACAACGCGCGCTTGTAAAACACTAATTTTATTGACTTTCGTCCCTACATTTTCAACATAGGCAATTTAGGACATCTGCTAATGAACAGTGTCACTGCCATTTTCATAATGTGTCTCGAACACGGCCTTTCCACAGTGACCGCGCTATTGTGCGCTGGAACTGCGAAAACAGATTTTGGTCAGGATGTGAAAAAATGACAACTGTACTGTTCATTAGGAGGTGTAGAACAATGGCACTGTTGAAAATGTGGAGTGAAAATATAAGTTTGCGATCTTCCGAGCATGCGTGAAAACTGCGCAACGCACGCTCGTAACACAATCATTTTATGAAGTATTGTCACAAATTTTCAACACAGGCATTTTAGGACCTCTGCTCATGAACAGTGTCACTGTCATTTTCGTAATGTGTCCCAAACAGTGATTTCGCACAGCGACCGCGTTATTCTGTGCTGGAAGTGCGAAAACACATTTCGGCAAGGATGTGAAAAATGACAGCTGTATAGTTCACAAGAAAGGTGTGGTAAAATGCCAATGTTGAGAATGTGGCATGAAAATATTGCAATGTGACTAACTCACGAGCCGCAGGTTGCACAGTTGCTACGCACGTCAGAAACAGTCATTTTATGTAGTATTGTCACCAAATTTTCAATACAGGCATTTTAGGACCTCTGCTCATGAACAATGTCACTGTCATTTTCGTAATGTGTCCCAAACATGATTTCACACTGCGACCGCACTATTCTGTGCTGGAAGTGTGAAAACACATTTTGGGCAGGATGTTAAAAATGACAGCTGTAAGGTTCACAAGAAGGTGTGGTAAGATGCCAATGTTGAGAATCTGGCATGAAAATAGTGTGAATGCGCTAATTTACGAGCGTGTGTTGCGCAGTTGCTATGCATGCTCGTAAAACAGTCATTTTTTGGATTTTTCCCAGCAAACTTGCAACATAGGCTTTTTGAGAGCCCCTCTCGTGAACAGTGGCACTGTCATTTCATTACTTGGTCCTGAAAGGTGATTCCACGCAGTGACTGTGAAATCACCTTTCGGGACTGAATAACGCCATGACAGTGCAAGAATTCATGAGAAGGGGTTTCAAAAACCCCATGTTGAAAATTTGGAGCCAATATTCACAAAAATGCCCGAGATATGCATTAAAGTTGAAAAACCCCTATTCATTCCATTATACAGCTTACCGGCATTGAAGGGTGCAGACGTGTTCCCAGTCCACAAAAGATCATCGCGCCAGACTCCGCAGGTAAGTATGGGGTGAGGGGGGTGAGGGGAGGCAGGGTGCGTAGTGGGTGGGTGCGGGTGAAAGAGAGGGGGAACATCGAGACTATGAGGGACCGTTTTCATTTTACAGGGAAAATGAAAAACCTTTGCAGGACAGTTTTTTGCAGGGATTTGGCACATTGGGGTGGGCCCCAGCATGCCACCTAACTGTTTGGGGTGTCCAGTAGCCAATGGGGGATTGGACACCATCGCCGCACACAACACCGGGGAGGAAGTAATGCCGATGGGGATTTGCACCCCATCGGCACACAAAGAAAGCGGGGCGTGCCGAGGGGATTGGGGCAACCTCTCTGGCATTCAACAATTGGGGGTTTATGCCGATGGGGAGTGGCCCCCTGTCAGCACACAAAGAAAGCAGGGGCGGAATTAGCCGACAGGGGATTGGGCACTTCGAGTTGGCAGCAGTTAAGCAGCCACCACTCGCTGACCATGCACATAATGGCGGCGAAGCACGGGTGAAGAAAAGGACCGCTGTGTCTGATGAGCTTCTGCTCAGATTGCAGCGGACCTTTTCTTAGATGTGCTCACCACATTATGTATGCATGGTGTGGCGCCAGCATGCAGGCTGATTAGGGAATGGGGGAACGCACCTACTGGTGCATGCCCTGCATTCACCCAACAGCGACCCCGCCTCCAAAGCTGCACTGTCCCATGATGTTGGCTGCGCAAGTGCGCCAACGTAAAAATACAGGGGATGAGCAACTTTATGCACAACCAGTGTGTTCTGGCACCTTGGGGTTCTGATTCCCATGGAGTTCTTGAGCTTCACTCTTGAGGTCAGAAGAAATAAGAACCCCTCTGTGGCAGATCACACTGCTGGACCTAGGACAATATACAGTATAGTCATTTGTCAGAAAACAAAAAAGAATTACTAATAAAAAGAGAATGTATTTTTATTGGATATCAGAGTATTTGTCATGTGTGATAACAGTACAGTATGTGCTGTATTTTATGCATGCAGTACAGTCTAAGATTGGAAGAGATACAGAATAACTTTGGAGTCCAAATGGCATGCCCTGAAGTTTCAGGTGGTAAATTCAGTGATAATGTTAGAAGCACAACTTCTCCCAGAGGGTGGTAAATCTATGGTCCAGCCTACCAGCAGAAGTAGTGGAAATGAAGACAGCACACACCTTCAGGTTACACCTGGACAACTGTCTGCTTATCAAGGAAATCCTGTGGGCAGTAGAGTGGGCCGGAAGTCCTTATACATTAGTGCATACTTCCACAGCATGCTTATTAATACCTACTTATGGGGCAGTTGGTAGGGCCAAAACATGAGGTACCTGGAGACCCTTCTGACCATCAATTATTATGTTACTAGGGTTTCTCTAGACTGTGTTAACAAGGACAGATACATACAAAGGGCTTGATCAAAGCTTTTGCAGTGCTTCTAATGAAAAATAATAGGGAATTACAATGGCAGTGTTAATTCAGATCTATTTTACTATCATGGCACT
Source organism: Neoceratodus forsteri (assembly GCA_016271365.2). NCBI lineage: Eukaryota > Metazoa > Chordata > Ceratodontiformes > Ceratodontidae > Neoceratodus > Neoceratodus forsteri. The sequence goes on along the minus strand of CM028136.1, from coordinate 946,359,411 downwards.
AAACCACTTCACATGCCAAAAAGGCTTAAAAGGACACTGTCCACCTGTTACTTACTATTTTGAACATATTCTGAAACATGTCTGCACCCCCTGCAGCAGTTTGTAATGTGGTGCAGAATCCACTTTAGTAACGTATGCCTCAACTCTGATTCATAACTGAACAGCAGCAGCTGGGTTGTTAAGTTTGTTGATGACACCAAACTAGGAAGGGCAGTTGCATTGTAGGACTAGGTTATTGAAAGGCATAGGGACCTGCACATGCTCAGGGAAATGTTCAGAAAACGGCAGATGAAATTTAGCATTAAAAAATGCTGAAGTATGCATCTGAGCCAGAAAAATATGAAAACAGAATGCTTCCCGAACAACACAGAGACTATTGAAACTCAGTAGAAAAAGGACCTGAGGCTAATGATCAGCAACAACCTTTAACAGAGGCAACAGTGTGGGGCAGCAGCTAGAAAAGCAAATAAAACTTAGACATTTAGCAAGTGAGACTTCATAATCATTTTGAGGGGTATCATAATGCCCACAGATCACTGGTCAGACTCCATCTTGAGTACAGAGTACAGTTCTGGCCCCCATATCTGAGGAAAGATGTCAACAGGATGGAGAAGGTGCACTGTGGTAGGGGCAGACAGCCACAGTGATAATGTATGTCACTACGTTAGAAGACACAGACTGATAATGTTCTGAAGATGATGAAAGCAGCTCCAGACTACTGCTGGCATCTTGGATTCCAACAGCAGTCTCTGGTCAAAAGCTATTCCCAGGCTGCTAACTACCCTTCCAGCCTCTACCAGAACCCCCTCAATGATGAGGAGCCTGAGGTTACTTTTAAAGTTAAGACGTCGATCTGAGCCCACTAACATCACCTCAGTCTTACTTGGAAACCACAAGTTCCTTAATTGCTACTGGGCAATGCCAGTGTTGGAATTACATTTTATGAGCTTAGGGAGCTAGGTGGGCCCATAAGGGTCCTATCTTTAAACTTGAGCCCCCCCCCCCGTTCCCATTATAAGTCAATGACAGTGATGTGTGAGCTACAGGGGGCCCAGGCTCACTTCAGGGTTACCGGGGCCAAGCCCTGGCAAGACCCCTGTAATTCCAACACTAGACAATGCTCTAATATCAGCCCGTATAACCCCAGGTAGGAATAAAATAAAGCTGGGTATCCTCTGCATAGCAATAATTCCCGTAAGTGTTAGTGGCTAAGCAGGTAGCACATTCGCCTCTGAGGCAGAAAGAGCAGAGGGCTGTCAGAGGGCTTTGGGTTCACTTCCCACACCTGGCAGAGTGGTGTCAGAGGGCTGTGGGTTCAATTCCCACACCTGACACTTGGGTTATTATCTCAATACTGATATTGTAGTGCAGTGTGAAGGGGGTGCTGCACTTCTGAGGAGCCATCTTTCAGATGAGATGTTAAACCGAGGTCCCATCTGCCTGTTCTGGCGGTAGTTTAAGTGGATGTTAAAGATCCCTCGGCACTTATCGAAAAGAGTAGGGGAATTTTTATTTAAAAACAAAAACAAAACATTACAATGCATTCTCATGTAAAACAAGTACTGTTATATATTCCTTATTATACTATTACACTTACTCATATTCCTTTAACCTAAACAATCCAAATTCATCCACATATATCTTCCTCTCCCTTCTCCATATTTTGCAAATTCATTTTGAAAAAGAATGTCTATCTCATCTTGTATCTTAAACAGTAATTCATTTAATGTAATTTCTTTACTCTGTATAAACCTTTGGCATCTAACCTGCCATATTGCCCATTTAATTATTGCAAATACTACATACGCTGTACTTTTTCCAGGTTATTCCACTCTTCTATCAATTGCCCATAAACTAACACCTCATACGTCATTCCTTTAAATACTTCCATCCCCCATACACTAGCTATTAATTCCCAGAAAGGTTTTATAAATTCACATTTGAACAGCATGGGTGGGATATTCAAACTGCACATGGCACAACTCCACAGATGCGCCCTGGCGCGATATTCAATGGGGGGAATATGCGCAGCCCAAATCCCGATGCACCAGGGTGCATCGGTAATATGTGCGGCACAGGTAAGGGGGGCATGCCCATGCATATTCTGCACATCCCGATATTCAGCCCAGGATGTGCTGAGAATATGCAGGCACAACCCCTACATGCACCGCACACAGTTAAGCCACAAAATAAAGGAGCAACAGCTGGCCACCCACAGGTGAGCTGCCGTAATGCAGGGTGCAACATGGCAGTTGCCAGCTGTGGGAGGCCACCCGAGCTCTGGCAGCAACATCCGGTGGTGTAGCGCCCCCCCCCATGCCTGATCATGGGCTGTTCTAAATAATAGGATCCCTGGTGGTCCAGCGGACCTATCTCCTTGCCCGATTGCGTGCTGTAATAATAGATATACCCCCTGGTGGTCCAGTGGACCTATCTCCTCGCCCGATCACAGGCTATGATAATAGATATACCCCCTGGTGGTCCAGTGGACCTATCTCCGTGCCCGATCACGGGCATGCTGTACTAAATATCCCTGGTGATCCAGCAGTACATACCTCCCAACCCACTCATTCCCTACTCCTGCTTCCCCATGGTCATCAGCAGTGGCAGCACCTCACCCGTAGCTGCCCGGTGCCGCTTGCCGATAGCTGACAGCGATAGTGCAGTTGAGTCCTATTGGTCCACAGCATGCTGTCGGCGTAGACTGTTACTACATAAGTCCTGATATGTGAATGGATCCATTCTACATATCGGATCGTGTAGTACAGTATGAAAGCTGCACGCCTACTGGCCCACGCTGTGGACCAATGGGCATACAGCCGCATTGCACGTGGTCGTGGTGGGCATCCGGGCGGCTTGGGTGGTGCTGCCACCCGCTGGTAACCGGGGAGCGGGACGGAAATGAGGGCGGGTTGGGAGGGGGTACGGCACCATGGACCACCAGGGATATTTAAAGTACAGCATGCCCGCAATCGGGCATGGAGATAGGTCCACTGGACCACCAGGGAGTTCTACACATTTTACAGCCCGCGATCGGACTGGGGTGCGTTGCTGGTGAGGGGCAGGGGGCGTCAATCTCCAAAGGCTGCTGCCTGGCAGGGTGCCAGGCATAAGTCACAGGGCATCGGTGCACCTGAATGCAAATGGGGCCATAATGACATGCAAATGACCCCATTTGAAACATAGAAACATAGAATATGATGGCAGATAAGGACCGCTTGGCCCACCCAGTCTGCCCATTTCCCTACCTGATGGATAAGCTGCAGATTCTAGCTAATCAACAGCTTACTTCCTCCTGCCCCCCACTAGAATTGCCTTATGCCTGTCCCATGCATTCTTGAATTCTCCCACTGTTCCTGACTCCACAACCCCCTCAGGAAGGCTGTTCCATGCATCCACAACTCTCTCTGTGAAAAAATACTTTCTAACATTACCTCTGAGCCATACCCCCTCTATCTTCAAATTGTGCCCCCTTGTTCTTGCACATCTCTTCTTCTGAAAGATACTACCCTCTTGTACCTTAATTCCCTTGAAATACTTGAAAGTTTCTATCATGTCCCCCCTCTCCCTCCTTTCCTCAAGGGTATACATATTAAGCTGCTTTAGCCTCTCCTCGTATGTCTTCTGGTGCAGACCTTGCACCATTTTGTTCCTCCTCTGAACAGCCTCCACTCTATGTCTTTGCAGAGATGGGGTCTCCAGAATTGCACACAGTACTCCAGATGGGGTCTCACTAACTGTCTATAGAGAGGGATAACAACTTCCTGCTTTCTACTGTTGATGCCTCTCCCTATGCATCCCAGTATCCCCCCAGCCCTCCTTACTGCCTTCTCACATTGCTTGCCCACCTTTAGGTCATCTGATATAATTACTCCTAGGTCTCTTTCGATTTTTGTTGTTATTAACTCACCCCCATTGTGTACTCTTCCCCTGGGTTTTTGTTTCCCAGATGCATTACCTTGCACTTCTTTGCATTGAATCTGAGCTGCCACGTATTTGACCATTCCTCCAACCTTGCCAAGTCCCTTTTCATTCTTTTTTCTTTTGCATGTCCACCACTGAATATCGCAGTTGATGCATCTATCGCAATGGCACTTGTGCTAGCGCAGTGCCACTGCACCATGTGCTATGCGGGTGGCCACAGAGCGATATTCAACAGTGCTGAGCCATGGCGCAGTACCGTTGAATATCACCCTGTCAGCGCCCTGGCACATCCCAGTTGAGCTATGCCCAGGCTTGCACCACAGCCTGGCGCAGCCTGAATATCCCACCCTATATGTCTGTTTCTTCTTGATTAAAACATTGTTTCCCTAAACAAACTCTTTCTTCCATTTTTTTATGTTTTAAGTTCCCTTTAACATTTCGCTAACCTACGCAGCCAGTATAGTGTTATGCTTGTGCAACTGTATTAGTTTGGTTTTGGCTGTTCACACACACTATTCCAGAGGAATTACCACCCTGTAGGGGTACGATGGCAAGGAACTCTGGGAGGGTTCCACCCTAGAGGTGCACGGAAGACGATTCCCGTGGCTAAAGGTACAAGATCCCCCTGAGTAGAGAGTGCTGCCGCTGGAGGAGGAGGGGAGGATGGTGGGGCAAAGAAAAAATGCTTCAAAGAGAGGCTTAGAGGAACTGCTGCTTATATAGCTCAGGAAGTGGGAGTGACTGGCTGCTTGGCCACTGAACTTTAGGCATAGCCTTACATTTCACTGACCTACGCAGCCAGTATAGTGTTATGCTTGTGCAACTGTGTTAGTTAGTGTCTGCGTGGCTCAGTTGGTAGCACATCTGCCTCTGGACCTGAAGGTCATGGGTTCTCATCCCAAACCAGGATGGACTGGCACCTAAAAATCACTGGCATCCGAGTGCAGTATTGTGGGGGTGCTGTACTGCTGGGGTGTGCCGTCCTTCGGATGAGGTGTTAAACTGAGGTCCCTTCTGCCCATCCTGGTGGGTGTCCAGGTGGAAGTAAAAGAACCCAGGTACTCTTTGTAAAGAGCAGGGAACATTACTGGTGTCCTGGCCAACATTCCCCTTCCCATAAACGGGTTCATGCAATTATCCAGGCTGTGTGTGGGTGATGTGCGATATGGCTGCCACCACACATTCAGTCACTTCACTACCAGTCTAGTATTGCTTGTAAAGCACTTTGGGATACTGTGTATGAAAAGAGCTATATAAATGCTGATTCTTCTTCTAGTTTGGTTTTGGCCATTCGCACTCTCTATTCCAGAGGAATTACCACCCCGTAGGGGTACGATGGCAAGGAACTCTCGGAGAGGGTTCCACCCCTAGAGGTGCCACAGGACATTTCTCATGGCTAAAGGTACCTTAGAAATCCCCCCCAAAAATGTAGTATCATCCCCAAAAAGGAGGCAACACGAAGCATAATGCAAGCAGTAACAGAGACATGGAAGCAGTAAACTGTAACATAGTAGTAGAGAAGCATGGGCAGTTTGATAGTTCAATGACATGCTCAGTTGTTGTAGTAACAGCCCAGGTTTACGTAGCATGATACTGATGGCTTGCATTGAGAGAAGAGGATCCCCTAAGGAGAGAAGGAATGGTAGGACATCCTCCACCTCCATCCAACAACAGAACCTGCCTAAAGAGACTATGGAAAACAACTATGCTAACTAAGAGTTATGACCCGAGGCAACGGAGGAGAGAAAAAAACCCATGAGGAGGAAATCTCTGGGGATCCAAAGCCTAGGTCACCTTCCCTCCAGGCTTGGGAAAATGTATTAGTGACGGCTCTGCAGCCGCAGTTTGGAAAACCCAATTAAAGGGACGTGGAAAATAGTCCAATTTGGAGGGAGGCTCTCACTCAAACCCTCTAGTGGGAACGTCATGGAAGGTTGCGAGAAAACTCTGCAATAATACGTGCATCCAAGGTGCAGGAGGAGAGCAACAATTGTTGAGGCACTCACCAGGCCTACCCACCCTAAATCAAACCAGGTGAACCAGAGGCAGTCATATTGAGAATGCGGTGAAAGTGCCTTGCTAGGGAAACCACTAAAGTCAATGGCCAACCGTTATAGTGGAACACTAGAGCCAAAGGAGATCATAGTAACCACCCTTCACTGCTAGTCTTAAATTCTACACCAGGAGCTGCTGTCACGTAGCAGGCAGCTAAAGCCAAGCCTGGGGTGAGGACATTCCCAGCTGTGGGCCAGGTGAGAAGGATCCCACCCCAAGTTGGACACACTCAATGATGCAGACTAAATGCAGAGCGAGCCCGTTGGCTGCAGGAACCCTGCACCAGAATAGAATGGCTGGCATGCCCTAGAATTGATTGAGAGCTGAAAGCAGATGAGATGAATGAGCAAAGTGTGCTGAGATCGTAATGAGCATTGAGTGCTGAGACCTTGCAAGGTCAAATGCATATTGAGAACAGTAGAATCCCATGCCAAAGCCAAGTGGATGGCAGTAGGCGTGAAGCAATGGTTTGCGTAAGCAAGAAGCAACGGTTGTGTAAGCAAGTGTGGACCCGATAGGTCAGCAAGCAGTAGTAGTAATAGGTGGACCTGAATAACAACTATATAGCAAGTAAATAGCACTGAATTAGGAGCAAGCCAGCCAGACATGAATAGCCAAATCACGGTGACAAACTCAGGATTTTCGGCGGCGAAGACAGGATTTAGAACAGAATTAATTAACCACATGGGGCACAACCCCCCAAAACACCTCCCAGTCCCCACCGTAGGACAAACAAGGAAGCAATGAAAGGCCGAGAACCACATGCAGATATAAAAGCTAATTTAATAGCCTCAGCAGGAGCTTCAGCTAACCTCAGAGTAAACAAGGTACAATAGGATTGGCTGTAAACAATGTAGCAGCAGGAAGCAAGTAGGCCTGCACACCAGTAGTAAACAAATGAGTACACTGAGTTGTAAGTGCAAATAAAGGAGCAGCTATGGTTGAGCTGAAATACACAGGTAATGAATGCAGTTGCATTGCAGTAGTTTGAGCGTGGTGAGCATAGTGTTAAAACACAGGCACTGGGTACAATAGTAATTAAAGTAAACAGCAGTGGCTGCAATTGTAGATAACAAAGCAGTAGCATGAGCTCCGAGTAGGTTCACAGTGCAGTGCAAGAAATTTGAGAGTTGCAACTGAAGGCCAACAGCATGAGCTCTGTAGTAGCAGTATGTTAGGAGTTTAGAAAATAAAAGCCCCCAAAAAGACTAACCCAAAACACAGCAAAACAGAACAGGGAAAAGCCTCAAAAATGAAACAAAACACACAGGGAAGCACACAGCTGGAAGAATACAAACACTGAAGTCCAGCAGAGACACACATAAACAGCAGACTTTTTTTTTTTTGGGGGGGGGGGGATAGGCCCCAGCTAGCTCAGAGGACAGACCAACATAGCCTCCGGCTGCAAAGAAAAAATGCTTCACAGAGAGGCTTAGAGGAACTGCTGCTTATATAGCTCAGGAAGTGGGAGTGGCTGGCTGCTTGGCCACTGAACTTTAGGCATAGCCTTACATTTATCTTTTCCATGGCTGTACATCCATGCTACCGCCTTCATTTTTTTTGGTATTATTCTTTTCCACCATAGCTTCCAATAATATATTTACATGAATTCCTTTGTCCACTTTAAAAATAGGTTCTTCATAATAATTTTCCTCCATAATTTTTTTATAAGTTACATCCCTTTTTTTGTCTGTACTTCATCCCTTGATACCTTCCATTGTGCTAAGTATCTTCTTCAAACATTCATGTATGTTGGTAACCTAGATTGCTTACACACATTCCCTTTTTTTCCCCCAACTCTTCATCAGCACCTCCTCCCATTCATTTACCACATACATCCCAAAAAAAGTAGAGGAATTTCCCCCATTCACTGGAAGTACCACCAACAGCTTAATCTGGTTCAAGGTCAGTTGGTACTCATCTGTGGGGGGGGGGGGGCAGCTGCAAGTGGAGTGCTAGCTGCACACTCAAGCAGACTTGATGGACTGTGTGACCAGTTTCTGCTGGCAAGTAGTAAGTAATAAAACCTAACACTATACTTTCTAATGAGCTTTCCCAACAGTATTATAGACATAACACATTGAACATCTGGGAGGTGACCAATCTTTCTGGTATACCAGAGTCCAGGGCTGTCATCTGTATCATGAATGGTCCTATCATAACTGACTGCTTCTGGTCTGCCAGGGAATACTGGAACCATGTAAGCACAGTTCCATATAGCTCTGTGCAATTCCAGAGCCTATTAACTAACACATCATGGTCCGATGTGTTGAAAGTCAAGCAGAGATTGTGGAGGTCAGGTATGAAACATCCTCGATTCCCTGAAAGGAAGAGATCACTTCACACGTTTACCATGGCCATTACTGTGCTGTATTGTTGCCCTTGTTTGCATCCCTGCATCCACCTTGAAAATGGGCATCTAATGCTTTTGGTAACTATCCAGTTAATAAATTACAAATACACATGAAAAAATAATTTGGTGGAAACTTTGCCACTCAGAATTTTTTTGGCACCTCTTTCTGATGTAAGGCAAAATGACAAAGGACTCACCAACTGGACCATTTTTAAACAGGCAAATATTACAAATAGTGCAATTTCATGACACTTGAAACTTGTAATTGGGAGCTGTTCCAAAATTAAAACTTCATAGGACAGTAAAAAAACAGACTTGCCCCTTTTCCTCCCTAACACACCGCTCTGTATAGCAATGCAATACATGTATAACAAAACTTAAGAAATAAGTCCAACGAACTGCACATACGTTCCAACTTAGTGTTTTTCTTTAACAGAAATTTTCTTTATAGCCTATCTTTTTATACAAAACCATAAAAGAACTGATTTTCATTAGATAACCAATCTGTAACATAGGGCCGTTCTACACAAGTGGAGCAGTATCTTTATTGACAATCCGTGCATGCTCCAACTTTCATTTTTAAATGTAAATCATTTTAAAAAGTTCAATAAATTGCAAACTATTAAACCCCGAAAGGAAATAACATGTCCCATCCTCTAACTACCTGCCAAGTTAAAAACTTGCAGTATTGCTTTCGTTTTCGCTATAGCCTCAGGCAAACAGTGCAGCACAGTACACTGAGAAAGCAGCAGTACATAAAGCACCGCACTAAATCATGACTATCAACAGTATTTTAAACGTGCATTTAGCTCAGCATACAAAGTGCAAAAACATGTGCAAAAGGGTGCATAGGAAACATGCCCCAAGGCTTATAGAGGTACATGAAAAGGTACTTACATCTGAGAGAAGACCATAAGCAATGAACTGAGACAAAAATGTCCCAACATTTCACTTCAAAAGGAAGCTTTGACTGGAGATAATGCAGCTTAAAACTGGCAAACAGCACAAAAAGTACTTTTTTTTTCTGATATCTACCATTCAAAAACAGCTTGACAGGTCAACTTCAAATTTTCAGGATTTGTAAATACTGGTAATCTAACCAGATCCCTAAAAAGTATCAGTGTAGCCTGTCAATCCATTTCTGAAGGGTTTTAAGAAAAAGGGGTTAGCATAGAACTGTGCAGTGCCCACTACTGTGCTGCTATAATCCAGCAGTGTGTTGTGTTTTGCTATTTACAATGTCCCCCCATCGAAAAGAAAAATGTTCCTTCCCAGCCACTATACTAGGCAAGGGAGCTTGCCACATGGATCACCAGTGACATATACTTTCTGAAATTTGATTCAAGGTCAAGGAAGCTTTTTTCTTCTAAATAGAACCTTCAAGGTAATCTGAATCTGTGAGTGCAAATTATGTGCAATGGTGGATGTTTAAGCAATAAGCCACGAGAGGGTGTGCGTTATGGGGGGATTTACGATGGCTGGCGTGGTTTGCCCATGAGGCGCAGCCGAGTGTATAAATCCTCGCCAGCCGTGGTAAATCCCTCCATAACCCACACACTTAAGTGGCTTATTGCGATTATCCCCATGATTCTTTTTTATATACAGTAAAATAAAATTAAAGAGGTTTCTTAGTTTTGTTTTTTTTATTTAGTTTTACTGTATTTGTTAGTACGCTATTAAGAAAAATAGTTCTGTTGCGGCCATACAGTTTCCGGGTTACAGTCGCCGTGGTGGAAATGGAAAGTGCAGCTGAGCAGATAGAAAATCTGATTCGGTGGTGAGTGGGGTGGAAGTGGTTGCGAAAAAAAAATGCTTAAAACCCGTGTTTTTGATAAATAATTTAGGGTTCGATAGATTTTCTTATGTTCTTGATGTAGGGAAGTGTTTTACATTTATTCTTGTGCCTGCTTAGCGGGGAAATAACATGGCGGTTGGCGGTTTCTGATTCCAGGTCGGATTGGTTTTTTAAACATGCGGCTGGCTGGCACCTTTTGTGTTGGTTATCAGAGGATTTACAATGGTGGTAAGATGCCAGCCTGCTGATCTGATTGGTTGTTGCTGGAGGTCCATGGTATAATTGGAAAGAATGACTGGGGTAGAATGAAGGCAAGTATCTTAATAAGCCCTTGTCCATAGGAGTCAATCAGGTTCCTTCCTTCCTTCCTTCCTTCCTTCCTTCCTTCCTTCCTTCCTTCTTCCTCCTCCTCCTTCTTCCTCCCTCCCTCCCTTCTTCCTCCTCCTTCGTGCTGTATATACAGGAACGGGCCAACCTCCTGCTTTAAGTGATGTTGTCACTTTTTTAAAACTTAAAAAAACTAGGGGTTGGATTTTGAAAGCAGAAGGTCCAGGCAAAACTACTGATTTGGGGGCTGGGTCTGCATCCTACAAGATGTGCTGAAATCTATGTAAGCAATAATACCCAACAGGATGGGTGGTATTGGGCTATACTGGACCACCCAGGGGCGTAATGAGGCCTGACGCCAGAGGTGGAGGGCCTTATAGCCCCTGGAAGGTCCGGTATAGCACAATACCGCCCACCCTGGAGGGTATTATTGCTCTTAGAAAATGGGCATCTGCTTAATTTACAAAAATAATAATAAATAAATAAATAAAAATAAAATACAAAAATAAAAGTTTTATGAAAAAGTAGTCCCTGCCTGCAAGTTTCCTTCCTTGCCTAGCATAGTTGCCAGTAGAGGGCGCTGGTATAGGATGCTCACATGAAAAACTCACATGTATCTGACTGCAGCATTCGACAGTTGTTGTTTTTTCTGTTCCTTGGTATTTACAGTTCTGTTCACACCTGCATCCCCCTTTCAGTTATTGCTTGCAACAGGTTTGAGTGTGATTTTACATTGTCATCTCTTCCATCTCTCCCGTTATGTCATGGTTAAGAACCACACACACACACACACACACACACACACTCACACTCAGCACATTCGTAGTCCTGGTGCTGAAGCTGGTAATCAGCATTTCTCAACGTTTTTTTTTTTTTCAAAGTGCGGTGAAAGAGGGGGGAACCTCCACTGTCTCAAGGTGTCGCTCCGATTCCAATTTGTCCAGCTCGGGTCTGAGAGAGTGACTTTGTCCTGTGCACAGTGTGTGACATGTGGTACTGCAGCTGTGTTTGGCCAGGAAAACTTGAGAGGATCACGAAAAAAGGATTGTTTCAGGATAGGGCAGGGCAGCTGCCTACAGAGTTACTGAGAAGGCGGAGAAAGTCAAAGCGCCATCGGCAAAGTGAGCAGAACTGTGGGCTCGGGGAGTGGGGTGAGACTGGGAAAATGATGGCATGAGGAAAAGAGTTTATTTTTATTTAAAAGAAAGCTTTGGCTTGCTGGTGCTGAAAATACAGGGGGGGGGCGACACTGAGCAGATGAAATTACAGTCGCGATCCTGCTATAGAAACTGTTGCTTTCATTTAAAAACAGTTTTAAAACAGTTTTTGGGACCACGAGGCTACGAGCGAAGTCCATAGGAAACACCAGTATTTTCTTCTGGTTCCATGCGCGAGATGGGCGTCCATCTGCAGTATGAAATTAGGAAATACCAATGTTCTCAGCTTCGGTCACGATGGACCACATTGCTTTCTCCCAGTGTTAACGTTGCTTGGCAACTTTTGGATTGGAAAGCTCTAATTACTGTTGTACTGCCTCATGAAGCCAGGACATGACTGTTGTATTATGATTTAGGTCGGGGAGTGATTATGGCCTAACTGTGACTTTTGGGCTGATGACTTTGCGACTGGTGCAAGATGGTGGATCGATTTAGCAAACGTTCGGTGTGCCCACTGATTAGATGAGTTATGGGGCACCCCAGGTTCGTACTTGTTTTTCTGCGGGCTCTATCGGAAAATAAATGAATCTCTCATTTGATGGTTTAACCAATGGGATTCATTTATTTTCCAATGCCATTTTCTAATTTCAGATAGTTTGACACATACACAATACTTTCCACGATTTGTGCCAATTTACATAAAAAAAAATAAAGCATGCATGAACGTGTCATTTGAAGTGCTGTAACTTGCTGTAACAGCATCTGAAAGGTAGACAACTTCTTAGGTGGTGTAACATCTGGCACAGTTCATGTAGATGCAGCAGAATCATGTCACAAATTGGGCAACCCCTTTTGAAAATGTGGCCCATAATCTTTAGACGCAGTTCAACTTGTAATTTATAGATTTCTGTATTTTTTATTCCTTTTTTTATCTTATTATTTATTTCTCCTCTTGGTGGCATGGATCATTGGCAATATCCAGCCACCAGCACCCCCCACCCGGGCCCCGATCTGGCATGCCCACAGAGAAGGCCAATTAAGATTCATGCACTCTGTGGTAGGATCCTTGCAGGAACCAGGGGGCACCAGGGCATGGCCATCAGTCGCCGAGATCATTGCTCCGCTGTGTTTTTCTGCCTGATTTTTCTTTGCCCCTTGCAGATTGCGACGTGCAATGACATCAAGGCACAAGGCACCGATGTCTGCCACACTCTGTCTCCCCTTGCTGCCATTGCTCTGACAGTGCCCCTCGGTTGTCACCGAGGGGCCGCTGCAAACAGTGGTTCTAGATCCTCTCCAAAATAGGACAGCAGTCCTGCGGTTGCTCGATCCTATCCCTCCCCTGCTAACCCCTGGTGGCCTGGTCTCACATCCAAGACCAGGTCACCAGCGTGACTTGAGGTGTGGCATCCAGCGCCTCAACCCTCAGTGCCAGCAGGCCATCCATTCCTTTTAATTTTAATTACTAGGCTGTGTTATGTAAAAACAGGGCCCCTCCCCCGCAGTCAGTCTTATTTCACTGGTTAACCCTTTACTTGAGTAAAAATCCTCTGTTTGTGACATCATAATTGTAACAGGGTCATTGCTGATGTTGTAGGTCCTACCCCTGCCTTGTGGACTCAACAAGTTGGGGGGCTTGCATCTGCTGAAGTCCTGGTTGGTGAGTTCATATCTAAGGTTAGAAAGAAACAGTACAGTGCCACCACCCAGAGAAAGGTTTGGGTGGGCATGATGTAAGTATAGTAACACCCCTGGGATACAGTACCCCCCCACACACACACAGGATCAATCCACTCATGAACCAGTTCGTGGAAACACAGTCCCCACAAAGCATGCAGCTTAACACTTTAAACATTTATAGATCGCAGGAACATCCCTGACCAATCATAGCCCTCCCTTCAGTTGCACATGAGGTAGTTATTACTATAAGAGTACCTCTCGCACTAAGCCACTGTAACGGGCTTCTCGCTGACCACTCATGCTGTTAACTGCACTAAATTAAAAAAAGGATTTTTTATTTAATGCAATTAGCAATCTATAATAATTGTATGTGTCCATTTGGAGGGCCTGTTAAGTAAGAGTTAAAGCCTTTCATGCTCTATAGGACTATAGAACTGCTCACCTTTGGTTCACAGTTCTTTAGGTCCTAAGAACGTGCAAGGCAACACTGTTGTATCCATAAGATGCCCTCCAAGTGGACCCATAAACTTATAAACACTCGGACAAGGATGTCAAACAAAATAATGAGGAACTTTTTTAGGGTCAGCTGCAAGGCCCTAAATGGAAGATGGGTGAATAGCAATGAAGTAGTCAAGAGTAGTACAGCACTGGCTGGCTCTTCCATGCCGTTCTAGGCCCAGCCTACAATACAACAAAGCAGCACTTCAGTTGCCTTCGAGGTGTAGCCAAATTTTAATATTCACCTGGATTCTGCTTCATACGCCTTTTTCAGGCTCAGCCCATTTGCAACCGCCCCCAACCTATATGCTCACAGTTCTGGTGCTGTTCTGCCCCATTGTACTGGATGGCCCTATCCTCTCCCCACTGGTACCAGTTTTATTTCTATAGTTCTATCTAGAGAGCTCCCGGTGCTTCACTGGGTAGCCAGGTGTGGAAACGTAGCAGCAAAAACACAGTACTTTCAGTGCACTCAGCAAGGCAGACATGGATTTCAAGTATAAAGTTGCAAAATCAACCTTTATTTAGCCAAACAGCACTCGCCACAAGTGACGACAAATACCAGGCTCAAGCTAGAACCCCAGCACTTCGACCAGGTGTCTTTCTCAGGGGGTTAACTAACAGCCATTATGCCCTTGCTTAAATACTAACAAGACTGCTGGCATCATAGCTGACATTATTGTTCTAGGTGGAAATCCCGTACATTAAAGAGATAGCGCTGACTTCATTAAACATGACAGAGTTTATACTAATCAATGACAGGCAGATAAATAAAAATACATACCATTATGAGGGTGTATAAGTATTGAAATCCCACATGCCAACACCTGAGTGTCTTCCCAGTATCCCTAGAAACAGTTTGCATATGATAGAGCCACTGAGGCCCCCATCGCTGTTCCACAGATCTGAATGTAATAATCATGGTCTAATACAAAGAAATTGTGGGTTAAAATAAAACATAATGCTTCCATGATGAAGTCCATAGACATTACAAAACTTAATGTACCGCTTCACAGAATATATTCACACCCTTTAACACCACACCAGTGCTATGCTCTGTAGATGTGTAGAATGCTTCCACGTGAATCTCTATGAAGACATAATTTTCATCCCAAACAATTTTTCATTTTTCTATTTTCATAGACAGTGTTTTATTACAAGTGGGTTTCAAACAGTAAAATAACAGAACAAATATGCATATTTATGGAAATGGATTTTTTTCCTGGAAGATTTGTCCATGTAGATATTTTGATACTTTCACATCAGTACTTGTATGTCAAGTTTGCTTATTGGCATGTGAGAATTCAGTACTTATGAACCCTCATAATGGTATGTATTTTCATATGATTAATGGCTTTTGTTTTTCCCATAGGGAAACCCATGGCATAATTTCCATTATAAAGGAGTGTTTATAATGGCAAACATGTGCCGGGTTTCTGTTCTGCTGATCATACACTAGGCCAGCCACGGCTCTTCTGCATCATCAGAAGCCATCCTAATGCCCAGTGACCAGATCGCCACTCTAACTTGTAAGTACAATTTAAAAAAAAAGAGAAACAAATGGCTGGACAAAAACTATTTAAACTGCCTCCTACTAAAAAAACAACTGAAAAAGAAAAAAAAAACAAGCCTTTCTACCAGCAGTCGCATCTGACCCCTGAACCTGCTGAAATCTGCTCAGACTGTGGCTGTACAGAGATATCTTCTCTTTATTTTATATAATTACTGTGGTAAAAAAAACAGCAATTATATAAAATAAAATATGGGGTGGTGCAAAAACTCAAATTTTACACACATCCTCGTGGTGGATGTCTAGATAAACCCCTTGAGCTTCGCTCTCAGGTTTTATGTGTTATCCAACACCTCGGGTGTGTGTAAAATTCTTGTCACATACACCACCACCTACTTTATTCTATATTTATCTGCCTGTCATTGATTAGTATAAACTTTGCCATTTTTAATGAAGTCAATGCTGTCTCTGTAATGTATGGGATTTCCACCTGAGACAATGATGTCAGCTATGATGTCAGCAGCCTTGTTAGTATTTAAGCCAAGGGCATAATGGCTGGTAGTTAACCCCCTGAGGAAGACCCCTGGTCAAAGTGCTGGGTTTCTAGCTTGAGTCCTGGTATTTGTTGTCACTTGTGGTGAGTGCTGTTTGGCTGCATAAGGGTTAGTTTTGCAGCTTTATACTTGAAATTCATGTCTGCCTTGCTGAGTGCACTGAAACTACTATTTTTGTTTTGTTCTGTAAAGGGAACAGCACAGTCCCTAGTCAGTTGCACCATGGACTGTTGGCATGGAGTGCGGTCCCTTGTTGAGAGTGGAAACATAGCAGGCCTGATGACGCTATACATGGCTGGCTGGCAAGGTGCATGTAAGCAAAAGGCTAGCAATGCTTTGCAAATACAAACTCCAAAGCCAAAGGCTCTTAACCCACAAATGGGTACTTGTGAACTCCAGCCAGCTGGCATACACCATTAAATGTTTTCCCAACTATGACACAAATGCAGATGCATGGCAAGCCCAGATCTTACTCATGGTTCTCCCAGACTCGGGTAGTGTATCTCCCTTGATGTGTACGGTTGTGGTGTAGTTAGCAATGATTCCCTCTCTGGCTGGTGTCACTCTTGGCCTTTCTCTCTCTCTCTCTTATGATTTCATTCACATATCTGGAATGTGTAATACGGTATGGGCTGCACGCCCATTGGCTCACGCTGTGAACCAATGAGCGTGCAGCCCTACCGTGGTGTCAGTGAGTGGGCGGCAGGGTGGCAGGCGGGTGGGGTGCTGCCGCCCGCCAGCTGACCGGGGGTGGAGCAGGGTGGTGGGGCTCAGTGGGCTGGTGCGGAGGGGTACCTGACCACCAGGGTAATCGGACATTTTTCGTTGTACTGATGCCCGCGATTGGGCAGAGTGCGGTCCACTGGACCACCAGGGATGTTGGCCGGGGTGGTGTTCTCTGTATTAAAACAGATGCCCGCGATCGGGCAGAAACGGTCCACTGGACCACCAGGGATATAGGACGGGGGTTCTCTGTATTAAAACAGATGCCCGCGATTGGACAGCACTCGGTCCACTGGACCACCAGGGATATTGGCTGGGGGGGGTTTAAACAGATGCCCGTGATGGGGCATGGGGGGGTGCCGCCAGGTGCGGCAGGAACTCGGGTGGCCACCCAGAGGTGGCAGCTGCCGTGTTGCGCCCTGCAATGGGGCTGCTCACCTGTGGGTGGCCATCATTTGTTCCTTTTTTTTTGGCTTAGCTTTGTGCAGGCGCAAGTAGGGGTTGCACATACATGGCTCTGCACATTCCGGGCTGAATATCGGACTGTGCAGGTTATGCATGGATCACCCCCACCTGTGCCTGCATACATTACTGATGCGCTCCGGTGCATCGGGATTTGTGGGGCGACTTTTCCTTTTGAATATCGTGGCCAAGATTAGTGGGTTGTGCATAGCACAACACTGTTGCGACATGCGCAATCCTTTTGAATATCTGGGCCCCATTGTTTAACATCACTTTTCTTGTGACTGGAAAGAACTGGCATGCAACAGACACAGTTCTCTGACCTTATTTATTTTAGTCTTTGGTAACTGGGTAAGGCCCACTAGGCACAAGCGCCTGTTTTCAGGGGCGACCTGCGAGCACTGGGCGGTTAAGTGACTTGCTCAG
Source organism: Neoceratodus forsteri (assembly GCA_016271365.2). Classification (NCBI taxonomy): domain Eukaryota; kingdom Metazoa; phylum Chordata; order Ceratodontiformes; family Ceratodontidae; genus Neoceratodus; species Neoceratodus forsteri. Next base: position 946,341,947 of record CM028136.1, on the reverse strand, counting down.
AGTCACACAGTATGCAAGTGGAGGTTGTGAGAATCAAACTCAGGTCTGGTCTGCTGGATGTACCAAGCGTGTTCACACCTCGTTCCTCTAACATCTAGGCTATGCTGCCAATGTGCACTCAAACAGCTGAGAATATTGATGAAATCCTGGTCTGAGCCATATTAAAATGAATATTCCTTATTACTTAGTTGAAATGTAAAGACAAAAATGGCCAAATCAGATTTAAACTGGGAAGAGAAGAGTATTGTACAAGACAGGGGTTTAGGTTCAATCTAAAATGGAATATGTAACTATAGGTCAAAATGTTCAACATTACATGCATTGCTGCTTTAACGTCAGCAAAATGTTCACATTACCAAGCTGCCAAGAGACAAGATCTGGCGCAGTATGTCAAAGTCTGAAAATATCAAATTTAAGTAGACAATGTAAAAACTCTCAGGAGACAGCCACAGAGATTTACACTTTTAATTATTGAAAACCGGTGGGATGGAAAAACAGAGATTAGTCATGTCAAGGTCTTGAGTGGTGCTTTATCTCTTATGGATCAGTTCCCATTGATTTCCTGGGCTGCCATTAACTTAATCAGGAATTTAAAGGATGTGGCAGTCTTTCCCTGGTGTCCTCATTTACACTGACATCAACAAAAGTGACCAAACTGACTACGTTGAAAAAGGGCCACTTGACATTTTCTGCAAACAGAGGATCTATAGTACTCCATATGGAACTTGAAGGAGCAGGGAAGGCCTGACTTTCTCTCAGCGGCTCTGTGGCTGCACCAAAATCTCTCAGTGGCCACCATGCAGCTATGGTAGCCACATTTGAGAAACGATGGTCTATACAATAATTTAGTGAAAAACAAATTCACATTGCACCAAATGGAATCCCTCTCCCAAGGTAGTAGCTGTATTCAGTGCTATGGGGAATTCATTCAGTACAAAGGGGGAGTCCATTCTCTTATGGTTCCGGTCAGTAACATTGTGGAATAAAATAAAGCAGACAAAAATAAAGCGGGCAAAAACAGTGTCACCATCAATATTGGCAGCACAAAATGTAGCGTGACAGAACAATGCAGGCCACATACGAACATACGAAATTTGCCAGCAGATAAAGGCCTAGAGGTCTATCAAGTCTGCTCGAATGTGCAGCTAGCACCCCTTATTCTGCAGCTGCCCCTTCCTTCCACCCTTCCCCTTCATTAACCCTCCCCCTTGTCCTGTCTCATCCACGTTTGAAGCAGTCCACTGTTCTACTGCATACCACTTCTGCAGGTAACGCATTCCACCCAGCCACCACCCTCTCTATAAAAAAGTGTCTCCTCATCTCCCTCCTGAACTTTCCTCGCTCCAGTCTCATATCATGGCCCCTGGTGGCCCTCCCCTTCCTTACTTTGAACAGCCCCTCTGTACCCATCTTGTTTATTCCTTTCATGTATTTAAAGGTTTCAATCATGTCACCTCTGTCTCTCCTCTCTTCCAGTGAGTACATGTTCAACTCCTTCAACCTCCTCTCATATAAGTCCCCCAGACCCTTGATCATCTTTGTCGCTCTGCGCTGCACCCCCTCCAGTAACTTAATGTCCCTCTTCAGATATGGACACCAGTACTGCGTGCAGTACTCCAGGTGTGGTCTAACTAATGACCTATACAGTGGCAGAATCACCTCCTCCCTCCTCGAGGATATACCCCTTGCAATACAACCCAGCATTTTGTTGGCCTTTGCAGCTGCCTTCCTACATTGTGCCGAGTTGTTCATTGACCCTGTAATGAGCACACCCAGATCCTCCTCCCTGTCTGGGCTAGCTGCACTCCCCTAGCTGGTAACTCCTCCTTGGGTTCTTCATCCCAAAATGCAGTACCTTGCACTTTTGGCATTAAAGCCCAGTTGCCAGGTGTCTGACCAGGTTTCAAGCTTTGCCAGATCATTCTGCAACCCCTGCCATCCCCTAGGTCATCCAGCACCGCTCTACCTTGGTATCATCAGCAAATAGACTGATCTTGCTCTTGATGTCCCATGATATGTCTGCAATGAATATCCCAAACAACACTGGTCCCAACACCGAGCCCTGTGGAACACCGCGCGTCACTGCCCTTGGGTGTGAGAGCTCCCCACCCACCACCACCCTCTGTTGCCTTCCCTGTAGCCAGTTTCCGACCCATCTCACCAGCTTTGCACCCGTCCCTGTGCCTACTAACTTCCTTCCCAGCCTTCCATATGGCACTGAGTCGAATGCCTTACTGAAGTCCAGATACAGGACATCCACTGCATGGCCCCTGTCCAGTTGCCTAGTTACCCAGTCATAGAACTCCACCAGGTTGGTTTGGCAGGATCTGCCACGTATGAAGCCATGCTGTCTGCTGTCCTGTAGTCCTTTGGCCTCTAGTAGGGCCACCAGCCTCTCCTTCAGGATAGTCTCCATTAGCTTACCCACGATGGATGTGAGGCTCACTGGTCTGTAGTTTCCCGGTTCATCCTTGGGGCCACTCTTGTGGAGGGGCACCACATGAGCCATTCTCCAGTCCTGAGGTACACACCCGAATGTAGTGAGGCATTAAATAGGTCTGCCAAAGGTCCTGCAAGGACCTCTGCCAGCTCCTTCAGTACCCTGGTGTGGATGCCATCTGACACATGACACACAGGTAGCAAACAATGTCCACCGCATGGAGGCACTGCACTGGAACATACAGCTGTGGGCACCCATGCACAGGAACAGCACAGGGGTGCCTGGAGATGGAGCAGGGCAGGGTGCAGCCACCACTGGGGGAAGCAGGCCACTGGACACCTACCATTGTAATCTAATGGCATAGGCACCCACATGGTGGGTTACCCCCAACCAGAATGCTGAGTGATGGAGAACGTGCACCGGGGTAACCACTGGAGGACAGGTGGACCATGGCCACCATGTGGATGGCCGTGTATAATGCAAGGGCCAGGAGCACAAGCCAGCATGTCCCCAGCTACACACACAACACATAGGACAGGTGAGATGGCATGCTGGCTTGTGCTCCTGGCCCCTGTGGTTCTAGTGCAGTGCCTCCATGTGGTGGATGTTGTTTGCTACCTGCGTGTCATGCGGCCTGCATTGTTCTGGCATACTGCATTTTGTGCTGCCAATATTGATGGTGACACTGTTTTTTGCCACTTTATTTTTGTCCACTTTATTTTGTTCTGCAATGTTACTGACCGGAACCCTTATGATTTAGCAGAGCAGGCTAGTCAATCCGTCAGTCATACTGGAGGAGGAATGTAAGGCCCCCCTCCCATACACTTTTTGGAAAAGAAGCCAATCAAAAATTGGTTTCAATTTTGGGGTGCATGGGACAGAAAGGAGGCCCGCAATGGAGCTCCTCAAGGGGATCTCATCAGCTGAGATGGGTACAAGGTGATATCTAGGAATTGGTGGTGCCTGATATGGAGTGGGTAGACACATAGTATTTAATATCTGATGACTAAGACTCGGGCATGTGTGCAGTAGGTTGCACAAATGAAGGGGAATGTTTATGTAGGCTGTAGAACATACAGAAAACCCTTGCGTCAGTTTTTTTAAAGGTTGTACCCTGGTACAATGGCAGTGTTACATTCCTGGTCATTGCTGTTTATCTTGTGACAATGCATGAGGTTACGCTTTGAAAATGGCATTGTTTCCATTACAAATAACAATAATTGTGAACTGGCTAGAACAGATAAAGGAAGCTTGAAACTCAGTGCAGTCTGGTTTCAGAGCAAAACATAGCACCTTTTCAGCCCTCGCCAAAGTCACTAATGATTGGCAATGTCACCTGGATAACAGACACTTCGTATGTGCTGTGTTTTTGGACCTAAGTAAGGCTTTCAACACTGTCGACCATAGCCTGCTTCTCTCCTCCTTGCGTAGTATAGGGCTGGACGTATTATCTACGCATTGGTTAACAGATTACCTCTCAGGTCATATTCAGCAAGTAAAGACAGAAGGAGAGCTGTCTCCTCTTAATCCTCTTCTAAGAGGTGTGCCTCAGGGTTCCATCCTTGGTCCATTACTATTCGCTATCTACATTAACAACATTGATGCCAGCATTAGCAAGGCCAATATCCACCTGTCTGCGGATGACACGGTACTTTACCTGAGCCGTCCGACTCCAGAAGCAACCATTGGTGACCTCCAGGTGGAATTCAACCAGCTGCAGAATGAGCTTCTATACAAAAAGTTGCTATTCAATACCAAAAAACAAACGCAATGATATGCTCACCCTTCATTCATGCTGTAAACCCAGCCAGTGCTGGCACAATATCTCAGATTACCAGAACTTAGAACTGGTTGCTAAATTTAGGTGTTTGGGAGTGTGGCTTGACCACAGACTGTCATTTATTGATCACATTTCACATTTAGAATTAACAAATTTCTTACTAGAGATGTTAAGTTACGCTTGGTCCAAACAACGTTCCTGTCGCTGGTAGATTAGCAGACTTTCTTTATAGTCAATGCCCTGCCTCTTCTCTTGCAAAATTAGACACGCTCTATCATAGGGCAATTAGGTTTATAACTAGCCTTCCTCCTTCCACTCACCATCGTTCCCTGTATGCAGCCGTAGGGTGGACTTCCCTTCAGTACAGGAGGAATAGGAATACTGCCTTATGGACTTACAGAGCTGTCGCCAAAAGACTTCCGGAAAATATTTTGGAATGTCTTCTGTTAAGTGTGCTAGGAAAATACACTCTGAGAAGCTATTCATTTATCACTCTGATTATCTTAAAGTTAAATCTTGATTTGGTAGAGTAGCCATATGCTTCGCTCTGCCCATACTGTGGAACAAACTGCAACAAACGTTAAAACTGAGCATCCCTGTTAGCATGCATTCCTTCAAGACACTTTACGTTCATTCTGTTAGGGAACAATATAGCTGTATTACATGCCCATAGCCTGCCCCTGCACCGGTGGCATTCTTGAATCCTGACTGGCCTTCTGATTATCCCATAGTCCTTCGGTTCACTTAGCCCTCTCACCTCGTACTGAACTCCACCCCCCTCCCACCTCTGCCTTTTTTTCTTCCTGCCCATAGCCTTCTTTTAGTCCCTCTCATATCTTCTTCCTGCCCCTATCTATCAGCTGCCATGGCCGGGACCAAGCACTGTAAGTGCCATACAAGTAGTAACATTGTTTCCCCTATACTCCAGATTTTATTGTGTACAGGACAACTGTCTCTTAGTATATGCCTAACAGCTACATTACTATCTATGTCACTGTATCTGCTTACCTTGACTGATCCCCATTGTAAATACAGTCAGACCTGGTTAATCTGTAAGCTTTTGGGTTAGCCCAATTTTCTATGTAGTAAAAATCTATGTATTAACCAGACATTGACCAGATAATTATATTTTTTAAAGATTTAAAAGACTTATTACTGTAAAACAATTTACTTTTTAAATACAGTGCAAAACATATGTGTACTGTACTTTTGAAAAAAGCACCAATATTTTAGCAAAAATAAGCATTATGTTTAAAGCATAATGAGAATCACATTATAGGAGGAATTTAAATTTCATCACAACAGCAGTGTTTATCGGGAACAGAACAAGGGGTGCACAGCTTGACAGCAAGACGGGATAGCAGAACCATAGGGTCGGGATGATTTAACAATCATTTAATAACAATCAGTACACTGTAAATCGTGTTTTTTGTTTTTTTTCCAGTGCTGCTAACTTCACCGTTCTAGCCCTTATTCATATAGGAGAAGGACTACTTGAGGACAACTCCAGACTGTTTAAAAAATTTTAATTAAAATAAGGAGAACTGCCACTTTAAGAACTGGGACTGGGAGAGAGCGGGAGAAGCTTGACAGCTGGGGAGCAGAACATTAAAACAGGGGACAAGCTAAAAACAAAATCTTTTTTTTTACAGCAGAACCGGGGGCAAGAACGAGCAAAAACAGTAAGAGGAGTCACAGGACACAGGACACAGGGCAGACTTGAGGAGAACAGAAACCAAGACCAGGAGTTGCTTGACAGCTAGCCGGGGAGCAAAACATTGGAGTCTGTGGCTCAGTAGAATGGGACGGTTTAAAGCAGATTGTTTAAATCTTTAAATCTTTTTTTTAAGCAGGATGGGGAACTAAATGATTTAAATTAAAACCAGACCGATCACCAGAACAGGGCTGTTTAAAACTTTAACTTCAAGGTGAGGATTTACTGTGGCTTTGTTTTCTGTTGCACTGCCGAGGTAACATGCCAGAGGGGATTAAGGGATTAAGAGTGCTTGCGATTAACAAACTGTTAGCACCTCCACCCCAGCTCAATAAAAAACGGATTAAGAAGGTCACAGTGAATAGGACTTAATTAGACTAGTTAAAGACACATGAAAATGGATTCGGATTCTCAGTTTTACGTATTAAAGAGGTACTTAACATGAGAAAAAATCCGTTTGCATTGTGTCTCTTTCGGAAAGTCAGACATACGGACTAATGAGGCACGGATAAACCAGGTCTGACTGTACCTCTGTGAATGTACATATCTGTAAATATCTTCTATGTGCTGATTGTAAATATTATATTGTACCTCACTATCTGTGTAAAATTGTATTCTATTGTTTTCTTGTTATGACCAGGTCCATCTTGCAAATGAGCATTGCTCAACGGTGTTCGCCTGGATAAATAAAGATTTTGATTGATTGATTGATTGATTGATTGATTGACTGGCTGGGAGGTACTTGAAGAGGTTTTTGGAGTCATGATTACATCTCACAACATAATCACGGCTCAAAAAACCTCCGGCCACTAGCCTCCTCACTCATCAGAAAGTCATCTGGCAGTGACTTACCCTCCCCACATCAACAAAATTCCCACTTGTCCAAAACATTAAAAAAAAAACTCTGTCAGCCACTGCAACTGTCAGTGACTGCCACTCTGTCATTTTCTGAGAGTCCCCGAAGGAAAAACTGAGAAAAGTGCTAAAAGCATGCCTTTCCGCTGTCCCCGATTTTCAGTGACATCCCTGATTTTGCCTCAGAAGTTTCTTCTGTCCCTGCTAAAATTGTCATTTGTGTCACTGAAGAGTAGGAATTTAAATAATAAGATGTCAGCTATTAGGGTTACAGTGTAGTTCTCGATAGGAAAAGGCTACTTATACCAAACAGCATACTGTACCCAGTTTCTGGAGCTGTTTTTTTGAGCTATTTTTTAAGATGTGTCCCTGATTTGTGGCATTTGTCCCTGATTTGTTTAAGCCTTGTCCCTGATTTGTGAGACTGCAGGTTAAAAGGTATGCGCTAAAGCGCCACAAAAGGGCTCCGTGATTACCTCGCGCTGACATTACTACTGCCAGCCTCACCCACAATTCTGTTTTTTTTCTTTTAAACTAATGCTCCAGTGACATTACTAACACTGCCATCCCCATCTTACCCTTCTAGCACTATTTACAACAGCTGACACGAGAGCACCTTCAATTCCAGCTGTACCGGCAATGAATTTACTCACCCCCGTTTCCTGCTTCCACAGAATGAACAACAGTTGGTTCCACAGAAGGAACAACAGCTGACAGAACCTTCAATTTTAGCCTTTCAAAAAAGCTTTTCCAATGCCATTACTCACCCAGGTTTCCAACCTGCAGAACCGAAACAGTAACTGCAGGTAACAAGAGCCAACAGAACCGCATATCAGGCACAGGCAACTACACATGACTCCGCGCAGATACGGTGCCACCTGCTGTCCACAGCAAAACAAAAAGGAACTATTTTTTTTAATGTACATCTACAGATTAAAATTAATGACTACTAAAATGTTTTAAATGATTTTTTTTTCTTTTACTAATACACACAAGGATCCAGTTCATAATAGCAATAATACACTCCAGGGTGTGGTATATCATGGGACTTTGTCACTTCTCGGGTGCATGAGGCACGAAGCTGCAGCACCTGAGGCGTGATGGCATCCCATGATATACCACACCCTGTCATGTATTATTGCTTAATTATATTATTGGATATCATCACTTCCTGCAAGGGTGAAGGCACTTGGCATTGCCTTGCTCTCACAACACACTCACGCATGACAATATCTCATGATATACCACACCCTGTTGTGTTTTATTGCTGACTGGTATAACCCATGCCCCTGAGGGCCGGCACAGCCTGGTAGATGTTAGGGAATGATTGGTACTTTTAAGTCTTATGGCGGATGTCTCTGGAGACTTGACTGGACTCTGGGATCTTAAATGATGAATCCAACAATGTAGTGCCTTTACTTGATGGGATCTTTCTGGCACACAGGGTGATGGAGTGTTGCCCACCAGGAAATGAATAATAATACAAGCCACTCCCACTTTTATAATACAGTAGTGCATTAACCTTCAAACAAAACACATTGTAGACAACAGGAATTGAGGCGTTAGCAAAATGCATTTTGTCCAAATAAAGATTAGTAGTGCATTATTGGCTCCGACTTCATGATCTTGGCTAACCACAAATATCCGGATCAAGATCCAAAATTCGATCTGATCATCGGATTGAATTTCAAATCTTGGGTACTAAAATCTGGCTATCTGACCTATTTTAAGCAAGAATAGCAGTCATTCATTCATTTTGAAAAAAAAAACAGGGATAACAGAGCTCACATTTGTGATGGTGTTGGTGTTTTAAAGCCCCTAACAGCTATGCCCTTTCCTGAAAAGATTCCACACAGTGAAATGCTGCAGACAATGTGGTGTTTGGTCAGAGGCTTAAGGTCAAATCAGATTCTACGTAGGTAAGTGTGCTGGGTATAGTATGGTGCTTTACACACAGTTTCACACATATACGGTTTGTCAGAGCACTTATTCCGAGTGATGTGTGAGTACAGTGCGCTCATGTGTTTTACTATGAATAAAAATAAAAAATGTGGTACCTTTTTTTTAATTCAATAAGCAATAATAACAGTTCTTCATTAATTTTGAAAGAAAACAGGGATAACAGATCTTGTGCTTATGATGCTGTTAGTTGTTGGTGTTTGAAAGTGCCTAAGAACTATATCCATTCTTGAAAAGGTTCCACACAGTGAAATGTTAAAGACCATGGCTAACATTCACAAAATAAAATGCAAAATGTGTGCAAAAGTTTGTGCTGCACTTCCCAGCTGCGCAGGTGGGCAATGGAACTAGACACAGTTGGATAGCGAGGTGCGCTATATGAATGCGAATAGGGGCAGGCGGGGGCAGCACTAACCCAGGAAAACCATGAGGAAACCTAGTAGTGCTGCCCATACAGCCAGTCAGGAGAATGGGCTGGCAATAATAGCGCACATGTGCTAAGCCCCTATTCACTAAGGGAGGCATGCAAATGAGCCCATTGGGTGTGCAAAGTGATATTGGCCATTAGCACGCCCATTATGGGCCCATTTGCATGGCCCATGGGTGGCTTAGCATGCCTCCCCCACCAGCCCATGCCCCATGCAGCCACAATCCATGGTGATCTAGGTCACCCTGTCTTCCGATTACCATCCCCAAATAATTAACAGTATACCCTGGTAGTCTAGTGGTGCCCTCTCCACTCCCCACTCCCCAATCGCCCACCTGACATTGTAACATACTTGTTTCTATAGTGTAGTGGTCCCTCCTGTAACACTGATCCCACAATAAATAAAAGTTTCTATAGTGTAGTGGTCCCTCCCCTCTCCTCGAACACTGATCCCATAATAAATAACATTTTCCATATTGCAGTGGTCCCCCCAAACACTGATCCCATAAGAAATAACATTTTCCACAGTGCAGTGGTCTCTCCTCCCTCCCCAAACACCAATTCCATAAGAAACAAAATGTTTCCATAGTGTAGTGTCCCACCCCAGACCCCGATCGCCCACTCGCCGTGTAAAAGAAAATTTCCATAGTACAGTGCCCCCCCCTTGGTCATTGATGGCTGTCCCCAAACTGGAAACCCTATTCCCTGGTAGCCTAGGGTCCCTCCACCCCCATACCTCTCAATCTCCTGCCTTAAAAATCAGGGACAAGGCTTAAAATAATCAGGGACAAAGGACCAAAATCAAGGACACATCTTCAAAATTAGAGATATCCACCCAGAAAGCTGGCAGACTATGGAGCTTAGTGCAAAATGCATTTTCTAAAGAAGAACAAGTCTGTAACTTTAATGCTTGGCATTATTTTGTGCTTACAGTCCCCATTGTTTAGCCACAAAAACACAAATTTTAGGAGGGACAAAGTAAAATTTTGAGGCAAAATCAGGGACGTCCCTGAAAATCAGGGACACTTGAGAGGTATGCTCCCCCCCATCCAGGGTGACCTACCACCCCCTTCCCCCATCCCAACTGTAGGTCCATAACCAGCACAGCCCTCCTCACCCCACAGTGGCTGGCCACCAAATGAGCCCTCAGGGAGCATTGTATTGTACACAGTATGGCTCCTTGACTGTGACTGACCAAACATCTGGCCACATTCCTCAGTGAAAGGCGGTGTAACATTGGTCCCGAAATATTGCCTGTTTTCAAGAGCGTCATTCTCGCTGGCGGATTCAAGGATGGTATGGATGCTGTCTCAGTTTCTCTAACACAGTCTCAGCCTCTGGATGAGCTTAAATCTGATCATGAGGAAGCAGACTCATGCATGATGCTGCATGCACTGCATGCCTCTGAAAACCACACAAGAGTAATACCACAGTCCCCTGGTATAGATGTTGCTGTACTAAATGTGTATGCATATAGCTCACTTCACTGTCCTGAGTTGTGGTTTCACATGGGAATAAAAGACAAGCTACGCTACATACCAATGCATCATGTTGCTGAAAGGCTATGTCCAACACTGTGCTCTGCCCTCCCAGGCTTTCATTCACTGATAGGTTGTGATAGCACTAGTGCTTTCTCTTGGAAAAGCAAGAAAAAAACCTTTTGAGAAAAAAACTGCTAAAGGAATCTGAAAGTTATCAACAGAACTTGGTACAGCTTGGGGAAAGTGTGGAACTGTCCATGGATAAAGTGAGGTCCTGTGAGATGTTTGTGTGTGCCATGTATGCCTCAAAGAATGCTGGTGATACAGCTGATGACACCCAATACTGGCTTTTCTGTCAAAAGTGACAAAGAAATGAAAATCTGCCACCTTCATCCGACAGCCTTAAACATCATATAGAATGGGCCAACTTCCAGGCATTTGTGTGGAAACTTTCTTTGCAAGCAGTTCTGAACCTCTCATCTCCAAATGGACATGGTTGGCAGCTCTTGGATGGTCAACTCAGCCCTATTCTCACGTCCAAAGAACCTGCTCCAAGTGGACTGCTAGAACTTACATCATGCAGATGTCAGAAATCTGCATGCACAAGGAGTGATCTGTGCCAATGCAAGGCAAACAATCTAGTCTGCACTGAAGCTTGTTTTTGCATGGCAGGCAAATTGCGTGAAAATGTCCATAGAACAATTACTTATGAAGATAACTTGGATGAAGATGATTAAGATGATGTGAAACATATGTTAACAGTTTTTGGAATTTGCAACCGTGTACAGAATACTTTTGTGTACTTGTTTTTAAATTGTATTCCAAAATATTGCTTCAGAATAGCTAGTCATACAGCTTTGTGTATCTGTGGAGTCTCATTGTATTAATTTTGTGTTTAGGGAAATAAAAATTTGTGACTTCAGTACCTTGGTTAAAATTTCTTCTTCTTTCATTGTCAAGTCAAGTCAAGTTTATTTGATCTGTCACAGACCATTACAAAACATACATGAAATACACATAAAATATAAACAAATTCAATTACAGTCGTAAGTTAAATACATCTTCAATTGTGTATAAAGTGTGAAGAGATCATAAAATGACACTAGTTCGTATAACTTTGTCTACAATAGGCTAAAATAGTGCCTTATTCATATTTCACATATATGATTGACATAGCTTTAAAATGACACAAGTTGTACATTTTTGATTAAAAAATGTCTTATACAGACATCTGAGCAAACTTGACTTCTCATAATAAAGAGGATCCTATTCATATATAATCACCATCAAGTGATTTTTCAGAAACACACATTTCCAAAGAAGAGGTGCATGAAATGGGCTATTTAAGCAATAGGGCACGACAGGGTGTGGGTTATTGGGGATTTACCCACGCCTTGTGTGGTGTGTCACGAGGCACAGCCGAGTGACTTAACCACACAAGAAGTAGATAAATCCCCCAATAACTCACACCCTGGAGTGCCTTATTGCGATTATACAATGGATTCATGTGTAAAATAAATTTTAAATGTGTTTAAGTATGTTTTTTATAAATGCCATTTCTCAGCCATGGGTTATTACAGGATATACCATGGTCATGTGATGTGTTTTGACCAATGAGGTTACAGGATTTTCATACCCTATTGTATAATCTACATTATACTTCCAATAAGATCCAGTTGCCTAGAGTTGCACCACTGTCTATTTAGGACTTTATGTGGAGTCCTAAGAAGGGAGACGAAAGGGACCAGCACCTCTGGATCCTGAGAATTCAGAAGGTAAATGTAAATGTTGGGGCTGATGTTGCTGTTTTTCCAAAATTCTACCTAACAAAGGAGAGCAATATTTCTCATATTGTGGACATAGCAGGATCAAGTGTAATGGCTGTTCTGTCCTAATTTATATCTACAGAGAGTCTCTATATCCATTTTCCCTTCATGCTGCTGCCTTTTCCTATTGGGTAAGAAAGACTCAAATCTGAGCCTTGCCAGCTGGATTCTCTGTCTTGGGTCTTCCAGTATAGACAGGTATTTTTCCAATTTACGTGTTCTCTTATTTTTAGCTAGCCTGGGGCAAGACTTAGAGAGTCTACCAGTCTCTAGGCCTAGGTCCTTCTGTATGAAGTTATCCTTGATTCTTACAGTCTCTTTGATATAATCAAAAGGGTATGGTAAGCTATCTGGAATAATATATAAGAGGCCATTTTGTTTAATTATATTCTCCAGGACTCTCAAGGAAGGGAAGATTGTATTGGATTGTTCATAATTAATGGCTTCCACAAGATACAGGTGAAGGTATCTGTCAGGAGGCATCCTAAAAACCTTAATCCAATAATTAATTAATTTTTGGGTGCAATGACATTCAATAGATAGTTGACCGAGTTCGGCCCTCACCACAGCTGAGGAAGTACTATTTGGGAGACCTAAAAGTTTCTTATAGAAATTGTTTAGACTAGAGTCTAAGTTGTTTCTAAATGTAGTCCCCAAATTTCAGCACCATATAGCAACTGACTTTTAGTTTTGGCACAGATTACCATTATGTTTCCCTTAATCGATTTACCTCTGTATTTATAAGAAAAGGAGGACAGTACTGGGAGAAAACTATCCGCCTTTAATCCTGCATCTCTCAAATGTACTCTCCAAGTTCCATTTTGATGGACTGTAAGCCCCACATAACAAAATTCTTTAACAACTTCTAACTTATATTTATTCATATAATATCTATATGTTTTCTTACTTCCCCCAAATACAATAACTTTTATTTTATCGTAGTTTACCTGTAGGTCTGCTTTCTGACATTGTAAGTGAAATATTTCTAAACACCTGCTCATGTCCAGATGACTAACAGGAAGTAATGCAACATCATCTGCATATACTAAGTAAGATATCGATTTTACTCCAATTTTAGGTAAATGAATATCAGGATTATACATTTGTCTAAGAACTGTGATAAAGTAAAGATTAAATAGCAGGGGGGACAATGTCCAGCCTTGCTTCACACCTATATTAGTTTGGAACCAACTACTCAAGGCTCCTGAATCGGTAAAACGGGCATTAGTGAAATTATCTTAATGGATAAGTTTAATCAGTTCTAATAATAAAGGTTCTGTCCCTAAATCCTGTAGTCTTTCCCACATAAGGATCCTATTTACCTTATCAAAAGCTGCTTTAAGGTCGATAAAGGTGCAGTAAAGTTTTTGTTATTTGACTACCTTATATTTATGAATCAAATGAACCAGTGTATAACACTGATCTGTTGTTGAATGTTTGTTTCTAAATCCTGCCTGAGCTTCATCTATTATGTTATTAATCTCTACCCATTGCATTAATCTATTGTTTAGAATTTCGGTAAATACTTTCCCAATTGTATCCAAAAGGCTTATAGGCCTATAACAGCCAGGGTTCCTTCTATCTCCCTTTTTAAAAATTGGGACAATAATATTTAGCTTCAAACTTTTTGGCATATCTCCTGTGCTCCAGATATAGTTAAATAATTTATGAAGAAAAGGGATCCAAAATTGTTTGGTTCTTAATATTACATCGAGAGGAACTCTATCGAGGCCTGGTGCTTTTCTTCTCCTGAATGAATTCAAAGCAATAGTTAACTCTGAATGTGTAATTCCAGATTCTGGGACAAACATTCTCCCGACTACCCGGGTCTCGAACATTCTAGATAGATATTCATGATCCTCCCTATGAAATAGTTGTTTAAAATGTTTAACCCAATCTCCTGCCTCAATAGATGCTATTATTTGATTATGTTTTTTTGTGCCATGATTTACAATATTCCAAAAAGATTTACTGTCCTTAGAAAGAAATGCTTTTTGTAAGTCAGTCCATAACTGTCTAATGTATCTCTGCTTGTTTTTAATTAAGACCTCTCTGTATTCCCTTCTTGCCATATTCATTAATTTATTATGGTTTTTATACGGTTTTTATTTCAATAATCTAAATTTTTGATTTACATGTTTTTTGGCATTTTTGCATTCCTTATTATACCAAGGGAAAGTTTCTTTAACCTTGATCACAGAATTTTTAGAAACAATATACGCTGTGGTATTTATGATAGAATTGAATTCTAAGGTCAACTGGGAACTTGAGTGTTGGTCCATCAGATCCAAAAGGTTTGATAATATCCCTTTACTTTCCAAACGTGCCTTTAAGTTATTACCTTCAATGGCTTTCCATTCAATGCCCCTCCTCTTAAGTTGTATAGTAGTAACCCTCCTTTCTTCATTAAAACTCAAGTTTTTCACAGTGATTTTTAATTCTAGCGCTAAGTGCTAGCTATCAGGTTTAGGTACCAATTGCAAGGAAAGGCAGCTGTCAATTAAATGTAGGTTAATCCACATATAATCAATGGTGGGTACACCGTTTCCACCTAAGAAAGAGTATTCTCCCTCTGGATCCAGGGGAGTCCTGCCATTCAGAAGAAGGAAACTCCTAGTTAATGTTTCATGCAATTCTATACCTTTTTTATTAACAGTTTTGTCTCTGGCATTTCTTATAAATGTCAGCTCTGTTTGAGAGAAAGAAAAAGAGCCTCTGAAATATCTTCTGAGCAGCCCTGTAACTGTCCCAGCCTAGCATTACAATCACCCATTATAAACATATGTCCATTCGGACAATCACTCCGTATGTTGTCAATCAAATCAGCTAGTGCATTGACATAATTTGGATCCCCATTGCCACTTCCTGCAGAATGTGAATAAACATTGATAATATGCCATGTCTTTTAATTTCTCTCAGTTATTTTAACTGCAAGGATGCGTATACTGAGGGTGTTTATTTCTTCAGTCATAATGTCTTTATTAAGTTTAACAAATATAGCTAAACCCCCCAACCCCCATCCATATTGCTTAAGTTTCTTTGCCTTTCTAATGTATGAACTGTAACCACTTAAAAACAGATTATTCAATGCCCAGGTTTCCTATATGGCAATAAGGTGGAATTGTTTCAAGTAATTATTGGTTTCTGGATCACCCATTTTTTCACCTAATCCTGAGGAGTTCCATGACAAAACTTTGAATGTATCCCCATCCTAAAGGGGCAGTCCTCCTGAATCCAGAATGTGAGTGCTATTTCTGATTCAATTCCAGTGTTAGGTCCCTGTGGTCTCCCCTGCTGAAAACAATTTTGTCATTGTTTCAGGGTAGTAAGGTTCTCATATGTATTGGAAGTTTCAACCAGACTTTCCCAACCTTTGGAATTCATTTGTATTTTACTATGGTTATGAGCCATCAATTCTTTTTCTTTCTCTATATAAAAATGAATTTCTTGTTCATCTAAAAGGCATTGTTTACTCAACAATTCCCTCGCCATACTTTCTTACTTTACATAAAATAGTAACTGTCCATATTCTTGTCTGCTCACCTGCTTATATGGAGGCTGCTAACTTGTGAACCCAGGCATACATTAAGAAAATTGGTCAATGTACCCCTTATGTTGGATTTGCTCTCTTTAGGGAATTTTTTTAACCCAAAGACATAGATCATAATTTCGGTCTGTTTTGTTCTGCCTGTGCCTTTACATATATAAAACTCAGGAAAAAGTTCCTTTAGCTGGGTAATATCCCCAGCTATAATGCTCAAATTGAATAGGTCTTTTGCCATCTGGATTACAGCATTCAGAATATAAAATTGGTCTGTGACCAGCAGAATCAATTCCAAGCTGGCTGTCGGCCTAATAATACTAACAACAGCTTTCACTAGTCTGCAGCCATCCAGTAAAGAAGATAGTAAACCAGTTACAGATTCAGTCAGTTCTTCTTGTATTTCATTTGGTAAGCATGTCATCTTATATAAGAGTAAGACAAAATCAGTACTCAATGTTTTTACCAAAGAGAGTTTGAAATGTTCAGTCTGGCTGCTTGTAATGGAGTTTTCAAATGGTGTTCCCCTACAGCTGTTCTCAGATGGATTCCTCTCGTCTATCAATTCTACTTTATGGTTACTCTTATCATCAGATACCATATGTTTTACACCATGGCTATTTAAATCCTTGAGACCCAATTTTTTTTTCTGTTGGTTGCTTTTTTTATTGTTTTTTTGATTTTACTGATTTTTTTTTTTTTGGCTTTGTTCCAGAGCCCTTTGGGTTTCTCTTTTTTGTCCCTTTTTTTAACCTCAGGAGTCTGGAACAGATCCCAGAGTAGCTTTGGCCATTTTCCATATTGATTGCATTCACCCCTGTATTAACTTCATTGATCAACTTCTGTTTTTTCACATTTTCAGTGTGTACTGGAGACAATCCCTCCATGTCAAAAAAGTCTGGTTTGGTTTTTGAATTGCAACCTGTCTTAGCACAATTAGAACTAACAGGAATTAGACTGTCTTCTGATGGTCCAATTGTTATTTCTTGTAGTCACCTTTCTGCCTTAGCAATGGATGTTTGGCAGCCATTTCTCTGCATATACTGTTGTCTCTAAAATTTTTGGCTGGTAGCATGATACATTCAGATTGAAAACTAA
The DNA here is from genome assembly GCA_016271365.2 of Neoceratodus forsteri. Taxonomy (NCBI): domain Eukaryota; kingdom Metazoa; phylum Chordata; order Ceratodontiformes; family Ceratodontidae; genus Neoceratodus; species Neoceratodus forsteri. Next base: position 946,324,826 of record CM028136.1, on the reverse strand, counting down.
AATATTTCCAATCTGATAAGGTAGTTTCCACTGGAATTCCTCCTCATCCATTAGCAACTTCAGGGAAGGTTCCAAGTTACCAGCCACCTGTTCTGTGTTTTTTTTTCCTTAATTATTTCAAGATCATGGTGCAATGGTGAGGCTGTGTTTAGTAAGGAGTTTGAATTTTCTTCCATATTATAAGCTCTAGGTTTATTAGGGGGAAGGTTCAGTGCAATTGATTCCAGTTTAAATCTGTTTTGTAGACAAGCCCCTTTTATGAATGACATATCTTGCTTAATCTCAAGTAGCTGCTTCACTAGAAACAGATTAGTATTAAACGGGTCTCTAAGAACAGCCAACATGTCTCTAGATATACCCTCAATATTGGGAATATCAGATATTTTCTCTGTTTTGGGGCTCACTGTCCAAGAAGAGGAACTATTGGGGCTGATTGAAGGCTCCCCTAATTTGTCCTGAATCTAATTTTATTAATCTTTTCTTGAGTATTTCCCCCTCCTTTACCCAGCTTTGTTCCATCTCATTTTCTGAACTACAGTTGCTATGGTTTCTGTTACCAATTAATGAGTTTAATGACTTTGTGTCAACCCTCTGTGGAGAGACAATATACATGTGTGTCTGATCTGGTTTACTTTCTTTATACTCTTTTTCATTATTTTCAATCTGCAATGATTCCCTCATGCTTCTAACCTCAGCGTCCAGGACAGATAAATTATGGAAGATTTCAGAAAAATCTATTTTTTTGGTCCACAGACTGAATTATATCTGAGTCCTGTTTTTTTATTTTTTTTAGAGGTAGTATATTGGGCACAGTCCCATTTAATAAGGGCTTAACATTTTCCTCTAAAGGTGTGTTGCTATAATAATCCTGATTAATGGAACCAATTCTTAATCTTGCTCCAGGAGTGTTGAAGAACTTGTAGATGTCTTCACTCTCTCCACTAGGTGTGGATACAAACTGGGATTGTGTCTTTTTTCCCTGTAGTTGCTTACTTATAAGTTTGTTAGTATTTCTCATAGTATTTTTCTTTGTTTCTTTAATTCTGGTTTTACCTCTCTCAGTTGTTTTATCTTGGTTTCTACCTAATACTCTTAGAGCAAGAATTTTCAATGATAAAGGACCTTTAATTTTGCTATTGCACCCTGGCCCATACGTCCCCCATCCATCTGTTGATCTGCTGCCCTTAGGGCCCCTGTTCTTACTGCTTGTTATGGCAGGCATAACTGCTGTGTGTCTGCTATATGACAAAAAGATGTTACACTAGAAATTCAAAATCAGATTAAAGTTCAATAACTTAAACAGCTTCAGCAGTAAATATAATTAACTTCTAAAAGAATAATAACTATATTGCCTGGATGTGAACTTCCACAAACATGGATTAATGAGGATAGAACAGACAAAGTCAAGCAACAATCTGCTTTTTAGATCCAAATCCAACAGCGCTTCAAACAGTCTCCCGGTCCAAGGCCGACCACATCCAGCTCATCTTGTGTTTCTTATAATTCTTTATAGTTCTTTGAGATCTTAAATTCTTATTGCTTCCTAGTTCTTTCAAATCCAATTTCTTCTTTAAGGTAATGTCCACTTCCAACAGTACATGCAGAAATAATGGATAAGTTGAATCAAGCACTAAAAGAAATCATTAAAAAGCAAATAAAGAGTGCAGTAACACACAACACACACATATATATATATATATATATATATATATATATATATATATATATATATATATATATATATATATGTCAAAGCAGGAGTAATAAATACCCTGTCCTATCTTATACTATTTAAAATAAAAGAAGCAAAGCGTCTCTACATTCAAAAAAGGAAAAAAATAATAATTTAGTGCCAGATCCTGGGCCTAAGGTACAAGCCCCTCTAAGTTATATAATATTCTATAGATAAGATATTTAGACAACAGAGGATTATACTTTAAAATGCAATAAACAGAGGACCATCCTACTCTTCCTTACTTGTGATATTGCGTCCAGTATTCTTAAAATTCCAAGTTCCAGGAATAAGACAGCTGCAATAAATAAATGCTGGAAATGCAGGAAATGCAGAACACTGCGCAGCTGCTGTGGTGCTAACCAAGCTCACTCACAGAAAGAGAACAGAGCCCAATTCCACTTTAGATCGAATTGCAAAAAACAAATAAAAAGCTTCACACTTGCAGTTTCAAAGCCGATGCGTTGTTTAGACGAATTACCAAAAAAGACTCTTACGCACGTTTCCAATGCTAGTGAGCTTGCATTTGGTAGCTAAGTTTCTTAATTCAAAAATAAAATTAAAGTGAAGCTAAGAAGCTAATAAATGTGCTCAAAATATCAGAGGTCGCAGGAGCGGCCAGGCCATAGGTAATGCAACAGCCAAGTGACGAATGCCAGAGTGAGAGAAAGCATGCATGTGCTATTTATATAGGCGGGTCACATGAGCTCTCTATGGTGCCAATTTAAAAAATCAAGTTGTAAACATGTATAAACGTACCCCATGCAACTAAAAACATAACAAAAGCAAAACGGTCACCACAAGAACACTACACAAAAACTTTAAACTCCGAGTCACAACACAGGGATTTATTTAACTCTAAAAATTGATTAGCGTTTTGCTCATAAAAGTGCTAAATCTTTGTGAAAATACATAGCTCTTGCCTCACTGTGTTTAGCAAACACAGCACTTCCAGAAAATCTATATAAATACTTTCTGTACAGTTAGTATCATCCCAAGAAAAAAACTGCTAATCAATTATTTAAAACCCTGCAACAGACCTTGCAATCTGCCACAGTCAGCGCACTCAAGCACAAACAAAACAATCAACCAAATAACCAAGACATGACACTTTTCACAAAAATGCAAAATGCAGAGTTTTACAGGATTAGTATATCAGTTAGGCCGGGATCTAGCATAGATCTCTGGGCTCTGTACTTATATAAGTCGCAATAGTGAAGGGTGATTAAAGAGATACTCCCCTCTCCTGGAGCTTTTTCTCCACTTGCAACTCCTGTGATTTCTCAGAGCACGGAGTAGCCAGCCCGAAGTATCCAGGTATTTCCATCAGGCAGTCACTGCAGCTGTGAGAGTCTAATCAGAGCTGAGAAATAGAAACTTCTTTCAGAGTTTCAACTTTTCTCAGTTTTCACTAGCCAGATTGGGGAATCGGAAAACCCTTCCTCCAATTCGAGATGTAATTTTGCTAGAGTGTCTTCCACCACACCAGTCCTCCACAGGGCGGCTTGCTTTCTGCAACCTCTGGGGCTCCTCCACTGCTCGGACTCCACTTCGGATAGCTGCAGGGGAACAAACAATGGTGACAGAAGGAATGCCAGATACCAAGGGCAAAAAAGAAATTCTGGAAAGGGCAGTGAGGAATAAAATAATAAATAAGGCAACAGTAGTATACCTGCTTTAAAAGAAAAAACGCTTCTCATTGCACCAACTACTGCAGTTCCTCCTCAACCACATAGCATAGCACCATCTTTATACAATGATCAACAGAAAGACCGGGGGAATGAGTAAAGAAAACTAAAGACTCTTCCCCTCTAAGACCCTTGCAAACTTTAACTGGTTACTCCCAAGGTACAAGGCCTAGTAAACTAAGGCCTTTTGGCCCTTCCCTTTGCTTCCCAAAGAGGGAGCTGTATTTTGGGTCAGGACAGAAGAGGAAAAATGCCCCAGCTGGTGGGGCCCCCTTTCTGAGTCCACAGGTGCACAGTGGGGCTCAGAGTAAGTAATTACAGGCTACAGACCAGTGCACCAGAGAAGCTGGCCAACAAAGTAAAAGGAAATAAGTTATGCTTCTCTCTTCCTTAAGGTTTTTTGGTTTCGCATTAAATATATATGTCACATACATACACATTCACCGTGTAACTGTGTGGTAATATACTTTGGCCAAAATTGCCATGTTTACATTTTTCAAAAATAAGTGTTTTGCCCAAAAATCACTCAACCGTGAACACATTTCCCGTTTCTTTACCCAAGGAGGTTTTTATCACCTAGTTACATATTCTGAGCTCATTTGAAAATAGTATTTTACATGGCTTTGGCAAAAATAATGAATCTTATAGTTTTTATTGACAAAAAAAAATCTGCATTCAAAGCTCATTCTCGAAAAAACATAATTGTTATGGAAATCAAACTTATTCAGCCAACGTTACATTGCTAACATATATATCTGGTCATGCTGGTATATGTTTCAAATTTAGGAATGACCTAATGGATAGTTCATGAACTAGAAGCTTCCAAAGACATAGACATAGAATTTTACATTGTAAAGGCAGGCAGAAAGGCACTTGGATAAGGCAATGAAAATTGGACTGGCACGCGTTAGTGATACCACAATTCTGATGTATGACAGGTCTCATGATATGACCAAAACATCCATCTAATGGAATATACAGTAGAGTCAAGCCTTCAGAATACTGGATGTGCTATGTGACCCTTTTTCTAGGTCCCTTTTGAAAATTGGCTCTTTGATCATACATACCTCTTGAATCTCATCCCCCACACACACGCACACACACACACACACACACACACACACTGGTTTCCATCCATGGCCACCTGTAAGAGTGGCAGCAGAGAAGAGGTCAGCAACTATAGGTTGGAGAATCTCATGTCTGTGGTGGAGAACATAATGGAAGCCCTGTTAAAAGACAGGCTAGTGCAGTATCTTGAATCCAACAGATTAATGGAACAAAGGCAGTATGGAATCACAGGGGAAGGTCATGCCAGATGAATCTGATTGATTTCTTTGACTGGGTGACCAGGGAAATAGATCAAGGAAGGTCACTGGATATGGCCTACTTGGACTTCAGCAAGGCCTTCGACATTGTACCTAATAGGAGACTGATAAAGAAATGGGAAAGTCTAGGGGTGGGATCTAAAGAGGTAAACTGGGTAAAACACTAGTTAATGGATTGGTGACAGAGGACAGCAGTAAACAGCACTCACTGTAATGAGGTGACATGACCAATGGGGCTCCTCAGGGTGCATTACTGGGACCAGTCCTCTTCAGTGTCTTTATAAGTGATATTGCAGAAGAACTGGAAGTGGAGGTATAGATTTGTGCAGATGACACCAAAATCTGTAATAGGGTTGATACTCAGGAGGGAATGGAGAGAATGCGTAGGGACCATAGAAAACTAGAAGAATGGCTGAAAGCATGGCAGGTGGGGTTCAATGCCAAAAAGTGCAAATCATGCACCTAGGGTATAGACGCCCTGGGGCTGAGTAAACAATTGGGGAGGGGGGAGCACTGACAGTATCTAAGCAGGAAAGAGACCTTGTTGTTATCAAATCTGATGATCTTGAAGTGGCAGGGCTGTATGACAACACACTGGGCAGGGCCAGTGGGATGCTGGGGTGCATAGGGAACGGTATCACCAGGAAGTGTGTTACCACTGTGTCAGTCATTGGTGAGACACCACCTGGAGTATTGTGTCCAGTTCTGGGAGCTTCATTTCAAAAAGGACATAGACAGGGTAAAGGCAGTCCAGAGGAGGGCAACTAAAATTGGGCAGGGGTTACATATAAAGCCTCACTAGGAGAGGCTTGTGGGATCTTAACATGTACACCCTGGAAGAGAGGAGGGAGAGAGGGGACATGATAGAGATCTACAAGTACTTCATGGGGGTGAACAGCATGCAGGAGGGGAGTCTATTTCAAATGCAGAACTGTACCAGGACAAGAGGGCATGCCATGAAGCTGGAAGGGGGAAAGTTTAAGAGAGATGTGAGGAACTACTACTTCCTGAAAGACCGGTGGCCACCTGGAATGGTCTGACAGCAGAGGTGGTGGGAGCCTTTGCTTCTTGTGAACAGGACACTGCTGTCCACTCTACTGACACAGCTTAGGTACTTATAGGAAAACTGCCATTTTCCTAAACTCCCCACTCTACAAAGCCTAACCCCCAATTACCGTTTTTTCCAATGGCAAACTTTTTTTTTAATAAGTGCAACTTACTTTATTTTAATTTTCCAAAGACTGCAATCAGGGAGTATAGTGCATGCTATGCAGTGCCATCTCATGTTATGGCGTGGCTTCGCACTGCTTGCATGTATTGAAAAGCATACAAGCGAGCAGTGTAGAGCTGCATTGTAACGCAATAGTGCCACACAGCATGCACCATTTTCTCTGATTGCAGTCTTTGGAAAATTAAAATAAGGTAAGTTTCATTTATTTAAAATATTGTCTGTCACTGCAAAAACTTCAATCGGGGGTGCAGCTTTGGGGGTGGGGAGTTTAGAAAAATAGGAAAATGACAATTTTCCCCCTCTTCTTCCTTATGTCTGTGTAAAACTAGGTGAAAAATCATCCTAGTTTCTTTTTTTTTTTTTTATATAGCTCTTTTTGTCCTCTTCTGGAGCCCTGGCAGGTGGCTATGGCCCTCCTGATGGAGGGACACTCTCTCTGGTCCCGATGCTCCCGCCAGTCCCCATAAATTCCCCCGTGGCTTGCACCCTGCATCAAGGCCAGGGAGGAGGTTACCAGCTTCTCCTCCCCCCAGAAACCAAATCCAGAAGCCGGGAATGGTCCTCGTGAACGGCGGACCATCACAGAGCCTGCCAGGCTCTTTTGCGCCATCTTTCTCCCATCCCCTCTCCCCAACCAACATAAGGACGAAAGAAACGTGCTTCCCGACACATACTGCCCTCCAGCCACTGCCAGAGGGCGGTCAATGAGTGGTATGACAAGTCTCCCTCCCCCCCAAGAGAGGAGAGCAGTCCTCTGGATGCTCAATCCTCTCTCTTACCCTGCCAACCCCCAATGGCCCGGGCTCATTCCTGAACCCAGGTTGCTAGCATGGCACGAGGTGTAGTGACTAGTGCCTCAAACTCCAGTGCCACTGGACCGGCTTTGTCATCCTACTTTCTTACAGTACTCAAGAACTTCTGCGCAGTGAAAGAGAAGACAGATGTTGTTTTGTCCTTTCCATAAGAACATCCTCATCAACAAGCCAGTCCTCATTTCCCAAATCCAGTCTAGTGTCATTGCTGATGTTAATGACACTGACTAATGTGGCACCAGGTTGGAGATCCTCTATGAGGAGTACTCCATGGATACGGTCAATAGTAGTGTCAGCGTGGCTCTGTTGGTAGCACATCCACCACCTCTGCGCCAGAAGGTTGTGGGTTCTAGCCCCACATCAGGACAGGGTTCATACCATAAACACTGGCCCTCAAGTACAGTGCTAAGGGGATGCTGTGCTGCTGCGGTGTGCTGTCCTTCAGGTGAGTTGTTAAACTGAGGTCCTGCCTTCCTGCTCTCTTGGACACTAAAGATCCCATGGCACTTCTCAAAAAGGAAATTCCCCAGTGCCCTGGCTAAATTTACCATGCTCACTAAAATACCACCCGCAGTTTAAATCTGTCTAGCCCTCTTTTCTTAATCAACAAAAACTAAATAAATAGCATGCATACTTGAGTTACTGACAAACAAAAAATTAAAAAGTATTTTCCTTCTTTTAGCAGAAATGATGCCATCTCTTTAATTTTCACATTAGGATTACTGCTACGGTTGTAAAAAATGGCTAGAAGCTTATTTGCACTAATCCGACACAGATACATCAACCCTGACCTGAAGGGAATTGTTGCATGTACACTAAGATGAAGTGGGTATTTTAGCCTCACTGTAACTTTGCCCAGACTGCCAGTTATGCTGACTGGAATGTGGACTTAGGTTTTATAATGCAGACTCACTGTCCACAGGGAACTGAGCTGAGCAGTGTAATCAGCCTCTTCAATTGATTTGGGAATTGTTTTATAACGGGCAGTTGTTTTAAAATTGATTTGCAGACAGTTCCATGGATCAGTGAAGCGCTAGACTAATGCAGGTAATTCTCGTTCTTTGCTAGATGAAACAACCAGACTTATTTCACTACTGCCTTAAGTTGTCTTTGAACCCTGGTATGCCAAGAAGATCATATGCACTGTTATCAACTGCATGTAACTGTATGTCATTAAAGGGCTATCCAACAGGACATACACAGTAGTTGGCAGAATTTATTTGTTTGTTTGTTTATCATTTCCTGGTGCAACCTGGGGGAAGGGGAAAAGCACAATACAAACAAAATACAGCCAGTCAGGTGATGTGGTTACAGTGATTATAAATATAAAGAGCGTAAGCTGAGTGCAGTGTAGACTGAATGGTAAAACACTGCATATGAAGGAAGATGAATTTGCATACAAGTCATCCGTGCAAATTGGGCAAACTCAAAGTGCATAGTGCCAGAGTGAAGAGAGGCTGAGCAGGTGCTGAAAGTGGAGTCAAAACAAGCTGATAAACTTCAATGAAGTTGCCAGGACTACGAGGTTAAGGGTGATCAAAAGCCAGGAAAGGGTAAGGAAGGGTTCTGGAAGAGGGTTGACAGGATCAGGGGAACGGGGGAGGATTTTGGGCTGGTGTCTAGTGGGGGGGGTAGGAGACAGATGGAGGAGAGTAGCTGATTCCAGAGGGAGGGGAGGCAGTATGAGAAACCTGATTTCCAGTCGAGAAATGTGGGTGGGGGAAGGAGAATATACGTAGATCTCTTGAGCGCAGGGAGAAGGAGGAGGGGGGGATGGGGGGAGGAAATGGGATAGGTATAAGGAGAGGGACCAAAACTAGTAATTAGAGATGAGGGAAGCACAGTGGAACTGGTGACATGAGGGGAGAGGCAGGATGGATGGATAGAGGAAAGTCAAGGGAGCAGTTGTGAGTATGAGAGGGTGCATTGGTAGCAAAGCAGCAGAAGGCACGACAGAGGATGCCCAGTCTGGCAAGGAAGGTAGAGGGGGTGGTGCTATAAACTCCATCCACATAGTCTAAAACTGGGAGAATCATTTTGGTGACCAGCTCACCTGGACCTGGGGAGAAAGGCAATCATTACTGCGGTATGGTACAGTGCACCGAATCTGGGGCTGAGTTTGGCATGGATGGCATCGGTGTGGATGAAGAAGTCAAGCCTGCTATTAAGCTATGCACCAAGGTACTTAAAAGTTGGGACTACTTCAAGCAGTGTGCCATCCAGTGTGGAGAAAACAGGGAGGGGGCTGAGCTGGGCCAGCTTCTGACAGTTACCAAAGATCACAGGCATGTTTTTTTTGTGCATACCCAAAGTTGGTTAGACTGAAACCAGAGCAGAACATTGTAAAAGTCTTCCTGAAGCGAGACTTCCATAGATGTAGACAAGGGACCAGAGGTGTAGAGAAGTGTGTCATCTGCATACATGTGAAAATGAGAGTTGACATAAGCAGAGGGGACGTCATTTGGGAAGATGGAAAAGAGGAATGGACCCAGAATGAAGCCTTTTGGGACCCTGGTCTGGATAGGGAGGGTGGGGAGATGGTGCCTTCTACCTGTACTGACTGTCGATGGTTCAAGAGGTAGGAATGGAACTAGTCAGCAGCAAGAGCTGAAAGTCTGGCAGAGCTCAGCTTATCAAGGAGGAGTGAGTGAGACACCAACTCAAAGGCTTTAGCCAGCTCAAGGAAAATGGTGGCTGCAATGTTCCCCAATCCATTGCTAAGAGGAATGAGTCAGTGATCCTAAGTAGGGAGGAGATGGTGGAATGATCCTTCCTAAAGCCAGACTGGAAAGGGGAGATGAATTTGGAAGAGTGGAGTACGACTGCAAGCCATAAGTAGACTAGTTTCTACTGAAGCTTTGCAAGAGACAGGAGGAGGGAGATAGGGCTGAAGTTGCCAGGAGTGGAGGGATCACTGGCAATCTTTCAAGACTGAGGGACAGTGAAGGAGGGAAAGGAGAGATTTGGGAGGTGAGTAAGTGTGGAAGCAATGGCAGGAGCGGACAGATGGAGAAGTTTAGGGTCCAAGTTATCTGGGCTAGATTTAGAATGATTGAGAGAGGAAAGGGTGACCAGGCTCTCCTGGTGAGTGAGGGAGGAAATCAAAGTCTGGAAAGGGGTGAGGTAAGAAGAAGGGAGGAGAAGGTGGGTGAGGAGTGGAGCCATAAGGAGAGAGGGAGAGAGGGGAGGGCACAAACTGCAAAAAACTCATTGAGTGAGCAGCAATAGAGGGAGGGTCAGACTGGGCTGGGGGCTCAAAAGGGGAGTGAATCACCTTCCAGAATTTGGCTGGGGAATTCAGATTATTCTGGAGGTTGTCTTTGAAGTAGAGAGACTTGTTAGTATGAATGGCCTGAGTGCAAGTATTCCTAAGCACCTTGTAGGAGAGAATGTCCACCAGAAAGCAGGATACTTTAAACCTGACCCAGGCTTGGTAGCTACTGGCATTTCAGCTACAGTAGTGTTGCCATCTTTACGGCTCAGGCTATGCCTGAAAATGGTCTGGCACCGAAACATGGAAATTTGAATCTATAGCACTCATACCAAACATCTCAATGACCCTGTTTACATTTAGTTGACACTGTGCTACTGTGTGTTACATTCAGTCTCAGGATTGCAGCAGGAAATGGCCTAAAGTCTTTTTTTATTTTCTTCTATATAGGTTGGGAGCCTGCCCCTGTGCAGCTTAGTTCAAGGCTGGAAAGAGGAGTTTTATGTTGCTTTTATAAGTGGTGTGAAAAAATGTAGTATCTGCCACTTTTATCCCATACAGTGCAGGAGTATACTGTACATCAAGTTCACTCCTCCAACAGTTGGTTCAATCCAGAGTACTTTTTTTTAATAAGCTTTGGTATGTCTGAGTTTTGATTTCCTGGATTTGGGTCCTTCCCTCAGGGCAGGCTCTTTCTTTTCTTTGGAAGATGTCACGTCTCACTGAGCCAGTTTATTTTGGCCAGTGTTAAAATGAGCAGGCGTTATTAATTCCTGTTCAAATGTCAGCCTGAGCTAAGCCGAGAATTTAGAAGCTGCTGCCTTCATCCTCAAAGAGTTAGCATAATCTTGAGGTTTGCATTGAAAACTATTTTGCACTTACTAAGCCTCACACTTTGCCTATAGTGATTGTCAATAAGAGTACTAATTAACAGAGCATTAATAAGCATGCTGGTTAAGAAATCGTTAATAAGACTTTTAGTTAAGAGGTCATTAATAAGAGTGCTAGTTAAGAGATCATTAAATAAGAGTGCTAGTTAAGAGATCATTAATGGCCAGCACCATGGCACCGTGCAAAGGGGTTCGCTCGGCATGCTGGTGACCCAGGATAGTGCCTCAAGCCCAGGTACCAAGAGCTGAGACCGGCAGGGGAGGGGTTTCACAAGTGTCCATTGGATGCTTCCCTCCGGGGGAGGGTGGGATGAGCCCTGACTCCTATGGGTGGATTGGTGGATGAGCTTGGAGATCGTGTAGCCTCAACATGGCCTCCAGCATGTCCTCACCTCAGTATGCCAATTTTACAGCTATAATGGGGGCGGGACAAAAAAAGTGGTAAAAATGGCTCCCTGCCGATTGGATGACGAGTGCCTGGCCTTCACAACCACAAAGCCCCGGACTAACCTAGACTGACCCTGTGGCAGCTTCCTGGGATACAGAGTTTGCCTGACAGCACTTCCCCCTTGGAGGAGAGGGACTCTCCCGACACAGGGATAGGTCGGGTTGCACGAGGTAAGGCAGCAAGACAGGGTCAGGAGAATGGTGGTGCGGGGCCGAGGTGGAGGTGTGGAGGGCCTTGGTGCTCTGAAGGAGTGTGGCCGGCAGGGGTGCCACAAGGAGGTGGATAAATAGATAATACAAAAAAAAGATTATTAATAAGAGTGCTAGTCAAGAGATCATTAATAAGAGTGCTAGTTAAGAGATCATTTATAAGACAGCTAGTTAAGTGATCATTAAATAAGAGTGCTAGTTAGCAGATCATTAAATAAAAGTGCTGGTTAAGAGATCATTAATGGCCAGCCATGGATGCATGGGACAGGCATAAGGCAATTCTAGTGGGGGATAGGAGGAAGTAAGCTATTGATTAACTAGAATCTGCAGCTTATCCATCAGATAGGGAAATGGGCAGACTAGGTGGGCCAAGCAGTCCTTATCTGCCATCAAATTCTATGTTTCTATGAGATCACTAATAAGTGAGCTAGTTAATAGATCATTAATAAGACTGCTAGTTAAGAGATCATTGAATAAGAGTGTTAGTTAAGAGGTCATTAATAAGACTGCTAGTTAAGATATCATTCATAAGAGTTCTAGTTAAGAGATCATTAAATAAGAGTGCTAGTTAGCAGATCATTAAATAAGAATGCTGGTTAAGAGATCATTAATAAGAAAGCTAGTAAAAAAGATAATTAATAAGACTGCTAGTTAAGAGATCATTAATACGAGTGCTAGTTAAAATATCATTAAGACTGCTAGTTAAGAGACTATTTATGACTACTAGTTAAGAGATCAATAAATAAGAGTGCTAGTTAAGAGATCATTAAATAAGTGTGCTAGTTAACAGATCATTAAATAAGAGTGCTAGTTAAGAGATCATTGAATAAGAGTGTTAGTCAAGAGGTCATTAATAAGAGTGCTATTTAAGAGGTCATTAATTAACAGTGCTAGTTAAGAGCTCATCAATAAGACTGCTAGTTAAGAGATCATTAAATAAGAGTGCTAGTTAATGGAACATTAAATAAGGGTGCTAGTTAAGAGATCATTCCACAAGAGTGCAAGTTAAGAGATCATTAATAAGAGTGCTAATTATGAGATCATTAATAAGAGTGCTAGAAAAGATGTCATTAACAACAGTGCTAGTTAAAAGTTCATTAATAACACTACTAGTTAAGAGAGTGCACTAACTAAGTCAGCCCACAGGCACAGCAGCCATGTTACCACTTGCAGCCCTGATGATGTGTTTGTATCCCAAGCCCAGGGTGCAGGAGGGCTGGCCAAAGGAAGAAAGGACTGTGCACCCCTGTGGATGCTCCCCTTCTCTGGGGAAGTAGGGTCATGGATGATCAGCTTCTTTCTGCTACTGCCACCCAGTGACCACAGATGACAGTTCAAGCAGGTTTTTAAAAGGGGTCTAAAAAACTCATCTCTTTAAAGAGGTGTTCCCAGTCAAAATGCAGCCTATTTTAATGGTTTATTTACTGTTATTATTTATTAATGCCTATTTATTATTGAATTTTAGACTTTTACTGTATAGAACCCTTGTGCAGCTTCATTCATATGTTGATGTTCTACCCTGCATGTTTTGACCTTTTAAGGTACCCAGAGACTCTGGGATTGGGTGCAATATAAATAAAGTTTACCTTACCATACCTTACCTTACCTCACCTTACCTATGGGAGTGAGAAGGGAGATGCAAGCAGTTGCTCCCATATCTCACACTGCATGCCTTTCTCACTATTTCACTGGCATCCCAGGAGTGGGAATATGAGAACAAGGAAAACTGCTCCAGCACATCACTGGGTGAATTGTAGGGTACTTCCAGATCCTACCTTGCTGACTGCCCACTCTGCTGATGGCTGTTCCGAGGGTCACTGACCTAAGGCCCTCATCTTTGGGGGGGCAGTCCATCTGGGCATGGAGGCAAGTGGCAGAGATGGTGAGGACAGGGCTGCCAGGCTGATTCAGGATGGACGGAGGCTATACTGATGAATTGGGAGCATAAAGAAACAAAACATTAAAAATAAGAATATTACTTAGAAATTGGCACTCTAAACCTCAAGCCCAAACACATCAGGGCTGTGATATTCAAATGATTCAAAGCATACTAATAGGGTTAGCGCCTCACTACCTGGTTTGTGCACAGGATGCAGGGGAATTGCCACGTGTGCCATATCGAAAGGTACAGTTAGCAAGACACTAATCCGTTAGTGTATGCCAGGTGCCTGTACAAATTAAATGACTGTGCCATGCATAGAGGCACTCTGGCATATTCAGAGGTTTGTGGAAGCATTAACCAGCACTTAGTGTCCGGCTAGAACACCTCCACAAACCTGGTACAAACTACATGCACAGCGGTGCTCCCCACTCTGACCTGAACAATGTTCCGATCACTGAAAGAGTATACCCTGGCAGTCTAGTGCCCCCCACCCGATGACCATATTGATTACTGTAAGAGTATTCCCTTGAAACTAGTGCCTTCAATCCCCTTGTATCATACCACTCTCCCTCTGGCACCAAGACAGTGGCTAGCACTCACCTACCACTCACTGCCACTGCCAGTCACCATCTGCTACATGCAGCCTTCTCGAATGCAAACAAAGTTAAATGCAGACCTACCACTTATTCTGGACAGCTTTGTGTCATCTGTGAAGTAGCCTGCCAGAGACTCCAGCTTCCAGATCATTGATAAGCATGTAACTACCCCCCCACACACCCACACATGCACACACACACTGATTTAAGGTGGGTTACTTAAAAGTGCCCTGTCCCTCTAAGGCAGGAGGGTCACATAGTAGCCCTTGTCATGTGACCGGGGCCTCCACATAAAAACAAAGGGACCTGTCTTAAAGGGACAGAGAAGGCTTAGGAGAAGAGAGAAGAGTGGTGGAGCCAGATTAGTCCCCCCCCCACCTCAAGAAGATTACTGGAATTCACTTAGGCCCACTGCGGGCACCATGAAGTTCCTTTTCTCTATATGTCTGTGTAACGTAGAAACACAGAGAAACATAGAAACATAGAATTTGATAGCAGATAAGGACCGCTGGGCCCACCTAGTCTGCCCATTTCCCTACCTGATGGATAAGCTGCAGGTTCTAGTTAATCAACAGCTTACTTCATCCTACCCCTCAAAAGAATTGCCTTATGTCTATGAGCCTGGGTCTGCATGGGTCAGGTGGCCAGGCTGGGGAATATTCCCAAAGGGGGCACCAGCCAGCCAGGGAGGGAGACTGCTTGGACCCGGTGCAGTAGAGGCCCCTTGTGGCAAGCTGGGGAGCTAGTTTCCTCACGAGGGGTGGCACATGCCCAGTGTTCACTACTGCATCTGAGGCCGCCGGAGACTGTGCCAGACATCTGGGGTGGAGGACAGGGACCAAGGGGAAACACAGGCAGATAAAACATATGCATGGCTGCTGAGAGTGATAGGCCCCGCTGTCTTTGTATCTCGCACCATACGGCGAGGGGGTTGGAGACTGCAGGGGAGGCCCAATGGCAGGAGTAGGTGGCAAGTTGGGCTAACAAACCATATGAAAAAAAAGAAAAAAAAAACAACAGAAAGCAGTCTCAATGGCTTTACGAATGATTATCCTTGGCAACCAGATGAGATTAGGGAGGCAGGGTCACCCCTGGCTCAGTGTGTTACTGTGTTTTTTCCCTTTTCATACCTGTATTGTATGATGTTTGCACTATTACTATTGGACACATGTGAAAAAGAGCTGTTCAGCTCTTAATAATTTTACAGCTTAATAAATAAAAATGAAATGAAATGTATGTTCCCCCATCATAGGGGATATAGCACTGGTGCTCCTGGACTTAGCTCTTGTAGAAACATAGACACATAGAGATTGACAACAAAACAGGACTCACTGGCCCAGCATGTCTTTTCAGCCCTACCTATACAGTTGGAGCAATTGACATGGCGAAGGTGGTTTGCCGAACACTTGGAGTTACTGGCACTTACTCTAGTTTGAGCTTTAGCCTCAATAATTACTGAATTAGCACTACATTTCTGTTTGTGGCTTTTCATTGCCTCGGAGTGCTGAGTTTCTGGAACTCTGCAGGTAAGGTAAATTTCTATGTCTGACTCAACCTCCCCACGGTAACTCCATGCTGTTTTTTGTCCTGAAAATCATTGGCATTCAAAAACTCAACTATCCACTTCTCAGTAATGGCTTCAAGTAATTTGCCCAGTATAGATGTCAGACTGATTTATCTACAGTTCTGCAGTTCATCCCTGCTCCAACTCTTGTGAAAGGGTACCACATCAGCTGCCCTCCAATCCATTGGCACCACTCCTGTTTCCAGTGAACAGTTGAAGAGGTCTGGCAGCAGTGCAACTAGCTCCTGACACATTTCCTTTAGCACTTTAGGATGCAACCTGTCTGGCCCCTGCAGCAGCATTCCAGAGCAGCATTAGGGAAAGCAGCAAGTGTAGTCCAGGACCCCCCTCCTGAAGGAAGGGGTTACACTTGGATGGTTTTATGCTGAACCCTGCCTTGCCCTCCAATAACCAGATTAAGACTAGGTTGCTCTCAGAATGTTTGGTTAACTGCACACTGCTCCAGATTAAGACTAGGTTGGTCTCAGAATGATTGCACACTGCATCAGATTTAGACTAGGTTGTTCAAAGAATGACTGCACACTGCACCAGATTAAGACTAGGTTGCTCTCAGAATGTTTGGTTAACTGCACACTGCTTCAGATTAAGACTAGGTTGCTCTCAGAATGATTGCACACTGCATCAGATTAAGACTAGGTTGTTCTCAGAATGACTGCACACTGCACCAGATTAAGACTAGGCTGCTCTCAGAATGACCGCACACTGCATCAGATTAAGATTAGGTTGCTCTCAGAATGTTTGGTTAACTGCACACTGCACCAGATTAAGACTAGGTTGCTCTCAGAATGTTTAGTTAACTGCACACTGCACCCTGCACCAGATTAAGACTAGGTTGCTCTCAGAATGTTTAGTTAACTGCACACTGCACCAGATTAAGGCTAGGTTGCTCTCAGAATGACTGCACACTGCACCAGATTAAAACTAGGTTGTTCTCAGAATGTTTAGTTAACTGCACACTGCACCAGATTATGACTAGGTTGCTCTCAGAATGACTGTACACTGCGCCAGATTAAAACTAGGTTGCTCTCAGAATGTTTAGTTAACTGCACACTGCACTAGATTAAGACTAGGTTGCTTTTAGAATGACTGCACACTGCACCAGATTAAGACTAGGTTGCTCTCAGAATGACTGCAGACTGCACCAGATTAAGACTAGGTTGCTCTTAGAATGTTTGATTAACTACACACTGCACCACCTCCTCAATTCTGCTAAAGCTGCCTGTAGATTGTCTCGGGTAATGAAGAGGAGGTCTCTTGACCGGGGGACCCCTGAAAAAAAGTTAATAACAGAGGATGTGCACGGGTTGGGGTTGGCTGAGATGGTGAGATGCTAAAATCTAGGGGCAGGGGACTTCTAATAGCTGCAGTGTGAGAGGTTGTTGTGTTTTTATGGGCCCCAAGGCTGAAGCTAGTCAACAGGGGCTTCATTAGATTTGTATAAGCCTGCAAGAGCAGACGCTGGGTGGAGGGGACACTATCACAGTACAAATTTGAATTGCAGCAGGTTTACATAAAACTGTTTTTGCTTAATAAGAAACACCCTAAATATTTGCAGGAACAAATCCTAATGTTATCCAGATTGGAATATTGGAGTATTCACAGTCCCCTACCATGTATGACCAAAGCAATTAGGAAGAGTCATCACTGTTGCCTGTAGCCAATCTCTTGGTGAGTATCTCAAAAAGCTGAGGTGTGTGAGAAGGGGAGCAAGCAAGTAAGAGAGAGAGAGAGGGAAAGAGATGAAAGTGAAAAAAAAAAATAAAAAGGAACTACAGCTGTTTTCCTGCTTGGGTTGAGAGTGAGGGTTGTTTTGAAAAGGCAGCGTCATTCATTACCTCCAGTGGCATCTTAAAAAGCAAAACTATGAAGTTCTGACTCTAAAGTGATTACCCCTATTTAATGGGAATCATATGGCATGATTACCAGAGACTGTGTTTGTGCCCAAGGCAGGCTTCCTGCAGTCTTTTCCCATCTCTGACCTACAACTTCTCTTTATGAAGCAGACATAACTGGGTCTGAGAAATATGCATCCAGGGAGCCATACATTACTGCAGATTTGATGCTGCTCTCATGGCCACTTTCACACAGGCTGTAAATTAAACAGTCAAGTGTAAAGCTGTCATGGGTTGAGATTATTACCAATGTGTCTGGGATATTCCCCAAACGAAATCCAAGTTGCTTTTTAATTAAATATTAATATGATAAAGAATAAGATGCAACCTGCTGACAGGCAGGGCTCCTGACCTTTCGGTATATCAGGAATGGAATGACTGGTTGATTTGGGAGAACTGTTTTTTTAAAAACAAAACAAAAGAATCTCCTAAAATCTACCAAGTTCTAAATTTTAGAACCAAAAAGAACCTCCCTTTAGAATAGGGTTGGGTTGTCACCATTTAAGGAACTTAAATTAGGACATTTCATAAAAAAAATCAGTGTAAAAAGAAGACATCATACTGTAGTAGTTAAAGGGGAACAATCATCACCAAGGGTCCCCCACTCAACTGTAGGGCTGGTCCCAATATGCACTTTTTGTGCAAAAACATTTTGATTTACTTACTGTTTACTGCAGTACAGCAGACTGTATGAGACTAATTTTACTGAGTTGTAGGTTGACGTCTTTTGTTACTACAAATTCCAGAATCCCCTGCAGCTGACATCAGAGCAGTAGGCCGCAGTGAGAAGATTTCATAGCCTTCAGTGCGTATTAGAGTTCATATAAACTCTGCTCTTTTGTTTCCTGGTCCCACTGTCCTCCGTGGGCTACATACAGTCACAGAGGACTCCTGGAGAAAAGCAGTCCAGGAAAACATCTGATTGGAAATTATAAAAGCTCTTACATGCACTGCAGGCTATTACATCTCACACTGCTGCCTACTGCTCTGGCATCAACTGCAGGGAATTCTGGGATCTGTAGTAAAAGAAGATGTCAGCCTACAACTAAGCAAAATGAGTCTGATATGATCTATTATACTACAGTAAACAGAAAGTAAACCACAACGTTTTTGCCTACAAAGTGCACAATGGGAGCAGCCCCACACTTAAGTGTGAGGTCCTTTGTGTTGACTGTTCCCCTTTAAGGGGACAGAGCTGCAAACCTGGATAACTGGGTTTGAATCCCACAGCTACCTCTTGCATACTGTGGAAGTGTGAGCAAATCACTTAACCTCCCTGTGGTCCATTACAAGGTATCAAATCATTTGCTTCTGGATCTGTGCTCCCAGGACACACCTGGAAACAAGTCTCAGTTTAGTGTGTCTTTCCTGGCCAAAAATTGTAAAATAAATAGATAAAAAAAAGAATGGAAGATAGAACAGGCCATTGAGCTGAAGCAGATTTCCAGTGGTGTACCTGATACAAATGCTTAGCACAAATTACAGATTTACAACGATTGTATATAACTGATCTATAATAGTGTATGTTCAAAAAGATACATTGAGGAAACAAGAAAAACCTCAGCACTCACCACTCCCGGCTGGGGAGTTGGGGACAGTGCTCTGGTATATTCTTCACCTGCTTGTCTCTTTACACTTAATAAAATCAGTTACTCTGCTGCAACAAGTGTGCAAGACTTGGCTCCAGCTGACTGTGGTGAGTGTCAAGGTATGCTGTTTTGTTTCCATTGTGATTGTTTGCTGACCTCAGGCACCAGGCCTCTAGCAGTGGCTCTAATCTGTTGCTGATTTGGGCTCAAAAAGATCTGTAAACAATTTTAAGAGCCTTTTTTTTTGGGGGGGGGGGGGTATAATTAGCCACAAGAAAGGTTACCCCAGTCTTTAAAGGGTGATGATCAACCCCTTAGATTCTCACAGATCAAAAAACATATTTACTGATTGCTCAGCTGCTGTGGAATTTAGTGATAAGGCTAGTCACCTTCTTCTGCTTTCTATTCCTTTGCAGTGTTGGAATTATGGGGGGGGCTACCAAGGTTCAGCCCCCCTAGTTTTGAAGAGAGCCCTAGTAGCTCACACATCCCTGACATTGACTTGTCATGGGGGGGGGGGCTCGATTTAATGATATGGTCCTTATGGGTCCCTCTAGCTCCCAAAGCTCATAAAGTGTAATTCCAACTTTTGCAATAGTGAAAAAATGGCTATTGGTGTAATCACATCAAAACTAGTTTTGTTTCAACATTTTCTCTATATCCTTCCTGAAAGTTTAGAACACAGCTCAGCCACTCGTGATGCAGCAGTCTCCTACCACTGTATCATGAGTGGCTGTGATGTAACTATGTGTTTGGGGGGGTGGTATTCAAATTTCAGAAAGTATACAGTGGGAGTAGTTCAGGGACTGTAAACAAACCGTTTAGTGTGGTAACACTAATCTAGAAGACAAACAGTTTTCCACTTGTATTAAAAATAAGACAGAAAAATACTATGCAAATATCTGCATCAGCAGATTCTACAAGGGGTAAACAATCAGGAAATGTGTCTTTTTGTTGCTTCTGCTCCAACTGTATTTTTGCTCCAGGACCTCTTTCAGACCCTCCAGCACCACCTCCTGTCCTTTGGGGCCCCTCTCAGCAGGTCATCCTGGGACCCCATGGGCCACCTGCAACACAGTGCTGCACTGCTCCCTTGAATTGAGCCCCTCCCCCAAGGTGGGGCCTGCCTTTTCAGCTCCTGCAGCACCTTCACCCCCAATGCCGAATATGAAGCACTGTATCTAACCAGGATCCAGGAGAGTGGTTCTAAGGTTGGACATGAGAGGCCGTCAGGGAATTATCTGCCCAGTCAGCAGTCCTTTTCAACCACTGTTTACTTTCCCTTGGATCGCAGTCATGCTGCAACATGCATAGGCATTCTCCCACCCATGCATGATCGGTGCCGTCGTCAACCATGTCCCAACCCTCCATCAGTCTCTTGACAGAAGCCGCACTGCCAGCCAGAATCTGCTAGGTGGCAGTCAGATAGCGGGCCACATAAACCTCTGTCCCTGAAGGAGGAGGAGAGCTGTCTATTAGATGCTGAATCCTCCTCCCCCTACCCCCCCAGCTGACCCCTGATGACATGCAGTCACTTCGAAACCCAGGTCACCAGCATAGCAAGCGGTAGTACCACTGCTGCTCTACTGGACCAGTCAACAGGAATGTGTTTTTTAACCAAGGGAAATGTTAACATCTATGGGGCTTGTCAGTGATCCTTTAATAGCATGGATCCCACTAGGGGTTCAAAAACATGGTGCCTAAAAGCTCCTTTATGACAAGCCAGAGTACTACAAGACCAAGACTGAGTCCTCCCTCCTGTTATTACTGCAAAATTTAAAGGGAGGTGTACCCCAAGGAGCTCTGCTCCCCATAGGTCTACCCAGTCTGTATTATGAGTACATGATATACCTTTAAGAGCTCCCGGTCAGGTGGTACTCACTGAGGGTTCTGGAGGTAGAGCCAGCTGCTTGGGTCTCACCAGATCAGGAAGCTGCAGTTCAGTTGAACCAGGGTGAGAGACATGGCAGCCTCTCCCTAGAGTCACTGATTGCTCCTGCTGAGAAGCTTTCTGGAAAATTCCTGGGAATCTTGGCTCTGCTATGAAGCATCAGTGCCACCCAAAAGTGAAATCCCCATCTGAAGAGCAGACAATGCAAAACTGTTTGGAAGCTTGAAAAGGGAAGTGGCTAGGAGCCCTGCAGTAATCTGGTAATATGAGGCAATCGCAAGTAACAGTGAAAGTGTAAACGACTGTAGCCATTGGCATCTAGTGACCTTGCTTAAAAGAAATAATGTAAAGTTAGCAAGTAAATGTTATGGGTGAATTGCATATATTTTAAAAAGATCTAAGGCAGAGCAGAGTTGGGAAGGTGTGCTGATCAAGGGCCCTCAGAGGGTACTGGGTCTGGAGAAATGGGTAGCTGTAGCGTATGGCAATATGCTTCTAAACCCTCAACTTTTTGAGTGCTCCAGCCTTTTATAAAAAATGAACCGGTTGGTCAAAAGCAAAAGGAGTATTGCATTAGCCTGCATGAATTTTCTTGAGGAACTGCTGGGAGAACGTATTCCCAGAGTATCCGTGAGGTGTGCAAGAGAGCCCTGTATAAATTGAGACGCTAAATGTTGTGGTGTTGCCTCTGTATCAGTCATTGGTGAGACCCCATCTAAAGTACTGCATCCAGTTCGAGAGGCCGCACCTCTGCAAGGACACTGACAGAGTGGAGGCAATCCAGAGGGGGGCTACTAAACTGATATGGGGTTTGCATGAGAGGCCATATGAGGAGAGACTGTGGAAGCATGGCACGTACTCCCTAGAAGAGAGAAGAGCAAGCAAGACGGGACATGATTGAGACATGTAAGTACCTCATGGGGGTGAACAATGTGCTGGGGGTCTCTTTCAAAGGAGAAGGAGCACCAGACTGGATGGGCCTTGTGGTCCTTATCTGCCATCAACTTCTATGTTTCTATGTTACAAGTACACAAGGGCATGCTATGGAACTTTTTTTTGGGGGGAGGTGTTTAAGAGGCATGTGATGAAATACTTTTTCAAAGAAAGGGTGGTAAGGATGAAAACAGTGGGACACTTCAAACATGTATGGGATAGGCACATGGGTATTATAAGCAGAGATAAGGGAGGAGGGAGGGAGGGAGGGACACCTGTGCCCAGGTAGGGTCCAGGATGTAGTAATAGGCAAGGACATTAGGGCAGACTAGATGGGCCTTCTGGTCCTTTTCTGACAACACTTTCTATGTAAATTCTGGCCTGAAATTACCCTACCCCATGGGTAGCCAGTAACCTCAGCTGTAACATTAATATTTAAACCTAATGGGAACTTGACCCCGGTAGGTAAAGATATTTTCCCAACACAGGGGAGTGAATGTAATGGAAACTGAACTGTAATGTCTAAAATATGCTTGTGCACCCATGTAATATTATGTTCATGAGTTTGGAACATTAGTAAACCTATGGTGGGACTTCTATTTTGGTTGTGGACAATCCTGTTTTTTTCTTAAGCGAAATGTTTGCTAACACAAATTAATTTGCAGCCCTCCACCTGCCTGAAGATGTTCGCTCGACTGGGAAGTCACTGCATATCTGGGAGGTTAAGGTGAGTAATTTGGTGTTTGCCTCACTCCCTGAAAATGAACTGCACCATCAAAACCCCTAGACTAAGGAGGGGGCTTATGCAGGTATTCTCTGCAGTATATACAGTCAGTAATACAATCTAGTCATCTTTCTTAAATTTTGTTTTTTGTTCCCAGGTCCTGCAGTAAATTTTTGTCATCAACTATGAGGTGTGTATAACAAACTTACATATGGATTTCTTTGAGTTCGCAGTGCAGTTTTATAGTATTTAGAAGGGATGGAAACATTTCTTTGTGCATGAAAATCACACAAAAATAAATTTTTGTGTGCTCTGTATTTGTGTGAAATATGTCCTAAATATGGTGCCACATTGACTTTTTTGCACATAACCACATGAGATGTGCACAAAGCCAGCAACTGGAAATTGCACCATGTTTGCTCACATCCCAAGAGACTGAGTGAGAGAAAGGGTCATTTTGAAAGGAAGGAAGACACTCAAACTAGTAGAGAGAGAGAGAGAGAGAGAGAGAGAGAGAGAGAGAGAGAGCTAGAGTTAGAGCCCCAATATCTTAGGTTTTGTTTCACTTGTTTAAATAATCCTTCCATTTTCCATTTAGTATGTTTAACAGTTGTAGTTTTAATTTTATTTGGATTTTATTTCACCATGTGTTTAAATATGGCTTGATCCAGCTGGTCCAGTGACACAGAGGGCTAAGACACTGGACGCATTACCTCATGCAGCACCGGCAATCCAGGTTTGGAAATGGAACTGGGTCATTCAGGGGCTGGCCAGGGATGTGAGAGGATTGAGCATCCATAGAACTGCCTCCCACAGGGAGGGGGGAACTGCACATCCTGTGGCTTGCCTGCCACCTAGCAGAATCTGGGTGGTAGCACCGTAGGACAACAAGGGTGGCAGACCCATGCCCAGCCAGCAGGGACGTCTCCACAGAGGCAGAGTACACACAATGTGTCACTGCACATGCATGGGCCCCAATGGGGAGAAAATTGAGAAAAAACCCTCTGACTATGACGTGGAGATAGCCCAGTCCCTCATAGGCCCCACACAGATGAGTGGGTGCCTCTGGAGTGGAGAAAGATTTAGTCTCAGAGATGTTGGGTGATGGGACCAGAAGGGAACTGGTCTAGATGGAGGCCAGTCAAGTCGACTGGAGATACTGTAAATGAAATGGACTGGTCCTAGACATATCAGGAGCACAGAGAAAACTGTGAATCTGGGGGTATTCATTCACTCCAATATAGACTGCTATTGAAGGCAGCACAACCCCACTCCAGTATAAGGATTTGATGCCAAATTTCAATTCAATGAATATGTCAAAATCTGTTGTTTTGACCACCAGTGAAGCAGGTCCGAAGAAACTTGATTTCCCTTCAGCATTTCAGCACTTCGATGTTCTGACATAACACTTTTTACTGGATGTGCACACTGAGCATGTCCAAGATGCTGGCATGCCTCATGACCTGCCACAGCCAATCAGCAATGGTGGAGATCGAGAACTGCTCACACCAGACACATCTGAGTGCCATTTTGAGCTCTCTCTCTCTCAAGGGAAGGGCCTGTTGCAGTGGCTAGTGAAGGAGCAATGTTTATGTGAAAAAGAATGACTTTGAAAAGGGCAACCTTCAAAATCATCAGAGATTTCATTATCATTCAAGTTTACTCATTTTCAGCATACAGTATTTAACTGTACTTTCAAGTACAAAGGCTAGTGAAATCATGGAGGAGAGGAGAGGAGAGGAGAGGAGAGGAGAGGATGCACAGTGTGAAATTGCACTGGCTGTAGTTGCAAGCCCTCCAAAGCAGCAGGATAGAGTGAATTTTCCAGACTGGTAAAAGTGCACAGGAATATTTCCGAAAGGTTTATTTGACATATTTTTATTTTTACTGAGTTCTGGTGGTAGAAGAAAGAGGACTCCACATTTATTTATTTTTTATTTATTTTTCCCCTTCATCAGGTGCTGAGTCGATTGAATTTAGTAGACTGGAAAAGGTGCGGGGGGTGTAGGATTTGACAAACAATTTATTTTACTGACTATTGGTGGTACATCAGGGCACAGAAATCCATATTTTTACATTTGTGCCTGTATGCCAGCCTCTCAGCAAGTGAAAAGTACATGCTGAGTGAAGCACAAGACTCTCTGGAGGGGTCTGTCAGTGATGGAGGGTGGTGGTGGTGGCCTGCCGGTGTCACTCTTTAAAACAGGATAAGTTCCCTTGTCCAAATGGGGATATTTACCTGTATTATATGGCAATGGATACTGTCTGGCCAATCAACAAGGAGAAAGGTTGTACCTCTGATTCCGTGTACAGCTGTCTCCTTGCACTACCCATCACAAAACATCTGACATAGGTGCAACCACTGTAGCACAGCAGGGTAAGATCACGTGAGTATGAAAAATACCTGATTTAAACATGAAAAAATACAAGCTTCAGTAACCAATAAATCATAAATGGCAATTCATTGCCATATAATATGATTATAGGTATAGTAAGCGGCAGTCCTCTCACCCAACCAGCATGAGATACACTTGTGAAATGGTAAAAAAGACTGCTTTCTGTACCCATAATCATATATAAAAAATAAAAGTTTTACTACTACTATTCTTCTCTGTCATCTCACCAGTCGTACAGCACTGCAGCTTGGACATGCATGTCATGTGGGCATCTAAGCATCGTCAACCACTATTGTAAGTCATCCTTGTTAGGGTCCAGTGGCAGCTGCATGATGTCATCATTTGTCATGCATGTGTTTTCAATGTGTGTAGGAAACATAAAGAAAAGAACAGGAGAAGAAAGGGATGTGGAGGAAGAAAAGAGCAGATAAATGTTCTACCATACTAGTTCCACCAAATACAAATTTTGCAAGCAGTGGTAAATAAGAAGGAGCTGGTCATACAGGAACAGGGGCTGGTGGTCACAGCCATGATGCTGTGAGGACAAAGGCTACTGGAAGCATGATAGCCGAGCCAAAGAAACCATGGGTCATTAGTACAGTAACCAGAAATCTACTGGTTCCACTCCCAGTGAAATGCAAGCAGTCTTCACTGATTGTCATTTAGTTAGTTCCCAGAAAAAAAGCATCCTGAATTCACTGCCCGGTTCCTTAGAGTCTCCCTCCCATAGACACGTGTGGCTTCTGAAAACAGCATGATGGAAGGCAGTCAAGCAGAAGCCCGCATCTCAAGTTCAATTTCATGATTCATGTTTTCATGGAACAATAATAATAATAAATTCAAAATAGTAAAAATTATTGTGTATTGAACTATATTATAATGATATAAGTTATACCATATTATGGCAGATTATATTATATTCTCATATATCATATCCTTTAATATCATAGTATATTATCTTCTCATACTGTATATAATATCATATTATATCAGATTGTATTATTTTCATATATATCATATCTGTTGCCCTGCCTGCCCTGTTCAATGTTATCCAAGGCACACAGTTCTGTGGTGGTCATAAAAAAATAATCTTGCAATCACCACCAAGTTCCTACAGAAGTACCCACCAACATCACCAGTCCACTGTATCTAAAAAACAAACAAACAGATCATCTGAAGTGTGGTAGTATTTTACAGATGACTCTATAACTCCACTGAAAACATGTTACAATCAATATGCTAAAAAGCTTGTTCAGGGTCAGTGAAATCTAACTGGAACTTTGAGAACCAGAGTTCTGGTCCATGATTTAAAATGTGAGTGTGGTATCTTCTAAACTGCCACATCCACTCTCAACCCACACTCAGGTCAGATGAGTTGGGTTAGGTATTGAAGTGGTAGGACATGACCATTTATTAAAGTAGTCAAGCCACCATGGGTGGCAACGTGCTGAGCCAACTGATGCATCAATTATTACCAGACTGGCACGACATTACAAAGAGTTCAACAGTCAAAAGTCAGAACCAGGCCTAGCATGCACACCCCTGCTGGTGGAGAATTTGTTGTAAGAAAAATAAAGTATGCTGCCTGAGTCATTACATGACCACATTGAACTGCCGAGCTCTTCTCTTGCTTATTCAAGTGTTGACAGTTCCAGAGACATCTTGTCTTGATTGTTGCTTCCAAAAACAATAGATTGCATTCATCATCTTCCTCTTCCTTTCATCACTAATTGCATTTTCTTGGCATTAAGAAAAAGCACAATTTAAGAATAATAAATAGTAATAATAACAACATTAAAAACACAGCCTTTTGATCTTTCTCCTCTTTCTTTCATCACAAATCATGTTTTCCTCATCATGCATAACTGCAGTGTAGTGGGCGACACCAAAGAACAAAAATATAGCACACAAAAGAGTTCAGAGCAGCATATGGTAAATGCTTTCGTTTTTTTTTTCAATGGTACAAAGTTGCTTAAGAACAGGAGCAGAGTGTTACCCCAGTGCTTAGCTTGTTCAAGCACAAGGCTTCGTCAGGAACAGTTCACAACAGGAGTGACCTCAAGTGCCTAATTTAAAAGAGTTGTTATGCCAATTTGAAAAATGGAGAGTGAAAGAAGAAACTCTATTTCAACTGTAATTTTCTTCAGACATACTATGAGTAGGGCTGGGACTCTCATGGTTTATGCATTGACAAAACCCCAGCCAAGGAATTCATGGCTGATAAATGTAAAACTTGATGGGAGCAAGCTATTACTGTCTGTTCAAATACAATGGTTGAAATCAAGTTACTTCAAGATATGGAGCACCATCAAATTGTTACTGAAGAGATAATAGAGCTGCAGAAGAAATTAAATTAATTGAAATCATTATCTGACCTTTCAAATAAGAGCACAACTTGCAAAAACATTGACATAGCATGAGAAAGGCCTCAGAGAGAAAAAAAAATCAGCAAGAGGCACTTTGAATTACTCCTC
The DNA here is from genome assembly GCA_016271365.2 of Neoceratodus forsteri. Classification (NCBI taxonomy): domain Eukaryota; kingdom Metazoa; phylum Chordata; order Ceratodontiformes; family Ceratodontidae; genus Neoceratodus; species Neoceratodus forsteri. The sequence continues at coordinate 946,297,318 of CM028136.1, read as the reverse complement.
AAAACAAGTGTGTAAGTGGGAGAGGCCAGCATGCTCTCACAGTACAGGATGGGTAAGAACCTTGGTTCCAAGATGTTTTGCATGCAACACCACCCAGTTAGTGTATAGCACCACTGTTCTTCATAAGTAGTGTGTGACACCACCTTCTTCTTTGCACTCTGAACAGCAGATGGTGCAGTAGAACTGCTATCCATCACTATAAGAGGTGGCAACACCACTAATTCATCAGTGTCATCACAGCAGCAGCATCAGGATACAATACTCATTGAAGAAGTGGCAGAGATATTTCTGATACAACATGAAGGCAAGTTTAAGAGCATTAGATTGGACAAGTAATTTGGCATGACTGGACTACTGGATCCCAGCTCTTGTCTCAACTTCTGTTTCCAAAAGAAAATATTCTCTTTATCATCCACCTCCTGCCTCCATCATGAATCCTGTTTTCTTGGCATATTGATAAAGAAAACTTTCAGAATAATAATGACAATAATTACAATAAAAGAGCAAACAAGTTGACAGATTCTGAAAATAACACATGCTCTTCATCCTCATCCTCCTCACTGCATCGTGATTCAAGGGTTCCTCATCATGCATCACATCAGCATGTTGGTAACACCACCTTGTTCCCTGCACACTGCACAGCAGATAGTACAGTAGGACTGGTAACCATAACTATAGGAGGAGATGACACCATTAATTCATCTGAATCATTGCAGCAGTAGGATACAATACTCATTAAAAAGTGGCAGAGGACTTCTGATTCCACTTCTGCCTAATGAGGACATGAATACCTGCAGCTCCAACTCCCGGAGTGTAAATCAAGATTAATCCTCCTGATCTGCACCCTAGACAGCCTAAAACAGTAAAGCTGTAGTGCAGAGGTACAATGCCAGCAAAATCAAAACAGAATGACATGCTCCTGGATTATCTGAAGCCCTCAAACTTGATGGAGCCCCATGGCACCAGGGCCAACAGCAGGAGCCAATCCACTTTAGCCACCTCAGGCACCAATAGTGAGGGAAGCAAAGATGAGGGTGAAGAATCATTTCTCATTACCTCAAAGAGACTGTTGCAAGAACTGGGCAAAATGAGCTCAACCATGACAAGATTGGAGAAGACAGTATTGGACACAGCTTGAGGGCTCACTGAAGCTACACAAAGAACCTTCAATTTTGAATCTGGCCTCATAGATTTTTCCAAGGGTGTTGGAGCAGCGCAATGCAACCATCATATACTTGTTAAAGAGAGAGTGGAAACTTATGGACAAACTGGACACCTAGAGCTCTGCTCTTGGAGGACAATCTGAGACTATATGGGCTCCCTGAAGTTACTGAAACTGGACAGATGGTGGGCTTCTTGGAGACTTTTCTTAAAGAAATATTCAGCCTCCCTGCTTAGGAGCCCCTAAATATAGTGTGGACTCACAGATTGCTAGCCAAGAAAATGACTGACCCCCAAAGCAAACCCACGCTTGGTAGTGATGAAATTCCTATACTACCATATCAAAAATAAAGTCCTTAACCTAGCATGGACCAAATAAGAAACCATGTTTGGTATGAACATATTAACATATGAAAAATGCCAGCAAATACAGGCACAAAGGTCTATCAAGTCTGCTCAAGTGTGCAGCAATCAGACTCTACTCTGTAGCTACCCTCTCCCTTTCCAGTAGTAACCCTCCACTTGAACCTGTCCCACCCCCTCTTAAAACTGCCCACTGACTTAGATGATACCACCTCTTCCAGCAGTGTGTTCCACCTAACCACCACCCTCTCAGGAAAGTAGTATCTTCTCATCTCCTTCTTGAATCTACCCCTCTCCAGTTTTAAAATGTGCCCCTTGTGTCCCTGCCTCCTTTTAATCTAAAAATCCCCTCTGTGCTGGCCTTGTTTATGCCCTTCATATATTTAAAGGTTTTGATCATATGCCCCCTATCCCTTCTTTCCTCCAGGGAGTACATGTTGAGCTCTCTTAGGCTGTCTTCATAGGGTTTTTCCTCCATTCCTGTGATCATCCTGGTTGCTCTGCATTGGACCCCCTCCAGTAGCTTGACATCTTTCTTTAGGTAGGGGCACCAGAACTGCACACAGTACTCCAGGTTTGGTCTGACCAGTGACCTGTACAGTGGTAAGATAACCTTCCTTCTCCTTGAGGTGATACCCTGGCAATATACCCCAGCATCTTGTCAGCCTCAGCTGCTGCCTTCCTGCACTGTGCAGAATAGTTCATTTACACTGTGATTAGCACCCCAAGATCCTTTTCCTCCTCAGTAGTTGCCAGCTGTACCCCCACCAGTTTGTAGCAAAACTTGTGGTTTCTGGCACCCAGGTGCATAACTTTGCACTTTTTTGCTTTGAAACCCAGCTGCCATGTATCCGACCAGTGTTTGAGCTTATTCAGATCTTCTGCAGCCCTAGCCAGCCCTCTGTGTTGTCCACCACAGCACCTATCTTCATGTTGTCTGCAAACAGACTGATCTTATTGCTAACACCAACTGCTATGTTGGCAGTAAATATGCCAAACAGCACTGGCCCCAGCACTGAGCCCTGTGGAACCCCACTTGTCATAGCCTTTGGAGATGAGTGTTCTCCCCTTACAAAAACCTTCTGCTGCCTGACACTGAACCAGTTTTTAACCCACTCCACCATCCTCTCTCCCAACCCCAGGTTCTTCAGCTTGCTTAGCAACCTCCCATGTGGCACCAAATCAAAGGCCTTGTTGAGGTCAGGTTTATGTGATAATGGCGAAAGCCTAAAGGCGATCGCCGTTATCATCGAGATGAAGTGCCAAAATTTATTTTGGCACTCTGACACTAGCGCACAACAAAAGGTGCGGGGACTTCATTTTTAATATTTTATGTGAGGGCTGCCCCTACACCCCTACTTAAGGATTCTGAACTCCGTGGGGTACATGTCGGGGGTGAAAAGATTTAAAAAAAGGTTCGGGTAGGGCGCAAGAAAACACACCCAGCGCCTGGACCCAAACCCAGTACCCTGTCCACCAACGCCGCCAAGCCACCCACCACACCACAGGGTTAGCTCAGCAACCCACTATGGCACCACCCCCACATACCCTCCCATTCCTCACTGTGTGTGCTCACTCCCCCCCCCCACGTATGTATGTATAGTGACATCCCGTTGCTATATTCGCCAACCCCCCCAATCTGGCCACCCTACCACAGCCCTGCAGACATGTGTCGGGGATTGGGTCACTGTTATCGTAGATGCCCAATCACCAATGCTAATATCTCGTACTACCTTGAGGTCCAAATACTGGACATCAACTGCCTGGCCCCTGTCGATTGCCCTTGTTATCCAGTCATAGAAGTCTACCATATTCATCTAGCATGATCTACCAGAGACAAACCAGCGCTGCCTGTTGTCCTGGAGACCATTTTCTTCCAGAAATGCTATCAGCCTCTCCTTGATGATTGACTCTATGAGCTTCCCCACGATGGAGGTGAGGCTGACTGACCTGTAGTTCCCTAGCTCATCTTGGGCCTGCTGTTATGGATGGGTACCACATGTGCCATCCTCTAATCCTGGGGCACGCAACCAGCCCTAGAGAGGAACTTAATAGGTCTGCCAGTGGTCCTGCCAGGACCTCTGCCATCTCCCTCAGCACTCTGGGGTGTATGCCATCCAGACAGGGTGCCTTGTCCACTCCCAGGTCTCAGACCTTACAGCACCCTGCACTCTTGGATTACTCCCTCCAGGAGCTCTGCTTCCCTTGTACCCATTGCTCCTTTCCCCTAAGGGATTGGCCCCAGTTTCTCTCTCATAAACACAGAAGTACTCATTGAGTACTTCCGCCTGCTCACTCCCCTTCTCTGTCCACCCTCCGTCCACCTTAATCCTAACAATCTGATCCTTACAGCTTCTTTTCTCTCTTATGTAGCTGAAGAAATCTTTTTCCCCGTCTCCTATCCCCTGTGTCAGCATAAGCTCTTTTGCTGCCTTGGCTGCCCTGACTGATCTGCTCACCTCTCTCAATTTTTTCATGTACTCCTCCCATATGGATCTTATGTATTTTCTGAAGGTGGCCCTTTTTTCCTTAATCCTCCCTAACACCTCCCTGCTTAACCAGCTTGGCCTCCTGATTGGTGATAAAAGACTTTACTTTGATCATGATTACACTCCCCTAACCCAGCAGAAGAGACATACATTATTGGCAATTAAGAAATAGCTGACCTCCATAAACGTCAACGTGCACCTGCTGCCACCAGCTCAACTTCAAATCCTTCTTGCAGAGAGTCCAGTATTTTTTTCAGACTTTGGCTGAAGCAAAAACCACTCTGCAGAAGCTTGGAGTTCCTGCTGACCCAAATTATGCTCACCTGATGCAGCATCAGCAGCAATGGAGCAGTTGATAGCCCTAGCACCATAGACCAAAGCCTCCAGATCAAATAAAAAATAAAGTACCTCTCCTCCAGCAAACCAACCCCAATCACAGACCACAACCAATTCCTTGCCCAGCACCTCCCAACCTCAGAGGCAGGACCAACATGTAGAAAAATGAGGACTGACTTACCAGTCGCTGAGAATTAATTTTGCAGCTCAAGGTGTCAGATCTCATGCTGTCCATAGGTAAAGGAGACATATTAGTTGCAGAGGATTTCTCTGCACCGTGACTTTTCAGTTTATGCTGTTCAAATATAATACATTGTTAATTTTCATTATGTTTATAGAGATGATAGGTTGTCAGTGAGAACAGATCAAGGTCATTTCCATATAACATCAGGCTGGGGAGGGTTTTAGTCATGGGGAACAGGGTTTGAGCTTAGGGCCAATGTGCTGAGCACAGATCATTTAAACTTAACCTCCCCTGCAGATTCCACGTGCTTTAGATGATTCACTGGCAACCCTCCCCTACACAGGATAAACCAATTAAAACATTAGACTTTGTGGCATGACATGGGGGGGGGGGGGTACCAGCCAGTCCACACAATGGTAAAAGCAGCCCTGTCTATGGCCAATGTCCATACCGCAGCAAGTTGGATTTACTTTACTTGCCTTTACCTCTCTTGTGCTCCACTCTTCTTTCCATCGGCAGACTGTAGCAACGGTTCCCTGATATGTGGATCTGCCTGCCCACAAGACACAGGCAGACCAGATTCCATGGTAAGCTCAGTTGCATTTTCGATTTCTAGTGAGATAACAAAGACTTAGCTGGGCCCAATGACAAGATAAAGTTTGAGAGAGGGGCAGGGGTTCAGAAGGCCTCATGCAGGAGCGATGATCCGCCGCAGTCTGCTGGATGCTTCGGGCCTCCCCAACCCCTGCATAATGGGCTAACAGATACTGCGCAGTAGAATATGACAGCACTAACACAAACAACTAGCACAAAGCACATAATGACAGCCAGACTTGGAGGAAAAGGTCTGTCCTTGCAGTGGATGGGGTAGGGTCAAGAGTTCATCCCATGCAGCCTGCATTTCAGCCCGAGGATGGGAACCAGGGGCAAGTAGACCAGGGTGGCCTGGGGAAGGAGGGTTATTGGACGCAAGCAGTGGGGAGGGGCAGCAGGTTTTTTGCAGGGTAACTTGTGGTGTTGTGGACTCTGGCAGACAGGACTGCACTACACAAAGCACTGGGGAAAAGGGGGGCAGAGGGGAACCCTATCATGCCATTCCTGGGAGGGAGCAGTCACTCCATCCTCAGTGGCTGAAGTGAGCACCTTAGTGGGGGGAGAGACAACCTGATCAATGGGAGTAACCCCAAGACTGTTGGCCTTGGCCTTGGGACTAGACCAGCACCTCAGTGTGATTACATGTTCGGTGGGGGGGGAGTTTAAGCATCATTGTTAACGCTCATTTAAAATGTCTTCTTGGGTGATAGGGGAGTCAACACTCATCGAGTTGCCAATTAAGGGCAAATGCTGAAGGTAGCTCAAAAGTGCATGTCCGGTGCAAGGCCCTTGAATAGGGAGCCTCACCCTGCTGACCAGACAACACCATGCAGACAGCCAGGGTGCCAGTTGTACCATGGAAATGCCATACATTTGTATGGAACCTGTTGTGTTTGTTTAAGTGTGAAGAGTTTTATTGTTCAGGGACCACTGTTAATCAATGTGCAAAACTTAGATATAGGCTGAACCAAAGATGACTGCAGGCACAATAATAACTTATAATCATGGACGGGACCCCTCTTGACCAATGCTCCAGCTTTAGATACCTAGGCATCTGGCTTGACCAGCACCTTGATTTTGCCATTCGTATCGACTTCCTACATAAGAGGCTACTCCCCAAACTTGGAGCATTATACAGAAACAAAAGCTGCCTCCCCTCTCCTACAAGGCAGGCTATAGTCCAAAAGATGATACTACCTGTACTTGACTACGGTGACATAGTGTACTCTATCGCTCCCTCATCCGCCCTGGCCAGCCTCGACACCCTATTCCACTCATTCTGTTGCTTCATCCTCAACTGCCCACAATCCACCCACCACTGCTCACTTTACAGCTCCCTAGCCCTGCCATCCCTCCAAGATTGCAGACTAATCCATTGCACCAGGTTCGCAGCCAAATTCTGGTCCCTCTCCCTACCCCCTTACCTGGCATCTACTATTGCCCAACAACTTCCCCCAGCTTACTCCCTCAGACGCACTGACCCCAGGCTACTCCATGTCCCCTTCATGTGCACAACTAAAGGTCAGGCCACTTTTTCCTATCAGATTCCTCAGATCTGGAATGCCCTGCCAGCTACCATAAGACACGCACCTAATCCTAGTAAACAAGCAAAGCTACTCAGCACGCATTTCTCCTCCAGCTGCACCTCTTTTTAACTACCAATGTACTATACTGTTTATGTTGCAAAGACATTTCTTCTAAAGTTGATTCATGTATCTCAAACATTTCCTCTGCTGTATCTAACTGCTTACCTGTAGCTATTCTGCCGTATGTCTGTAAGGCAGATAGCCATCCCTCTCACTGTTGAATGCCTCAGTCTCAAACACTGTGATTTGTTTTGTTTTGCATTGGGTCTTGGCCCCCAGGTCCCATCTGGAATCGAGCATTATTGCTCAGTATGCCTTCCTGGTAAAACTCGTAAATAAATAAATAATGTTAGGGGATTAAACAACCCCATTAAGAGAACAAGGGTAATGAATGAGTTGAAGAGCCAGACAGCAGCGGTGGTTTTCCTCCAGGAAACTCACCTGACTCATGTAGAAAGTATAAAGTTAAAAAGAGCCTGGGTGGGGTGGGTGCATCATGCCTCTCATCGACACCATCCACATCGTGGGGAGGTGTCAACCTTGATTCACAAAGACTGCCCATTTGAGATAGAGAAAAGTCAAGTGGGACCAGCAGGTAGATACCGTTTGCTTAGAGGCAAATACAGATCAGTTCCATGAACTCTGTTGAACATTTATGCCCCTAATCAGCCCTTACAGAAATATAAGTGTCGCTGTGTACATGCAGAATGCATGCCACATGCTTAATTGTGCAATGCTTGCATGCAATTCTCATACACAAAGTGAACCTAAGTGAATCAGGTCTAAAAAGCAAATCAGGTTCACTTGCTGCAAGCTTGGCATGTGTGTGCAGTTGATAAGCTGGTGTGAACATCTTCTAAAAAAATCACATCAGGTTTCCGTGTTGCACGCTTGACATGAGTGCAGCAGTCAAGCTGGTGTGAACATCATTTAAAAATCACACCAGGTTCACATGTTGCACGCTTGCCATGTGTGCAGCAACTAAGCTGGTGCAAATCTCATCTAAAAAGCAGATTTGTTTCTATTTCTTATATTACTGCTAGCAATTAGAGCCATTTAAATACATTTTTTCATTGATTTCCCATTAGAATTAGGTAAACTCATTAATTCTGATCCTTTTGCAAGTTGTTTAATGGCTTTTCATTTTTGTCATTAAATCGCCATTAATTTGTAAAGTATTGTTTGCTTACTGCACTAAATGCCTAGGATATAATCAGCCAACCCCCCGTTCCAGATGTACGAAGAGGGGCCTCTGTGTTGTGAAGCCTGACCTTTTTGTTTTGGACCATGCAAATCCCCTTATGCATATTTAGTGCTACAAATGTGTTTCTCCATGACGGTTTTATCTCACTTACTTTCCCTTTGTTGTTCTGTATGGAGCGTATACACAATGCCCATGCTCAGCACTCTTTGTGCTGAGTACGGTCTTGGAAGCATGCACCATACCTCACATTTTGTCACTGAAATGAGAGACATGGACACTCAAAATGAAGAGAAAATGAGGGACACTAACCCTCACAATGATCAGGACACATCCTGAAACATGGAGATGCAGTGCATCAGAACACAGTGGAAACCATTGCATTAGCACCTGAGAATTAATTTCTACCATTATGCAGGGGTGCCATTTAAGTAGGGCAGAGGGGGGAAGTTGCCCCCCCCCACACATTTGTGCCTAGGTTGTTCTTATGGTGTGGCAATATTGGCATTAAATTTGGATTTAATCGTTTGCACAATAAGTGCCCTTCTGGTCTGTGTGTGCTGATGCTGCAGGTGCACTCTTGACTCGACTGTGTCTGTATTGTGTTGTCCACTCTCTCCACTTGTTAGCAGCAGTGTCATCACCACATGACATGGAGGAGCTCCAGCCAAGCAAGAGCACATGAGTCATATGAGTGTGACACCGGCTTTCCCGCCACCAAGTAGACAGGCTGTACACTACAGCTTGGAGGAGTCGGTGGGCACTAATCTCTTAATAGCAGTGTTGTGGTGGCATATTTTTGTTGGTCTACTCTTAGTGAGTCTCCATCTCTCCTTGTGGCTGAGGAGGCAGGGGGTGAGCTAGAAGCTAACTTGAGACTAAGCTACCTACTTACTCTACTAGGCTAACCTTGCAAAAAAAAAAATAGCACAGGCCCCCTGCAGCAGCAAGCTAAGCCTAGCAGCAGTGGTGACAGCAGTATAGGTGGTCTTCATAGGCCTTGATCAGTGCAGTACAGCAGCAGCCAAGCAAAAAGCAAGCAACACAGGTTGGGTGGGTTACGTTGGTGAGGTAACTTGGTCGAGGACCACACTGGAGACCTGGGATGGTCGGTTCTAGCATCCAGCATCTGGCAGAAAGATGGAGGAGGAGCAGACTGAAAACTGGATTGGTGACACACTGGGTCAGGCCGCAGGTTCTGGCCAGATGGTCAAGTAAGTAAAAGTAAATACATTTTTTTTACAGGGGGACTGGGGAAGGAGGAAGGACTGAAATATTGTTGTGTTTTTCACATTTCTGCACCTTTGGGCAGCTTCATGATGCATATGGGATGAGTATTGAATGGAATGGAGTCGGGAGAGAAATTGGGGTAAAGTTTTTATTTTGGGGGGAGGGGTTTGAGAACTTCAGCCAGGAAAAAAAATGGTTAATAACTGGGTGGGTTTAAGCCTAAATCTGTTGCACTGGTCTGGGGTATAGACAGACAAATCTTATACATTTGAATGTTTCCTGATTTGCATATCCCTTTTCAGTCACAAAAAATAAGTTTTACCTTTTAGAGACATTCCAGACATTCTAGAGCTTGCCACCTAGGGGCTAAGTAGCACCTGGCCTCCACTGGTTGTTGGCCCCCCCTGCTGAAATCTGAAATGGAGCCCCGGCCATAAAGTCTAAATTTACAGGATATCCTCTGTGTGCAGCTGTTTTCCATGAGGGAGGGAGGGATGGATGAGGATCAGAGCAGTTTTCAGGGGTAAAATGAGGGCTGTCCTTTGCATTCAGGGACAGTTGAGTGGTATGGTTGGCACAGACTTTTGAAGCCCCACTGTAGTCAGGCTTACACCCCCCCCCAGTAAAGCTGACCTCCACATACCCATACTCAGGCACATTATGAAATAGGGCAAGGGAGACTTCAGGGACATACACCATTGAAATGAATGGAGGTATTTTTTTGTTACTATTTTATACATCATTGATGGAGAGTTGGAGATTAATGAAGGCAACCACTCAACTAACAAGGGCCTCGTTAGTAGAAAAGTGGCATTCATTATTCTCCAACTTGCCTTAATGTATAAAATAGTAATAAAAAAACTCCCTTCATTTTAAGGGGATACGCCTCAGCACTCTGACCCATGGACATCATCTCTTAAAGACTCCTGCCTCTGGCTCCCTAGTACTAAGATAAGAGACTCTCAACTTATATCTATACTTGGTGGGTTGTCTGTAGCAGCATGGCAGCACCCACTACAGTGTGTGTGCATTGGGGAGGGGGGACTGGCCACGTGGGTGGGTGTTGAGTTATTGCTACTTTTGTGTTTGCCCCTTAAAGTCTGTTTGCACGTAAGCATTCAAAACTATGGAGAGAAAATAGTAGGAGTACAGGCCAGACAGAAGTAACTAAGTAGTTTTGTGGGTAAGTGTGTACACTGGGGCTGGGAAGAACCACATGCGTTTCCATTGGTGTGTGCTACAGTTCAGCTATGCAGATGAGATGGGGGGGCAAGAAAACTAAAAAGCATAACAGTGGCTATAAGCATGCTGCATGCGTGCAGAGGTATGCAGATTTGTATTAAAGTGCAAGCAAGCCATATGTGTGCAGACACTATAGCTCAGTGGTTAAAGTCACTGAACTGCAAATTGGGAAACCTGAGCACCTGGGTTTGAATCTCATCAAACCCCACTTGTATATGGTGAAATCCAGAGCAAGTCACTTGACTTTTATGCGTGCAGATATCAGTGACCACTTGCTTTTGCAAGTATGCCACATGCATGCAGTCTGATCCAATTTAATATAAAAAGCATGCCTTCCACACTTGCTTGCTGCACACATGCTATATATATACAACAGGTTCCAATTTAACATTTAAATCATGTTTGCAGCACGCATATCACATGGGTAGTTTTATGTGCACAGTATAAAAACATTTCATATAATTATTTCTGTAAAGGAGGATAGAGAAAATGCTCAATTTCTAAACAATACTATCCGTAAGACAGCTCCACCCCCAGAAGACCTCTTTATAATTGGGGAGACTTTAATACAGTCTTGAATCCCTACCTGGACACATCGGGCATTAGGTCAGAGCCTCGTAATCTGGTGGCCAAATGTTTGGTGAGACTATAAAAGGAATTAGGCCTGGTGGAGGCATGGAGATTTGCTAATCCAAAGGTCAAAGACTACATATGGTGGTCCCCACCACACCAGGCCTATTCCAGACTGGATTGCATGTTAATTTCTGCAGAACGGCTACACACATTAGCTAAATCCCGAATTATCCCTACAAGACCTGACCACTGCATGGTGGTTATGGAATTCTCCCTAGCTCCCATCATCAAGAACTCCTCCCAGAGACTCAATGTATCCTTCCTAAACCACGAGGAGTATAAAGATTTAGTTAAAGAGTGCCTAAGGGAATATACAGCCTCCAACCCACCCCAGGACAATTCAGTAGCAATGTGGTGGGATGGATTTAAGGCAGTGGTAACTGGCAAAACCATCAGTTATGCCTCCAGCCTGAAAAACACCAGGCAGAGAGAACAAAGGGCTCTTGAGGCACAACTTTTCGACCTGGAGGCTGAGCATAATAAAATTGTTCTGAATGAGGAGGTGAGGAAGAAGTTAGAGGAGTTCAGGGCTAAACGGAAAAAACTGCTCGATGACAAGATTGATGGGGCCCTAAGATATTTCAGGCAGAGGTACTATGAGGCAGAAACCAGGCAGAGAGACTGTTGGCTTGGCAACTCTGCAAGGAAGCTGCCAGCAGAATGGTCCTATATATCAGGAGAGATGAAGTTTAATCACTATGAGTCGAACATCCATAAGATAGCGTAGGAATTTACTGAGTTTTATAAGAAGCTCTACTTACAAGGAGATGTTGTAAATTACCAAGAAAAACTGGATACCTTCTTTCATAGAGGAAAAAGTTAAACTCACACAGGTGGCTATGGAGGCACTGGAACCTCCATATCACAAGAAGAAGTTTGCTCCACCCTGGCAGGGCTTAAGGCAGGAAAAGCACCCAGGCCAGACGGGCTGGAAGTTGAATTCTTTAACCTTTAAAGAGGAGTTTCTGACCCATTTAAGCATGGTATTCTGGGCAGTGTAGAAGGGAGAGCCCACGCCAACCTGGGAATATGCCCAGATTTCCATCATTCCTAAACAGGGGAAACACCCCACATTGTGCAGTTCATTTCAACCTATCTCTCTACTAAGTGTGGACCAAATCATCTTCACATCGATTCTGGCACATAGATTCCATGGCTGTGTGGGAACACTGATCCACCTGTATCATATGGGATTTATTAATGATAGATTAATTCATGATAATATAAGATGCCTTCTCAGTCTTATTTCATGGCAACAACAAGCCCAAGACCTGACTCTGGCCATATTCATGGATGCAGAAAAAGCATTTGACCGGGTGAATTGGAAGTTCCTGCACAGAACCCTGGCAGAGATGGGACTGGGACCTAAATTTTGGGATAGTATTAAAACTCTGTACATACACCTCACCTCAGGTCACAAACAAGGTGAACGGAGTTCTGGCAAACAGGTTTCACCTGACCAGAGGTACAAGACAGGCCCCCTCTTCCCCTGTTTTTTGCATTATGTATTGAATCCTTGGCTAGCACCGTTAGGAGCAACAACAATATACAAACATACGAACATATGAAAATTGCCAGCAGCAAAAGGTCATCATGGTCTATCTAGGCTGCTCGTGAATGCAGCTAGCTCCCTATTCAGCAGCTGCTCCACCCCCCTCCCCTTACCTCCCTTTACCCTCTCCTTTGCCCTGTCCCACCCCTTCTTGAAGTATTCCACTGTGGTACATGCCACCACTTCAGTTGGTAGTGTATTCCACTTTGCCACCACCCTCTCCATAAAGAAATGCCTCCTCATCTCCCTTTTCTGAATCTACCCCCTCCAATCTCATGTTATGGTCCCTAGTGTCTCTTCCCACCCTCTTCATGAATAAACCCTCTGTGTCCATTTTGATTATCCCTTTCATGTATTTGAAGGTCTCAATCATATCCCCCCTGTCCCTCTTCTCTTCCAGTGTGTACATGTGTAACTCTCTTAGTCTGACCTCATATGGCAATTCCCCCAAGCCCTGAATCATCTTCATTGCCCTATGCTGCACCCCCTCCAGCAGCCTAATGTCCTTTTGAAGGGACGGGTGCCAGTACTGCATGCTGTACTCCAGGTGGGGTCTAACCAACAGTCTGTATAACGGTAGAATAACCTCCCTTCTTCTCGAGGTATTTCCTCTTGTAATGCACCTCAGCATTTTGTTGGCCATTACTGCTGCCTTTCTGCATTGTGCAGAACTGTTTACTGCTCCCATGATGAGCACCCCCAGATCCTTCTCCTCTTCTGTTACCACCAGCTTCACTCTCCAGATGGTAGCTTCTCCTTGTATTTTTTGTTCTGAAGTGCAGCACCTTGCATTTTAGGTCAGTAGGAGCTGTCGTATAAAAGGTATCTCTGCTGAAGACAAATCTCACAAAATATCACTCTATGCAGATGACTCCTTTTCTTCCTCACCTCCTCAAAAACATTGGTGCCTGCTTTATTAAAAGAACTAAAGCTGTATAGGCAAATCTCAGGTTACAAGGCCAACCTTGAAAAGTCAGAGGCTGTTAGATTGGGAGGTCACCCTCCCAGAGAACTTCTGGCAGATTTTCCCTTCAGATGGGTAGCCAATAGTACTGTAAGATACTTGGGAGTGAGGGTAACTCCACACCTAACCTCACTCTTTGAGCTCAGTTATGATAAACTTTGGTCAGAAATCCAACCGTATCTGTCTCAGAGGGAGATGCTTCCCTTTCCTTGGGGGTAGCACAGCCACCCTCAAAATGAACATACTTCCTCACTTTCTGTTTCTGTTCCAGGCCTTCCCTATTGATATCCCAGAATCATTTTGGAAATAGATGACTAAAACTCTCATGTCCTTCATTTGGAAGAAGGGTAGACATAGAACCAGCAAATAAATTGTTAACCCTACCATGTGAAAAAGGGGGTCTGCCCTGGAATCTCTCTGAGCAACTGGCCCCAGTAGTGACTTAGGTCAAACAGAGTGGGGACTCGGTGGAGAGAAGTCAAATCTCACCAACTCTGAATCATCCCCCTATTTGCTGTCCCCCATGTTGCCCTCACCCAAAGGGTATGGAGAGATGTTGTGAACCCATGGACTTGGCACACACTTCAAAGTTTAGTAAAAATAAGAGCTCACACAGACTCCAAGTGAGGTGGGCCCTCTCAACTCCATAATTGGAGACCCAATTTACACCCACCTCATGCTGACCTAGGCTTCTCCAGATGGAATAAGCTTTCCCTAACCAGATATCAATCACTGATTCATAATAAAGGCATATTGTCATTCAGAGAACTACAAGAAAAGGTGCGGTCTGTGCCAAACTGACTGCCATAGATATCTGCAGGTAAGACACTATCTTCTATCTAATAACCTAATTCCTAGGCATGGTAGTGATTTGACACTACTGGAAAATTTTCTGTACTTGGCAGTCATGCCAGCTGGTAAAAGCGGTGCACTGCCCAGAGCTTATAAAACCTGCTAGGAGAAGGATACACAGAACTTAATAGCCTTAAGATCCCCAATATCTGGTTCTCCAAACCTGATACCCTGATAGGCTCCTTCCTCTGGGATGAGAAGCCCCCAGGCTCAGCAGAGCAAAATTGAGGCAGCACTGGTCCTGAGGGGCATGGGGGCTTCCCAACTTTCCTTGCTACCATGGCGCATTTGTAACAGCCCAAATGCTAAAATGGTTTTCCCAACCGATAGCAACCATACCACTATGGGTGGCTATGGAAGGACATAATTGTAAAGCCCTCTCCTCCAGGATAGTGCTGCATGACAAGTAAACCCTGGTCATGAGCCACCGAGCCATTTCAGTCTCAAGCAGATAGTGGTACAAAATGTCAACAGCCTTGCATCTGCCAGAGCTACCACTCCAATTTGCACCACTGTGGGACAACTTTTTTAAACTAAGGAACAAATGTATTCCTGGGGATAGATGGTAGAAAGCAGGCATACACTTAGAACAGGACCTTTATCCTCCAGGATATCTTACCTCCAATCCTACAACACTCTGACATCCCTCTTCCATATCCCTAGGAAAAACATTGGGCTCTTCCTTCAACAGATGGCACCACTCTTCTCTTACCTTAAGGATCAAGACAGAGGTAATAAGCCACATCCCTTAGAACTCTGATTATACAGGCCTAGCGTTGTTGCAAGTATTAAATATTGAAATCTCAGGGACAGTGACCCAGCATCTGAAGCCAAAACACAAGCCTCTTGGCAGGGATAATTAGGAGTCAATTTCACTGACCATCAGTGGCAGACCACCTGGTTCTAGCTCACACAGAGTGCAGGAACATGAAGTCATAGCACATTCAACTGAAGATCCTTCATAGGTGGTACAGAATGTCATGAACCCACTCCCAGGGGGCTGGGTCCACTAAGTTCACAGTGCTCACCCCTAAGCGTAATCCGTGATGGGGGGAACAGGGATACCCACCCCGTGTCCTTTTAGAGTGCTCACTGAGTTCACAACGGAATACTCACCATGAGAGCCGAGAGCTTCCTCTCTAATCTGGGTAAGGGTAAAGCACAGTCTCATGTCCATAGCCAGGTGAGAACCCTCCTTGGTTGCTGTACTGGGGGGGACCCAGGCATTATGAGCTCCTTGGGGCTTTCCTCTTAACCTGGATTGCGTCCTCTCCCATGGGTGGTGCAATGACCTAGTTCACCCCTACAGACCCCTCCAGAGACCTATGTATTTCCCCCTACTTAGGCACCCAGATTCCCTTCCAGGATCCGAGTCTTTGGTAGCTATGGTGGCACCTTTACAATAAACAGGTGTGTCACAGATTGAATAAATATTCCCACATTCACACACACACAGTAAAATCTCTTCCAGGCAGTTATTAGAAGCAAATGCTTTTATTAGTACTTAAATAATTATTATACAAGACATACAAACAAAAGATTCAGAAATGTTTACAGGATAACAAACAAAAGTTTGAAAAATATATGTGCAAAAATGCACTGTGAAATGTAACTGTCTAGTTTCTATCTTGGAGAATCTACCTGTGGAGAATCAAAAGTCCAGAAAATGAATGAAGTCTGAAAAGTCCCAGTTCTTCTTGCAGCCACTGGTCCTCAGTGTATGCTTGGCAGTCTGGCTCTGTGTGTCAGGAAAAGTGTCTTCTGCAAAAATGCTGTGCTCTGCTGAGGGGCTTATATACCCTGGTCCTACAGTCTGTAACTCTTTGGTGGCCTTATCTTTTAGGCCAGCAGGGGTTTCTCTTGCTCTTTCCCAAGATTTTAAGGGAATCAATGTTATTAATTATGTAGATTTCCTACAGTGCTAATGTCCTGGCAGGCCTTTGATTTTTGCAGTCCTTCCTGACTATATTACAATGGGCAGACTAGGTGGGCCAAGCGTTCCTTATCTGCCATAAAAGTCTATGTTTCTGCAAATGTAAATAAACTATGACACTTGAAGTGTATTCACAGTAGACTAAGTGTATTCACAGACCATACTGTACTACCCAGGCTCGAAATGTGAATGAATGTTCATTCACATTTCGGGCCTTTGTAGTACAGTATGGTCTGCACACCCATTGGCCCACGCAGTGGACAAATAGGTGTACAGACACTACTGTACACTGTCAGTTGGCGGGAAGCCAGGTGGCATGCAGGTGGGGTGCTGCCACCCACCACTGACTAGGGGGGTGTTGGGTGGCAGGCGTCTCAGTGGGCAGGTGAGGAGGTGGTACCACTGGATCACCAGGGTTTAATTTGGTGACTCCACCCAAGATTGGGCGCTAGGGGGTTTCCACTGGACCACCAGAGAGAGATATTTCACATAAGTCCATGATCGGGCAATGGACAGCGGTCCACTGGACCACCAAGGATGTATTATACATATGTACGTGATCAGGTGATGGAATGTGGTCCACTGGACCACCAGGGAGCTATTTATCCTATGCCTGCGATTGGGTGTTGTACTGCGGTCCACTGGACCACCAGGGATGTAGTATACGTATGCCCACAATCAGGCGACCAGGAGAGGAGACCGCCAAGGGGCAGCAGGGCATTAGTCCCTGACGGCTGAAGCCTATCAGGGCGCCAGGTGCAAGTCGTGGGGGATTGGTGCACTGCATGCAAATAGGGCCATAATGACATGCAAATGGCTCCATTTGTGCCTTGCATACATAATGGCCTCATTTGCATGCCCACAGCTGAATAGCACAGTTGCTGTGCCTAGCGTAACCACACTTGCACTGGCTCAGCCCCCTGCACCCCTTCTGCCACTTGCACTGGCGCAGTGTGTGTGCCCTCAGTGCCATATTCAATGGTGCTGAGCCATGGCACAGCACCATTGAACATTGCCTGGTCCATGCTCTGGCTCAGCCCAGTTGTGCTGCACCCAGGCTTGCACCCCTGCCTGGTGCAGTCTGAATTTCCCACCCAAAAACTTTTAGAGAAATGTGATCATGATATGTCTGCCATATGACTACAGTGGCCAAACTGCCACACAGAACACCTCAGGTCCTTTACTCTCATGGACTTTTCAACTGTGACACTTACTAGCAGTGTAACAAGGCCACAGGGTCCCTGTTCCACTTCCTATAGGGCTGCCCAGCAAACATATAGTTCTTGAATAAGATACTGGACTTCTGCAGAACAATAGTCCCAGCCAAAATAACTTTTGACTGCTCATTAATCCTATTTGGTATCCAACACACTCCAGTGGCCAAAAACCATCCTCTCATGAAATGGCCATTATCACCACTGTTCAGGCTAAAGGACTTCTGGTGCAGAGATGGAGAACTTTTGACCTACCATCATTTGATGAATGACTCATGTAGATAATGTAGCTAGAGCTGCTAATACACGTCTTGGTCTCCTCTACCAACACAGACAACACCTCACACCAGAAGCTTTGAAGGTTGCAGTCCTGAGCTCTGTGATCTCTGTAATAGACTATGGTCTCATCATTTATGGCTCGACCACAACCACAACCCTTAGACACCTCTCAACTGCCTTAAATAAGGCATGTCGGCCAATCACTGGTGCTCACCATCTCACCCACACATGTGATCTGTACACCCAGACTGGCTGGCTCCAACTATCAAACAGCATTAAGTTTCTCACCTGCTCCATGGCAAAAAAAATCTACCTTGGCCTTGCACCTTCTGGGGTCTCAACTCTGTTACAACACCCGAACCAACAGCGGTACTTCAGAGATCCACGCTACAGCTACCGAAAAGTCCTCCACTGTCACACTTCACAGGGGCAATGCTCTTTTGCTTATCGAGCACCACTCTGGTTCAATGGCCTCAGCCCCACCATCTCCTCTGCCTCGACGATTGGTATGTTTAAAACTAGGTTCTGGGACTATCTCACTACCAACAGCTCCTGTGACTGCCCAACTTAACCTTGTTTCTCCACTTCCCTGCCTGCTCTAGTGGTCCCCCCTCCCCTCTTCACTGGATTCTACCCTCACATCTTGGTATACCCAAGGCTGCACTTTTCACCCTCTCCCCACCCTACCTACATTCCTTCTTCCCCCCTCCCCTCTTCCCTCTCCCTATGACTCTGGCCCTTCTTATCTCTTGTCTATTTTCTCTGACAAATGCCACTGGCTGCCTTGTTACAATGCTACCCTTGGATTGTATTAATCTGTACTCTGTTTGCAATGTCCACATTGTTGTAATGACTGTCTTGATGTTCCCCATAATTTGTATTTCTCTGATGTGGAACCTTTGTAAAAGAGCCTTGGCTCAAAGGTATTTGTAATCCCAGACTTGATAAATAAAATAAATAAGACTGCTGGCAATGGGCCACCTGGCTTCCATGGAGCACCTCTCACACTTTGCCCTGGGGAAGGCGGAAGTATGCAGCAAGGTTTGGTCTCTTTTCCTCATCAGTTTACCTCCCCTGATGGATGCAATCTGGAACAACTGACCTCTATAAGTACCTATGATGCAGTTGAGGGATAAGGGTAGGGAGTCGCATGTGAACTTACCCCAGATACACATGCTAAACCAGATCAATCTGCCTTACCTAGTAAAGGTATGTTCCCTGTTATATACATTGACCTGGCTACACATTATAAGTAATAATTTTTCATGCTTTCAAGCCTCACTGGTCATGATACAGACTTATGTAGTACTAATACGACTTTGTGTTTATTTGCTTCTAATGTTGATTGTTGCTGTGTTGTTTGTTCTGTATTCCTGAAATTTTCCAAGAAAAGGGTTTTTTTTTTTACTCTTTATTTATTCACCCCCTGTGTCGGGTATCCTTCCGGGGTGCTCATGTGGCTAGGACTACTACTTCCAGCCTGAAGCCATAGATCCCGGTGAACTCCCCCGTCGACTAGATGGACCCTAGCACCTCAGATCACTCCCCTGAGCCAGGCCCGCCCTTCCCTAGCGGCCTGTCTGAAATTAGAGAGAGCCCTACCTGAATCGACGGGTTGGCCAGGAGTCCACCGAAGGAAGTGGGCCTGCGTCGGGATGTGTGTCCTGCCCCTGGAGCCCCCATCATCTCCACATGCAGTGGGATGGTTTTTGCCTTGTTGTAGTTCCCCCAGAGAGTGCGGCGTGCAATGACGTCTGCACACGGCTGCCCTACTGATGTCTGCTGCACTCCCCTCCACTTACATAGAGCTGACTTGCCTGAAGTACCTCTGGTCTCTACCGGGGGTCACTAAGCAGCCGAGCTAGCCCAGAAGCCCTCCCCAGAGAGAGGAGAGCAGTCCTCCGGATGCTCAATCCTCTCTCTCCCCTACCAACCCCCGATGGCCCGGGCTCATTCCCAAACCTGGGTCGCCGGCGTGGCGCGAGGTGTGGCGTCCAGCGCCTCAACCCTCAGCGCCACCGGGCCAACCCACCAATAAAGAGTTTAACATTAAAAAAAAAGAAATGCAATCTTATTTTGTTAATAATTCAAACTTTACATAGAAACATAAAACATGAAGGCAGAGAAAGGTCCGTTGGCCCATCCAGTCTGACCAATGCTACACAATACTGTTGCATTGATCCTAATGACCTTTTTCTACCTATTTCCCTCCCTCTGCCACTTCCTGTCAATATCAAGCCTTTGTCCCTGTCCTAGTCATATTAAATGAGGCCTGTAGACTTGCAAGCCTGCGTTAAATAAGGCCTGCAGACTTGCAGGCCTGCATTAAATAAGGCCGGCAGGCTTGTCCTTGGGGCTGACAACCAAATGCACACATGCCTACTTTATAATCAAACAAACTGGTCCAACCTGATAGACAGAATAACATTTCAGACCTGCATCCTTGGGAAAAAAGCACAACTAGTTTTTGTACCATCCTGCATCCAACAAATGTTCCGTATAGCTAGATCCAAGCACAATATCTGGGGGACCGTACATAGCCCATTAAAAATACCATTCAGAAGAATATCCCTGGGCAATGCTCCTTCTCCTATAAGGCTCCACACTGGTTGAATGATCTCCCAGCCCACCTAGCTGGCACTGAGAGCTTGAAGGTCTTTAAAACACAATTGTTACAACACCTCACCAACTCCTCCACTTGCAACTGCTTTACACAATTACCTTCTTCACTACGCTAGTCCCATTCCCTCATTAATGAGCAGCACTTTGCCTTGCAGCTCTGTTACCCATATCTTCATACTCCTTCATTCAAAGCACTTGCTAAGGAAGGATTCAATCCCCACTCCTTACTTGTTTTCTGGTGACCCTCTCAATTCTATTCAAGGGCCTTACTAAGTATGCCTGTTAGGCTGTCCCCTACTCTGCCTCCTCCCTCCAATTGCACCCCTTACTCTCCCCATGACCATTTCCCTTTCGATCATTTCCGTCCCACCTCAGTCTCCCATCCCTCCGCCTAGCTTTAATCATTATAAGTTCTGACAAAGCCTACCTCTGGCAGCTTAGGACTCCCTTTCTATTCTCTGCAATTCTTTCTATTTCACTACATTCCCTAGATTGCACTAATAGTAGTCTAAACTCTACCTCTAATGTCCTAGTTCATTTCACTTGATGATGTGTAGTACAATTTTTAATTATGTAGCTTATGATACTTTTGCAAGCAACTGACCCCTACTAAGTGTCCTTGCAATTTTGATTTCATGTTACCATGTGCTGTCACATGTGCTGTGTTGTATGCTCTGCTCTGACGTGGAACCTTTCTAAATGAACTCCTAGCATAAAGGCTATTTCTGAATCAATAAACTAAGCTAAAGTAAACTAAAATCCACTCATTGTTTTGGCACAGACCACCTAGTCCTCCGGTAGTCCATTCCACTTGTTCACCACTCTTGCTTTGATGATAAAGTACTTGCAGACGTCCTTCCTGAAACTTCACCAGCCAGCTTTACGGGGCTCCCCTTATGTTTATGTTTGTACTAAGGGCGACCAGTTCATTGCATTTCACCATGTTAATCCCATGGAGATATTTATATGTTTTAATCATGTCCTCCCTCTCCCTTCATGTCTCCACAGTATACACGTTAAGGCTCCACGGTCTTTCTTTGTATGCTTTCTCTCCCATCCCCTGGATCATCTTGGTTGTGCTTCTCTGTACAGCCTCTGTCCTATCACAGTCCTTCCTTAGGTGTGGACCCCAAAACCACACATAGCACTCCATCCAGATGTGGATGAATCAGATACCTGCACAAGGGAAGGATAACCTCCATGTTTCTACTACTGCTCCCCTTCCTATGCATGCCAACATCCTATCTGCCTTCCCCACTGCCCTGCCACACCACACTGTAGATTTCAAGCTTCCTATATTATCACTTACATTCCTTTTCCTCCATCAGGCCTTCTATTACCCTTCCCTTCCATCAGGAATTGCACTTCTCAAATGTCAATTCTGGACAACTTTTCAAGTGTGTGCAGGTCCATGCTCATTGCTTTGATCCCATCTTTGCTGCCCACTCTCCCACAGATCTTGGTATTATCTGCAAACTCCTAACCACATGTTGCAAAAGAATGTGTTAAAGAGGACAAGCCCAAGGGCTAAGCACTGTGTACCTCACACATTAATAATAATAATAATACTTTATTTATTATGCACCTTTCAAATATCAAGGCGCAGTACAATAAAACACAATAAAAACAGAATCATCATCATAAAATGTCCAATACAGATCAGCAATCATCGCTACCGTATGCTTTGACCCAGATAAAAGATTTTAGGGCCTGTTTAAAGCTCCCCATGGTCGTGCACTCCCTAATCCGATGGGGTAGAGAGTTCCAGAGGGACGGGGCTGCAAACATAAAGGCACAAGCCCCAGCAGATTTTAAGGTCACCCTCGGAATCTCTAGCAACCCCTCGTCAGCTGAGCGGAGCAGTCTCACAGGGTGGTAAGGAATCAGGAGCTCTTTCAGGTAGTCAGTGCCCAGTTCGTGTAGGGCTTTATAAGTCAGTAATCCGACTTTGAAGGTGATCCGCCACTGAACTGGCAGCCAGTGCAGTTCCCGCAGCACCGGTGTGATATGGGAAGATCTAGGAGTCCCCATCAACAACCAGGCTGCAGAATTCTGTACCAGCTGCAGGTGGCGGATATCAACCCCCGGAAGCCCAAAGTACAGCGAGTTGCAGTAATCTAAACGCAAGGTCACAAAGGCATGGATTAGTGTAGGCAGATCATCAGACGGAACAAGGTGCTTGATCCTAGCGATGTTTCTCAGGTGGTAGAAAGATGACTTGACCACAGCTTACACCTGAGTCTGAAGTGACAGCCCCACATCTAACATCACCCCTAGGTCTCGTACCTGTTCAGAGACCTGGAGCTCAGTGCCCCCAAGAAACAATCCTAAAGGGGAGCCTGCCTCAAGTCCCCCAATCCGGCGATCAGGGTCCAAAACCAACACCTCCATCTTCCCAGAATTCAACTTCAACCAACTGGACCTCATCCAATCCTGGATTTCCATGAGGCAATTATTAAATACCTCATTACCTCAACCTCAGAGTACTCCCTGCTCACCATCACTCTCTGCATCCTCCCCTTTATCCCATTTGCCACCTATGTTGCTACTCTCTTCTCCAGCCCTAGATCTCTCAGTTTCTTGACCAGTCTCCTGCAGGTGACCAAGTCAGCGGGGCTTACTGAAGTCCAGGTACAGTATGTTTACTGTCTGTCTTTTGTTGGCCACTCTAGTTACCCAATCAAAACACTCAGTCATGTTCATCTGGCATGACTGGTGTAAATAGAGGAATAAGGACCCCCACCGTAGGTATTATGTGAATGCCACATTTCAGTATTAGCCTACTACAATCCATCCCAGGCTCTGGCCATTTCTCCATTTACAGGGAGGTATGTCGGGGTGGAACCTCCATATAATAAAACAAAAAAATACTGCCAATTGGTTTTGTTAGAAAGGGGGGGCTCTGCCCCCTGATCTGTTTATTTTTTAATTGGGTAGTGGGCCAGTTTTTCTCCTCTATGATTGCTACTGCTAGCACAGCAGCATAGCGCGGGGTAAGCATTTATTAACTGCCCATAGTACAACCATAGAACTTATAGACACTCTATTAGTTCTGTGAGTATTACGGGATTGGTTGCATAGCGTTATGCTAAACAACTTGTGAGGTCCTTAGTCCTCCACTTATGCTGCATGACCTACCCCGTGTAAACCTGTGTTGTCTACTGTCCTGTAAACTGTTGACCTTGAGAAAGTCTACTGATCTTTCCCTGAGTAAAGTCTCCAGTAAAGTCTCCACTATAGATGTCAGGCTGACAGATCTATAGTTTTCCTGGTCATCCATTCTGCCACTTTTGTGCAGAAGCACAACATTGGTTGTCCTGCACTCCCTGGGTATCACCCCCATGTTCAACAAGCAGTTGAAAATGTCTGCCTGCGGTGCTGCAAGCACCTATGCCATTTTCCTTAGTATTCTTGGGTGCATGTTGTCTGGTCCCATCAATTTGTCAGTATTTAGTGGTCTTAACCCTTCTAGCACCCTTTCTTCTGTGATGTGAGTGACAATTGCCCCCCTCATCCCCACCCCCATTCTGGCCTTACTGCACAGTGCAGCAGTGGCCAACCTCTGCCTTGGTGAATACTGAACAAAAATATTGATTCAGTATATCTGCCTTGATAGAAGACAGGAATAGTTCTGAGGGACTGGAAGAGTGTGAGCGTAGAATCACTCCATAAGGGAGGAGACAAGGGGAACCCAGGGAATTGCAAACCAGTGAGGCTAACCGCCATTGCAGGCAAGCTGTTCAAGACATCTTGAAGGAGTAGATAGTAGTGTTCCTGGAAGAAAATGGCCTGCAAAACTTGAGGCAAGTTGGCAACACGGTTTTGTAAAGAGGAGGTCATGTCAAATGAACCTTGTTAGTTTCTTTCATGTGGTGAAGCGGGCAGTGGACAAGGGTTACGCTATTCACATCCCACCATATACATGAACTTTAGTGAGGCCTTTGACTCAATGCCACCCAAAAGGTTGGTGAAAAATTTGGGGGGACCTTGTATTAGGGTAGGGCATAACCACATAGTTTGGAAACTCACTAGCAAGGAGGACACAGAGGGTAGTGGTGAATAAGGAGCACTCAGGGGAAAGGGAAATCACTAGTGATATACCGCAGTGATCAGTCCTGGGTCCAGTTCTATTTAACGTGTTCATCTGTGACACATGTAAAGGGTTGTAAGGCAAGATCGGTCTAGGTGCAGATGATACTAAGTTGGGTTGGAGGGGTGACAGTGAGGAGGGTATCAAATACATAAAGAGACCTGGGTAGACTAGAGCTGTGGTCAAGGGACAGGCGGTTGAGATTCAATGCCAAAAAATGCAGTCTTATGTACATCTGTAGAAACAATCCTAGAACTGATATTGGCTCAAGGAACGGGACCTTGGGGTGAACATAACTGATAGGGTAAAAGTCATAGCTCAATAGAGGTGTGTAAATACCTTATTTAGAAATTTCAGACAAGTATTCATATTTGGGGCCTCAAATATTTGGAATTCGGTATTCATACTCATTATTCATGTGCCTGTGAGGAAAAAAAGAAAGAAAAAGCAACAGCCCCCCATCCTCCTCCCCTGACCAATCCTTCACAATACAACCACCTGTCCCCAACCCTCTGCTACAACCCCAATCTCACCCTTCTCCCTGCACAACCCACAATCTCATGTTTAAAAACAAAACTCACATGATACGCAACTGGCACAACCCATCTGTCTCCACAGTCAGCTGCTATCATTAGTGCTTTTCTCTTAGCAGAATTATCATTCACCCAAACCTGACAGACAGTAAAATAGCTTATCATCTGATCAGCTATTGTTACTATGCGAGAAAGTATGGGAGTACTTTCATTCACTAAAAGGCGCTGGCCATGGAGGATGTCAGGTTGTGTTGGTTGCCTTCATTGTCGCCGCGGGGGGGTCTTCTTTTAAAAGAAAAGTTGGGTGCTGGGGGAAGAAGAGTGGGAGAGGGATGCTGCCAGGTGAGGTTAGGGGAAATATTGATTTAGATAAGTGAAAAGTGCTAAAGATGACTGCTGGCCACGAAGGTGGACGTGTTGTGCTGGTTGTCCATCATGGGAGTTTTTTTTAAAACATGAAAGTGCAGGTCCTTGGGGGGATGAGGGTGGGACTGGGATTGTAGCAGAGGGTGAGAAAATAGGGGGCTGTACTGAAAAAGATTGAACTGGGGAGAAGGGTGCGGGGGCTATTTCTTTTTTCTTTTTTTTTTCACAAAAAGTATTTTCCGAATAGGACTAGGCATGAATAGTGCCCTTATTTGTTATTCATATGTGAATAATAAAAAGTGCATTATTCATGGTATCCATGAAATACTATTCATATCAGAGAGTAAACAGAATGCTGGGTTGCATCGGGAGAGGCTTTTTAAGTAGGAACAGTGGATCCTGCCCAATACAGATCACTGGTACAGCTGCACCTACAGTACTAGGCCCAGTTCAAGAACACACACCTAAAAAAAGGCCAAGTACTGACTCAAGACTGTGCAGATTAGTGTGAATAAGATTATTAGGGGGCACCAGGGAAAATCTTATGAGGAGATCCTAAGCAGCCTAAATACATACTCACTGGAGGCCAGGAGGGAGAGAGGTGACATGTTAGCACTATGCACGTTTTCCAGGGGAATTAAAGGGACACTGTCAACCCCATAAGCCCTCAAAGTGGACCTAATTAAAAGGGAAAGTTTGGTGATTCCTCATATTCTGTAGAGACTGCTGATGTAGCTGGCAGTTTGATTCTGATCCCGTCTTTCTTTTTAAAGGTGAAAAACAAACTGCCCATCATATTGGTGTTACTACACAAAAACATGTTTGTTTACAGTCCTTGATCAACTCCCACTGCATCTTTCCTGGACTTAGGAACACCCTCAACACAGTCTAGTCACTCATGATGCAATGAAAGGAGAAGAGACCCATGAATGGCTGCACTGTTTGTGGGTGTTCCTAATGTTCAGGAAGTTGCAATAAGAGCAGATCAATGATTTGGAACAAAATATGGTTGGGTATAATTACACCATTAGTATGCATTTCAGTTCTGCTAAGAAAGGATCTGATGAAACAAGCAGCAACATTAATGAATCTTAGAGAAAGTAAGCAATAATAAAATGTGGGTTTTCAACTAGAAATAATATCACGCAAAAAGGGTCGACAGTGTCCCTTTAACAGGGATGACGGCAGCCTTTCAAGCAATCAGGAGGGTTCTACCACAAAAGGGCATTGGTCCAAGCTGATGGAAGG
The DNA here is from genome assembly GCA_016271365.2 of Neoceratodus forsteri. Taxonomy (NCBI): domain Eukaryota; kingdom Metazoa; phylum Chordata; order Ceratodontiformes; family Ceratodontidae; genus Neoceratodus; species Neoceratodus forsteri. Next base: position 946,270,646 of record CM028136.1, on the reverse strand, counting down.
GAGGTTCAGGAAAGTTGTAAAGAAACATTTCTTTACAAACAGGGTGCTGGACAGGTGGAATGGGTTGCCTAGTGGGACAGTGGCAGTGGAAACTGTGGTGGGTGGAAGAGACATAAGGAGCTGATAAAAATTGGAGAGGATGTTGGTAGGAGAAGCTGAGTTACCACTAGGGGGCCCAACAATACATACACAGCATTAGGCTGGTGTGATGCAAGTTATATAGGAACAGAGCAAACTAGACTAACTATGGTCTTTTTCTGCCTGGAAAATTTCTCTGTTTCCATAAATGTTCGGCGTAGGTGCCCTCCCCATATGCAAAGTAGACCCTTAGCAGCTAGTAGGGGAGGGGAACCTACTCAAGCCTGATATAAAATGAACAAGTGGTTCTCAAGATATAGACAAAAATGTAATTGTAAGCCAGAACTCATGCACGATTCAGTCAGTATAGATGGAAGTGAAAGTATCTTGAAGGACTAATATGGGAGGCCGGATGCCAAGTTTGAGGTCAGTAATAAGTAGTTTTCATTATTTGTTGTAGCTAAAAAAGCAAGTGTTACAGATACATGTACCATGTGTTGCAAAAGCCAATTAGAAGCCAGAACACATGCATAATTATGTAATTGTAGCCAACACTGTATTACCATCATGAACTTATGCTGAAAGTCTGTTACACATTTATTTGGGCATAATCCAATGAACACTTACGAATGCACAGCTAAAAAGGTAAAAGTATCTTGAAGGACTAATATCAGATGCTATCAAGGATGATGTCACTAGGATAAGTAGTTTTCATTATGTACTGTATCTAGAAATGTGTTATAGACACATGTACCATGTGTTGCAGAAGCCAATGAGAAACCAGGACACATGCATAATTATGTAACCATAGATAAATAAGCAATAACACATAACTGGACATGCAATTCTGTGTAATTACCGCATGCCCCCCACTCTGTGGGTTGGAGGCACAAGGTGTCAGCTGAGTGTCCTTCAACCATGGTGTGGGGTGGGGGAGTGTGGTAATTACCCAATAACTGCATGCCCCAAAATGTGTTACTGCATTTATAAAATGGCAACAAAATAATTAAAAAACACAAGCCTAAATAAATCTTTAAATTATGAAGAAATAAATCTTCATCACTGTTAAATCTGTTCTCGCAAAAGGGCAGCTGGGTTTGCCCAATCAAAGAGGTCAAATTTCTGGCAGGTACAGTAAGTCACTCATGCTGTTGGCTGAACCTTTTTTTGTTTTTCCTAACTGTCACCATTACTAAGAATTCCAAAGCTGTGTAGTTACAAGACTTGCAAGGCACTTTCCAGACCTATGCGATTATTGGTCATTTACCACAGCTACTGACCAGTCAAATCACTGATATTTTTGCCCTTTTTATAGCATTGTATTACCATCATGAACTTATGATGCTGAAAAATCTGTTAAAAATTTGGGGATAATCCAATGTAGAGCTAAAAATGTAAGTGTAACACACATGTAATATGTGTGGCACAAAAGTCAATTAGAGGTCATATGTCATGTTTGTATAATAACTTTAGATCACTGCAACCATAGTATTAAACCTTGAAGAACTCAAAGCATTACCTATCTACACCAAATGTGATAGCAATCCCAATATGCAGTTCTGGAGATATAGCCAAAGTACTGTAAGTGTGACATACCTATTTATACAACGTACTATACATATGGAGGCCCCTACTATATCCCTGTTATCAAAGTTTCTGGGGATAATATGACAGTAATAAACTTGATAAGTCTACACTGTTAATCTCAACCTTTGTCAGCTATTGTATATGGCTCAGCAACTCGGTCTCATGATACCATACAGTGAAACTCAACTAGACCTACAGTAAGAGGGCGCTGTTGCAGTGTGCAGGAAATGCTTAAAAATAGCCATTTTTATGTTTGCTTGCACGCATGTGCAAGAAACGTAGTGCCATCATCCGAGTTTTCGTAGGTGTGGAACCTGTCTTCCAATGCAGTCAGTGTGTTTGCAGGCACGGCCACAGTTTGCCAGTGAATGCTGCAGCTGTCTATGACAGCAGTTGAAAATGCAGTGCCGTACAGTTGAAAGGCAGAGCTCCGCTTCAGTGAGCAACGAGAAGCTACTGCCTGTGCATGCGCTCCCCCCCACACACACACGCACACATATTGCATGCTAATGCGCTCCCCCCACCACGCACTATATGGCCAACGTGGGTGCCCAACTCTGCTGGCTCCAATGCCCCCAAAGACACTGGGTGCCACGCTGGGAGCCCACCCCAGCGTGGCAACAGTCCATATGGCCGACAGGGGTGCCCAATCCCCATTGGCTCCACTGCCCCCACCCTAAACAGTTTTCCAGCTGCCACACTGGGAGCCCACCCAGTATGGCACAAGTCCCGTGTCATCCAAGAAAAAAAGAAACCTGAAAGAGAAAACCATCCTCGCTGACTGTCCTGACCCCCGCCCCCCACCCGCCACCCTCTGTGCACCCTGCCTCCCACACCCCTCACCCCATACTTACCTCCGGAGTCCAGCATGATGATCTTTGGTGGACTGGGAACACGCCTGCAATCTTCAAAACTGATCACGAACTAAGGAAATGCCAGTAAGCTGTATAATGTAATAAATAGGGTTTTTTCAACTTTTATGCATATCTCAGGCATTTTTTGGAATTTCTTCACCAAATTTTCAACATGGCGTTTTTGGGACCCCACCTAATGAATTCTGTCACTGTCATTTTGTTAATCAGCCCCAAAAAAGTGATTTCACGGTCACTGCACAGAGCCACCTTTTGGGACTGATTTACAAAATGACAGTGTCACAGTTCATGAAGTAGGCACCCAAAAACCCTATGTTGAAAATTTGGTGAAAAATTCTAAAAATGACTGTTTTGCATGTTACGCGCCATGCTGTTCCTATGCACACTCGTAAGTTCGTGAATTTTCAATATTTTCACTCCAGATTTTCAACATTGCCATTTTACCACACCTCCTTATGAGCGGTACAGCTGTCATTTTTCACATTTTGCCCAAAATGTGTTTCCGCACATGTAGCACACAATGGTGCAGTCGGTGTGCGAAATCAATGTTTGGGACAGATTAAGAAAATCACAGTGACACTGTTCATGAACAGAAGTGTTAAAATGGCTATGTTAAAAGCTTGGTGAAAAAAATTCCCCAAAATGACTGTTTTACGAGCATGTGTTGCGCTGTTCCTATGCACACTTGTAAGTTCATGAATTTTCACTATTTTCACTCCAGATTTTCAACACTGCCATTTTACCATACATCCTTATGAGCAGTACAGCTGTCATTTTTCACATCTCACCCAAAACATGTTTCCGTGCATGTAGCACACAATGGCGCAGTCGGTATGCGAAATCAATGTTCGGGACAGATTAAGAAAATCCCAGTGACACTGTCCATGAGCAGAGGTGTTACAATGGCTATGTTAAAAATTTGGTGAAAAAGTCCATAAAATGACTGTGCTACGAGCGACCATTGGCAGTTTCCACGAACCCTCATAAGTTCATGGATTTCTAATATTTTCAGTCCAGATTTTCACCACTGGCATTTTTCCACACTTCCTTATTAACAGTACAGCTGTCATTTTTCACACCGTGGCTGAAATGTGTTTTCGCACTTCCAGCGCAGAAATGTGTGTTCACTGTGGGAAATCACTGTTCAGGACAGATTAAGAAAATCACAGTGACACTGTTCATTAGTGGAGGTTCCAAAATGCCTGTGTTGACAATCTGCTGTAAAAAATCCCCAAACTAATTGCATTATGAGTGTGCGTTGCGCAGTTTCTACACACGCTCGTGACTTCACCAGTTTTTTCAATATTTTCACTGCAGATTTTCAACATTGCCATTTTTTCCACCTCCCCATGGACAGTACAGCTGTCATTTTTCATATCCTGTTTGAAATGTGTTTTCACACCTGTGGTGCCAAATGACATAGTCGCTGTGCAAAATCAGCTTTCAGCTAAAGAACTGATATTGCCACTGTTCATAAGCTGGGGGTCACAAAAAACCCATGTTGAAAATTTGGAGTGAAAATGCCAATGAACGCCTGAGACGTTAAGGTTTCTGACTATAACGCCCCACAGTGTAGAGATTGACAGGCATCAAGGGCGTGACTTGGGATTCTCGCCTGTAATGCTCATATCATTCCACACCCTGCAGCCAGTGAGAGGCATCGAGGTGTGCCTTGAACTCTTCAGCCCCAAAGTTCACCCCATTCTCCTATACAGCACCCATCTCACCATATTTCCTGATGGAATGGGGTGAGCATAAGGGCCAAAGACCCCAAGGCACACCGTGACACTTGTCAGTATCTGCAGGGTAGGGTGTGGTGAAATGGCGTGGCCGTTATGCCTGACTACCCAAAGGCACACCCCAATGCCTGTCAGTCTCTGCAGGGTGGTGGCATGGTTGGCTTCAGTTCAATACGTCACTTCCTATTATGCAGCTCTCTAACTCCTACACTACCAATGCCAATCCCAGCAAGCAAACATTCGGCATTGACAAATGCTTGTTAAAATAAAAGTTGTGATTTTAAAGTAGATAATTGGGCCATTATTTTTATTTATTGTTTAAGACATATTTTACTAAGTAAGCAGACAGAGCTCAGGGCCCATTTCTAGTCACGACCTGGGAGAGGGGGAGGAAACATGAAGTCATGGGTATCCATACATTCTTTATATAACACAAATACAAGTGAAACAATATACTGTACATAGTACAAATAGATACAAATATATAAGCCCTCTGTCTGACGACAGGGTTAAGTACATACAGGTGCAGAGTGCAGGTGAGCATGAGTTACATTAACCCTTATGCTGCCAAGAGAATTAGAACATATAGGTATTTGGATTGATATATCAGTCTGCGGCACAGCAAGGGTTAACAGTGAATTTGGACAGAGAGAAGTATCTATGATATTTACGCTGTCACAGCACATGGATTATATACATGGCAGGGGCACCCAAGCTTAAGGAGCACTGCAGACTCCAGGGATCGGTCATACTGACTCGGGGTGGGGGACCAGGAAGTGTCCAGAGCAGCTGAGGCAGGACATCAGAGAGTTGTAGTCAGCCTTGATCAACCTCTTGCCCAACTCGGAGGTGTGTGAGGTGGTAGTTTTGTCAGGGAGGATGTTCCACATGCTAGGAAGCCTGTAATGCTATGTGGGGATGTATTAAAAAATGCAGTGATTTAGGGAACTAATGAAAAACACTGAAATGCAACCCCAGCACTCTTACTGAAGTGATTAAAAAAGAAATACCTATTAGTCTGACATGAAGCCCCAGTGCACACTTTATTACCCTTAGCAACATTTCAGGGTCTAACCAGATTAAATGTAGGGACAGGTCAAACTGATACAAAAAAATAACCCTCCAGACAAAATCTAGCCGAGTCAAAAATCTAGGCAAAGTATCAGCATTTATATAGCGCTTTTCATACAATCGTATCCCAAAGCACTTTACAAGTGATGAGAGATGTGTAGCGAAGTGACTGTAAATGTGTAGTAGCAGCCATTTCACACAGCAACATCCATACACAGCCTTGGACAATTGTATGAATTGGTTTTATGGGAAGAGCAATGTTGGCCAGGACATGGAGGAAAATCCCCTTATTCTTGCAAAAAGTACTTTGGGTTCTTTCACCCACCAGGTCAGTACTAAAGATGAGCAGAAGGGACCTCGGTTTAATGTGTCATGGCACACCCCAGCAGTACAGCCTGTACTACTGGGGTGTGCCATAAGACATTAAACCGAGGTACATCACCCCCCAATACTGCACTTGGGTGCCAGCATTTATGGAAGGAGCCCAATCCCAGTACAGAACTAGAACCCATAACCTTCTGGACCAGAGGTGGATGTGCTACCAACTGTGCCAAGCTGAACATTAAAAAAAAAAGCTCACATTAAAAATATTTGGAGTACATGGCTTAAAATAGGCAATTAGCAGTAATTAGTATGTGAATAAAATGTGAATGTTTTCAAATGGCTGTGCTTGCAAATGAAGAGTCTTGTCCAGTTTTTGAGAGGCAGTTCTAATCAGAACTGTTCAAATGATAACGGTAAAAGGCCCGCCCTTCCCTTGTTCAGTTCTTGTAAGCCGCTGGCAGTGACCTCCCTCACACCCCACAATAGCACAATTTGGTGATTATGCTGAGGCTGCAGCTTCTGAAGCTAGTAAAACAACAGCAGGCTATTAAAGAGCTACAATGAAATCATTTTAAAAGCTTCTAAAATAAGACATACTTATGTTGGAGTCTTAGATTGCCAGAGGCTGTTTATTAGCAGCACTGTTGCACCGTGTTACAATGATACTGAAGTTATGTCTTGGAGCCTGAGTTCCCAGATGCTTCTGACTCACTACTGCACTGATTGTATTGGCTTCCAGTGCAGATTTGACATGTGGAACCACTTCCATGCTCTCGTTATGTGACTGAGACACTGCAGCAGTTCCATAGTTCTTCTTACAGCTCTACCTCTCAACCAAATCAGATGGAAAGTTTAAACAAAATCTACCATCTTAGGTGCTCTCTCAAGGACAGTGTAGGTGCTCTCTCTCTCAAAGAGAGCTACAAAGATGATTCATGGCATGCCAGGGTTTGCCTATGAGAAGAGGCTCGGGGCATTAGGGATGTATTCCCTGGAAACATGTAGGGAAAGAGGAGACATGATTAAGACATTCAAGTTCATTAAGGGTATAAACACAGTGTCATCCAAGGAATTGCTCACTAGGAACACAAATTCCTCTACACGTTGTCACAACTGGAAATTGAATAGAGGGGCCTTCAAAAGGGACATCAGGAAGTATTATTTCACAGAGAGGGTGGTGGAGCCATGGAACAAACTACCCTCTGATGTGGTTAGCTCCAACACGATGACAGATTTCAAGCATGGGTAGGATAAGTTAAGGGCACTGTCGGTAGGCACTACAGGGTGCAAGACCAAGCTAACTAGAGTGGGATAGGTCCCTGGAGCATCCCTAGACTCCAGGTAAATCTTGAGTAGACTCAATGGACCCTAGGTTCCTTTCTGCCAACACACTTTCTATGTTCTACCACCTCAGTGGCAGCACACTGTAGAGATGGAAAAAACCTTTTTCGAACTGTAGTAATTTCCTGCTGTGTCACAATTACGTAGTTCCAGAATTTGCAAGAAAACCAGCCGTAAACTGTGTCACAAGTCTCGCCACGATGCAAGGTGGGTGTGCTATGGTACATGGCCAATTTGCTTCGATTTTTGTGAAATTAATCTAGCCTAGTTCCATCCCTGCATTAGAAAACTGTTTCTGGAAATCCATACTTTGATTGGCTGGGGCCCACGTGACTACCTCAGGGTATCTACATGACTTGCGCTTAGCCTACCATTGCATGATGCAGGTGCGTGTACACGAGTCATCAGTAAGTTTTTGTTTTTTTAACCTAGTAATAGAGCTAAAACTCCTTTGCACATTTAGTAATTATGGTAAGGCACTCCAGCGGTGGGTTACCAGTTGGTTATCACACTCACACAATGAACCACACTTGAAGTGAGCTAAGAATCTTGTGAACCTGAACCTGACCAAAGCAATCAGCCTTTACTCTGACTACACTAGGTGAAGTGAGCTGAAAATTCTGAGTCGAACGAGATTTGCCAACCTCTCAGATCTCTGGTTAAGGTGTGTTATCTTGGTCAGTTCACAGGTAAGGTAGTTCTTTGACCTCATATTTAGCTACACGATGGAAGTTAGTTTCACCAAAATGGAGAGGCAGGAGACAACTTACAAAAAGGGACAACTTTACTGAACAACTGAATCACAGAAATTAGAACAAAAAAAGGGGATACAAACAACAAAATGTTCACTTTCAAACCACAATTCAAATATTATTAGCATGTTTATTAAAATCACTTCTAATATTATTGGGCTAAAATCACTCTATTACAGTACAACTGTACAGTATGATGTAACTGTAAAATTCACTATAACTGTAACATTTTACAAATCCAACCAGAGTCTCTGTGGATCCATTGGGCACCACAGATGATGCAGTTGACTAGAATATGAACAAAGTAACCTCAGAGCACGTGATTTCTGTTGGTCAGTTTGATTGACTGACTAGGAACAAAGGATCTGAGCACACTGAGCATTGACAAAACCCTGGGATTTGAACAACACACTTGTATTCTGTAGAAGAGCCTCCAGCTATCAAAACAGACTACAGGGAAGGAACAGGACCCATTTATTTCCAATAAATTTTAGCAAAATGAAGAGCTTCCAGGTAGTCACCATGGACCCCAAGAAAAAATTTGAAGAACTGCCATTGTAAATCTGAAGAACCTCCAGGCCACTACCACTGACCCTGGAAAGAAATCTAAAGAAATCCAAAGAACTGCAGCAAGGGACTAAACTTTGAAGAACCTCCAGGCCATCACCACTGACCCTGGGAAGAAATCTAAAGAAATCCAAAGAACTACAGCAAGGGACTAAACCTTGAAGAACCTCCAAGCCATCACCATGAGCCACAGCAAAGGATCTAAGGATTAGACCTGGACAAAATTGAAGATTTAGAACACATCTGGGCTGTCACTCTCAGAAGAATCTCTGAAAAACTTGAAATAAAAACCCTGAGAGTTGGATTCCTATCTGTGAACTGGTGCAGTTCCCGGCACTGCCAAGCTTACTGTTAGGGAGGGGTTGGCCTGAAGAATCTGAAGAAATCAGGTGACAGGGAGTTCCTTAACTTTGTACTTTGTAAGGTTTGGACGCAATTAGGTATAAGCCCATCATCTACATCCCCCCCCACACAAATGGGGCACAGCTTTCAATAATCCAAAAAGTTCTCTACGGCTTTTTTGAACTTATTTTGTTCAGATATGTTTATCACAGTACTTTGCTAGCGATTCCAAAATGCTATTGTACGCATTGTAAAAAAGATTTCTCTCATTTTTGTATTTGTCACTGGGATTTCAAATTAATTACAGTTTAATCTTAAGTTTTTGTTTCTGTTTTTACTAATTATACCACATCCATTTTTCAAAGTCTGATCATTTATGATGTTATGGAAGAGGAGACAATCACCACACTTCCTTCTAACCTCGAGACATATAATTTAATTTTAATTAACTATGTTATTCCTGTTCTGATGACTGGCCCCCAATTGTCAGGATGCAATTAGATGGAACGGTCTCTGGATTATGCAGGAGAAATTGTTAACATGCAATGGGCAGAAATAAAGTTGAGTTTCCAATGTACACTGTGTCTTTTCTTGGGGTTGCTGGTTTTGGCAGTCTTTGTATCAAGCAGCTATTTACAGGGAAATTAGAAAATATGCAGGGCACTTTGAGAGTATGCAGGGAAAATTATAAATTTTGGAGCAAGTGCAATGAATTTTGAAAGGGTTCACAGCATGCAGTATCTCAGTCTTGGAGGATGCAATGACCATACAGGGTAACTGAGGGCAATTTAAATTGTCTCAGAGCTAAACAAGGCAACTGCAGGGAAAATAGGGCAACTTTGCTGCATGCAGGGCAGTTTCATGGTCTCAGAGCATGCATTTTCTTTGGGTGCCATCCCTTTAAATAAGCAGTCCTGGAACAAATCAATTCTTGCCCTTCAGGGCTGTTTGCAAATAATTCAGCACTGTCACTTTAAATGCACAGGTATTTTCACTTTAACATGTTTGTTTAAGATTCAGAACAGTCACTTTGAATAGCAGTTGCACTTGCACCTTACAATGTTTGTTCTGTAACCAGGGGTACTATACCAGAGCAGACACTATGCAAGGGGAAACCTAGATTAACTGGCTGGGATATGTCTAGCTACACTGGGACCATGGGCTATGCCCTCTCTCCCTGAGGCACACACACTGGAACTTTTAGTAAAACAGCAGTCCTGCCCTCTTGGCTGAGGGCTGATTAACTAAGTTTGTGTGCTAGGGGTCCCACGCTAACTGTCCCTCCCTTGCTATGGGACTCTGGGATACAATGAAACAATTTAAAAAAAAAGTTACTAGCCATTGGCTAGGGCCATGGCAACTATAATGCTGGGATGGCTACCTGGATCCTGCCTGCTTCCCCTCCCCTTCCCTCACTCCTGGCTGGAGCTGGTGTCACAGTACACTAAATTATTAAATTACAATAGCCCTTGGCTTAGGTTTGCTAGTGACTACGTTGGGCTACTAGCTGCTTTGTCTTGACTTGCCCTGCTGGTACACATTTTAATCTAAATGGGGTCTGCCCTGCCCCTCACGCCACCCACCAGGTACTGATATCTTAAAAAAAAAGAGAAAACCAACATGAGCCTGCCTTTCCTATCACTCTACACTCCGGGAGCTCCTTTAATTTAACCTGCGACCTGTACCGCCTCTCCAATTGGCTGGATTTTGAGGGCAGACTAAAATACCACACCTGTCTCCTAGCCAAGAAGATCATTGCTGGCCCACCTGGCCTCCTACACCATGTTACCCCCAATCCACAGCATCCCCTGGTCCACTAGGAACTCCAGCAAGCCTACTTACTCTATACCTTACTGCAAAACCTCCCATTGCCAGAGGGCCTGCCTTTACCAAGCCCCCTTTTGGCTAAACTCTCTTCTGTTTGAGATTTCCTCCTGTGCCTACCTGGGCCCCTGCAAATGTTCACTAAGGGAACACCTCCTCTCTCTTGGCAGGTGTAACTGTACCTAAATTACTTCCTCATCACCTGCCCCCCCCCCCAACAAGGTCTGTCTTGGACTGTCTACCGCCCCACTGGGGCTCTGTATCAGTAAAGTCTGCCTGACTCTGTGTGGTTTGTGTCCTTCCCCCCATTGCCAAGGTCTGTCTTGGACTGCCTGCCCAAATAGGGCTCTGTATCAGTAAGATATGCCTGACCCTGTGTGGCCTGTGTTCACCTGTTGCCAGGCATGCATTATTTCCCAAGTTGCCTAATTTTGGCCTGTTCTCATACATGCACCTTACTGTTATTGTTGCTTGACTGTACCTTTGCATTTTACTGTTTACTGTGTACTGTTTTCCTGTCTATCACATTCTCTCACTTGTTGATGACGTGGAGCCTTTGCAAAGGAGTCTCTGACTCAAAGGGTTGTAATTCTGATACTTTCAATAAACAAATAATTAAATGAAGGCCTCTTTTAAATGAGGCTTTGCTGTGCCCCTCAGCTCCTGGGTGGAGCTGTTTTGTTATTTAAATTAGGGCCTGCTTTGACCACTGCTCCACCTTCTGGGTGGTTCCTTGTCTGTGGCCTTGCCCGGCCCCCTTGCAGCCTGGTCATTGCTCGAGGTGCCATCCAGCGCTAATTTTTTTTTTTTTGATAGAAACATATCCGGCAGTCAGCACCTGCCCTGTGGTGATGCCACCGACTCACTGCCCTGACCCAGGGTGAAGTTGAGGATCAGGAGGGTAGGTTGTAGTGGGTAAGGAAACTGGTGATGCTGGCACTGGAGTAGCTGGCTGAGGAGGGTTGCAGCAGTGGTGCTGCTCTGGATGCTGTGGTAGGAGGGGGGCCTTTCTGTGTGAGTGGTCCACTGGGCTTGGTACTCCACCCTGATGCTCATCTTATTTCACCGCTGCAGCACCTCCTGCTTGCTGCCTCTTCCTCTCACCACCATGGCTGTGCAGGTAGCCACCAATGATGAGGCAGACAAACTTAACCCCTCCCCCACAAAAAAATGGAGCTGAACTGAGCGCACTCCATGGCCATCGACTCACTCTGCTCCCACTGGTAGTCGCTGACTCTGCTGACTGGGGATCGAGGGGAAGAACCACCGACACTGCCTGATGCTGCCCAGAGTTGCTGATGGGGAACAGGGACCACTTCTGAAGGAGGTAAGCCTATTCGGCTTCCTCAGGTTACTGGTTCTTTTTCTTCCTAAGATCAGATTGTTGGCCCCGAACAAACTTCACAGTGCCCGACCGCACTTACTCTCAGCACCTGACAGCACTGGTCAACAACCTCTCACTGCCTGTTCTTGCCACACTGGACTCTTGTTTTGGGGACACTGGGGCACCTCTGAAGTACTGAGGTATTATACGCACGCCAGCAGCTCATGCAGTTTGGGGTGCCAGAGAGGGGTGCAGTCACCTTACATTAATCCTGGGGGTTCAGTTATGTTTTTGGTGAGTGGAAGTAAAAAAAAAACCTTCATAGGTCTGAATCTGGAAGTCTGTTTTTTTGGACATTGAAATGCTTCCTAGTAGCCACATTTTGGAAGACAATATTTGTAGAGGTACTAGTTATTTACATTTAATGCAAAATATCATTGCCAAAATGCTGTCTTTCAGAAGAGCATCTGTTTTTGACTTCCATGCCAATAAAACTATATGTCACCTACTGTAACTATCTTGTTAGTTTCCCTTATTTTTGGAAGCAAATACTTCCACAATGGGGTTAATGTAAGCTTTGATTATCCCTTTCCCCTTCCTTCATACCTTACAGCTTAACTGCAGTAACACATGGGGGACCTGGGTTTTGAAGTCATTTCACTCTGCTACACACTGTTCCAGCAGCCAGCAGTGTAGGTCAGGAAGCCTGTGTAATACCCCTCCAGGAAGGGAGGGCCAGAGCACATCACTTAAAGACACCTTCCACCCTGGCCAGTTAACAAGTGAGATTTAGTAGAGTGTCAGTGAATACCAACACCATCACCCCTTATGGATAACATCAAGTTACATGGCATTTGATGAGCGCCATGTTGTAGAGGAGTAGGGAAAACAACATTTGTGGCCCTAGCCATATCACATGGCAACCAAAATCAACAGCAAGACAAAAAACATTTTTTTCAGTTGCACAGAATAGCCCAGGTGAGATGCAACATTTCATTTTCAGTGGGCTCCTGCTTCTACCCATTTCTGCAACTGGTTGGACTGGAGCAGTGGGTAGCTCAGGGACTTGCTCCACATAAAACAGTCTCTGTGGCTCTGGTAGGATTTGTACCTGTAATCTCCTAGCTTCCAAGTATAACCCCCGAAAATTTCAAGGGCTACTTAAATTCAGTGAAGCTCTCACTGAGTTGTGCTTAGCAAGTGGAGTGAAAGCATGAGCACTCTGTCAGTTACGGTCTGAATGCTGTTTTTTAAAGATCACTTGAGTATTTAAAAGCCCAAACTTTGTTCCTGTGTCTGAAATGAGAGTGCAGTAGAGCACTCTACCTAGAAATGCGTGTTTCTTGACTACAACACGCTAACCCAGATGCAGAAAATAACCAAAAAACTGTATTGTCCAGCTGTAACCCAAGAAGCAAATGGTACAGTGTTCTTTAGTTCAGGAGGGGAACCAAAAACATGGAATACTCCATAACATAGAGGGAAACATATGAAAAGTAAAGCAGGAAAAGGACAAGGAAGTGTCCTTTGGCAAAGCACCAAAGTGAGTGCTGCCCCCGAAGGAGGAATACTCTGTGAACCCAGATATAACTACAAAGAGAAAGCAGGAGAACTTCAGAACACTACTTGCAGTACAAAGTTTTTGTGCTTGGGCTAAATGAACTAAGTATTTTAAATTATTATAGCAACACTCTCTGAGTTGGAATGCACATTTTTTAAGTGTATTGTGATGATTTTAGTGTTTTGAACAATTAACATCTAGCATTACCATTTTAACTGTAAAAGCTGAATAGACATATTCTTCTGTGTTTTGAATATAAATTTTTAAATTTTAAAGAAATAAAGTTATCAACGAGGAGTGATGCGGAGGTTCATCAGGAAGCTATTGTAATAGAAGAAATGGACATGGAAAATAATGGGAATAAGACTTCCAGAGAGGATTAAGGAATCAATACTATATGCGCATACTGCACATGTGCCACTGACAGTTCAGATGCTGGCTGGCCAGGAAGAGAGAGGACCGCTATGCTGCTCGACGTATCAGGATCTGCAGGACATCACCAATTACACTGGTAAGGGGGAATGTGATGTGTGGTGGTCTGTGTGCAGGCAGGGCAGGTGAGGGGACAATTGACCACCAATGATTATGTACACATCTGTCAATGGGCAGTCAGGGAGTGGGGAGAACCACTGGACACCAGGGATAATGCCATATAAACAGGAATGGGCGATCAGGGGTGGGGGCTGCCAATAGTCCTGATGGACTGCCTGTACAGCTGTATGAAGGGAGATCGGGGGGGGGGTTAAGGGAGCCACTTGACACCATTAATATGGGTACATATGAAGGAATGGGTGACCAGCGGGTGTGGGGTGCCACTAGGCACCAGAAATTACCTGCTCGGAAAGTGATGGGAGATCAATGTAGGGGGGAACTATTGGACACCAGGGATATGGCATTAGTTACATGTGAATTAACAGTAGATTGGATGTGGGGAATGCCACTCACCATGAGGGATAACATGAGAAAAGCAGGAATGGGTGCTCGGGGGGGTGAGGGGGTGCCATTAGACACCAGGGATGTCATAGGATTCACTGCAAGATGGGTACTAGTGGGCTGCCACTTACCATGTAAATCAGCCCGTAATGGGCTCACAAATGGCCCTTTAGTGTTGAGCGTGACCAATGGGCTTATCTGCATGTCGTGGCTGAATATAGCCCACAGGGATCCCCGTGCTATCCATTCCAGGGAGCACTATTCCCTATAGGCTATATACCACCCAGGTCCATGTCGGGGCAGCACAGTTTCACACAGCACAGTGCTCACACCATCCAATATTCAGTCCGATAGTGCCAGTCTGCTCTCCAACTGAATATAGCAGCTGCTGGGTCAGATGCAAGCACAACTACGGCATAACCCTTTGAGCCATGCTTGCGTGCTCCTTTGAATATCCGACCCTCGGTGTGTTGCATAACTTCCTGCAGAGACAGTTGTCACCCAATGGCACTGGGCTTTTTGAAGGTTTTTAACCTTTTCCCATTGATATGCTGGTATCTCCCCACAAAAGGTGCAGATTGCAGGACACGCATCCTGTTTGCCACATATACATTGAAACATAGAATTTGTCAAGGAAAAGGACTGTTTGGCCCCCCCAGTCTGCCCCGATGTTCCTTGCCTAATCTGTGTCTGCAGACCTAGCTTGTCACCAGTGACCCTTCTGCCTCCCCGCCTCTTTTCTAACACACTCCTAGGTATATTCCACACATTCTTGAAGCCCCCCTCCCCCCCACTGTTTTTCCCTCCGTCCCTTCTGCTGGCAGTCTCTTCTAGGCATCTACCAGATTTTCAGTGAAGAGATATTCGCTCACACATCTCCTAAACTCCCCTCCAGCTTTATTGCATGCCCCTGGTCCTGGCGCTCTCATATTTAAAAAGACACCCCCCTTGCACCCTGTTCACCCTTGAGAAGTACTTGTATGTCTGTCATGTCACCTCTCTCTCTCTCTCTCGCTTCTCTTCCAAGATGTACGTGTTACAGTCACCACCCCCACCTGGTGCACGTAACATATCCTTTGCTATCACCTCCGTAGTACTTTATATGAAATGTATGCATGTGTCTGCCTTCCACTTCAAGTTCAAACTGCTGGATTTTTAGCATTAGTATGGTCAGTGATGGCCTGGTAGTGACTGGCCCACCTAGCACTGCACTGCCTTCAGTCAGAGGAACATCCCCCACTGTGAACAATGAACTCCTGTACTTGTATTAACTGTCTTTTTGTTACTGGTGTCACAATCATACCTTGTACAAGTACTCACTCTTTTAACCCTTCATTAAAAACTGTAAGGGCAGAGAAGGAGAGGAAGGGAAGGGTCAGCAGTCACGGGAGGGGGGACAGACTTAGCTCATGGAAGGCAGCTTTAAGCAAGCAATAACACACAACCATGTGTGGGTTATTGCCTGATAAGAGCATGCTCAGGTAAGTTATAAGGCATAAGGCGCTTGCGCTGAGTGCCTTTTGCAGATGAGAGTGCTCTTATCAGGCGATAACCCACACCTCGGAGTGTGTTGCTGCACTTATAAAATGGCCCCCTCCCCCCCTGTAGAAACATTATCTTGGAAATTAAGTTAATAATTAAAATGCCTCATAAATAGAACTGTTAAAAATTAGATTAATTAAAGTAGAAAAGTGGAAAAAATAGTCCCTGCGTTTATAATGCAGAACTAATGTAAAATCCACCTCACCCCCACCTCCACATACATTGTTTTTCTTTCCCCACATATACACTTTGTTTTTATTTTATTTCCAGCTTTCCTTTTTTTAATTTGTTTCCAAGATTTGATTGATTGTGACTGGCAGCTAGCAGTAGCCAGGGAGTGGGCGGTATGACTTGTAGTGAGGGTATACACACACACACACACACACACACACACACACACACACACACACATACACACACACATTTTATTCTTTTCTTTTTTTTTCTGTTGAGAATTTCTTTTTTTTTTTCAGCAGGCAATCAAATCACAGACTGTTTAGGTGCGTTTATGTACTTGCCACCGGATCAGGATCGGAAGCCTGCGTATCACATAGCAGCTGCTGTAGAGAGCAGTCTGGTTTGTACCTCATTTTCCATAAGAGATGTGATGGAGTTACTATGCATAACTTCAACAATGTTTTATCTGTGCAGTAATTACATGAATAACAAGCATTTGTCAGTGCTGAATGTTGCTTGCTTCTATGTGCTGTTTAGGTATTTGGAAGTCATTGGAGTGCAAATATTGAAAATTTGCGAACTTACGAGCGTGCGTAGGAACTGCGTAATGCACGCTCGTAAAACAGTCATTTTTAGGAATTTTTTCACCAAATTTTCAACATAGCCATTTTAAGACCTCTGCTCATCAACAGTGTCACTGTGATTTTGTTAATGTGTCCCATACATTGAGTTTGCACACCGACTTCGCCATTGTGCGCTACATGGGCGGAAAGACGTTTTGGGCAGGATGTGAAAAATGACAGCTGTACTGCTCATAAGGAGGTGTGGTAAAATGGCAATGTTGAAAATCTGAGTGGAAATATTGAAAATTGCAACCTACGAGGGGTGGAACTGTGCAACGATATTCGTAAAACAGTCATTTTTAGAATTCTTTCACCAAATTTTAAATTCCCATTTTAAGATCTCTGCTCATGAACAGTGACACTGTGATTTTCTTAATGTGTCCCATACACTGAGTTCGCACACGACTGCGCCATTAATAGCTACATGGTAGGAAACATGTTTTGGGCAGGATGTGAAAAATGACAGCTGTACTGCTCATGAGGAGGTGTGGTAAAATGGCAATGTTGAAAATCTGGAGTGAAAATATTGAAAATTGCAAACTTATGGAGCCAGAGGTGGGAACAGTGCAACGCAACTTGTAAAACAGTCATTTTAGAATTTTCACCAAATTTTCAACACAGGCATTTAAGACCTCTGCTCATGATCAGTGTCACTGTGATTTTCTTAATGTGTCCCATACATTGAGTTTGCACACCGACCGCGCCATTGTGCGCCATGGGTGGAAACATGTTTTGGGCAGGATGTGAAAATGACAGCTATACTGCTCATGAGGAGGTGTGATAAAATGCCAATGTTGAAAATCTGGAGTGAAAATATTGAAAATTGCAAACTCATTTAATTTGTTTAGAATTGCGAACGACGCTCTCAGAAACAGTCATTTTAGGAATTTTTCACCAAATTTTCAACATAGCCATTTAAGACCTCTGCTCATGAACAGTGTCACTGTGATTTTCTTAATTTGTCCTGTACATTGATTTGCAACAACGACCGCGCCCATTGTGTGCTACATGTAGGAAACACATTTTGGGTGAGATGAAAATGACAGCTATACTACTCATAAGAAGGTGTGTAAATGGCAATGTTGAAAATCTGGAGTGAAAATATTGAAATTTCGCGAACTTACGAGCCTCGATAGGAACTGCATAGCATGCTCAGAAACAGTCATTTTGGAATTTTGACAAATTTTCAACATGGGGTTTTTGGGATGCCTTCTCATGAATGATGTCACTGTTATGGCAGTATTCAGACCTGAAGGGTGATTTCACAGTCACTGCACAGTCACTGCGCGAAATCACCCTTCGGGCCCGAATAACGCCATGACAGTGACATCATTCATGAGAAGGTGTCTAAAACCATGAAAATTTGGTGAAAAATTCCAAAAATGCCTGAGATATGCAATAAGTTGAAACCCCTCTCTAGCCCATTATACAGCTTACCGGCATTTCCTCAGTTCGCGGTCGGCTTTGAAGAGTGCAGATGTGTTCCCGGTCCACCAAGATCATCGCTACCGGAGTCCGGAGGTAAGTATGGGGGTGGGGTGGGGAGGCTGGGTGCGCAGTGGGTGGGTGCAGGTTGTGGGGGTCGAGACCGCCAAGGGACCGTTGCTTTTTCAGGTATTTTAAAAAAAAAGATTTACATGGGATCTTTTGCCACGCTGGGGTGGGCTCCTCAGCGTGGCACGAGGGGATGTTGGGGGGATGTTCAGCCAACGGGGATTGGGCACCCTCACAGCCATGGAACTTGTTGCCACACTGGGGTGGCTCCCAGCGTGGCAAAAGGATCGGAGCTCAGCCGATGGGGATTGGCACCCCATCGGCAAAGGGACCGCTGCCATGCTGGGGTGGGCTCTCAGCTGGCAACTACTACTTGGGGAGGGGACGCAGCTCAGCCAACAGGGATTGGGCACCCGTCGGCTATACAGTGCGTGGCGGGCGCGCGACGCTATGCTGGGAGCTGCAGGTGAGCAGCTCTTATGGTGCTCACCAAGCGTAGCTCCCCTTTCAACTGGGAAGCCACTGCATTTTGGAGCATGTCATAGACAGCTCCAAAATGCATTGGCTTACAGGGGCCGCGCCTGCCAGCACACTGACTGAATTGGAGTAGGTGACACACCTTCGAAATCTCCGATGATGGCACTATGTTTCTTGCACATGCGTGCAAGCAACATAAAAAACGGGAATAGTTGTGGCTGCAAGACTGATGGAGTCGCCGGTAGAGTTAAGCCGTTTCTTTCCAGCACGCGGGATGCTCAGTGGATCATTGGCGGCTTGTTACGAGCAGCTGGGATTTTGTTAGCCCTGAGGAGCAGAGGTGAGCCTTTCTCTCTAATTTTAGGATTATAAAGCAGGTGGGGGTTAAATTGCATGGCAGATGATTTATTCAGAGAGGCTTTTCTGACTGGGTTACAGGCCCGTGGGCACTCTGGAGCTTCACGGTGTGTGCCTGGCCAGCCAGTAGTACCTGATGTTGGTGATGAAGTCTGTCATGTGGCATTTTCTTATATTTCAGTTCAATTTTTTTATAAACTGTCTATTTATAGAGAGAGGGACCGTGTTGTTCAATGCCAGCTGTGTCAGCGGTGTGGTGTTTACTGCTCTTCCTGCATCATGTGTGCCCACCTGTGCCTGCGCCTGTGAAACAAGTGTTAAGTTTCGACAGGCTATTGATATTTCCCTGTTGTGAGGTCGCCCAGGGAAAAAAAATGCCGGTTGGCATAGATATGGGCTGATAAGGACACAGGTCAAAAGTCCTTTCAGCCAATCAGGTTAAGGTATTTTCTTTACCCATGTTTTTACATAGAAACATTAGAAGTTGACAGCAGATAAGGACTGCAAGGCCTATCCAGTCTGCCGATTTCTTTTTCTACCTTATGATTGTGCCACAGGCCTTTACTCTGTCAATGGCCTATCTATTCATACTCATCTGTATTGCTCCCTTATACCTATCCCATGCCTTTTTGAAGCTCTGCACTGAATTCTTATCCACCACTTCCTGAGGTAGGCCGTTCAATGCATCCACCACCCTTTCTGTGAAAAAGAACTTCCTCACACTACTCCTTAATTGGCCTCCCTCTAATCTCATGCTGTGTCCTCTTGTCCTGCTATTTTTTTATATTGAAACATGTTAGACTCTTTCACCTTGTTAATGCCCTTAAGGTGTTTGAATGTTTCGATCATATCACCTCTCTCCCTCCTTTGCTCTAGGGTTTACATATTGAGCTCCGTTAATCTGTCCTCATATGTTTCCTGATGCAGTCCCTGCACCATTTCGGTTGCCTTTCTGTGGACTGCCTCAATTTGGTTAATGTTCTGGTGCAGGTGCAGCCTCTAATACTGCACACAGTACTCCAGATTGGGCCTAACCAGTGTCTTGTAAAGAGGGATTATTACCTCCCTCTTGCGACTTGTGATATACCTACTAATACACACCAACATCCCTCTAACCTTACCTACTGATTTAGTGGTCTGCTTGAATGGTTTCAGGTCATCTATGATGATGATGCCCAAGTCTCTTTCTTCCTTTGTGATTGTCAGCAACTCCCCTCCCAACCTATAGGTGGCTTCAGGGTTTCTCTTCCCTATGTGCATGATCTTGCACGTCTTTCCATTAAACCCCAGTTGCCACTGTTCCGACCAATTTTCCAGTTTATCCAGATCTCTTCTCATTTTGCCCACCCCATCTGGATCATTTACTCTGTTGCAGATCTTGGTGTCATCTGCAAACAGACAAACATTACCCTCCAGTCCATCTGCAGTGTCACTGATAAAGACATTGAAAAGGACTGGCCCCAGGACTGATCCCTGTGGTACCACACTTGTGACTTGCATCTCTTCTGACTGTATACCATTTACCACCACTCTCTGTGTTCTGCCTGCCAACCAGTTTGCCACCCAGTTGATCAACTTCTTACCCACCCTGAGCCTACCCAGCTTATTAATCAATCTTCTATGTGGATCAGTATCGAAAGCTTTGCTGAAGTCAAGGTAGACGACATCAACTGCACACCTTTGGTCCACCACTCTGGTTACTCAGTCAAAGAAATCTATGAGATTAGTTTGGAAGGACCTTTCTGTTGTAAACCTATGCTGTCTTAGATCCTGTGCTCCTATGGATTCCAGGTGTTGCACCATCCTTTCCTTTAGGAGTGCCTCCAGAATTTTGCTCACTACTAAGGTAAGACTGACTGGTCTGTAGTTCTTTACCTCCTCCCTGCTTCCTCTCTTGTGGAGCAGCATCACATGAACCCTTCTCCGGACTTCTGGGACCTCTCTTGTGCTCAGAGACTCACTAAACAGTTCTGATAATGGCTCTGCTAGTTCCACCCTTAGCTCCTTTAGCACCCTGGGATGTATGCCATCCGGTCCCATTGCCTTGTCCACCCTAGCTTAGCGAGTTCTTGTAGGACCCTTTCTTTTGGGAAGGGACTAGTGCACACCTCCCTCCCTCCCCCATGTCCATGCTGCTGCTGAGCTGTGGGCCCTGCCCAACCTTCTCCTCAGTAAATACTGAACAGAAGTATCTAGTTTAGTTAATTAGTTTTTGTTGACTGAGTAAGTGCACTAGACAAATTACTGCCTATTTTCAGGCATGACCCGGGGGTTGGGGATACAGATGAATGCCAACTGACTTTAGCTGTTAGCGGTATTTTAGTGATAGATGCTTTTCCTTGGTCCTCCTCCACACACTTCCCCTTATCTCCTTTGATCTTAGCAATACCCCCTCTGGACTTTCTCCTTTCACTAATGTACCTATAGAAAGTCTTGTCCCCTTCTTTTACTGTTCGTGCTAGTACTTCCTCGGTTTGGGCCTTTGCCTGCCTTACTGCCTTCCCTGCTTCCCTTAGGGATGTTTGGTATGCCTTCCTACCTTCGACACGCTGTGTTCCCTTGTATTTCCTGAAGGCCAACCTTGTGGCGTTGACCTTTTCTGCTACTGTTTCTGAGAACTAAAGTGGTTTCCTCCTTCTTTTGTCTTTCTTTTCTCCCTAACACAATGGGATGTTGCTTCAAGTATTGCATCCTTAATGCTTGCCCACTTTACCTGTACCCACTCACCTGTCTTTCTTCTTGTCAGGGCTAGCTTAACTCTGTTGGCCATCTTATCAAAGTCAGCTCCTCTGAAGTCCCATTTTTTTGCCTTGCAATGGGATGATTTTGTTCTAGTGGCCAAATTGAACCGTACCATGTGATGGACTCTGGCCCCCAGGTGACCTTCTACCTAGAGATCTGTGATCCTTTCCCCGTTAGTCAGTACTAGATCTAGGATAGCCCTGTCTCTTGTGGGTTGTTGTACCAGTTGTTTGAGGGCCTCCCCCTCCAGGGAATCCACTATGTGTCTAGTTCTGGCGGAAGGTGTGAGAGAATGACTTGCCCCCTGCCACTGTCCTAGTTCTAGATTCCTCCAGGAGATTTCTCCCTGTGGTGTGGAGCTGTCTACAGGAGCACTTGGGGACCAGGAGACCAGCCAAGCTGGTCGGTGGGTTGCCATTCATAAGTTTATAGGCATTGCACAATACAGGGTATTGCAATCTGCCAGTAAGTGATGGCCACTTGAGGGAGGACAGTACCTTGCAGTAATGTTGCCTTGGGGGTGAACTTGTGGCAAATCGAGCTATTTTATCGTATAATATGTGTAGCCCGTTATGCTCTTGTTTTGCGAGGGAGTGCAGCATCAGGGCAGCACAGGTAAAGTTTAGTAGTAGAATGCTCTGAACAATGATAATCCTGGTTTCAGGTACCATTTGGCCACTTAGGAGATATAAAAGGCTTATTTTTTGATGGATTATTTTCATTACGTATCCACGTGGGCTTTCAGTGTAAAGCTTTGGTCCAGGGTCAGGCCTAGATATCTAAAGGACCTCACAACCTCTATAGGGGAACCTGAGGTAGTGCCCAGTTGTAGTAAAGGGCTTCTGTCTGGTCCTAGGGATCTGGGTCCAAACAAGACAGCTTTTGTCTTTTTGGCATTGAGAATAAGCCTGTGATTCAGTAGCCAGCTTTCTAATAAGGAGAAATAAGACTATAGCTGATTGCCCAGGTTCACAGTGCTGTCAGAGGTTCTGTAGAGTACTGCATCATCTGTGTACTGCACTACAAAGCTGCCTCCACAGTGTTTACTCAAATCATTAATGAATATTGAAAACAGGAGGGGTCCCAAGATGGAGCCTTGGGTATGCCCTCCTTGATGGGACACGACTCTGAGGTGGTACCTCTCCACTTAACATGTTGGTAGTGATTAGACAGGTAATCTGTGAACCAATTTAATGAGTGCTGGTCGCGGCCAAGTTGCGTAAGCTTGTCCACCAGGAGGGGGTGATTAACCAAGTCAAAAGCCTGGGTTATATTGATGAAGACAGCTCCTGTGGGGTTGCCTTAATCAGTGGCCTTCAGAATGTTGGTGGAGGATTTGGTGAGGGCCGAGTCTGTCCCTTGTCTCTGCCGAAATCCGTGCTGAGTGCTAGCTGACAGCTGGTTAGCCTCCAGGTAGTCCAGGTAGTTTTAGCAGTAATTAAAAATGTTTCAATTGGATTTACACCTGCGACACCAGTGACCCAGGTTCGGGAACAGATTCAGGTCACTGGAGGGCCAGCTGGGGGGAAGGACGGAGCATCCACTGACAGCTTGCCTTCTCCATGGGGAGGGTGGGGTCGCAGCTTGGCATCTGTTGACCCTTGGTGGAGGCTGGGGGCACAGCATGACATCCGAACCTAGACATCTGGGAGTGACGGATGTCGGTGCTTGCCTAGACATCAGTGGCACATCGCTCCTCTAGGGAGAAAATGGAAAAATGGTGCCCTGGCTGATCTGGTGATGGCCTCCTTGGATCCACACCTCTGGGCTCCCGGACCTCCATCAGCCACCTCAGCATCACCCAGGGCCATAGAAGTACAGCCAGAAGTCTCATCCTCTATGTAGGTAAAGGACCCACCCGATGAAGGGATACCTGGGCAGACTGCAATGTGGGGCTGTGGGGTTGGGAGTGCCAGGATGGGTAATCCATGCGGGGCCCAAAGGAGTGATTGGCCAGGGTGTGTGGGAGGTTGGTATAAACAGATAATGCAAACACGAAGAAAAAAAAAATTGTTTCAATACCTTTTGCATAAGTTATTTTAATCTTGTATACTTGAGTCAACTGTCCTAGCGAGAAATTCACCTCTGGCCATCTCTCGCATACTCGATAGCTTCCTGCACACTGGTTGTGTTAATGAGGGCTACCACTGAATTGCAGAGTTGGTAGCCTTCATTAACATAACCCAAATGAATGAATGAAGCTACTGGTGTGCGTGATGTCTGCGGGTGAGTCTCCCACTAGGATGATCAGCACAGATATTCAAGATGAAAATAACGTATATGAAAGGTACTAAAACAATTTTAATTACTGCTAAAAGCCCTAAATGAGTGTTTCTGCAGCATCTACTGCACTTGATACATTATCTATAGTTTTCCCATTTATTTTGGGAGTCTCAGGAACAAAGTGGAGGGTCTCCAGGCAGTGGTGGTGGAAGCCCAGCTGGAGTTAATAGCAGTCACAGAAACATGGGCAACACAGAACCATGATTGGCACCTCACTATCTCATGATATTCCCTGTTCAGGAAGAATAGGGGTAAAGTCCAGGGGGAGGAGTGTAACTTTACACTAGAGACAATATAAAAGTGATGGAAGCCAAGGATCTAGTAGGTAGAAACAGAGTAGGTGAAGCTGGTAGTTGAAAACGGGAAGAATCTAAGAGTGCGAGTGGCCTTCAAGCCACCAAACCAGTCTGAGGAGTGACACAGGGAGATATGGCAGTAACCTAGAAGGGCCACCATTCTAGGGAGCATGGCACTAATGGGCGAGCTTAATCTCCCAGATGTGGACTGGAAAACATCAATAGCTAAGTGTAGAAAGAGCCAGGCCATTATAGATTCGTTAAAAAAGGGCTTCTTTGTACAGTGAGTGACAGAACCCACCAGAGAGGGAGCCACCCTTGAACTGGTTCTGTAGAACCAAGATATGGTGGAAGAGGTTAGGGTAGGGAGATCCCCCGAGGCAACTAATCACAATGTGGTTTAGTTCACCTTCACCCTAGAAAACAACAGGACAAAGTCTAGGGCACAGGTCTTAGAATTCAAGAGAGCAGATTTTAGGAGACAGGAGGAGACCCTCTGAGACAAACGGAGGGGGTGGAAAGGATGGAGGGAGTACAGTAAATATGGGAACTCATTAAGGGTAATCTTTTTGGGGTCACTAAAACCTATCTGAAGCCTATAAGTAAAGATGACAAACAGAAGAAGCAACTCTGGTTCCCCCGGGAAGTGAGAGATGCAGTCCAAGCAAATAGGGCTGCATTCACAAAGTATACAGATGATCAATCTGAGGATAATAGAGTGCATGCTTAATAAAAATGAAGGTGGCAAGCAGAGTCATAAGGAAGACAAAGGTTCCATCCTCGGACCCACCCTCTTCAGTCTATTCCTAAACTCTCTCCCAAACTCCTGCTCCAGCAAAATACTGCTCTATGCTGATGACGCAGTAATCCTAGCGTCTCACCCTGACCCGCTCCTACTCCAAGGCACACTGCAAAGCGCCTTCCTCCAAGCCGAAAAATGGTTCAATAATCATCGACTAGTCATGAACCTGAAGAAAACTAAGTCCATGCTGTTCTCACACCGCAAAACAGTGCTAAGAACACTCTTTCTCATCACCACCAGCAAGCTCCTTACTCTAGAACAGGTAACATCCTAGTACCTGGGCATCACCTTTGACCCTGGCCTTACATTCCACGCCCACTTAAAACCCTGTCATCTGCCATGAACTCCAGGATCGGGCTCCTGTACCACCACAAAGATTGCCTCCGGAATCTGCATTAAGATTAGCCATTACCTCATCGGTGCTGTCTCAGACACCACGGACTTCCTATTTACGCTAAGGCTGACCCCACCTCCTTATTTAAGGTACAGACCTCTATTAACAAAGCCTGTAGGTCTTTACAGGTGCCAAAAGCAGAACTCACACCTGCCTGCTATACTCTACCTCCAACTTACTCACTCTTGATGAAAGACTGAAATACCATACCTGCCTACTGGCTAAAAGTCCTTGTCAGGGCTTTGCCTGCCAGGGTCTCTGCTCCACTGCAGCTGGCTGTCCGGCCCCTGCCTACCCTGAACTCCATCACAGCCACCTTCATAGTTCCCAGGGCTAGGACCTCTCGCTGCCAAAGATCCTTCCATCATAAAGCCCCCTTGGTTTAACTCCTTCCTGAGGCTATCTCTAAGATCCCGTGATTGGCCAGTTCAAAACTGCCTCCGTCAACACATTATTGACAGTCGATGCTGCAAATGTCGATAGCTGACCTAACCCAGCCCTTTGCCCTGTGCCCCCTGGTTCCCTTAGATGACTGGATACTGTCTGTAACTATATTGTTATTAATTGATGTGTAATATGATGTATAATATGCAAGTTAACTTATGTATATTACTCAACTTATGCTTGTACTTGTATAGTTGCTGCCTGTAACTCCAGGTGTTTTTGTATCTCACCTGTATGTAATCCCTGTCCTAAAACCTCACTATTTGTTGTCTCCCCCCCATTTGACGAGGTACCTTTGTAAACGAGTCGCTGACTCAAAGGTTGTAAATCTGATTCTTCAATAAATAAAATAATAAATAAATAAAATAAATGCAAAAGCTTAATTGAATTCCCACCTGTATTACCTGGCAGAAACGTATGATTGACATACTATATACACACTGGAGAGGATGTCTGCCAGAATCACGAATCGTATACCTTCTTTTGAAATCAAATACCGTAAATGGGTTCTATACCAATTAGACAATTATTCTGATTTTGTTCCATAAGGTCAGGTCTCTCCCTTCATCTGCTTTCTTTCTCCCCACTTTCTCTTTCCCTCATACAGTCCTATAGAGCCTTCTGGGCTTCTTAATTTCTGCTTTTCAGGCTACTCTCTACTTCCCTTCCCTTTCCTATTATCACTGATTCTGCTACTTCATTTATTGATTACCTGCATCTACATGGTAATATTCTCTGTACTTTGTTTTGATTCCATGGTCATTACTATGGATTTTCTGTTGCAACTCTCTTCAGACATCATGATCAGCATACCATCGCCATTCACTAAAATACCACTAACAGGTCCATCTGGTTCTGTAAGTCAGTTTGTATCTGTACCTTCCCCCTCTCCCCTTGGACGAGGCTGAACATAGACAGAATTGCCTAATCCTCCTTTTCCGCTCAACAAAAACTAAATAAATACCCAATGGATTTTTCTTTGAACTAATCACAAACACATGCTCATTATCGCTGTATTGTACCTCTTAGTGCACTGTTTACTTTGCATGTGTTTTGAGTTGATTGTATCAATCTATATGCACTGAACTTACAGTACATGTCAAATATTCTTTTGTTGTGTCTTGTGATTCCACAATCAGCTGCTGCCTAATATGCAATGGAATCTGCACTTGTTCTATGATAAACTTAATAAAACTTTTAATTTAAAAACAAAATCTTAATTGAGAATAGCTGAGGGGGTAAAGGAAAATGAAAAAGCCTTCTTTAGATATATCAGAGAGAAAAATAACACCAGGGAGGGCATAGTGAGGCTAAAACTAGGAACTATATACAGTATCTAGAGGAGGAGGATAAGATGCATGTCATCCTCAAAGAGTATTTTTACTCAGTATTTACAGTAGAGGTGAGGGTCCCATTTCCCGACTGCAGTAAACAAACTATGGGGTGGGGGGGGTGGAGGAAAGCCTGTCAGCTCTCGCTGCTATAAGGTATTGGGCTACGAAGCCCAATACCTTATAGCGTTAGGTCGGAACATCACTTTAAGGTGGATAAGTTTCCAGGACCAAATGGGTTATACCCCAGAGTACTGAGGGAATTATGGCAGGAAACTGTATGGCCCTTGACATCTTGTTCAACCACTTCCTAGAGCCTGGTGTAGTCCTAATGGATTGGAGGAAGGTGGGCATGGTCCTTCTGCACAAGAGGGGGGATAGGGAGGACCTGGGGAACTACAGACTGGTTAGTTTGACATCTAGCATGAGAAACCTCCTAAACACTATCCTCAGACAGCATCTAGAGGCAAAGTCAGACTGGCCCCCCAGGACACCTGGAAATTTCCAGGTGGGCTCCCTCAGCTGAGTACCTAGCCACCTTCTAAATTCTAAAAATCTTTGCTTTTATTGTCTGTTTTCTAATTAGAGTATTATAGTGTATAGTGAGGGTTTGTTTTGCATGGATTTCCATGCCAGCGGAAACATAGTTGTACCACAGTTCAACGGTCATGGAACATGGTTGTACTCTTCTGTGGTACAATAACATTCCAGGTGACCGGAAATCCTTGAGGCAGCTGATGTTTTTCACAGCGCTTCCACACGCACAGCAATCAGTTCAAGTTTTGAAATGAAACTGCCAGCACATTCACTACTGCTGTCATGGAAGTGCTGTGAAAACACTTTCCTTTATTTAAATAAAAACTAAAGAAAAAACTATACACTATGAAAAATATTGGTTGGGCAACCACATGCCTAACCAGCCTGTGCCACCACCTCAAGCTTCTGATTATATCACGACTCTCGAGCTTTGCTCTCGAGGTCTGATGTAGTCAGAACCCCTCTGTGGCAGCACAGGCTGATTGTGCATGGTTGCCCAACCAGTATTCTCTATTTTGCCACTGCAAGTAAATGTAACAAGAAAACACAAAGTTACTGTAACAAATTTAAGTGTAATACTGAGATGCTTATGTCAACCTGGGCCATCCCCTATTGATTTTCCAGGTGGATGCCTGTATCTACTTTCCAGGTAGGCACGTCTGTACCTCAGTCCGACTCTGTCTGGAAGAATTTATTGAAGCAAATGGGCTTCAAGACTGGAGGCAGCAGGGCTTCAGAAAGGGAATATCATGCCAGACTAACCTGATTGAGTTCACTGACTCTGTAACAAGAGCAGTGGACAAGGGCCGGGCAGTTATGGGCTGTATCTAGATTTTAGTAAGGCCTTCAACATGGTACCCTAGATGGCTTATAAAGAAGCAGGAGGATCTAGAGGTTGGGGCAAAACTAACAAAATGGGTAGCAAATTAGCTAGTTGGAATGACCCAGAGTGTGGTCTTAAATAGAGAACATTCAGAGGTCAGAGAGGTCACAAGTGGGGTACCACAAGGATCAGTGTTGGGGTCAGTGATACTGGGGACGAGATCAAGGGAAAAAAATGTGTCTTTGCAGATGGCACTAAACTCTGTGGCTGAGTAGACCTAAAGGAGGTGGTCAAGGATATGAGGGACCTAGGAAGTTCGAGGTC
Organism: Neoceratodus forsteri; assembly: GCA_016271365.2. Taxonomy (NCBI): domain Eukaryota; kingdom Metazoa; phylum Chordata; order Ceratodontiformes; family Ceratodontidae; genus Neoceratodus; species Neoceratodus forsteri. Next base: position 946,241,685 of record CM028136.1, on the reverse strand, counting down.
TGGTACAAGGTATGGCAACTGAGTTTTCATGAAAAGTACAAAGTTATACACTTAGGCAAGGGTAACGCAAAGACAGGCTACTGGCTGGTGATGCACTCAGTAGGGAATATCCCATAATTTGAATGCATGGCTGTGCACAGGGGTCCAGGTGCAGGCTGCAGGATTCTCCTTGTATACCTTCCTCCAGGGCATGAAGGGGAGTGCCTATAAGAAATTGCAGTTTTCATCACCAATAGGGTGTTGGAGTCACCAAGATGGCATATTCTTGGTGACTTCAACACCTGGGTCAATGATGAGAGCTTGCCTTTTGCTCAGGATTTCCTCCAGAGCATTGAAGCTCTGGGCCTGACACAGGTGGCTACTTCTGGAACCCACCAACATGGCCATGCCGTTGACCTGGTGTTCTCGCTGGGGCTTGAGATTAATGATCTTGAGATTGATCCAGTCATCTGATCAGATCACGGCACTATCAGATTCAGTTTCAGTGCTCTACCTTTTGTAGTCCATCCCCTGTGGAGGTGGTCCAGTTCTCCCCTTTGAGAGGGCTTCAATCTAAGGGACTGTTGGCAGTACTGGATACCTCAGAAGTGTTGAAGGCTTTTGCTGAGGGTCCCGAAGCAGCTATGGTGGCCTATAATACAACCATTGCTGGGGTCTTTAACCTCTTAGTGCTGGTCCGTGTGGGCCTGTTGGTTTCATGCCTCGGTTCACTGTGGTTTGATGGTGAGCTGAGGGCAATGAAAGCCAAGTGGCAGAGGTTGGAGCATCAATGGAGAAAGTCCAGGGCCCAGGAGGACAAAATGATTCTAATGTCTTATTATGATGAGTATCAGAAAGCAATCACACGTAAGGAGGCAGCTTTTCAGTCTAGGGGATTGCTGCTGGGAAGATTTATTACCTGTTAATTCTCTTCTGTGTCCCCTCCCCCGGAATACACCTCCTGGGCTCTGCTTGTGTGCCTAGTAAAGATAAATATGCCTCAAACATAGGTGTTGAGCGGCATACAACTCACTGTCACTAATGCAGAAAAATAATTAGCTCCTTAATGAGGAAAAAAGGGGACTGGATGAGAACAGGGAAGTAAGGAAAAGGCAGAGGTATATTGAACGAATACCTCTGCTCTGGTTTTACAACGACTGATTGGCCAGTGCCACAGGGGAAGCTGGGAATAAGGAGGGGAGTAGTTAAGGTGGAGGAGAGGACCACAGAGGACAGAATCCTGAAGGGGTTCAAGCCCCTAAAGGTAGAAAAATCCCCAGAGCCTGATGGCATGCACCCCAGGATGCTTTGCAAATTGGTAGCAAAACTTGCAAGCCTGTTGATGAACTTGTTTAACAGTTCACTAAAAATAGGTGATGTGACAGAGGAATGGAGAACCACAAATGTAGTGTCCCTGTGTAAGAGTGAGCCAAGAGATGACCCAGGGAAGTAAATGCCTATCAGTTTGACCTCTCTAGATGGACACCATCCTGAAAGAATGCCTGGTTGAGTTCCTTGAGGTAAAAATGCTCCAGGTTGAAACATAATATGGTTTATGGCACGGAGGTCATGCCAGACCAACTTGATCAACTTCACTGACTAGGTGATGAAGGTGGTGGCTAAGGGCAGGAAGCAGACATTCTGGATTTGGACTTAAGCAACGCCCTAAACTTGGTTCCTCATAAGAGGTTGATAAAAGAGTTGGAGGACCTAAGGGAAGGAAACAAATTGACTAGGTAGGTGGCAAACTGGCTCAGTGGAAGGACTCAAAGGGTGGTGGAGGGACTGTCAGGGATGAGGTAGGTGACCAGTGGGGTCCCACAGGGGTTGGTGCTTAGACCAGTCTTGTCTGATGTGTTGATTAACAACATAGGGGAGATGGCATTAAAGGCAAAATGTGCCTCTTTGTAGATGGCACCAAGCTCTTTGGGAGGGTGGACATGGAGGAGGGGATCAGAGACCTAATCTAAGACCTCACAAGGTAAAAGAGGTGGTCTGAGGCTGGCCTATTGGCACAGTGGTTGGATTTCCTCTTGTGATGCTGGCTACCCAGATTCTGGAATGGACCCAAGTCGTCGGAGGGCTGGCCAGGGGGAGAAGGATGGAGCGTCCCTAGGACTGCTCTCCTTCTCCGGAGGGAGGGTGGAGAGAATGTTCGGTGCTTGATGGACCCCTGTCAGAGGCTGGGGGTACCACAAGCAACAAGCGTCAGAATGCTTCAGGGTGTGGGGCGGATGCAGGACATCATTGCACAACCCCACCCCAGGAAAAACTCCAAAAATTCTTCAGCTGCAGGCCACCCTTGATGAAGCCTGCCTCAGCTTCGATTAGCCTCCAGACTGGCCCTCCAACCTAGTCCCGTTGTTGCGGCACAATTGGGGAGTCAGTGCTGCATCCCCACCCTGGTGGGTAAGCCAGTGGGTACCGGAGGGTAGCAGCTCAATATGGAGGTGGAAGCCAAGGTCTGTGACCGGGCTGAGGTACCAGGCAGCTGGCAGCAGGGACCAAAATGCGTAATAAATAAAAAAATTAAAAAAACAGAGGTGGCCTGGTATCTGGCAACTGGGGTTCAATGCAAAAAAGTGCAAAGTCATGCATATATGCTGCAAGAACCTGAAGGCTGAATAAAGACTTGGGAGGTAAAGACTGGCAGATGGAAAGGCTCTGGGGATTGCTAAAATTAGCAACCAAAGTCATCCATGCAATGCAAAAAAGCTGCAGCCATAGCTAACAGGATGCTGGGGTACACAGCTAAGGGGTTCACCAGCAGAAAGAAGGATGTGCTCCTGCTGCTGTACAAATCTATAAGGTATACAAAACTGGAGTACTGTGGGCAGTACTGAAGTCTCTATCTGAGAAAGGATACAAACCAGCTAGAGGCAATACAGCGAAGGGCTACAAAGATGATCCAGGGTCAGCACACTAGCCCATATGAGAAAAGGCTTAAAAAACTGAATATGTACTCACCGGAGGAGAGAAGTGGGGGGTACATGATAGAAACCTTCAAGTAGCTTAAATATATAAACAAGGTAGATAGTGGGAATCTCTTTAGCGTAAGTGGCAACAAAAACACAAGGGAACACAGTAACAAAGTGTTGGGGGAGGTTCAAGAAGGGAGTTAGGAGAAGCTTCTCTAAGGAACAAGTGGTGCCAGGATGGAAAGAGCTGCTGGCAGAGGTTGCCCATTAGAAGACGTTTGGTGGCTTCAGCAGGGGTGGATCAGAGTAAAGGAGAAGGTAAAGGTATGGGGGGGGAGCCCAATGTAAACACAAGGACATAAGGCTCTGCATAAAGGCAGATGACCGTCTTCTGCTGGCAACTTCGTGTGTGCATATCAAGCAACAGTCATAGTACAACTACCAATTGTCTTTTCCTAGGCTATGAATAATATGCCTCGGAAACTGGATTTGAATGACATGCTACTTGCAGCCACTATTGTAGAAAAATTCAGTGCTGTAAAGATGAAGTAAAGTAATAGTCATAGTGTCATAATACCTATCTCTCCAAATGTGAATTCGAGCTCCAGTCTGCTTTGTGTGCCAGAAGGAGAAGAAAATGTCGCTGTAGAAGCAAACCATGGCACCACAGGGCAAAGCGCAAAATGCTTTATTAAAGTGCGATATTAAAGCAGAATGATGCCCAACAGCTCAGAGAACCTCTACCAGTTTCGAACACAATTCGTTGTCAGGAGGATACTGCCTCTAGTGCCCATAGACATAACAAGCATTTGTCAATGCCGAACATTCGCTTGCTGGTATTTGCATTGGTGTTTGGCATTTATGCAGGCCCCCCCCCATTGTATCCATATCCCTTCAGCATCCATATCCCAACAGAGTACCTCTCTGCAACTCCTCTTGCATCTGAATAACATTCCACCCTCATACTTCTTAAGTGTCTGTCTTAGGAACCCTAATGCCCTGCTTGTGCTCAAGAGAACGAACCTGCGTGGAAACTGTGGAACACGCGTTTGTAACACAGTCATTCAGTGGAATTATTTAATCAAATTTTCAACATAGGCATTTTGTCACCTCTGGTCATGAACACTGTCACTATGATTTTCTTACAGTGTACTGAACACTGATTTCCCACAGAGACCACGCTATTCTGCACCGGAAGTGTGAAAACACATTTTGGCCAGGATTTGAAAAATGACAGCTATGCTGTTCACAAGGAGGTGTGGGAAAATGCAAATGTTGAAAATCTGGAGTGAAAATATTAAAAATTTGCGAAGTTATGAGTGCACGTGTGAACTGTGCAACGCATGCTTGTAACACAGCCATTTTATGGACTTTTGACGCCTAATTTTCAACATAGGCATTTTAGGACCTCTGCTCATGAACTGTGTCACTGTGAATGTCTTACTCTGTAGCAAATACTGATTTCCAGCAACGACCGCGCTATTTTGCGCCGGAAGCATGAAAAGACATTTCAGCCAGGATGTGAAAAATGACAGCTGCACTGTTCATAAGGAGGTGTGGAAATATGCCTATGTTGAAAATCTGGAGTGAAAATATTACAAATTCGTGAACTTACGCGTGTGCATGGAAACTGCACAATGCACGCTCGTAAAACAGTCATTTTAGATTTTCGCCAAATTTGCAACATAAGGCTTTTGAAGTCACCTCATGAACAACACCAACACTGTCGTTTAGTTAATCAGTCCCAAGGTGATTCTGTGCAGTGACCGCGAAATCACCTTTCGGGACTGAATAAAGCCATGACAGTGACTGAATTCATGAGAAGGGGTGTCAAGAACCCCATGTTGAAAATTTGGTGTCAAAAGTCAAAAAAATGGCTGAGATATCCACCTAAGTTGGAAAAACCCTATTTATGCCATTATACAGCTTACGACATTCCTCAGTTCATGTCTTAGCGGTCAGCTTTGAAGAATGCAGCATGTTCCCTGATCCACGAAGATCATCGTGCCAGGCTCCAGAGGTAAGTATGGGGTGAGGGAGGTTAGGTGCGCAGAGGGTGGCCACCGGGTTGGGGGCAGGGACTCACCAAGGGACCGTTTCTTCTTTCCGGGACTTAAAAAAAAAGATGCTTTTGGCATGCTGGGTGGGCTCCCAGCATGCCACCCTTGTTGTTGGGGAAGTGGAGCCGGTGGGGTTAGGGCACCCCACCGCCATACAGTCGTGGGGGTATAGAGCACACTGGGTGGGCCCCAGTGCGCAACTGGTTGTTTGTTGGGGGCTGCAGCTGATGGGGATTGGGTACCCCCGTCATCCACACAGTGTGCTGGGGGGCGCATCAGCCAAGGCAGATTGGGCACCCCCCCCTCGGTACACAATGTGGGGCCGGGGAGAACACTAATGAGGGAGGGGGAGGACATTAGCAGAGGGAGGAAGGGGGAAGGATTTCATGCCGAGCTTTGCATGACAGCAGTTCGGCTGATGTAGGTATGCAAATTGCATACATGCTACCACCGCTGATTGCAGCGGACCTTTTCTTAGAAGTGAAGACCAACACAACTGAACTGCTGTCATACACAGCTCGGCATGTTTTGGTCCCCTAGGGTCACGCCTGATACACTGAGCACTCCATTGGCAGGGAAGGTCACACACCTCCAAAAGTCCTACTGTTACAAGACGTTCCTTGCGCTTGTGGGTAATTGAACGTAAAAAGGCATTCCTTAAAGTGACAGAGTGAAATATTTAAAAACAATTAATATAGTTCAATACAGCTTACTAACTAATAACTTATCAAAACATTAATTCAGTCACCATCACCTAATAAAATTAATATTCAAACACCTAGATACATCTATTGCTTAAAATACTGGAGTGCAATTAAGCACAAATGTGTAATATTTATTCTAGCCAGTCTCAATAAATGCAACAATTCAGTACAACATTGAATCACAGCTATTGCAGTTTCAGAAAGCTGCTTATGAGGAGAATTCCAAAAAGCCCAATCCGAAGACTTTCAGTCTGAACTTGTCAGACTAGGGCCTAGAGGTGGTAACGTTAATGATAAACTGAACGTGAAGCATTCTGGATCTATACTCTGGAGGGATTGAAGCCTCCAGGACTTAATGATAAAATAGATATCATGCCTTTGCTAAGGAAAAAGAATTAATTGAGTCAGATCAATCAGCAAATATCATTAATTTTTGATTTCCCTGTTATTCTTTTTTAGGTTCTGAAGGAGCACTGAAAGTCTACAGACTGGGCTTTTTGGAATTCTCCTCATCATCAGCTTCCTGAGATTGCAATAGCTACAATTCAGTGTTGTACTGAATTATTGCATTTATTGAGACTGGTGATGGTGATTGAATTAATGTTTTGATAAGTTATTATTTAGTAAGTTATATTGAGCTAACTATATGTAGTTATCATTTTTAAATAGTTCACTCTGTCACTTTAAGGAGCGCCTTTTTATGTCTATGGGCACTAAGGGCAGTATCCTCCTGACGACAAATTGTAATCAAAACCGGTAGTGATTCCCTGAGCTGTTGGGCATTTTCCTGCTTTAATATTGCACTTTAATAAAGCCTTTTGCACTTTGTCACTTTGTCCTGCAGTGCCGTGGTTTGCTTCTACATCATAGTACATATATACCTCCTGGGCTAAATAGTATGCCTTCATTTTGGGATGTGTGCATCATACAAAAGGCAGAAATAAATTATCAGTTGGCTCCTTTATGACAGGCTAAAGAGTATATGCCTAACATAAAGTAAGCAGCAGGATAAAATAAAATGTAATTGTTCAATATTTTGAATAATTATTTTTCATATATAGTTTTATTTTTAGTCCCAAAAAGTTGATGGCTGCCAAGTGCCTGAAGTGCTACCCTACTGCTTCTTACTACTGACGCCGAGTCATTTGCTGTGCCTCTCACATGAAGAGAAAACAGCAGTTGTCAATAAGGAAAAAAATAGCTTTTTCTCAATTACTAGATCTGCCGCAAAGGTGAAAATTGATTTCACGTATTCAGTCAGGTACAGCAAAAACAATCAGCACCTTGTTCAGCATTGGCAGCCAAAGCAAGATTCTGTCTCATTCCCCGTTTCACAAAGATGACAAATTAGATGTTTTTTGGTACAGCATTAGCCGCTGCACTAATAGTACTATCCCTCTTCACAAAACAAGATACTGAAAGCTGCTGACCCAAAACAGATTGAATTATCTGGGCAGCACCAGGTTGTACATTAGTGAAAGATTAAGGTGTTTCTGGGAATCCAAGATATCCAGTTGCCTTGGTGGTGCAGCTGGTAGGATAATGGAACTATATTTCAGGTAACCTGGCTTCAAACACCACCTAAAGCACCTATTTCTTTCTCTCTCTCCTGTTGGGATTCTAAATATATGCACACCGCACACTTCTGAATAAAAAATTAATTTTCTGTGCAACATCAAACTGTGCATCAGAGAAAGGTACTTTTGGGAGTTCCAGGTTTCCAGTTGTCTTGTCAGCAGAAAGGAATGTATTTCAGTGCCATAGGTTCAAATCCCAGCTAAGGCTTTCTTTCTTTCTTTTCTTTCTTTCTTTCTCTTCTGTTTATTTGAGTGCTATAAAAAGTGTATGCACATCACAACCTTGCGAATAAATATGTAGTTATCTGTCTGGCACTAGGTTGTGCATTAGAGATAGCATAAGATGCTTCTAGGAGTCTCAGGTTTCCTGTTCCCTTGGTGCCATAGTTGGTATCACAACAGAATGGTATTCTGTGTGTCTTCGGATCAAATCCCAGCTAAGGCACTTCTTTCTTTCTCTCTTCTGTTTGTTTGAGTTCCATATATTGTATATGCACACTGTGCCCTTGTGAATAAAAATAGAATTTTAGAACCATTAGCATGAGACACCCTCATATGGTTGAAGAATACCTGGAATGTTTAGAAATAAACAATCCTGATTGGCTAAGAATAATGGCATGATTTGTAATTAATACACTAAAGGAAAAATATTTTACATTTTAATGAAACACTTACAGTACCAACTGTCCTTGTTCTTGCTGTTCTAGAACGTCACAAGCCATCCACGAGATTCATTTTTTTTGATTACCTTCAGCAGCAAAATGCCTTATAAAAATTTATGTTGCCTGACAGTAAAATAACTTTAAATAAACACACAAAATACAGAAACATATTTGCTAGGCAGGCTTTTGAGCAGTGCCTTAAAGCAGACAAATTTGCTAATCGGTACAATTTTCATCATTTAGTTTTTTTAGCAAAAATGTATTTCTTACATCCAAACACTTATAATCAGTATATTTTTAATTTTCTCAGATATGTAAAAACACGTTTTATGATCATTGTTGTAGTTAATGATGCAAGTCATTAAAGATGGCCGCTGTTTGCAATATTTAAAAATCTCTTCTGTTAGGGTTACCTATGACTGCAAATGCCAGATTTATACTGTGGGTACATTATCATGGTACTAGCACATATTTCTGATGGTACACAGCATCCCACCAAAATGTTTATTTGTTTTTCCTGGAGTGCATTGTAAGGGACCAAGAACTTTTAAAATCTTCAAAATCACTTATTTCAGTTCCAGAATGAAAGAAAATGAAAAGAAAAAAATTGGCATAGTGATGTTTTGCCAGAAATACATCATTACATAGAAATATAGAGACTGTCAGCAGCAGAGGACTGCTCGACCCATCCAGTCAACTCAGATTCTCCCTGCCTATTCTGTCACTGCAGACCTCATCTACAGTAGTCTCCATCAACCCCCCCACTGCCTATTTACCAATATTCCCTTACAACTATCCCATGCATGTTTGAAGCCCTCCACTGTTTCCACTTCCCCCACCTCTGATGGCAGACTGTTCCAGGCATCCACCACTCTTTCAGTGAAGTAGTACTTCCTCACATTCTTCTTAAACTTCTCCCTTTCCAGTTTCATTACAAAACAAAATTACATGATGACTAGCAAATACTGCTACATTGTATTTTATGTCAGCTTGTCATTCACTATTAGTATCTGCTCACACACAGACATACCTAGCATATAGAGGACCCCCCTTCCGCATGTAACAGACACTGGATATAGCAGACAGATGACGGCTGTACTGTGTCCATTATATAGAGAATACTGGAAGGGCAACTATGCACAACCAGTGTGTCCTGCCACAGAGGGGTTCTGATTACCTCTGACCTCAAGGGCGAAGCTAGAGAGGTCTGTGGGAATCAGAACCCTGAGGTGGCAGAACACACTGGTTATGCATAAAGTTGCTCATCCTGTGTTTTTTTATAGTGTGTAGTATTGCGTGAAATGTGCATTTGTCAGTTCTTTCACTTTCAAATGAAATTGACTCATGCAGCCTGTAGAGGTTTCAGAATTCTGTTGTACCACAGAAGGCTACAATCACATGTCATGGCCTTTGAACTGTGGTACAACAGCATTTTGAAAGGGAAGGAATTCCATACAGAGCAAAGCTCTACTATGCAGTATAACAGGTTTGCACTGTACCTATTTCCCTGTAGTTCCTTTCCAATCAGTTGCAGCAAACATAATTTTCTATCCATATTTTGCAACAGTCCAGGGAAGTAAACATCGCTTATATCATTGGGTTGTATACTTGTAGAGCATATTGACCTACAGTGGTGGCAGACCAGGAACAGACACAGTGTCACAGTGTCTCACAGTTTTCTGCATGACAACATGTTAATGGTCCAGAGACAGAGTAAAATTAGGCAGCCTTTTGATCTTATAAGTTGACCTGTCCAACAGACACACTCCAGTGAAAATTAGTCTTCCTGTTTGTAAGAGGTGGAAATTGACTGCAATGATTTGATCTGTAACTTGCTAATCTAGGCTTCGAATCCACATCCAACCTTTATATCTGTCATACTGCTCAGCTGTGTTCACTTTTGATCTGAGGAAGAGAGTTTCACCTCTCGAAAGCTAGTCTTAAAAATAATTTTATTAGTCCAATAGAAAGTGTCACAAATTCACATAGCAGGTCAGGCCCTCTACTCTCAAAGTGCCAACCTCTGAGTGCAGTCTTGTGAACAGTGTAACAGACAAGGTAACCCTCTTGTCTGTTTTTGTGAGTTCGGATCAACCTTTGGTCTCAGTTCTGGAGGGATTCAAACTGTTAACCGCTTGCTAGCATACCCAATGCACAGGCTCAGATATATCTGTCTTCGGGGGGCCAGATATCTTTGCCTATGGGCACCTAACCAGGTATTCAGAGATGAACCCTTAAAACTTAATAAAGACCTCCGATTTAAAATGCTTCTGTTTCCAGTTTGGTACCACCATACAAGCTATATGTCTGCTGAACCATAAACATTTCTTAGCAAAAGAAAGCAATTCAAAGACAGACCAGGTTTGCTCTAAAATTAGAGTTTTTACTAAAATATATAATAATATGTCAAACATGCAATTCAGAACTCTTATAACACAAGACATACATCTCTTTAAACAAAACAAGGTTTAAAACAGTGCAATTCCTACAACTATATTTAGATTTTGTCTAGCTTTCTAAATACCTGTTTTCAATGCTCAGATGTTTCCTTAGTCAGTGTCAGATACAAATGCATCTAGAGTGAAAGAGAATAATCTTTTCAAGCAGTATTGGACAACCTCATTTTGATGAAGTCATCCAGCCCCTCCTCTGGTCAAATATCTAACAAAAATATATTTTTATACAACCACAGGATGTAATTTTATTAATCTATACTATACAGTTATACAGGATGTTTTAATTCTGCAACCTTAGCATAACTCAAGTTTCAATGACACCTCTTTTGATCTCATGCTCTACCCTCTTCACACAGGCTTCATAGGGTCATTTACAACCTTACACCTCTATGTAACATCCTAGCTTCCCTTATTTTAATGTCATAAGCCTAGTTTATGATTTCTCTCTTAACAAAATTAACTTAACAATTCTGTAATTAGCTCAGAGAAACAGGATCCTTAATAAAAGTCTTCCAGTAACACATTGTCTCTAAAAAGACTGAGTGTGTGATACACTGCTATCAGCAATTCTCTTGGCCTGCATCTGTCAGCTAAAATCTTGAGGGGGGGGGATGAGAGAGGTCATTCCTAGAGCATTTGAATTTTCAGCAGAGACATTAATACATTTTTTATAAAAAAAAATATAATACAGCACTCAGAACTGGCTGTCTACGTCACAAAAGGTATCACCTGCAACATATTTCTTGTATTTTTTCTCTACACTGCATGACAACAGTCATTGAATTACACTGTTTCCTGTGGAATTCTTCAAAATTCTGCAGAATTCTGAAGCATCTATTCCAGGTGTACCCTTTTGTCTTCAACTGCAGAAAAAATGAAAATGCCACCTGTGTGCACAACATGCTGGAAATAGTTAGTTTCACAGATACACAGAAATGTGATGGCAGAAAAGGGCCCCACGGCCCATCTAGTCTGCCCAACACCCTACCTCCCCCGTTCTATTATGCTTCCACCCTCTTTTCCCAACCCCTTAAATCTATCCCAAGCCCTCTTGAACCCCTCCACCATTTCAGCTGCCACTACCTCCTCCAGCAGCTTGTTCCAGGCCTCCACCACCCTCTCCGTGAAAAACTGCCCCCTGACGCTACCTCTGTATTGCCCATCTTTCAGTTTGAGGCTATGTCCCCTCGTGTTCACTCCCTTCTTCAATTGAACAAGCTGTTATCCTCTACCTTATTTATTCCCTTCAGATACTGAAAGGTCTCAATCATGTCCCCCCCCTTCCTAGTCTCCAGAGGGTACAAATTCAGCCCTCTCAGTCTTCTCTCATAGGGTACATCCTGCTTCCTTTGTACCATTTGGTTGCCCTTCTCTGCACCCTCTCCATCAGCTCAACATCTCTTTGTAGGTGAGGCCTCCAGAACTGCACCCCATACTCCAGATGCAGCCTGACTATGGTTCTGTATAATGGCATTAGCACCTACCTCGTCCTGCTATTAAAACCCCTCACAATGCAGGCCAACATTCCATTTGCCTTTCCCACCGCCCTGCTACACTGGCTGCCCACCTTGAGGTCACGTAATACCATAATCCCCAGGTCCCTTTCTGTTTCCTTCTCCTAAATCACCAACCCCCCAAGGGAGTAAGTTTCCCAACTATTCTTCCTCCCTAGGTGCATCTGCGAGCACTTTTGTGTATTAAACTTCAATTTCCAGGTGTCAGACCACCTCTCCAGCCTCTCCAGGTCCTGCCTCATGGCTTGCACCCCACTAGGTGAATCTAGCCTATTGCAGACCTTTGTATCATCTGCAAAGATGCACACCTGTCCCTCCAGACCCTCTGCTAGGTCACTAACATAGATGTTAAAGAGTATTGGTCCTAGCACTGACCCCTGTGGCACCCCACTGGTCACTGCCTATTCCCTTGAATGTGTCCCATTTACCACCACCATCTGACTCCTTCCCTTCAACCAGTTTTCCACCCACCTGGTGATCCTGTTGTCCACCCCTAGTCTGTCCAGCTTATATACCATTCCACCATGTGGAACGGTGTCGAAGGCCTTATTGAAATCCAGATAGGCCACATCCACTGCTCTTCCCTGGTCCACTATCTGTGTCACCCCATTGAAAAACTCTATCAGGTTTGTCTGACAGGACCTTCCCTTGGTGAAGCCATGCTGCCTGTCATCCTGCATGCCATTCATCTCCAAGTATTCTATCAACCTGATCTTAAGTAGTGTTTCCATTACCTTCCCCACCACTGAGGTAAGACTAATAGGACGGTAGTTTTTGACCTCGTCCTTCCACCCACCCTTATGTAGTGCGACCACCTCTACCTTCTTCCAGTCCACTGGCACCACCCCTGTGACCAAGGACAAGTTAAACAGCCTCGCTAGATGTGGTGCCAGTTCATCCATCACCTCCTTGAGAACCCTTGGGTGTATTCCATCAGGTCCCATTGCCTTGTCCACCCTAAGTCTACCCAGCTCTTCCCTTACTCCTTCAGCAGTGAATTCTGCCACACCCACCTGCCTGTGGCTGTCACCCTCCCCACCCTGTCCTTGTCCCCTACCCTCCCTTTCCTCCGTGAAGATTGAGGTGAAATAGCTGTTTAATGCCTCTGCTTTTTTGAAGTCCCCTTCCAGTACTGTTCCACTTTCCCCCCTTATCCTTCCAATCCCATGCTGTGCCCTCCTCCTTTCTCCAACGTACCTAAAGAAGATTTTGTCTCCCCTCTTTGCCTGCTTTGCTATCCTCTCCTCAGTGGCCTCCTTTGCCCTCCTTATCTTTTGCCCAGCCTCCTTTCTTTTTTCCCTGTAGGTTTCCCTGTCCTCATCCTTTTGTGTCCTCCTGTACCTCTTGAATACTCTTGTCTTCTCCTTAACCCCTACTGCCACCTCTCTAGTGAACCATAGAGGTCTTTTCTGTCTTCTGTTCTTTCTTACCCTTCTTATACATGAGTCCATGGCTTTAAATACCCCTTTCTTGATGGCTGCCCATAATTCCTCCACCCCTGCACATCCCCTATCCTCAACATTTCTTCCCTAACTACCTTCCTCATTCCATGAAAGTCAGCCTTTCTGAAGTCCATAACCTTAGTTCTTGTCCTAACCCTCGCCCTGCCCGCTCTCACCCTGAACCTGACAGCCCTGTGATCACTGGTGCCAAGCTCTTCCCCCACCTCCACCTTCTCCACACCATCCCCATTTGTGAGGACCACATCCAACAAGTTTACACCCCCAGTGGGCTCACTGACCCTTTGTTGAAGGAATATGCCCTGAAGAGCCTTTAAGATGGCCCTGCTCCTTGCAGAGATTGCTGTCTGGGCCTCCCAGTTGATGTCCGGAAGGTTTAAGTCCCCAACTAGCACAATTTCCCCTTTCCATGCCATCCTCACTACTGATTCTACAAAGTGTCTATCCCCTTCCTCCCCCTGTATAGGAGGCCTATAGACTACCCCAACACGCAGGTTTTCCCCCTGTCTAGGGTGACCCACATTATCACTGTTTCCCCTTCCACATCCTGCTCTTCCATGGCCCCAATCCCTTCCCTGATATATAATGCCACCCCTCCCCCCCTCCTGATCTTTCCTAAACAACCAATACCCTGGGATCACTGTCTCCCAGGCGTAGTGCTCATTCCACCAAGTCTCACTCACTGCTACAATGTCTAGGTTCTCCTCCATCATGATGGCCTCCAGTTCTCCCATTTTGTTCCCCAGGTTCCTGGCATTTGCAACCAAAGCTCCCAACATGTAGCCCCATCCGCCCCTCCCCTGCTGCTAACTGTTCCCTTGATGAGTGTTGTGACTTGGGGGGGAGGCTGATAGCCTCTCTGCTCTGCCCCACGTGGTTAGTTTTAGTTAGTTAGTTTTTATTAACTGGGTGGGTGCACTAGACAGAAGCTGTCTTTTTTCAGGCGTGACCCGATAGGTTAAAGAGAGAGGGAAGGCGCACAACGCACAGGGTACATTGACATACAACAGTTAATAATAAATACAAAGATTGCGAGTGCAAATATTCGAATCAGTAAGGTAAATAATTCTGGTACAACACTAGGAGGCAAAATTAGTTGTAGACCATCAAAAGAGGAGGGGGATAAGACAAGGCACATATTCTATGCAAGTATACAAAGACATACATAATTTCTTAGAGGAGCAGTTACAGTTGGTGGACGAGTGTAAACGTTTATGAAGGGCATGTCGAAAATCCTCAGGAGCTGAGCTGCTCCAAATCTCAGGAGGGATGTTGTTCCAGATCCTAGGTGCAAAGTTTTGAAAAGCAGCAGCCCCAAGGCTGGTCTTGAGTTTAGGCACAGTGAGATGGAGAAGGTCCCGGGATCTTAAAGGGTAAAGGTTGATTTGTGGCTGAAGCAACGTAGCAAGTAAGTAAGGCTGTTGATTTTTCAAAATGTTGAAAGCAGTACCTCCCAGAGCTAGGTAATGCATAGCATTAGGAGGAAGCCACTCCAGCATATTGCACAGGTTACAATGATGTTCAAGTCTGTCAGCTGCAAGTACAAACTGGCATACATTGTTGTAAGTGACATCCCATTTCCTTAGGGCAAGTTTAGAGGCAGAGGGTGTATATGGAAGCATGACCACTCAGCTAATGGTATTAGCATATGGTCAATACCACATAGAAATAGCTCAAAAGACTTCTGCGCTATGGGAAGATAATAATGCTATGTGTTACAGCACTGTATGGGTACCGCCTTCTGTGTCCGCCATTCACTCTTAGTCTGCTGATTTTTGCCCTGTCAGTGCGGTGTCAGCATGCTTAGAGGTTACAGTAATAGCCTGCAAGTAGCTTTGGGACACCAGACTACAGTTTGAGTCCTTCTGTCATCTCAGTTTAATTTTTTGAATTTTCTTATTTTTTGGAAAAATGTTGCTTTTATTCCAGTACAAATTTAAGAGTGGTGTTCGGGTCAGTGTCAACTCCGAGGTCGAAACTGAGTAGGTAAAGAAACCTGCTCTTTTTTTTAAATTATGCACAACCTCAGACTTGATTATATTTAGATGGGGGGTGTTGGGGGGGGGCTCTTCCCCCTGATAAAATATAATGAACATAAATGTGCTGGTGTTGTGTGATTTTTATTGCAGGGGAATATGTTATATGTACATCAAGTTGACATTCCGAGATATGTTATCAGCACGGTACTGCTGTTCGGTGAAGTTTCTGCTCTGAATTGTACCGTGCTGATAATAACACATTCGCTGAGTTGTCATGGATCCATGTATATACAGAAATGTTATACATAAGTTTGGGAGATGTAATCCCCTTGCAACAGATAAACAGACAATAGCGGTTAGGCTGTTCCTGACTCTGTATGCCAAACCCAGTCTAGAATTTACCTGTTTATCCCTTTTAGATATTTAAAGGTCTGTATCAAGGCTGACCTTCTCTCCTCTAGCCTCCAATGAGGTCATGTTTAGGTTGGCCAGATGCCAAAGCCAGAGGAGCAAAAACAATTTGCTATCTGGACAGTTAACACTTACAAATGCAAGTTTTGGTTCTCCTCCAAACCACCCAAACTGGTGCAGAATAGGTGAGTATAAATGTATTTACTTATTTAAAAGTTGGTAACCAGAAAAGGCACATTGAGACGAGGCTCATTTCCAGGTGCAACCTGGGGCTTATATTGCAGCAGACTTTTCCACCTGCTAAAAACAGGCCTATTGAACCCTTTATAAATAATTTGGGAGGCAATGCAGTCACTTGGATTTGGGCATCAGCTTGTGAGTCAAGAGACTTCAGGTACAAGCCCTACGAGAGCTAAATGCTGACTGTGTGATCTGTTTAATAGCAACAGCAATGTGTTCAGGGGAGGACACAAATGGAGGCTGGTCAGAGGAAACTGCAGGGGGGAAGTAAGGAAGTTTTGTTTCACTGAGAGGGTACTGGAGCCATAGAACAGATTATCAGCAGATGTGGTAGGGACTGGGATGATTACCAGGTTCAGACACAACTGGGTCAGGTATGTATGCTGATAATACTAGGAGGAAGAGCTAGTGAGGTGGAGGTTGAGGGTGAGGAGGAGGAAGCACCGTGGCTAAAACACACATGTGAGGTCAGGGGGATAGGAAGAAAACTCCTTGCAGGCAGACTGGATGGACCCTTGGGCTTTATCAGATGGCAATGTCTAGGTTTCTTTGATGACATTATCAGAACACTATGGACCTGATAGAACAGATGAGGAGCAGCAGAGAAAAAAAAACACATTGGCACAATCCCACAGTAAATCTGGGCAACGTTTGTTATCTATTCATTTTGTTCTGGTCTATGTCCCATCTACTGGGTCACATCTAGACAGGTTCCAAAGCCCAGTCACCCATCAACCCTGGGACTTACTTGAGATCCCATGACTTGCCAATCATGGCTGGGTCAAGTGACACTTGCCCTTCCCCCCAAGGCCGGGCGAAGCCAGTGGTGCCCAGTCAGTGATAAGAGGCCTGCAGGAGGGCCATCTATCATTATGCAGTGGAGTGCTGTCTTCCTCCAGTTTTTTTTTCCATGTTTCTCAGGGACGTCAACATGCAATGAGCATCCATCAACCTCACTTGCCCTTCTAGGCCTCCCGAATGCCAAGACTCCTTCTTTCCACTAGATGTCAGGTGTACTCTGGGAGATGTAGCCCACCCATCCACCCACCCCGGGAGAGAGCAGCAGACCTCTGGATGCTCAATCTTCTGCACCCCCCCAAGCCAGCCGTAACAACTTGGGTAAGACACCTGCTCTCCACTAGGCACTAGGTGTCAGGCACATTGTAAGAGATGCATCCCACCCACCCCAAGAAAGAAGTGCAGACCTCTGGATGCTCAATCCTCTGCCCCCCCCATCCAGCTTCCAGCAACTTCAGTGCACTTCCAAACCCAGGTTAATGATATGGCAGATGTTAGCATTACTGCCATGCCACTGGGTCAGCCTGAGAAAATATATATATTTTTTAACTAAACACAGTATTTATGGCAAGTACATGCCACTAGTAACATTAAAACAATATATATTTTAATATTCCAAAGATCTTTCAAGTTCTAACCAAGCTTAGTGTACATGCAAAAGTGATTACGGTTGCATATCAAATAAAAAAAGTCTATCCTAACACCACATTAGTCAGTGCATGAAGTGTGCAGAAAAAACTGCTGGTTCTCGAAGTGCCATAATTATAAAAAGATGCACGTACAACTGTTGTGGAAGTCCTTTTCTTACTTCATAGTGTGGAATTTTACTTTCCATTATCATTCAGTTTTTCAATAAGTCAAAACGCAGGCACACAATATGAAAATACTGTTTGGAAATGAGGGTTAACCAAACTAAGGGTCGTACTGTTCCCTTGAAGTCATGGTAAGGGGAAACACACATAGAGAAAGGGCCCTGTTTTGAGACTCCCCCTCCCTCAATTCCCTCAAAAATGTTTTGCCAGGTCCGAGACCCTGTGAGACCCAGCCCACTTTAAGCCCTGACGTTAGTTTTAAACTGCCGGTTGATTATAAAGACGTAATCTTGCATGCTGGGAAGCTGTATGAAAGCCATTATTGTTCTATCATAATAAAGCGAAATATTTGGAGGCACTGCTCCGTTTTTTAATATGAAGTGAAAACCACAAGAATAGCAGGTTCATTAACTCAGCCACAGCACAAAAGCCCACTTGTCTTTGACTAATTGGGTGGGAATGAGCCGAAAGGCCCCCACATAGCACTACAACAACTGACTGAATGCTAAGTACCTGCCACGGCACTGCCTGTCCTGTTTGTCAATATTTTACAACTTCTTTTGGATTGACAGCTCCAGCCTTTCTGGATTGCTAGCACCCTCTCCCCCAAACACACACCTGTACATATGCACATTTTTATTGTTTAATAATATAGCGCTACTATAGAACGTTTTCAGACTGTTTTTTTCCACTGAACATTGAGTAGAGTACTGCTACCTTATCCTTTCTTTTTACAAGTTAACATAAGGAACAAAGGAATAGCTGGACGACAAAAATATAATAGTTTCACTCTGTTCAACTCCTGCCATCCAGGCAGCTGCAGCATTCACTGTCGTTTGAAATTGTTAATCAGTTATTTCAATCCTTCTGTTCTTTAGCTCTTTTTACACTGGCTGGCCTCTTCTATTGACAGCTGCTCCAACCCCATGCAGGCACCATCTCTGGGTCTTATCTTATGGACCTGTTCATCCACAGACTGCCCCCTTTGGCTGGGCCATTGGAGGTACCCCAAGCCCCCTTTAGAGGCCTTGCTCGGTCAGTCAGGTCCCCCCTGTGTCCAGCAAGTGGTGTGGAGTCTGCGCGAGGCAGTCAGCACCATCATCCTGCTGCAGCCACTAGGTGTTTCTGTCTGTCTCTCCCTGAGCCCCCAGGATGATCTGTGGAGCTGATGGCTTGACATCTGCACTCAAGCCTGCTGATGTCTTCTGTCAGGGGCATCTTCCCACCCCTTAGCAGCTCCTGCTTCTATCGCCACCAGTGGGCACCTAGGAAGTGATACTGCTGTGAAGCTCACTACTTCCCTTCCCAGAGAAGGAGAGCATCCTCTAGGATGCATGAGGCTCCTGCTCCCCCCCCCGGTGACCTAGGTCTGCTCCAAGACCTGAGTCATCGGTGTCGCAAGCAGCAGCGCTACCACTGCGCCAATGGACCAGCCGATTTATTTGAAACTTGGTGACTGGGAATGACACGCTGAACCAAGGTTCCTGTCCAGGCATGACCAGGAGAGGGGAAACAGGAGGGAAAGATGAGCACAAACAAGGTAAATTGAAATGACCTAGTTACATGCATCACTGTGGTAACAGCAAAAATAACCACATAATAATTCAGATTAAGAGATGGCCCACATTATAGGAGGACGCACAGTATATAAATGCAGACAACCGAGCAAAAAGTAAAAATAAATACAGATACTAATCACATAAATATTTGGAAAACTGAATGTGAGGAGATGAGCAAGCAAGTGAATGTTAAAGGCAAAATCAGGATGAAGCAATATGAAAATTCAGGAGAGGTTTGAGAGAGAGGTAAAGGGAAGTAAGACAAAGAGAAGGTGGGAGACTGTTCCAAAGAGATGCAAGGCATAGAGAAGGAAGACTGGCCTGCAGAAGTTGAGCAAATGGGGGATACGCTAAAGGAACGTGTATCAGAGAAACAAAGGGTAGGACGAAGGGACAGAGGACGAGAACAAGTCTGCAAGGTGGGAGGGAAGGGATGCAAACCAGAATTTGGAGCAGAGGGCTGCCCCATGGGAAAGGCAATGAGAAGAGACAGGAGCAATTAGCTTTGATAAAGGAAACAGTGATAAGTAAGGGGAGGGGAGCCAGTAGTAAGGTGGTAGAACTAGTGAAAGAGGGGGTCAAGCCTGGTGAGGGTAGATTTGGCAGCACCTCCATAAACCAAGTCTGCGTACTGGGACAAACAGTATATATGTGCATATAAACAATAAACCAAGACCTATTTCCCCTCATTTTAGTATTTTCCTTTTTGCAATATTACGCATTTGGAGAACAGTGAGTCACTATTAGGCCAGGGGCCACCTCAAGGAATTTATATTTTTAAAACTTGGGCAGATTGCCCCAGGCCCCCATGTAGTCCCAGCTATATATTCAGAGTTTGGGGCTGTAGGTAGAGGCTCTGCAGCATTGACAGTGCTTTCAACACTATGAGCAATACTTGCCTACAGTTTGCCTAGGCTGCACAGAAGACAGGGGTGCTAGCAAGGAGTCTGGCTGTGAGTCGGGTGATGTGCTCTTTGAGATACAGTCACCTTGCACCACATAGGTTTGTGAAGTGTGGGGATGAGATGGCCCCCGAAACTGTTCCAGCTGGTGTCGCTGGCTCACCCTGGTGGATATGCAAGGGGCCCTAGTATCCACATCGTGGTCTGGGATGGGGGGGGGTGAGAAGTTTTATCTTGTGTCTTTAATTTTTTTTTTTTATTTAAATTTGTTTCTACCTTCCCGAGAAAGAGGAGAGGGGGTGTCCCATGTGATCAGTCTGGCCTTGGACAGTGGGACTGTGTCACTGGCCAGACACTCAGGGTACAGGTTTAACCTCACTGGCCAGATTCCTCAATGCCCTGTGCTGTCCTGTGTATGCCTTCCTCCCACTAGCTCTATTCATCTGGCGGGGGCCATACTGTGACTAGGGCTCATTGCTAACAGGCCTACTCCACTTCTCTGTGCCACTCCTAGTGAACTGTCAGGCTAGTTGTAGATAATTTATCCCATCCCGGTGCCTTTAATCATGTCTACGGTGTCACAGCTCTTGCTTCAACTTTGTGCTCTGTTGGATGAGGCTTCCATAAGCTGCCCAACCTGAAAGGTGAGGGGCTGCAGTGTTCTGCGGAGTCCCACCTTCCTTGTCTCCTGCTCCAGTCACATGCCTTCTGGGGCCAAGCCCCTATTTGATCACAGCTATGAGATAGCGCCATTTTTGGTGTAAAGGCCATTTGCTAGCGTGCTTGGGGCTTATCTAAGCGGTTCACTGTTCTGATAAGTCAGGGTGTCAGGACTGGTGCTATGTGATAGGGTAGCAAATTGGGTAGCTTCTTGGGGAACACGAACAAAGAGACTACTCCAGATACCAGTTGAATTAAAAGAAAACTGCTTTACAGTAACACACATAAAACAAGGAGCTTGTATTCAGCTTTACAAAAAAGGTTCTTGAAGCTCAGTCTCTGACTGTCTCCACATAACAGAAAAAGGAAACCGCCTTTTCTCTTTGTTCACCTTTCCCTTTTATTGGGTTCAGGTGCTGCTTGTTAACACTCCCTCTGTCCCTGAGGGATAGCCAGCAAGTGGAGCATACAGTGTAGGGCCAGCTTTAAAGCAAGTGGGGTTTGGTATATATCCCCTTCCAAACCTTGTCAGAACCTGTACTGCAGGGCTGTGAGGAGGTTTACAGGTGAAAGGAGTGTGATGGACATACACTCCCTTACATACTCACCCCCTTAGAGTCATGGCCATGGCACACCTGATAAAGACCACTACAGACCCATTGTCCTAAGAGAAAAAAGTCTGCATTACCATGCTGTGTGACTACCTGGTGGCATACAATAAACAAAAAGGGCGGCAGTGGGGGCGTGGTTAGTGCTCGTTGTAGATGGCGGCTTAATCGGGTTGTTCTCGTCGCACGGAGCCTAGCACCTGGGAATTATACCCTTTGGGGAGAATATACACAAAAAATAATAACGGACCAGGCTGCAAAACTCGGTACTATCGACACGAGAATTTTGGACCTTGGGGCATTTGGCAAAGCGGATTTAAGTAGTGGAGATTCATATCCCAAGTATCTGTGATCCACATGATGGCTAGTTAGTAAATGAGAGAGAGCCTCTATCGGGACATGTTTGTGTCGATCATGGCAAGCATAGACAACCTCACATTAGCAGCTAATAATTCTGCTCGCTATTCAGCAAATTAATGTGCGTGTGGACACAGTGGAGCAAAGGTAAATCATGGGAGGACTCACTTCTCAACTACTGGCCCTAATGAGAGATCAGGCGGCTAAGATTAATCAGCTGCAAGATAAAGTGGAAGATCTGGAAAATAGGAGTAGGCGAAATAATCTGCGCCTATTGGGATTCCTGGAGGGTTGTGAGGAAGGGAAGGTTTTGCCATTTCTACAACATGTACTGCCAGAAATCTTGAAGCTCCCTGAGGGTACTAAAATTACAATGGAGCGGGCTCACCGCACGGCCCAGCCTAGGGGGAACGTCCTCCCCCCATCCTGGTTCGGTTCCTGAATTTTGCTGAAAAAGAAGCAATACAGGCTAAGGCAAGAGAGCTCAGACAGCTACAGTGGCAGGGAATAAGATTATGATTTTTCAAGATTATTGAGGAATTGGCGCTCAGCATAAAACTTTCACTGAAGCTCGAAGGAAGCTACATGCTTTAAAGATCCCTTTCACATTAAGGTACCCGCCACACTACAAATCTCTATGAATGGTACAAGTCTGCAATTTTTATCTTCAGGCGCTTTGGACTATATTGCCAATTCCTGTCCTAGAAGTTTGATTTCCCAGTCTTCTAGCCAGGCTGAAAATGTTCAAGGTATCCCCATTTCAGCTGCTGTTACTACAGTTACCTCTCCTCAATCGGCACCACTGGTGGGATTAGAACCCAGGAACTTGAATGTACGGAAGAGGCCTCCATCTCTCCCGATACTAAAAGGGACCATCCTCAGGAAAGGAAGAGCAGCACTGACAATCTGACTTCTCCCCCTCCAGATACACAAGGAGAAGTTCAGATAGAATATGTCAGTCCTTACTTTGCCAAAAAACGGTTTGCGATTCTGAATGATCTCCCCGAGGAGGAAGGTTGTGAAGCAATGGTCAATGGGGGTGGAAGTTTTCAAGAAGACCCTCTTAGGGACTGCCTTCAGGGCATGGTTAGTACCACAGCTAGTACATCATCGGTCTTTCCGGCCCTAGGGTCCCCCCCAGGTCAATCTACGGATCAAGAATGAGAAGAGGGAAAACAGCTGAAAATTTCATGAGCAAATGGACTTTTTTCCTTGGATTATACTGTTTAATGTTAGATAAGTATCTGAACTGCTGATTGTTTATTGTTGTAATATTGAGGGTGGAAATAGGTATGGTTTCCTTAAGTTATACCTGGGTGTAGCCCTTGGGGTAATGTCTATCAGAAGGTTTTATGGCAGTTGTCACCGATGGCACATTAGGGGTATCGGCTGGGGTAGAAGGGAATGATTATATAAACATATAATGTGGCGGTACATCTGTGGCTAAGGGATGTTTGAAGATCTGCCTGTGATAGGGTAGATCCCGGCGTGACCTACCCCCTTTTCTTCCTTCCCTGTTTGTCTTCCATAGGAGGAAGTTTATTATCTCTGTCAAGACAATATTTTACCCTCCATAGTATTTTGCTTTGAGGGCCTATTGGGAGGATTAAGTGACTCAATGGGTCCATAGGCGATATGTAGAACTTAACATTGCCAAAAGGATTCTATCGGTTTCGTACTATGGGGTAATGATTAAGATGTGCCACATAGTTTTACTCAGAATATGCAGTACTTGGCTTGGTTATAGGTGGGCCCTAAGGGTGTTGGTAAGATTCATTAGTAAGAAAATGTTTAGAGAGTATTAGAAGCCCAGTTAGGGGAGATGTCTTATAATATCTTTTGTGGACATGAAGTTGGTACGAGGGGGTTCTGAGTTTCCCATTAAGAGCAGAGCAATAACTGGTCCTAAGATTCGGTTATAGGACTAGTTCCCCACGTGAGGGAACTGTAGGCAGGTCCGTTGCAGGCTCTAGCATGTACGGACTTTGTTTGTTGCTTTGGTCCTCTTTCAGAGTAGTTTGATATATGCTCCATAGTAGATAGGGATCTTTTTCCTTCTGAGAAATACCTGGTTCCCCCCAGGATCGATAGGATATACCATTGGCTAGGTTTCTAGCCGTCTTAATTCTACCGGTTCTTCTAATAATAGTAGGTAGTTTGTTTGTTTGGTTGTTATTTAGATAGTGTAGGAGTATAGAGTAGTTGTAATTAGGTTAGATAATTCCCGCCTATTGTTCAGGTACAGGGACTTTTCATATTTGGCATATAGATAGATTTAGTTCTTTTAATAGTTTAGACTAAGGTACATTGAGGAAGGTACAAAATGGCTGATATAGTGATGCATACCTGGAATGTCCGTGGGTTAAAGTCTCCAATAAACGTAAGAAAGTTCTCGCATACTTGAAACGTAAACGTTCTCAAGTGGCCTTTCTCCAGGAGACTAAGTTTAATGGGGAAGATCATACCCGTATGATGAAGGATTGGGTTGGTCAGCAAGTGCATTCCAATGCCTTGACCAGGAAACATGGAGTCCAGATTTTGGTGCACAAGTCTCTTCCTTGGAAGTTAACTCAGACACGTGCAGATTCTGATGGCAGATGGGTTATGGCTACGTATAATACGCCCACAGGTTTAATTAATGTATGCAATGTATATGCCCCCAATGATCATGCTCCACTTTTTTTTCATAAGCTGGCAGAAGCAACACTAGAATTTAACCCTCCAGACTGTCCGCTACTCATTGGTGGGGATTTTAATCTGACCTTGATGCCTATGTTGGATAGAAATGATGGGGGGAAAGAGGCACATCCTAGGAGTGTGAAGGCTCTCCATCAAATGTTGTCTGACCAGGGGTTAGTAGATCTCTGGAGATTGTTTCATCCCAGAGCTAGAGACACACATTTCATTCTGTTCCCAATGATTCATATAGTAAACGATTTTTGGCTTGGCTCAGCTAACCTGACTACTAAAACTTTGGAGTTTCAATTCTACCTTGCTGTATCTCTGATCATGCTTTAGTTCAGCTATTAGTACAATGGGACCCAGTGGCCCCCCCCCCAACTAAACAGTGGAGACTGGACCCACTTCTGGTACAGGACCCTGAGTTCAGCCCTTGGCTCATTAAGGAGGCTTCTCTTTTCCTTGCAGAAAAGCCTATTGATGACACCTCTGCATGTACAACTTGGGAGGCTTTTAAAGCTACGTTGCAAGGTAGCATTATGGGATTTTCGGCTACTAGACGCAGACAAAGAGAAGCTCAGCTGCTTGACCTTGAGTGGAAATTGGCTGAGGCTGAGAGTAAGTTTAAGTCGCTGCCTTCTCCCAATATTCATTCCCCTATAGGGAAATCCACATTAGCCATTCGGTTTGAAATTAATCAGATTACGAACAGGAAAGCGGAAGCTGCTATTTTACGTCTTAAACATATGTTTTGGGAAGGGGGGGGGACAAAGGGGGTAAGGTACTTGCTTACCAATTAAGGAAACAGCAGGCTAGCAGATTTATCCCTGGCCTAAAAAACAGGTTAGGCACATTACGTACTTCTCCAGGGGATATTAATGAGATTATGTCTTCATTCTATACAAAGTTATATTGCTCCACTCACACTAAGCATAATTTGGATACTCAGGGCTTCTTAAATTTGCTGAGCTTACCTAAGCTGCAGAGCCAGCACACACAGGGGTTAGATCTCCCTATCTCTAAGGAGGAACTGATGGTGGCTATTCAAAACTTAAAAAAGGGTAAATCTCTGGGTAGCGATGGGTACCCCGCAGAATTTTATCAGACTCTGGGCCATATTATTGCTCCCCTTTTAATTCAGGTCTTTCAGGAGGTCGAAATTAAGGGTGCCTTTCCACCCTCTATGCGGGAGGCAACTATTGTTGTGATTCCCAAGAAAGGTAAGGACTCCACGAATCCGGGAAATTATCGCCCTTTTTCACTTATAAACCTGGACAGTAAACTTTATGCTAAAATCCTGGCCTACAGACTTAGTCCTTTGTTGGCTGAATTGATACACCCATCACAAGTGGGATTTATACTGGGCAGACATAGTTCAGATCATTTAAGAACCCTGTTGAATTTGATTCCTCTGGCCAGGTCTCTTCACACCTCAGGCTTCCATTACTGTAGATTTAAAAGGCTTTGACTCAGTGGAATGGGACTATCTATATTTGACCCTTGCTCATTTTGGGATTGGAGACACCTTTCTCGCAAGAATAAAAGCTATATATGGGCCCCTTTTGCCAGAGTTAATACCAATTCGACCCTTTCCCAACCTTTCCCTTTGGGCAGAGGGGCCGAGACAAGGTTGCCCGCTCTCTCCCTTACATTTTGTCTTGGCGATAGAACCGTTGGTGGCTGCCATTCGCAATCACCCAAAGATTAATGGTTTGACAGTGGGGAATATATCCTATGTAAGTTTGATGTATGCTGATGACCTTCTCCTTTTGTTGGAGGATGCTCACACTGCTATCCCCCTGCTTCTTGATTTGCTTGAAGAATTCTCTAAGCATTCTGGTCTTCGGATGAATCGGCACAAGACAGAGACACTTCCCCTGAATGAGCACTGTGTTCAGCAGGACATGGGAGTGGAGGAGCTAGTTTGGGCCCAGTTGGGATTACATATTTGGGTATTTTTCTCACCTCCTCTCTAGAGGTTATATGGAAGGCCAATATACAACCCTTCTCTCTCACTGAAGACAGATTTTGATAGATGGAGGTTATTAAACTAACTCTTGCTGGGAAAGTGGTGGCAGTATCTATGATTGCCGGCTCCCAAATTATTTTATCTCCTGAGACATTTACGATTCCCTTTACCTGCACGATGGTTTCAGAGTATTGACAAAGTAATTGAGTTTTTATGGGAGGGATCTAAACCTAGATTCAGTCGGGCTAAATTAAGATCACACTGGCGTGAAGTGGAACCTCCGTGGTTTGAAGGATACCATCGGCCTTTTGTTAGCTGAAACGATCAACTGGGCTAGACCCTTTCCACTCTGTCACACATAATGGGTACAGCTAGAGACAGACATCATGAGAGTTGTGTCATCCTTATCTCTTCTAGTACAGAAGGATAATTTCAAAAAGCTAAGATTAATAAAGGGTGGGATGAAATCGTCTCCTAAGTCCCTACAATAGATTATTGGGGAAACTAGGTTTGCTTTCATCATAGACTTAAGCTGGCACCTCTTCCTCTTTCTTATGTCCCTATATGGTACAACCAGACATCACCCTAGGTGGCATCAAATTAGGTGGGGCATTGGGCAGCATTGGGTATCACCACGTTAGGAGATTTTTGACCCCTGATCATAAGAATATCCAGACATTTCAGTCTCTGAGACAGCAATGGGGAATTCCAGCAGAAGATTTCTGGAGATACCTCCAGATCAGGGATGTTATCAGACAACTTTTGCGTTCTCCGTTGAGCCGGGTTCAACCATCTCCATTGGTTAAGTGGATTTCATGTACTAAGGGACTTGCGGGTCAGTTGTATGCTACCCTGCGTGATACTCTTCCATCTCAATCTGAGACAGCGAGGATTAGATGGGAGAAGATGTTGCAGACTCCTATATCATCTGAGGCTTGGGATAAAGCCTGGATAGATGTTCATTCCTGGTTTACTGATGCCAAATCGAGACTAATTCAAAACAAAATTGCACACTCTTGGTATAGAACCCCATCGTTCTGTATAGAGCTAAAGTAATAGAGAGGATAATTGCTGGAGGTGTCAACAGCCGGGGAGATTTATTGCACATTCTGTGGACATGCCCAAGATCCAACCTCTCTGGCAAGAGATTCTGGTTCTGGCTTCCGGGCTCTCCAACAGACCATTCCCCTATGTCCCTTTTTTGTATCTTGGGGTTAGGGGTATTTCCTAAATTGTCACCGTTAAAATTGAGATGGCTGGCCTTGTTAGCGTTACAAACCAAAAGAGGCTATATTATGCCAGTGGAGGTCTGTGGTGGTCCCTACGGTAACAGTAATATTGGGTCTTTGGCTACTCTGGCCAACTGGATAAGATATCCCACCTACAGAAATCCAAATTATCCTCATTCACAGCCTGTTGGGACCCATATCTGAGATACTTAGTGCAGGTTCCTCTTCCAGTGGGAATAGGGTGATCAACCTTGGTTTCTTCTGTTGGCTGTATATGTAGTTAGTTGTGGTGGGACTCAGCAAAGGTAAAAGTAATGGTGCCCCATGTTTTGTGGGATGTGATATTCCCAGAACTATAAATGCTATGATTGAATATGTTTGGTCTGCTGGACACACAAAGTTATCTTATGAGTACGGACTTAAGCTTGGGTTTTGGTATCTCTACAGGAATGGGTGGTCCTTGCAGAACATATCTATACTCTATGTCACAGTGCTCGAATGCCTTGAAAAGGAACACCTCTCGGCAAGTATAAAATTACTTCTGCAATGTAGTACCCAGTATTGTGAAGGATCTGATTCAATCCAGCTTTGGTAAGTACTCATATAGGGTTGATAGTGGGAGGTTTGAGGGTACCGGGGTTTGGCTTAAATTCTATGGTATGTCTATACATAATAGAGCATGTAACCTAGTGATATCAGTAGTCTTTATTCTGTTAACTGAAATGCTACGTTTATATAGTTTACTCTTAGGGTATACTTGGTTGCCCCCATATGACAACTAGATCAGTATACCATCCCAGCACTTGTGGGTGGGGTTGGATGTACTTTATAACTGATCACTGTATTTTGTAATGTGACCTTATGTTTTGTTTTATGTTCTGAAATATCAATAAAAATTATTACAAAGAAAAGGGCTGCAGTACCAAATACCATCGGTTCACATGGGCACTGGTATCCAGCATAGCATGTAACCACTGGGGGGGGGGTATGGTCAGTGGCGAAGGTGAACTTCCATCCCAACAGGTAGTAGAGAAGAGCGACCACCATCCACTTTGCTTCCACACACTCTTTTTTCAATGTGGCATAGTGGTGCTCCCGGGAAAAAAGTTTGCGAGATGGATATAGGATGGATTGAATCCCATCCTCAAAGTCTGTGATAACACTGGTCCCAGCCCCACCTCAGAGGTATCTGTGTACAAAATGAAGGATGGTTGAAATCTGAATTTCATACGACTGGCCCCGCACATAGCACATTTTTGATGGCCTGAAATGCTCTGATACCCAGGTGACCAACAGATCTTATTCAGGGTGGTTTTCTTGGTCAACTCAAGAGGCAGCAAGGGTTGAGAATTTCAGAAAGAACTAGTGGTAATACCCTGCAAGTCCAAGAAAGGACCTACCCTGCTTCTTAGTCATTGGAAGGGGGCAGTCAGTTAGGGCCTTTTCTTTGTTGATAACTGAGTGTACGTGCGCATTTCCAACCATATACCCCAGGTATATCATCTCCTGCGCTCAAGAGTGTAATTGGCACCATTGGTCATGAGACCTGCCTCTCTGAGTGAGTGAAGTACTATGGCCACATCCTGCAGGTGGCTGTCTGTCCCAATCAAGGCTAAATATGACATTTTCTAGGCACGCTGCTGCATACAGCCCATGAGGACAGAGGATGCAGTCCATCATTCTCTGGAATGTGGCCAGAGCTCCATGCAATCAGAAGGGAAGCATTATACATTGATATAGGCCAAACAGTGTGACAAAGGCCTTGGGGTTTGGTTGGACCAACACCTCAACTTCTCTGGACATATTGATGCCATCCTGAAATACAGAGTCCCAAATATGGTGTCTTATATTGGAACCGTAGTTTCATCTCTTCTACGGCCAGGCGTGAACTTGTCCAGAAAATGATAATCCCCATTTTTGACTACTGCGACGTAGTCTATGGTGCCTCTCTGAAGTCCTCCCGGTCCAGATTGAACACTCTCTTTAACTCCTTCTGTCACTTTGCTCTTGATGCTCCCACCCAGACTCTTCATTTTGTTCTCTATCATGCCCTGTCCTTTCCCTCACTTGCTAACAGGCTCCTCTCCCATTGTGCCAAGCTCACCTCTAAATATTGGCTCAGAGAACTCCCTCCTTACCTCATCACTTCCCTCTCTACTCCACCCCTAAATTCCCATTCCCTCAGATCTAGTGACACTCGCATTTTGGCAGTCTCTTGCTGCTCCACAATCATCAGCCAGTCTGGTTTTTCCTATCGCTTCCCTAAAGTCTGAAACTCCCTCCCCCCCAAAATACGCCACTCCTCCACCTCCTACTTCCTTGGATCTGCCCTATATAACTACCTCTCCCCTAGCTGCTCCTGCTATAATCCCCAATGACTTCCTCCCATCATTCTGCTCCTATTTCACCCCAAATCTCCCATCCTGCTAATATATCCCCATTGTCTCTTTCCCCTCTTCTACCCCCTACCTTCTCTCCCTACCTCTCTCCTGTCCCCCCCTACTCAACAATCTTCTCACCTTCTCCTCTATGCCTTGCTCTGCCCCCTGGCAGGGTTCCCAGCATCCTGCAGGGGTCAGTCCCTGGTATGTCTTACTCTCAACCCCATCCATCTCCTCCCTCGTCCTCCACTGCACTCCTCAGCATTAACCCCATGCCTCCCTCTTGACCCCCTACCTATCTATCTTCTCTTCCTCCCCTCTAGCTTCACCTTGCTTTTGCCCCCAGGCAGGGTTCTCAGCATCCTGTAGGAGTCCGTTCTTGGCATGTATCCCACCTCCCATTCCCTATACCTCCTTGTTCACCTTGATTCTGCCCCTGGCAGGGTTCTCAGCATCCTGAAGGGGTCCATTTCTTGGTATGCTTCCCACCTCCCTTTCTCCACCCCTTCTCCCCCCCTTCAACACCCTCTACTTGCTCCTCCTCTGCTGCACTCCTCTGCTAACTGCTAGCCCCAAACCTAAAATGCACCTGAATTTAAATTGCACTTTTGTTTGTACTGATGCTTATTGTACTGTTCATGTTTTTGCACTCCAGCTCACCTTACACCAAACTGTTTGCATGGTTTGTATACTAACTGTCTACTTGATTCTTAATTGTATGCCATTCCAATTGTTTGAATTGCGATTCTGTATGATCTCTTATCACCATGTAACCCCCCCCCCCGTTACACCTTGAGACAAGCAACTTGTTGTTCAGTGTGCCCTCCTGGTAAAACATTTCAATAAATAAAGGCCATTTTATCACGAGACTCATGAGTTAATGGGATTTGCCAATACCCCTTGGTCAGGTCTAGGGTACAGATGTATTGGGCCCTTCCCAATCCATTCAAAAGTTCATCTACCCTTGGCATAGGGTATGTGTCAAATTTCGATGCAGCATTAACTTTCTGGATGCCTAAGCAAAACTAGGTGGTCTTGTCTGGTTTTGGGACTACCATAATAGAGCTAGACCATTTACTCAGGGATTCATCAATGACTCCCAACTTCAACATAGACTGGATTTCCTCCCGTACTGTTTCTAGGATGTTTTTAAGTTGTCTGTTCAATTGTTGGCAGATCTGGACACCTACTTCTGTGTCTATGTGGTGCAGGATCAAATGTGTTTGTCCTGGCTTCAGGAAGAACAAATCACCAAAATTCCTTCCAGCCTCTGGGCTGCATGTTTATATGTGATGTTGTTTACTGTCTTGCTACCATTAGTTACTGTTAAAGCCCCACTACTCAGTTTTACTCCAGATAGGGATTTGACAACCATCAGCAAAAATATGCTAAGTTTATGGAACTGGGTCACCATGTATGTTTTCAGTTATATCCCCCCCCACACACACACACCCCGTGGGCTCAAAAAGGTTGAGGAGCATGAGTCGATAAACTCCTGATCAGAGGTGTTCCTATTCAGTAATTTAATTAATTGTGGCACCCAGAGAAAAGTTTAAGTGGGCTTGGTGTCAGTATGGTACAACTTCCTGGTATGCAGTACCTCCCTACCTCATCACAAGATTACCCCAACCATGAGCCTACACAGTGCAGTAACAATTCCCCAAAGAGGGAACACGAGGGGGGGGGGGAGAAAAGGTTAATCGTGCATAAACCCTAGCTGTTTTTTTCCAGTGTTCATCCTGGCCTGGCCTATATACACAGGGGTTGCTCTGGTATCACCCCTCCTAGGCAGGGCCAGATCAGATATTTGCAGCCAGGCTGTGCTTCCAGTGGCCTTCCAGGCTCCACCAAAAGTAAAGCAGCCCACCCCCAAACCACACATGCACAGTACTGCTACTGCCCAGTGGCGCTGGTGAGCACTACCCTCTCCCTACTGGTACCAGTAATAATAACCCTTAAATCAGTGGGAGCTTCCGGTGCTTCACTGGGTACCCAGATGTGAAAACAATGCAGGCCCAAAGACATTTCACATAATTGGCCAGTGGAGGTGGAGTTAAATTGCAACTGCCATGTGTGGCAAACAAACCCCCCAAACCCAAAGGCACTATAAACCAAATGGGCATTGTAAATCCTGTCTAGCTGGCCAAGTCCATTAACTGAGTTCCCAAACTTTGATACACAAATGCTATTGTTGCAGGGCACACCGTGAGTTGTCCCAGATTAGTGGATCTCCCTTGACACATGGAGATGACGGCACAGGTGTAGTGAGTCTCTCTCTCTGACTGGTATCAGTTTGTCTCATGCCATGCAGGCCTCTGGTGTCAGCTGGTAGCCATCTGTTGTCTCTGGTCCCAGTCAGGCCTTTCCTGGCCTTTGCATTCAGCAGATGAACTTCCAATCTGCAGAGCAGCTCAGCTGTTAAAAACTCACAACTATCATCCACCACACCATGTCCTGGCCCTGCTGCTAGCTTTTGGCAGAGAGCAATCTTGCTACCAGAGCAAGAAGGCAGCTGACTAAGGAGCTAGAACTTTACTATTAGAACACTTCTGACTCAGCAAGAGAGCTCATGGCCTAGGTATAACGACACCAAGGCTGCAGCATATATCTGAGCGTGACCAAGACACTCAGAGTGGTATATCTATCACATATAATTTATATATAGATAGATATAGATAGATATATATATATATACTGTGTGCATACATACTATATATATTATATATAATACACACACACACACACACACACACACACACACACACACATATATATATATATATATATATATACATACATACACACACACACTATATGTATAAATATATATAATAGATAAACCACTCAGTTCTTGGTGCTCTGATATACACGAGGCTGCAGGCAGTGCTAACCACCCAAGGTGCGTATATCTGAGTGCGCACCGCACACCTCAGAGTGGTTTATCTATCTTATAAAATGTAAAGATTGTTTTATGGGAGGGGTAAAAGTGTAGGTGTGCGGTCGCGCTCTGAAATACGCACAGTCATGTTGTGCTTTAGGTCCAGTAAATAAGCAGCAATTTCCCTACCCATTTTATAAATGCATATATACATATATATATATATATATATATATAGGATACATGATGGACGACAGTGGAATATGGAAAATATTTCCACAAGTGCAGGGTGAACTGTGATATATATCATGAGTGGTGAAGCCATGAGTGACATTATCTCAGTTCACCCTGCATGAGTGATAATATTTTCCATATTTCACTTGTCACACATCATGTGTGCAATTTATACAATAGGGGTCCCGAGTTATTTGTTTCAAATTCCAGTACTGTTTGTTGTGTGGCTTGTGACTGGAGCAGTTGTGGTTGTCATGAATGGGGTATGTGTGGTTGGTTGGTTGGTTTTCCTAACCGTGTGTGTGCTTTTTTGTTTTAATTGATTCCTAGTTGCTTGTTGCGTGTTCCGTGTGTTGTAGTTGGTGTTTGTTGGTCTTGGGACGGGAATTAACGTGGAACTGCAGGATGGTTTTGAATCTGTGAAGTAAGTGGCGGAAAAGAAATATTGTTCACGTTTTCTACCATTTAGAATACATATAGTATGTGGGTTGGCTTCTCTGGTACTGTTTTTTTTGTTTAGTAGAACCGGCTATCTTTTGTAAGCCGACGTTTTACAGCAGCTTCTGCAGTAGTGTGAGTTGTGGCTTAAGAAGCAGGACAGCTAGGCAGGGATTTTGTACTGGGTGCTGGAATTATAGAGATGCAGTGAATTAGTTAGTTTGTTGTATAGCGTAGGGGCTTTGTGCTGTGTGCTTTAGAGATGTACTTACAGTAATTATTTACTTGTTTGTTGTGAAAGATGGTGTCATTTAATTTAGTGTTGTACTGGGGATGACTGATGTAACGAGTGTGTGAATATCAGGTGCTGACGTAGCGAGTGTAGGTTTATTTCTATCCATATACCACTCTGTCTATGTCAGCAACCTGTTATTCAACAGCTGTGAATATAACATTTATTCATAGTGTTATTCCTTCACCCCATTGTACAAATATATATATACTGTGTGCATATATATATATATATATATATATATATATATACATATACACATACTGTATATATATATATATATATATATATATATATATATATATATATATATATAAATATACACACACACACATATATATACAAACACACACATACATACACGTATAAATACAAATGTAATAGATAAACCACTCTGAGGTATGCAGTCACACTCTGATATACACATGAGGCTGCAGGCTGAGTGCGTCAACCACCCAAGGCATGCGTATATCAGAGTGCGACCGCACACTTCAGAGTGGTTTATCTATCTTATAAAATGTCAGAATTGTTTTGGAGGGGGGTTAAAGTGAAGGTGTGCGGTTGTGCTCTGATATACGCACAGTCACCCAATGATCTTTGGCCACTTATTGATGTGCATTTTCCTAATCCATTTTATAAATAAATATATATATATATATATATATATATATATATATATATATATATATACACACACATATATATTCTTTGCAAAACACTCCATTAATGCATCAGTTAAGGTTGTTTCCACACCGGCAAAAGTGTGGAAATTCAATGTTAAGGTTACCACCCCCCACCCTCCACACACCAACAGACATCGGGGTGTGCATTGGGGTCGTCGGCCTAACTCTCACCCCATTCCATGTGTAAAGAAGCTATGGTGGTGAAGTATAAGAGTATGGGGTGAGGGGCATGACAGCTAACAGCACACCCCAATGCCTGTTGGTGTGGAGAGAATGGGAGGTGATGGCGTGAGAGTGTAACCCTAAAGTTGGAATTCCACACTTTTTGGTGCGGAAACAACTCCTAACTGATGCATTAATGAAGTGTTTCCGCAAAGAATTTTTTCTTTTGAAAAGTGTAATATAATGAAAGGGTTGGTGGGAGCCGAGCCTTGGGACCCGTGACCCCACCAAGCTGTCCATTGTGTATAATGATATGTGTCTGCGGGAGCTCAGGCCCTCTGGGCCCTGCACTCCCACTTACACAGAAGTATGGAGCCATACAGCAAACCTATAACGCAAGGAACCCTTTTAAAAATAATTTGCCAATATCTCGGGAACCGTAGCAACTAGAAAAAAAATTCAAGCGTCATTGTAATCATGACAGTGAGTAATTCTCATAACATAAATCAACTGGACCTGTATCTTGCATAATTTCTGAGATACATGTACCGAAAAACACTGTGAGTGCTAACTCTGAGAGCATAATGGAGGCCAACGGACATGAAAATGAGCAATTGGAACAGTAATTCCCAAACATCTCAGTAACTGGAGAAGGTAGAAAAAAAATTCATATTTCATGATATTCATGTCTTTCCAAACTACATTTTTTTGCGATGAAAAATCCGTATCTCTAACCATTTTCGAGATACGGGCCCCGAAAAGCGTCAAGGATGCCGCAATATTATCCTATGGGAAAATGTCTCAACTTTGGAATGCTGTAACTATGGGCCTGTTCAATGTTTTCAAACCAAACTAATGAAAGGCACAACTGTGGGACTAGGGCTTGTGATCCTGTAAATTTCAGGCCGATAGCACAATCCACCGTGCCACAATGATGTGACAAAGAAAACAATACATAGCAAAATGTGTTCGTGCAGTGTTACTGCAATTACTTTAATGTTATGCGACACTCCTGTCTCTATAATGGGAATGTTATCATGCACAGAAAAATGTTATCATGCTTACTTTTTCCCCTGAGCGCGATTCTTTGCATGGCAACAAAAATGTTGCTGTGATCAAAATATGGACAAAATTTAAAAAACATATTTCCAGGCTACCTAGTAACAAATTAATGCAAGGGACATGTTCCTCAGGGCCCAATTAGGTAAACACAACTTTTGGTGTTTACCAAAGTGCACTATTAAATTACAGCATTTTTTTCTCTCTCGCTAACTCAAAAAAAGATGGCAGCAGCACAACAACAATTTCGGGGAGCTCAACAACAAAAATTTGATCGCAAATCTTTTCATAGTGCACATATACATTTTTCCATAGGCTATTATGGGACACGAAAAAATGGAAAAACGTTTGAACAGAGCAATATTTTCTTCACCAAATCTTCAATGGGCACCAGTTCAGCCCAGGCCACATGTAGACCAACAAATCTGAACCCACTCAGATGCATTCTTCAGTCCATTATGGCTGGACAAAGAATTCACAACAAGTGTCAAATTTCACTTTTTGGGCACACTACAGTTCCACAACCGTACATGCGACTGGAACGAAAATTTCCAGATCCAAGGATCTATAACAAGCGGGTCTACATCCCAAATTTCAGGAAAATCACACAAACGTTTGCAAAGTTATTAAAGTGCAAACTTTGAGGTTTAACATAGAAATGGCTGTGCAACCCTAAGCACTATTATATATATATATATATATATACACACATATATATATATATATATATATATATATGTATATATGTGTGTAAATGACAGGAAAAAATCTAGAAATTTGTGTGGCTGAGAGGTGTCACCTAACTGTGCATTAAATCTCTAATAATGCACACCCTGTCATGGCTTATTACCTACATATGTCATACAATCATGTATATTTTGGTATACAATGATTCAGCCAAAAACTGTTTACTTCTCTGCCTTTGATGTGCCGGGGCCAGGGCTACTATGCTTACAATTCATTATATTATACTCACCACTGCCACAGTAGGTCATCCAACTGGGAAGCACAAGGCACAATAATGGGGCATATATAACTCCAAAATGCAAATTATATACTAGTCAGCATAAAGAGCAGAACAGAAGGGCACCAATTATAGTCCACAACATCATGTGTTCCAGTCACACCAGAGACTGGAGGCCCTTAATATGTTCACCCTGAAGAAAAGGGGACTGATAGGAAATGTTATCTCAGTTTTTCCAGTTTTTTGCATACTCAAAGGTATGGACACAGTCACTCAGAGATATATGATCTGGTGTCATATGGCAAGACACGGGACACCTCCTGAAGCAAAGGGGTGGTAAATTCAGGGATAACATTAGGAGACACTTTTTCTCCTAGACGGTGGTGAACCCATGGCACAGTCTACCAACTGAGGCAGGAGGTAAAAAGACAGGCCTTTAAGGTAAGGCTCCCAAAACTCATACATTCTAACCTAATGACAAATTTGTTTAGCTTTTGATAACCCGGTAAGTACACTAGACAAGTAATATGCTTATTTTCAGGAACTACCCAGGAGATTACAACAATGAGGTACAGGACACAGTACATCATTACAACACATCACAGTACATCATTACAGCACAACATTATGTGTAAGTACAGTGGAGAGAAAGACAGGTCATCTACAGGTAAAACAGTAATAGATCTTAACACAAATTATATTGTAGCACAACCAGAGTAGGTCGTCGTATTCAAGTAATAAAAAACAAAGAATAAAACTCCGTCTGGTGCACAGGGCGTACAACATGGTGCGAGGGACAAGCAAGGTTGGGCAGGAGGTTCCTGCAAGAGCAAACTGGGGTCCAGTGGATGGAGGCCATTTCACTAGGAAGGCCTAGGGCAACAACAAGCCGAGCCAAGTTTCAGTAATGTCCCGCAAGGATTTGCGGAAGCACTGATGTGAGGGGGCCAAGCGGACAGACTCAGGAAAGGAGTTCCAGAGTCTGGGAGCACACACAGCAAAGTCCCTGTCACCCATGTGGGTCCGAGAGGGGGGAACTCTTAGCATCCCCCACAGCCTGGGACCTGAGTTGGTAAGGGGAGAGGTCGGCTGGGGGTAGAAGCAGGGTCAACCCCTGAGGGGTTCCAGTTCTCGTCACTTTACCCACGAGGCACCCTAGCCTGAAGTTCAGGTACTTGGCTGAGGAGAGCCAGTGGAGCTTTTCATAAAGCTCGCAGTGGTGAGTGAGACAAGGGGTGGCCAGAGCAAAGCAACAGATGTTGTTATACATTGTGTGCCACCTCGTGAGGTGGATATTGGGGGAGCGGCCAAATAGGTGCATTCCGTAGCTGAGGGAGGGAAGGAGGACACCTCTCGCCAGGGCCAGTCGGGCCGCGGGGGTGAGATTGTGTTTGGCCCTGTAGGCCAGTCCCAGTTTGCTGTTCACTGCCCTGCAGACACTGAGAATGTGACTCCCCAGATCAACTTGTGGGTCAAGTGTAACCCCAAGGTACTTTACTGAGAGCACTGTTGGGAGGGAAGCTCCGTCCAGACTGGTTATATCCAGCATGGTTGGTAAGGCTTTGATTTTGGCAGCTGAGCCAAACAGCATAGCCTGGGTCATTTTCAGGTTCAAGACTAGTTTATGTTTGGTTACCCAGGCCAGGACATTGTTGAAGTCCTCAGATAAGTGTTTGTTGAGGGTGGCAATGTCCCTGGAGTGAGTTATAATAACCAGGTCATCTGTGTACAGCGTGGCTTTGCAGTTAGTTGCGGCCACTGGGAGTTGGTTAATAAAGAGGGAGAAGAGAAGGGGGCCCAGGACTGACCCTTGAGGGACGTCAGAGGTCACCATTAAAGGCTCGGATAGGACTTTGTTGAAACAGGTCCTCTGAGTTCTACCATGCAGGTAGTCCGATAGCCAGGTCATAGCCAGGGGGGAGAGGCCGAGTGCCCTCAGCTGCATACAGAGCAACTTGTGATCGACAAGGTTGAATGCCTTGGATAGGTCAATGAAAATAGCTCCAGAGAGTTTGCCCTGGTCCATGTCAGCCCTGATGCTCGCAGAGACAGTGACCAGTGCTGTGGTGGTACTATGCCCCTTACGGAAACCATGCTGGGCCGGGGACAGGAGATCGTGCTCCTGTATGTACTCAGAGAGCTGCTCAGCCACTACCTTTTCGAGGAGCTTGCTGAGGGATGAAAGGATTGCAGTTGGATGGTAGTTGTCCGGGATTTTGGGATTTCCTTGCTTCAGGACAGGGATAATCCTTGCCTTCTTCCAAATTTCTGGGATAGCTCCCTTGGCGAGTGATAGATTAAAGATATGGGCTACTGGGGGAGCAATATGGGTGGTGCCTACTTTTAGTAGCTTTGGTTCCAGGTTGTCAAGGCCAGGGCTGGAGTACTGAGAGAGGCCAGAGAGGAGCCTCGTCATGTCTTTGACTGTCACACCTCTGAGGTGGAACTTTTGTCGAGGGGGGAGATCCTCCTG
This sequence comes from Neoceratodus forsteri, assembly GCA_016271365.2. NCBI lineage: Eukaryota > Metazoa > Chordata > Ceratodontiformes > Ceratodontidae > Neoceratodus > Neoceratodus forsteri. The sequence continues at coordinate 946,202,588 of CM028136.1, read as the reverse complement.
CCCAGTGGGAAGAGGAGTGGGAGAAGTAGCCCTGTCAGTCAGGAAGAGAGCGGAAAAAGCTGTTCGGTCTGAAAAATGAGAGTTTAGGGAGTTGGCGATGGTGCGTGGATTGTTGCAGGATACCCCTCCGATAATCATGTCAGATACCCCAGAGTGGGAGGATCCGCAGACAAGAGATTTGATGTTACTCCAGAAACGCCTGGGGTCACTGGCTGAGCTAAGTAGGGCAGACTTGTAGAAGTCGCTTTTCATGATTCTGATGGCCTTTTTGCACTTGTTTCGAAGGTGTCTGTATTGCTGTAATAGTGTGCGATCAAGGGAACCTTTGAAGTGGGACCAGCATTTGTCTCTGGCCCTCATTAGGTCCAGGAGGCTCCCGTGCAACCAGGGGGTGGCAGACCCCCTCACCCTCCGGCTGACCTTCGGAGCGTGTTTGTCTTGCAGGGTACCGAAGGAGGCAAGAAAGTGGGAAGCTGCCACTGGTGGGTCAGAGGCTCCAAATACCCCGGCTCAGTCGGCATGACTTAGGTCCGCAAGAAACGCATCAGGATCAAACCTGGAGAAGTTTCTGATCAATATGATTTTATGGGGTATTTTGGAGGAGGGAATTTTCCAAACACAGAAGACTGGAAAGTGGTCAGAGATGGATTCTGAGAGTTTTCCAGCTGAGGCAATCCTATCGGGGCAGTTGGATAGGATCCAGTCCAGCAGGGAGTTGGTGGATCCGTTTTTCGACTGCCTGGTTGGCTCCTGTACAAGTTGAGTCAGGGCGAGATTGGCAAGTAGGGACTCATACTGCTTCACATTTCCACCGGTCCAGTTAAGGTTAATATCCTCCAGGATGATGAATTCGTTATCCCCAATGCAGGGACCAATGGAGTCCAGGAGGTGGGTCAGTCCTGGGAGTCCGCCCTTAGGGGGATTGTATGTGCAGGCTACATGCAGTTCTTAGCGTTCCCAAGTAAGAGCATTATGCACAGTAGCTCACAGGGGGAGGAGAGAGATGGCCGATGAGTAATTGGGGAGACCTTTAGGTGGTCCCTGAAATAGATCATGATGCCACCCCCCCCTTATTCCCTGGTCTGTTCTGGCATATGAACTCATACCTTGTGAGCACACATGCCGAGTCAGGTACTGAGGGTTTGAGCCAGGTCTCTGTCACTCCTAGGACATCTGGTTTATATATGGTGACCCATGACACTAACTCTTCATGATTTGGGAGCAGCCTCCTTATGTTGAGATGTGCAACTTTGAGTCCCTTGCCCAGACCCCATACCGGAGGAATGAGGATGGCCGGGTTAGTTGGGCTTGGGTTCGTTTCGACATCTCCAGCCAGGAGTATTATGAGGAGCAGCCAGGAGAGATATCGTCTCAGAGCAGCCAGGCCAGTAGGGGGAGTGAAGGCACGGCATCTCTTTACCCTGGTGGGGTGCATTAGACACCCGAGGTCAAGGCACCAAGTGGGAGGATGGGTGGTCTTAGTGGTCATAACTAGTGTGTTCGAGAACAAGAAGTCTGGTGCATCACAGGTAGGAGACTTTTCCCAGCGATCCCCTGAGGACATTGAGGGGGTGGAGAGCACGTGAAGCATGGCGAGCCCCAGTATGAGACCAGCTTGTAGCAGGAAACTGCTGGTGGGGGACTGCATGCACCCTTACCCTTTGCCATGAGGAACACCCTTCCCCTCGGTGGGAGGTGTGGGTGCCAGTGCCACATGCTTGCCAGTTGCATTGGACGGCTGTGGGGTAAGGGCCCAGGCCACATTCACACTACTAATCTTTGCCCAGCTAGTGAGTATGAGCCCAGTCAGTTCAGATGCAGTGTGGGGCTTAAGGGGAAAGGGGGGATAGGCTGGGTACAAATTAACAGAGCACTGGAATATCAAGTAGCAATCTGCACAGTTAGAGCACTGGAATATCAAGTAGCAATCTACACAGTTAGAGCACTGGAATATCAAGTAGCAATCTACACAGTTAGAGCACTGGAATATCAAGTAGCAATCTACACAGTTAGAGCACTGGAATATCAAGTAGCAATCTACACAGTTAGAGCACTGGAATATCAAGTAGCAATCTACACAGTTAGAGCACTGGTATATCAAGTAGCAATCTACACAGTTAGAGCACTGGTATATCAAGTAGCAATCTACACAGTTAGAGCACTGGTATATCAAGTAGACTATGCCTAATACGGAGGCAGCTCTGGGCCAGTCGCAGAGTCAGCACACTGTTCACAACTCAAGTCCACATTTTACTGAGTTCCCAGGGCACGATAGACAGGGATAAAACAACACCTGACTGGACCTTATACTCACAGAGAGTCACAAACTATACTGTATTCTAGGAATTTACTACAGTCTCCTTTATTGGAGATAACTTGATGAAATATATAAATTCACATAAAGTAAATTGTGCAGGAGAACAGAAAGGAAAGGCAAACAGTGCCCACATGCCCCAGCGCTTTGATCTGAGAAGAGCTTCATCAGAGGGCACTGCACAATTTTTTGTCTTTTTTGCTAATTCTGTAATACTGTATATTGCAACAATTTAACACAATCAAGGAGACTTGTGTAAACTTCCAGAATACAGCATGATGTGTGACTGTCCTTGAGTACATTCATCTTGGTCCTAGAGTTTATGAGTTTTTGTTCTTCCTGGTATATGCACAGGTTCCCTCCACTAACTATGCAACATCCATTGTCTTTTTTTAAGCATTTAAAGTAAGACTGGACACATTTCTACTTATCATGGGAATCACTGGGTACAGTGCATAGTAGATGGAGTAGGGAATTGCTATAAATTGCTACATGTTTGTACAGCAAACTTATTTCATCCCTTCTTGTGTAGCGGGGTGGGGCAGACATGATGAACCTAAAGTCCCTTCTGACCATAAATTACAAGGTTACTAGGTTATATGCCATCAACAGTTTAATGCAGATCCCAAATGTGGCTAATGGTGATTTCAGTCTCGGACTGCATACAGAGGTGCTTCCTTTGGGAGTCAGACTTCATGATGCAAAGTCCACCAGAGGCACTTTCTCAGTTACATTCCACATTCGGTCTATGGGTGAGTGCTCAGGGGTGTACCCCGCCACCACTACCACCATTTCCCATTCCGGATCTTTTTTAAATCGTCTCTTTCTAGACACTAAAGCTAAATGGTTCCACATGTGCTTTGTAACTGTCAGGAGAATGTGGAAGTATTGCAAAAACAGCATCCAGATCAGCTGATGCCATTCAGACTTATAAGGGAGAACATCCACACTCCCAGGGTCTCACAGCAGGTCATGGGAACCACGTCAGACGACTGCATAACAGGAAACTTCCCGAATGAATGGAACAGCTTACCATTTGTTCCATCTGTTGACAAACACAAGTGACATGGGTACAGTACTAAAGTGCAAGTGACATGAAGTCACTGCCCAATATATTTATGGCAGGGTCAACTTCATTAAATTGGTATCAGATCCTGGAGTTCCTGTGCACTTGTTTCTTTTTTGATTGTATAATGTTTATCTGGGAATAGAGCACCAAGATAAAATATTGTGCTTACGGGGGTAACGTGTCCTGGAATACAAAGAGGATGCATGAGGTATTATTCAAATGCTGTGGGGAAGGCTGCCATTTAATATTAAGTTACGTTATTAAATGGGTAGTAGGGGAAACAACAAAACTTAATTGTTAAAAACAGGGTTCTGTCCATGATTTATGTTCATATTATGCCACATAAAAACACAAGGTCCTGCACCAACCAGCCACTGTACAAGCCATATCCTTGTGCCACCAACCCCAGTCCTTCCAAAAGCATCTGGCTGCCATGTTTTTCTTTCTAGCGAGCCGCTCTGTTTAAAATTCCTGAAAGAACACACACACTTACAACACTTAAAATGTGTAGTTACTGTCTGAAGATCTCTGTTGCTCTCCATCCCAAACTGCTTACTCCCCCTCCTGAACCAGACAGCACATGGAGTCGACGCGCTGTCTCCTTCCGACCTGCAGTGACTATGAGAGTGCTGCAGCTTTTTCAAAACATGCTACCACAGATGGTAGCTTGCTGCCTGCTAGGACCTTAAAAAAATCACAATGTTGCCAGCAGCAAAATGTAGCAACTTGGCTGGTCTCTGAAACATAATGTGGCACAGCACTGCATCTCCAGTGATATAGGACAATCACACAGTGCCGCTATTAATATATGGGAAGCAGAGGGCCTATTTACAATAAAATGAGATTTTTTTATATTGTACTTTTTTTAAACAGAATATCACAGTTTCTAATGTACCCATTTTATAAGTGTAATAACACATTCCAGGTTGTGGGTTAGCCTGGATAAACACACTTCTGGGGCAGTAATGCACTCAACCTACAGCCGCATGCCTCACTACACCCCTATGCATGTGTGTATACAGACTAATCTGCATCCTGTTGTGTATTACTGCTTGCTTATACAGTGTGTAACTTTTTCTGTTAAAGATGTTGCAAATTGTCTCTGACCTTTTTATATGAATCACAGAATCATAGAATCCTGACTGCAGAAAAGGACTCCATCAGCCCATCTAGTCTGCCCTTGCCCCCCCTTACTCATCCCTCCTCCCACTGGCCCCCCTCCCTCTGCTACTCAGCCCAATATGTCTGTCCCATGCCCTCTTGAATCCCTCCACCATTTCTGCCTCCACCACCTACTCTGGTTGTCTATCCCAGGCCTCCACTCCACCACCCTCTCTGTGAAGAATTGGCCCCTCACATTGCCCCTGTATCTTCCTCCCTGTAGTTTTAGGCTATGCCCTCTAGTTATAGCCCCCTCCTTCCTTTTAAGTAAACACCCTTCCTTTACTTTGTTGATTCCCTTCACATACTTAAAAGTTTCAATCATGTCCCCTCTCTCCTTCTTATCTCCAATGTGTACAGATCCAGTTCCTTACACCGTTGTTCATATGTCTTCCCTTGCATACCCTGCACCATCCTGGCTGCCCTTCTCTGAACTCTTTTGATCCCATCTATGTCCTTCCACAGGTGTGGTCTCCAGAACGGGGCTCCATACTCCAGGTGCAGCCTTACCATGGCTTTGTAGAGGGGCATCAGTACCTTCGTACTTCTGCTAGTAATGCCCCTGCTGATGTATGCCAACATTCCATTGGCCTTCACCACCGCCCTGCTACATTGGTTACCTGCCTAAAGATTGCTTGATACTATTGTAACCACCCAGTCCCTGGGGTTACTAGAATCCTACCAGTGTTATTGTTAGGAAGGAAGGCAGCAGGCAGCTGATAGGGAGTTCATTAGGGGCTTCATACATAATGACATCATTGTTTACTCAGCTAGCTTGAGGGAAGAATGGTTAGGTAATTTTAGAACTCTCACAGCAGCATAAGCCACACTCTGTGGATAGCTGCTCTGGGGAGCTTAGAATTCTGAGAGTGTGTATCAGAGTGTAGTGGAGTGAGGATGTGACAGTGGCAGTAGGACTGCCAGTGGGCTCTAACAGAGGGCTTAGGATTTCTCACTCTAGTCGTGTCATTTCCAGCTTCCAGCTGAAGTGGTGGAGACCAGACTACAGCAGGATTTCCTGAGTTCTACTCCCTGTGAAGTGGAAGGATCTGCTTGTTCTTTGTGGACTTATGGGGCAATCCCCTGAAGTTTTGTGGGTGATTTTGGCTGCCTTGGTTAGGATCTGAAATAGACTATGTGGACCAGCTACCCAGACGAGTGCCTGACCTGTTCTTCTTTTCATTGCCCCATGCCCAGTAGATGGAACAAGGTTCAGTGAGTACTGTATGGGAGACTAGAGCTCCACATATTTCTTAGGGGAGTGGATAGTCTGGGGTGTTTGTGCCTATGGATAAGGCTGAATCGCACCTGTCAGTGCCACTAGTCTCACCTGTGTGAGAGAAGAAAGTTAAACTGTGGACCCCAGTGAGTGCAGTTTATTTTCTCTGTGATACTCAGTGTTGCGACAAGTAAAGTATGGGACCTCTAACATTTCAGTGGGGAATGGGGGTTTTTATGGTGTAACCCTGAAGAATGGCAGAGACTGTCGGTTGGGGCCAAGGTTGGGAAGAACACCATCTAAGTGCTTACAAAGCAGGGCTTCCTGGTTCGAAAAGGGCACCAGTATTTTACCTGAGCAAGTGGCCAAGCTGCAGGTTAAGGTGCGTGGCTGAGATTCATATAAATGCACCTATGTTCAAGAGGAATTCTGAGTATGTGGCTTAGATTCACTAAATGACACTCATGGGAGAAGAGAAAGGTTCATGTGTTTGGCCAGGTGTCATCAAATGCACATTTGGGAAATTGGAAGAAAATGTTTCTGTTGTGTCCATGAACTGTACTGCATGCAGAGAGATTTCTTGGGGTTGTACCTGTCTAGCCTGGACCAACCCTTGGGGGTCCACGTCAGCTTTGTGTTCCATCTGTTGAATAAAGATATACTGCACAATCCCAGTCACTGTTACGGACATTCCGATTATTGCTTCTGGTTGTGTGGATTTACTGGGACCCCCTCGGCAGGTTAGATCTAGCATATCCCTAGCAGCCCCCACCCAGGACCTGGGTTGTGCTTTTTACACAAGGTTCAAGTTGTTTGTTTCTGTACCCCGACCCCTCTTTTCCTCTAAAAAAAATGCACCAGGTATACATCCTAATGCTAAGGGTGGTACCTACTTGTTTATTCAAGTGAATCGGTATGCCAGTATATAGGCACCAGTTTCCCAGGTATTTAGCTGGGTGAGCATTACAATAAATGGGGGGTGTGCACACTAGTTAAAGAAGTGGCCAAGGGGTTACACTATAATCCCCAGATCCCTCTCCTGCTCTGTTACTTTAATGTTTTTTAGCAATTTGTGTTAAATAAATTGGAAATCCAGGAAGATGCTGATTTCCTACGGGAAATTAAAAGAAAATCTGTGGAAGAGCTGACTTTCTAATGGCTATATTAGTCCATTCGTTATTTAATTAAAAGTTTTGGCCAGGAAAGCAGTACTGAGCTATAAACAGCTTTTTTCCAGTCCAGTTGCAACTTGGGTGGAGAGGTACAGAGGAGATAATTACTGAACAATAATGGGGCTAGCAGTATAGCCTAGAGGTCAGAGTTACAAGCCATGAATGAGCTTGGTACATCCAGTAGACCTGGGTTTGATTCTCACAACCTCCACTTGCATATTGTGTGACTCTTAACAAGTCACTTAACTACCCCAGTACTCCCAGGTTTTTCCATGAAAACAAGCACTTGTGCCTAGCAGGCCTTACCCAGTTGCCAAATAATAGAATGAATAATAAATAATTAACAGTACATACAAATCGAATAATAGATATGTTACTATGCATTACAAGGCAGTATCCCATCGAGAGGTTCTGGGGACATAGGAAACCTCGAGAGCGAAGCTTGAGTGGTTCTCATGTCCCCAGAGCCTTGAGATGGGATTTCAGCCTTGTAATGCATAGTAACATATTTGTTATTTTTTTAATATATGGATCCGAGGTAAAGTGACTCACCTCTGTTTCGCGAGTGGAGTCAGCAGGTCCGTGTGTGAGCCGGCAGGGTTCCCCATTGTTGTGTGCTTCCGCAGGTGGCATGGGTTTTGTTTAGCGTCACTTTTTTTTTCAACTGTTTGTCAGTGGTGGTATTGGTCGAGCCACAGTTGTGAGAAGAGGAGCCGGAGAAAGCAAGTCAGATTGCTGATAATCCAAAAGAAAAGGTTTTAGAAAGGAAAGAAAACTGTTGCTGCTATCGCTGATGATTCTGTCACTAAGCGAGCGAGCAAGCCGCCATGTTTTTGGACTTGTTCTGCCCACCCACAGAGGAAAAGCGGCCAATCAGAAGGCATGTTTTGGAAGACATCAGGGACAGACTTGTGCCTGCATTCTTCAGCTTTGGTGATATTACTATAGTTCAGGTTCCGCACGATAGTATTACGGCACCTGAACAATAGTATTATCAGTCGGGAACGGTAGCATTATCGCTCCAAGAGCAATGGTATTACCAGGATTTTTTTGTATGCTTTTCAATTATATTATTTTAAGAATCCATATGTTAAAAACACATAATCAACAGTGAAGCAGTAGTCTATATGCAGCAATCCATACAACAGAGGCACAAAACAACAACAGTATGTAACAAAAAATATTGGCAGTAAAAATTAAAAAACAAAACAAAAAAAACATGATCTGGGCAGGGTAGCATAAAAGAGGAAATCAGGGCATAGCAAAAGGGGAGGCATTCCAAAAAGTCAACAGGGGGTAGATGTGCAAGACCAGGGGCACTGCGAACCATTGGTCAGATAGACCAAGAATGGACTGATTGGACTTTATCTTCCAACATGTTTTATGTTGCTATGGCTATTTGGAGAGAGGAGACCAGACACAAATAATGTGAAGCAGGTCTCAGGCTTGCTTCCTTTGTGACCAAAGTGAGGTAAAGGACTGAATGAGAGGATGGAGGGAGTTCCAGCAGGCAGGGAGTCTCCAAAAGAAGCCACTAGTCTAACCAACATGTGACACACAACATCTAGGCATGAGGATTATAAATTATAATGTCTAACAACATGGGTCAGAGTCAGGGTCAGAGGTGGGCAAAATGTAAGGAAAGGGGACAGATAGTCAGGGAGAGTGCTGGACCACAACCTGATGATCAGCTGGGTAGAGTGCAAGAGTCAGCGATTCTCCAGGGATGACCAATCCAGAGTGGAGCAAAGAACACAGTGGTGCATGTGAAGTAGACAACTCAGAGCAAAGCGACAGACATCATGCTAAGGGCAGTCCAACCTGGACAGTGTGAATTTAAGAGCTGCACTACGGTCTAGGCAATGTTGACAATCTAACTGAAGACAGAGATGATCATCCAATGGACCACCTCACATCTGGCAGCAGCTAGGAGACCAACCTTGTTGTGGTGGAGAGCACCAAGCTTTGGGAGGAGGTGTGAGGAAATGAATTTGGTGTGGATGGAGAAGTCAAGAGACTGATCTAACCAGACCCCTATAATTATCAGAAGAACACTATTGGGGCTGCATCACTCCCCAGATAGGTAATAAAATATATCGCTTCATTTTCAAACACATTTCTAGGCCAACTATACACGCCATCAATGTTTTGGGCTTTTTCTACAGTAGGTGCACGCTTGCTTCCTGTCACTCAGATGGCAGCCAGTGGAGGTGGTGAGTGTGGAGGCTGTTATGGTTCTAGTTGGTGGGGTGCCTCCAGAAAAGGTACATGAGGGTCACGGGGACAGAAGATCCTGAATAGGTGTGATGGGGATAGGGTCTGGCCTATGATCGGGGGTTGGGGCCATGAGGCGCACAGGAAATAAGTACTGTTATGATGGATGGGCCATCAGGGGGTGCGGAGCAATAACTAGAGCCACACAGTTAATTATTATAGTATTGGGTGGGTGATCAGAGGTGGGGAGACTACTAGAGCCAGGGATTTCATTATTACAATACCAGTTGGGTGATAGGGGAAACCACTAGAGCCCGGGATACAAGTATTTACAGTACTGGGTGGGCAATCAAAGGGGGACCACTAGAGTCAGGGATATAAATATTACCATACCGGGCAGGGGGCTGGGGGCTGGGGGTAAGGAGCAAAGCTACAAGGGCTGGTTTGGAGAGGTGGTAAATAATGAGATACTAATGACAATTTACAGCCTCTCCAAACCTTTGAATATCAGCCCTGAAGAAGGTGTGTCTATACAATGATATGAAGGGGAGTGGTACTAGTCCATGGTCATTGTTCCTGCACTGTAAATTTTGATGAACCTAATACTTGTTGCACTTTAGAGGTGCGTAATAAAGTAAGCATTTGAAGGAAACTGGCCTGATGTGTTAGCTTTTTCTGCTTTAGCTGAATATGCCAGTACACCTATATGCAAGCACAGTCAGCTGCTTTGCATAGGCACACTGGCATATTTTAGTGCCTTTTGCAAATGGGTTAGCACCTCATTAACTGTACCTTCCAATATGGCACATTTCTCTAATACCCTGCTTTTGAGGCACTAAGCGGTGTTAGTGGTAGTCAGTGAACAGGGTGAAAACAAAAAAGTGACACCAAGGTCTGCAAGTGAAGAAAGGCAAAACCAGAATGGCGCTAAAAGTTTTACCCCTTCCCTGAGGTGCCACAACTTTGGAGCTAGATATATAAGAAAGGGAGTAAAGCTCCCCATAATTCAAAGGCTTTAGCCTGTAGTTCTATGGGAGGGAATAGCTCCTTCCCATAGCCTTCTTAAGCCTCCCAGCAATGCTCGCTCTGCTTAGAGTGAGTCACACTAGTTCGCACTCGCTGGGGGTTCCTGTGCTGCGGGGCTGGTGGCTTGTTTGGTCCTTCTTCTTTTCTGTTCCTCCCATCTGCCTGCCCTTCATGTTCTCCCACCCCATCCCCGTGTTGCCCGGTTCTTTCTTGCCTCTGTCCTTGTCTTTCTGCTGCCAGCTTCTGCTTGCTTCCCTCTCGCTGCCGGGATCTGCCTCCATTCCCCGCACCTTCCTAGGCCGGTGCGTCCACCCGCTGTCCTGCTCATCCTGCCTAGCCTGGACTCATCCCCGCCTGGATCTCCCTCCATGCTGCCTTCCCCACTATCCTGCTCTTCCTGCCTGCCCTGGACTCCTCCCCGCCTGGATCTCCCTCCGTGCTGCCTTCCCCACTCTGCTGCTGAGCCGCTTTCTCCTGTGCTATTCCCTAGTTCTGGCATGGGGGCTACCTGCATTCTTTGGGGCATTTCTTGCTTTTGCTCCCTGCCCACAGGATTCAATTTGGTGCCTCCCTTTCCCGCTCTGGGCACTTTGCACCCAGAGTCAGGGATCCTGATCCTCTTCTCCACTGCCTGAACTAGACGGCACTGAAAGCTTTGACGGCACCACCCACACGTAGAACTTAACTTTTGAATAATTTACATCTTATCCTACCCACTGGACATCATCCCACCGGGTATGCCAATTAACTGTTGATTTATTTTAATACAGCTTGTTTCATGGACTGTAGATCCTTTTTGAGTAATCACACTAATTGTAATGGGCTAACCTGCTGCTGCAGTCTACCTGACATTGGATTTGCTGAATCCAGTATAGAAGACTGGCCATTAGTACCTGTGTACTACTATCATTATCTTGTATCAAGGACTGGGCTGTACTTCTTATTGGTGCTCATTCTTCTGGAAGCTTCATTACGATTGGATGTCTCCCTTACAGCGGCTATGCCTGCTCATGGATTGCATCCTTTTTGGACTCAAAGCTAGAGTCTACCAGCATATCTCTCCTCACTCCGTGCCTGGACGGACAGGCTATATTTTATTCGTACTTAATTATTCTACCTAGCAAACATCCAAAATATGGCTGGCCTGATATGCTTCTTAACACTGTTGCTCCCCCTTTATGTTCTTGTCGCCCCATTGCTCCTAAGTTTTGCAGGCCCACATGCAGGTCTGACCTTCCTTCTGTTCACCGACCTACGTGCAAGTCTATTTACCCTGCCTTACTGACCTACCTTGCTTGCCCAAACAACTATCTTGCCTTACTGAACTGCGTCCAGCTCAACCCCTGATTACTCCATCATTGCGCTCTGCTCCCTGCCATCTGTGTGTTTCCCTTTGCAAGGTCTCAGTGCTCCACATCCCTGCACTCCCTGCTTCCTTGCTTCACCTTGCCTTCCACCATCCCTTGAGATCCATTCAGTTCTCCAGAATACCGCTGCCTGTCTATGTCACCAGCTTACCTGCCTGTTTTCCTTGGTTACTCTTGGGCCTGCAATGCCCAGGCCTTCACTCTACACCCAATCCCCTCCTGGATTTGCTTCATACTCAACCCCATCAACCTGCTTGTCTATACTGGGAATGCTTCTGCCTGTCCGACCTGCCAGCAGTACAGTACTACCTCGTTTCCTCTCTCATACTCATGCACCTATGAAGCCCACTGGAGAATAGCAAGACAGCAAGACTTCTACTCCTGCCTCAGTAATCCACCCTGCCTGTGTATCAGACCCTTATCCTCACCGTATCAGTCATGGATAACACAGTTTACCAAACCCCAGTTTCTTCTTCACCTGCACAGTCCGAATACCCGTGTGCCCTCATTCCTTCCGACCTGCAGTATTTCCATCAGTCATGTTCCATGGCTTTATCCCCATACCAACCATCAGTACTGTACTCCTCAGCCATTCCCTTGGGTTATCAATTACATAGTGTCATGATTCCCTGCTCTACAATGTTCCTGTCAGTCAATTGATATGTACAGCGCCAGTTTATTTCCAGGGCTATGCCACTATACTCCTATTGCTAACAGCCGCCCCTTCGCCAGCCAGGATATCTCATCATGTTTCAGACATTCACCCTACAGTCTAGGATTGGATGTCTTCTGTATGTGATAAGCCCCATTGCTTCCTCGGATCCAGTCTGCAGATGCTCCTTCCTCCAGCCATCATAATTCAACAATCCACCAGCCGATGTGACAACTGGCCAGTTCCTCTCAATTCCAGATGGACTTCCGTGGAGGTTCTGCCTCACTTAGCCCTTCTCGGGCTGACCTACTTGGAGGTCCAGCCTGTCTTGCTAGCCTACGTGGAGGCCTAGCTCAATATTCTCTATCTGTACTATTCCTTAGGCTGACCTACGTGGAGGTCCAGCCGGTCCTACTGGCCTAAGTGGAAGCTTAGCTCAACTCATGTTCCCTACTTCCCTTAGGCTGACCTACGTGGAGGTTCAGCCAGTCCTGCTAGCCTACATGGAGGCTAGCCCGACTCGCACTTATGCTCTTTCCTCAGGCTGACCTACGTGGAGGCTCAGCCAGTCCTGCTAGCCTATGTGGAGGCCTAGCTCGATTCCCATTCACCACTCATACCTCTGGCTGACCTACGTAGCGGTCCAGCCACTCCTGTTAGCCCACGAGGGGGATTAGTATCATTCTATTGCTGCCATCCTCTAACAGACTCATTGTTTACTTGCTCAACCAAGCAAGCAATTATTGTTAGCAGGTGAATGCCTCAGATCCTCTCAGCTGAGGATCCTACTTCTGCTTCTGCTTCCTCTTTCAAGATTAAAAAGGATATTAGTTATCTTCTGTCTTGTAAAGAGTCTTAGCTGTTCGCTTATTATAACCAATCCCCTGAGACGACTTCTCCTTCAAACAACCAGGATTGTCCACTTCAGTGTACTCCAGCCATTCCAAGATGTGATTCTTCTCCCAGTAATTGACCCAACGTGCCTTATGAAACATACCCCACCTTTACACCTATGGATGTTGGACTAAGATTCGCTAACCGGACGTGTTAATGGCTTTCTCCATGAACACTTATTATCAGTACTTCAACTTCAAGATTCTAATAGCAATCACCTCAAGACCTACTCTTCAATCATGACTCGAGATTTGGATTATTCAATTCTTATTCCTTTTATTTCATTTAGGATTACTCTTCTTTAGCATGCCCAGAGGATGGGCAGGTCAGTAGCCATGGCTCCTCGGAGGTTTCCTCCTAAGGGGGGTTTTCCTCTCCTGCATGCCACTGGCCACACTCTCTGGAGTTGGAGGAAGTAATCATCTAGCAATCACTTTTCTTTTTGGGCCTTCCATTTCACCCTCTACTAAGCATCCGGCCAAAGGTGTGATCCAGAGAAAGGCCAAAAACGTTAATTTCTAACAACCACTATAGCTTATTCAGTGCAAAGCATTTAAGTACCAATCATATCCAATCCAGTTCCTATGTACTACAGCCACTGACCTAAGTTCATATCCAAGGCTAACGTATCTAAGCACTAACCATATCATCAAGCTCCTACGTCCTGTAAACACTGTCCTATGTACTGTTCTAGTTCTAATGTAATTAAGCATCAACCATATCATTCAGTTCTAAGTATCACAAGCACTGAGCTATGCACCACACATAGAATTGAAAGGCTTTAGCCTGTAGTTCTATGGGGGAAACAGCTCCTCCCCATAGACTTCTTAAGCCTCCCAACAATTCTTGCTAGCCCTCCATCCTCCCCTGCCTCCTCCTCCTTCTCGGGCACTCATATCTCACCTGGCAGGGCCTTCCATTTCACCCGCGACTAAGCACCTGGCCAAAGGTGGGATACAGAGAAAGGCCAAAAACATCAAGTTCTAACAGCTGCTATAGCTTATTCAGTGCAAAGCATCTAAGCACCAATCATATCCAATCCAGTTCCTATGTACTACAGCCACTGACCTACGTTCATATCCAAGGCTAACGTATCTCTGCACTAACCATATCATCCAGCTCCTACATCCTGTAAGTACTGTCCTATGTACTGTTCTAGCTGCAATGTAATTAAGCATCAACTATATCATTAAGTTCTAAGTATCTCAAGCACTGAGCTATGTACCACACATAGAACTGTGGGTGTGTGAGGTGCAGCCTGCTGCAAAAAAAAAAAAAGTTGCAGCTTCGTCTTTCGCCATTCTTTCCTTGTGATTCTGGGTTCATCTTCTGTACTCACCTTTGTCACATAAACTGGTGTTAGCAAGATGCTAACAGGTTTTCCATGTGCTAAGAGGGTTTGAATATCCTTGCCACTGTATGCAGAGATGGCTCAAAGGGGAAGGGGACTTTAACAGGGCCCTTAAGCTCCCTTAAACATTTTACTGTGTCATTAAACTGTCCAATACCAGCTCTTATTCAGGATGTAGTATGACTAATTTTGTCTCAGTTAGTCCCCCTACTCTTGAAGTCTACAGCTCCTTCCTCCAGTTTGAATGAATGGGCATACTAAATGATGCAGCCCAGCAGTATGTGCTGGGCTTCTTACCCTTAAGAAGACCAATAAATTTGATGAAGGTAGAAGGGCAAGTAGGGATAGTATGAACTTTTATTGATGCACTGAGCCTCCAAGTCCTGCAGAACTTTGGGGTGGGGGAATTGATAGGACAAAAAGCCTAGTAGGGGACTAAAATCTAAAGCTGTGCAGAATGTGAATTTCACTTCCGAAATGCTTGTTGGAATTTCTGGTTTAATTCCGTAGAAGTTCTGAAAAACATTTTTGTAAAAGCCACGGAATAATATTCTGCAAAGTACATAATTCACAAAATTGTATTCAGGGGTCAGTAGAAAATGAATCCAAGGTTTACGTCAATCAATATATACTATTCCATTGATTATGCAAACCGTGGATTACTAATCTGCCATTAAAAAAAAATATATCACTTTTGGAATTTCAAAATTCTGTTTCTGACAGCTTTCTGTGAAAGTTAATGGAATCCCAGTCAAATTGGTAAATCACCAATTATGATTTTTGAAGGTCAGTCACAACTGATCCTTGTTAATCATCAAATGTTACCATATGTTCATTAAGGCAGATTGTGATTTAAGATCATCATCTCAATCATGATTTAATCATCAAACATGTAACTTTTAAAGCACCAACTGATGATTAACGATTATTTTTGTAAGCTTAAATCAGCATGAGGGTTTCTGATGATCTGTAGATGATTAAGAGAATATCATTGATGATCACTGATGATTATAGTAATTCTGTATTTACAACTGTAAGTCACATTAGTAATAAGTTCTGTTACTAATATGAAAATATAAATGACAACTATCAGCAGAAGCACATTAAATCATCTGAAGTTAAGTTTTAATCCCTTTAGGAAGAGTATATGAAATGGAATTGGCAGACTAGGTGGGCTAAGCAGCCCTTATCTACCACCAAAGTCTATGTTTCTCTGTTTCCATGTTATATATAGTATGTACATTTGCATAACTAATTTGCATATTTCTTGCACATTTCAAAAGCATAGTTTATGGACTAATGCAGTGGCCATTTCTATTGTTAAAATATTTTTTCATTGACAGTATTCGTTTTCAGACTGTTAGGAAGGGTTCTGAGCACAAACCAGGTATTTGTAGGAACTCACCACATCTCTTAAGGGAACCACGGAATGGAGCTATATAAACCAATCGGACTCTTCATAATACAAGTTAGAAGTGAGGAGTCAGAGTAAGTATAACTAAAAGCAGTGTGTTTGTATTGAAGATATGTTATAACTAATAATTCCAATGAATATGTCTAATTAGAAGGTAAGATACCTTCCCTAAGTAAAGAAGAAGGATGACATGCTGCTAACTTTTGGAAGACAGAAATCTTGCTTGTAGAGCAGAAAGCAGCTAACTAAAAAAGCTACAATTTTTCTTACTAATTCAACACTTCTATCTCAGCAGGAGTCAGTGCCTGTTGGAATTAAGCAAACAGATACTTTATTAGAAGTAGAGGGGGTCTCATTTAGGGTTAAAAAAAGAAAAAAAGGCAGTGTGTGTTTCTGTGTTGGGAAGGATACTGCATCAACTTACTTTGCTAAATCAGTAGGAGGGGAAATAGGTTAATTGGGGAAGTGGCTTAGGCAGTAGAAAAGCAGGTGACTCCAATTACAGCTTCCTGCTGTTAGCTTTTGCAAGACAGAAATCTTGCTTGTAGAGCAGAAAGCAGCTAACTAAAAAACCTACCATTTTCTTACTAATTTAACAGTTCTATTTCAGCAGGAGTCAGTGCCTTATTAGAAGTAGAGGGGTCTCATTAAGGATTAAACAAAAAGTCAGTGTGTGTTTCTGTGTTGGGGAGGGTACTGTATCAACTTACTTTGCTAAATCAGTAGGAGGGGAGAGAGGTTAATTAGGTGTGTGACTTAGGCAGTAGAAAAGCAGGTGACTCCAATTACAACTTCCTGCTGTTAGCTTTTTGAAGACAGAAATCTTGCTTGTAGAGCAGAAAGCAGCTAACTAAAAAAGCCACCATTTTTCTTACTAATTGCTCTCCATCCCACCCCTCCACCCTCCCACACTAAGCCAGTTCTACTTTTATAGCTACTGAATTTAACTGACAACAGGAACTTTCTGTTTGGCAGTAGAAAGGGAAGGATCATAGAGAAACATTAGTTTTGTCAACCCTGAAGGAAAAAAGTAGCTCTTTCTCTCCCCTAGCTGCTGGTGATCTGACTCTGAACAAGGAAGAAGGGGACTACTGAAGAATACAGTAAGTTGCTGTCCAAGAACAGGAAGGGTGACAGTTGTAAGGAGAGGAGAGAGTAAGCATACAGAGAAACAGGAGAGGGGACACAAAATAAGACATGATGGAAGTGGTGCAGTGCAATGGCTGTGGGGTAGCAGTGTTCCAGGAGACATTCCGGAGGCTGCGATGCTGCCTTGTTTGCAGGCACCTCTCTGGTCTGAGGAAGGAGGTTGCCCATCTCCTGGCTGACCTGCCTATGATTTGTGAAACCTCCTACCCCACCCAGGGACCACCAGAGCCAGTGCCGCAATCTCAGAGGTTGCCAAGAAAGAGGAGTGGCTGGACCAAGGTGGACTCAGGGAGGGAGAGGGTGGTGGAACACATGTGCATCCCTCCAGCTGTACCTCTCCACAATTCATATGCTGTTCTGGTGGATAGTGGTTCCTCTATGGAGGCACCTGCAGTGGAGACCAAGGAGGATGCTGGGAACCTCCACAAAGAAGACCCACAGGAGTGTGGCACAGGACCCCACAGGGGAAGGAAACAACCCTGGTGGGGGACTCAATCATTGGGGGGGTAGAAGTGGGGGAGGAAGGGAAGAGGGAGGTAAGGTGCCATGGCTCGGAGGGACAGGAAGCGAATCCTCAGGATCGTGGGAGCAGCTGCATGAGGGAGGGAGCTGAATATCATTGTCCACCTAGGGACAAATGACCTGGCTAGGAATGGGATCAGAGCAGTGCAAGAGGAGTTTGTAGAGTTGGGGAGGGGCCTTCAACAAGTAGTGCATATGATAACCTTCTTGGAAGAGCTGTCTGTCTATGGCAAGGGTGATGCTAGGGTACTCCACACCATGGAATTCAATGAATGGTTGAAAAACTGGTGTGGAGCTCAGGGTTTTGGCTTCATTGGGGACTGGGGAGCCACCTGGAGGGATGCAGGCCTAAACTGGTGCGATGGTCTGTATCTGTCCGGGGGGAACCAGGATCCTAGGTGACAGGTTTAAATGCTTCATTGGCAAGCATTTAGACTAGCCAAGGAGGGAGGCACTGAAAAGGAACAGGGAAATCCCAGCCCCACCCCCCCCCCACAAAACACAGCAATTAGTGAGGCAAACACCAAGGTAGAGAGGTCATTAGGGAGCTGGACAGAGGTAAATGCAAAAAAAGGCAAAGGCAGTAAGGACAGGGATGGGGCTAACAGGGGTAAGGCCATCAAAAATTGGAGGGTGATGAGTACCGATGCCCATAGTCTGTGTAACAAGCTCCCTGAACTAGTGGCCTTGATGGAAGAGGGATACCTGGATATTGTGGCAGTCACAAAAACATGGTACACTGAGAACCATGACTGGGATGTAAACATACCAGGATACACATTCTACAGAAGGGACAGGGAGGGTGAAAGAGGAGGAGAAGTAGCTCTCTATGTAAGGGAAGGGATCAAAGCAACAGAACTAAAGAGTAAACAGGGAGCAGATGAGGCACTCTGGGTCACCCTTGAGACAGGAACTGGCACCACAATCTGCATGGGGTTGTAAACAGACCCCCATCTCAGGGAGAGGGAATGGACAAGGAAATGATAGAAGGCATACTTAGAATGGCAGAAAAAGGGGAGATATTGTTGATGGGGGACCTGAATATGCCAGATGTAAACTGGAGCACCTTTGCTGCAGGCACATCCAAGAGCAGGGTCATTCTTGATGCCCTACAAGGGGCATGCCTCAGACAGCTAGTACTGGAACCCACTTGGGAGGGAGCAATCTTAGACCTGGTACTCTCAAACAGGGATGGAGAAAGAATCTCGGATTTAGAAGTGGGTAGCCATCTGGGAACAACCTACCACTAAACAGTGTGGTTCACGATAAATACAGCCAGAGGGTCAAGCCATACAAAAGTAAGAGTATTGGAGTTTAGGAGGGCTGACTTTGGGAAAATGAGAGAGTACTTCAGAAAAACACTAGCAAACAGGCAAGAAGGAAGGGTGGAGGAACAACGGGGAGTAATAAAAACAGCCATCACAGAGCCAGGAAGCATTTGTGTAAAGCAAATTAACAAACCACAATGAAGGAAAAAAATGCTATGGTTCTCAAAAGAGGTGTCAGGGAAGGTTAAGGAGAAAAGGATAGCATTCAGGAAATATAAGGAAACACAGAAGGAGCAGGACAGAGAACTTTATCAGTCAGAGCAGAAAGACGCAGGGAAGGCAGTCAGAACAGCAAAGGCCCAAACTGAGGAAAGGCTAGCCAACTCTGTTAAGAAGGGGGGATAAGACCTTTTATAGGTACATCAGGGAGTGAAGAAAGACCAAGGGAGGGATATTGAAGCTTAATAAAGGGGAGGGAATGTGGGCAGAGGGTGACAGTGAAAAAGCAGGGATACTGAATGAATGTTTCTGCTCAATATTCACAAAGGAAGAGGAGGGGGTGGTACCTAAACCAAACAAGAGAAACACTCTGGAGATGGGGGTTGATACCAGTCCATTTACAGAAGAAGGGTTCAGAAAGAACTAGTAAAATTGAAGGTGGACTAAGCAATGGGTCCTGATGGGATTCACCCAAGAATTCTAAAAGAACTAAGGGTAGAACTAGTGACACCGCTGACTACTCTCTTTAACAAATCATGGAGTGATGGGGTGGTACCTAAGGACTGGAGGAGGGTGGATGTGATTCCTCTTCACAAAAGTGGGAGCAGGGCAGAGGCAGGAAACCACAGACCAGCTAGTTTGATGACCTCAGTGGTGGGGAAAATGATGGAATCACTTCTGAAGGAAAGAATTGTTGAGTACCTAGAGGCCAGTGGGGCACAGGACCCGAGGCAGTATGGATTCACAGGGGGAAGGTTGTGTCAGATGAATCTAATAGATTTCTTTGACTGGATGACCAGCGTAATAGACCAGGGAGGGGCTGTGGACATGGCTTACCTAGATTTTAGCAAGGCATTTGATACAGTCCCACACAAAAGATTAATAAACAAGTTAGCCAGCCTTGAAGTGGGTCCCAATGTGGTAGCCCGGATAAAAAATTGGCTGCACAACACGATGCAAAGGGTAGTAGTAAACGGAGTCCACAGTGAAGAAAGGAGGGTTACTAGTAGGGTACCACAGAGTTCAGTACTCGGACCGGTCTTTTTTAATGTCTTTATAAGTGACATTGCAGAGAAACTGGAAGGAAACGTATGTCTCTTTGCAAACGACACAAAGATCTGCAACAGGGTTGATACACTAGATGGAGTGGAAAGGATGAGAAGGGACTTGGCAAGGTTGGAGGAATGGTCAAATGTATGGCAGCTTAGATTCAACTCAAAGAAGTGCAAGGTAATGCACCTGGGAAACAAAAACCCAGGGGAAGAGTACACAATGGGGGCGAGATACTGTCAACAATAAAAATGGAAAGGGACCTGGGGGTAATTATATCAGATGACCTAAAGGTGGGCAAGCAATGTGAGAAGGCAGTAAGGAAGGCTGGGGGGATACTGGGATGCATAAGGAAAGGTATCAACAGTAGAAAACAGGAAGTTGTAATCCCTCTGTACAGACAGTTGATAAGACCCTATCTGGAGTACTGTGTGCAGTTCTGGAGACCCCATCTCCGCAAAGACATAGACAGAGTGGAGGCTGTCCAGAGGAGGGCAACCAAAATGGTGCAGGGTCTGCACCAGAAGACATATGAAGAGACACTAAAGGAGCTTAATATGTATACCCTTGAGGAAAGAAGGGAGGGGTGGACATGATAGAAACTTTCAAGTACCTCAAGGGAATCAACAAAGTCCAAGAGGGTAGTATCTTTCAGAAAAGAGATGTACAAGAACAAGGAGGCACAATCTAAGGATGGGGGCGGCTCAGAGGTAATATGAGGAAGTATTTTTTCACAGAGGGGGTCGTGGATGCATGGAACGGCCTTCCTGAGGAGGTTGTGGAGTCAAGAACAGTGGGGGAATTCAAGAATGCATGGGACAGACATAAGGCAGTCCTAGTGGGGGGGGGGTAGGAGGAAGTAGGCTATTGGTTAACTAGGATCTACAGCTTATCCGTTAGGTAGGAAAATGGGCAGACTAGGTGGGCCAAGCGGTCCTTATCTGCCGTCAAATTCTATGTTTCTATATAACATTATTTTTCCTTTAATTTAGTGTAGTAAACTTAACCATGAAAAATCATGATAATATGAGATTATCATTAAGCATAATTATTATTTCCATAACATTGTGTTTTTTACTGGCAGCCATTTAACATTCAACTTTAATCATAGTTATTCATGATCACAATAATGTTTTTAGGATTTGAATATGATTGATAATTTATTTATTATTTATTTAGCTTTTGTGACCGGGTAAGTACACTAGACAAATCCTGCCTATTTTCAGGCATGACCCGGGGGAGGGGGAATACAGATGAGTGCTAACTGTCAGATTAAACTGTTGGTGGAATTTTTAGTGAATGAGGGAAATTTGGCCAGGACACCAGGGAAATTCCCTTACTCTTTTCCATAAGTACCATGGGATTTTTAACATTCACCTGAACTACCACCAATCCAGGCAGATGGGACCTCGGTTTAACATCTCATCCGAAAGACGGCACCTCAGAAGTGCAGCACCCCACTCATGCTGCACTACAGTGTCAGAACTGGGATATTAGCCCAAGTGCCAGATGTGGGAACTGAACCCACAGCCATGTGATCTCCTGGCCTTAGAGGCGAGTGTGCTGCCTACTGAGCCACTGACACTGCTGCAATCAATCATCATTAAATCATTATCTTTTCAGCTGGGATTGCTGAAAATCCACAGAACTGCAGTGGAAGCAAAATGTAAACATTCTGCACAACTCTGCTAAAACATCTCCATAAGGCATCTTTGGTAATCCTGCTGCCTGAGCCCACTCTTCTTACACTCACAGCACTGAGCTTAGGAGGACTTATGAGACTGGCCTACTGGCCAGCTGAGGTAGAGAGTGGTGGGCTGGCTGGTCACCCACTAGCAGTTGGGGTAGAGGTGGGAGCGGGGTGGTGGAGGACTACCGAGGGGCTGGGGTAGTCCAACAGACACCAGTGAGTTGTCACCCATGTCATCTGCTGTGACAGAGTGGTTCGGGGGGGGGGCACTGCAGTCATTGTATACTACGGGGTGGTCTATTGTTGTGGGTGGAACATAGCAGCTGGGTTGACGGGCACACTAGCTACCAGGGGCAGTGCCTCATACTGCCTTCTTGCGATATGCAGAGCGGCATTAGTTTGAGCATGCTGACATTGTCGACCACAATGTTTTGCCTGTTCTATATTGGGCCGCGATGTTCGGGCAACGATGTGCCTGGCCAGATCCCCCTCTGAATACCTAAGAAGCCCTTAAAGGGGAACAGTCATCACTAAGAGCTCCATACCCAAGTTTGGGGCTAGTCTCCATTTGCACTTTGTGTGCAAAAACGTGATGTTTTTTAACTCACTGTTTACTGTAGTATAGTAGATTGTATCAGACTAATTTTGCTTACTTCCAGGCTAACATTTTCTGTAACTACAAATCCCAGAACCCCTTGTAACTGACATCAGGACAGGACTGCAGCAGTGAGGGATTCAATAGTCTGTGGTGCATGTTACAGCTTTCATAAGATCTGATCAGATGTTTACCAGTTCCACTGTTCTCTAGGGCTAAGTACAGTCCACTATAACTGTACTTAGCCCTGGGAGGACAGTGGGACAAGCAGATAAAAAATCAGAGCTTACACAAACTCTGACACACACTGCAGGCTATTGAATCTTCTCACTGCTGCCTACTGCTCTAATGTCATCAGCAAGGGATTCTGGAATTTGTAGTTCCAGAAAATGTCAGCCAGGAAGTAAGCAAAATTAACCTGAAACAATCTACTATACTACAGTACACAGTAAGTAAAAAAAACATTTGCACACAAAATACGAATTGGGACCAGCCCCACACTTTGGTATGGAGCTGTTAGTGCTGACTGTTCCCCTTTAACTCTGTTCCAGCTGTACTTGAAACCATTTATGTTTTTTTACACTCACCACTTTAGCTGGTAGGCTAATCCATGGTTTAACACCACTCTCTGTATTAAAGAAAAACTTTCTCACTTCCCTCCTGAAACTCCACCATGTCAGCTTCCATGCTTGTGTGTTTGACTCACCACCCCTGCAGGACAGTTCCTTATAGTTTACCTTCATTTCTTTCAAAAGCTTGAAAGTCTCTATCTTATCTCGCCCGTCTCTTCTGGCCTCCAGTAAATAGTAGTACAGTACATATTCAGTGCCATAAGCCATTCTTTGTAGGATCGGTCCTATTGGGCCTTCACTGAAAATGGGTGGGTCCCCGCCCCCCCTTTTTTTATTGCTATATTAGACTCAGAATTTTTCTTTTGCCTCTTTTTTCATCATACAGTACATTGCTGAATTAGTTATTATAGCTTATTAAAATAAATGCTTTTAAATGTGTCAGCTTTAAATATTTTGGCCAAAATTTTGAAATAAAATAAAAACACTCCACCTCCCTACGGCAGTTAATTAGCTGTGCGTGGAGTACAGTGCTCAGTTCTGGAGTGCCCCCTCCCCCACCCAAGGAAGGACAAGGACTGCTTGTAGATGGTCCGTAGAAGGACTATAATAATGATCCATGGAGGGAAAAAAAGACAGTGCACTTAACAGATAAGGATTCTACATGATTTATTACACTGACCAGTGACCCCTACTGTACATATCCATGTCAATCCATGGACAACAGGGGAAGACATAGGAAGAGAGGCTGGGGACTTGGAACATAAACTTTTTTGAGGCCAGTGGCCAGAAATTCAAATTTACCTGGGAGTAAGGGTGTTTGCCCATGCTAACCAGGTTTTGCACTAATCTTTGGGGGTCTGACTCAGACACCCTCCAGTAGCATGAGCAAAACCTGTTAGCACCCATGCATTAAGTAACCACCTCACCCACGCAAATGAGGGGATTATCTCTTGCATAGGAGCGCAACGGCATATTCAGAGGCCTGCACATGTACTAACTGTCACTGGAATGGGCGCAAGTTACTGCCTTTGTAAATCCTGACTTAATGGGGTGCAAAGCCCTGGTGGTAGGCAGAGGTACTGCAGCCAGCCAGCCACCCCCTACCCTCCAACTCCTGCCCATCACATCCAAGCATCTACTGGTGTCCAGTGGAAACTGCCACCCTCAGATCCCTGTCTCCATACGTACAGTAGTTACGTATTCCCTGGTGTCTAGTGGCACCCCCATCCTCCAATCCCCATCCCCATACATAGTCATGTATTCCCCGGTGTCTAGTGGCACCCCCAACCCTCCTATTACTCCTTACCATACTGTGTTTGATAATGCTTGGTGTCTAGTGGCACTCCCAACCTCTGATCATCTGCTGCGGTGTTCCCAAAGCAGCCCCTATTATCTAGTGGCACCCACCACCCTCTGATCACCCACCACAGTGTTCCCAAAGCTGTCCCTCATGTTCCATGCCAAGAACCTCCCACCCTCCAATCACCCACTGTTCTGTTCTCAAAGTGTCCCTGGTGTCCAGTGGCACCCCCATCCTCTGATCACCTGGCCCATACGTGAGTAGTTGTCCCTGATGTCTAGTGGTATGTCCCAGCCACTCAGCACCCATCCTGGTACCTCCCAACACCCCAGTGGCTAGTGGTCTCTCCCACTGCCTGTACCAAAACTAAGTATGCTAGGGGGTAAATCCCCTCCACCCTGTCCCTGCTTGGGGGGCAAGTCAAGGCAGCATGGAGGAGGACGACCAGAGCATTTAGGGATCAGCTGTGAGGCATCATGGGATCTGGAGAGGAAGTCAAAGGCAGAGATTGGAAGGGGGCAACAAAGAGAGAGCAAGAAAATGCTCTGTTAGTGCTGCTTGCCATGGCCACTCCTTCCTACAGTGCTGTTCAGCAAATGGTGAGCACACCAGCTACCTTATCATCAGAAGGGGGCATACCTTTCAACAATCCATATTATGAAGTATTCCACTCATTTCACTACTCAGAAACCCTCTTTCCAGCTGGCCCATTGACATGGTGGTAGTGCTACCACCTGCAATGCTGGTGACCTGGATTTGGAAACGAACATGGGTCATCCGGGGCTGGCTGGGGGGGAAGAGGTTTGAGCATCCCATATGATGCTCTCCTCTGAGGAGACATGCTCCTCCTCCTATGAGGGTGGGAGAGCTGTCACACTATCCCACTACTACTACTGTACCTGTGGATGCATGGGCAGCGGCACAGAACCTGCGGTGTGAGGAGGGAAGGATACCATTAGACACTTGACTGAGACATGCACCAACATGGCTACAGCTTGGACTCTCTGTCCTTCATGCCGGCATCCTGAGGGGGTAGGATTTAGGGGACTAAACAGTAACAAGAGAAAACATATCAAAACCTGAGCCCCCACTATCACTCAGCATGATCCCCGCCTACAAGTTGAAGGAGGAACAGAGCACGGATGGTCCATAATACCGCCACCGAGCCCCACCGACAGTGGGACACACAAAAAACGTACTATAAAATAAAAACCTCTCCCCCACATGCAGAAGGCAATGTTCCTCAGTGACCACTAAGACTTCAAAACAGAAATAATTCAAATATTAATCCGTGATGCTCAGTTAGTAAACATTCTAAACATTAATGTACTGATATGCACAATGTTCTAAGCTTGCAAATTTAATGTTTGATGATATGTCACACATTTTCACCATTTGTCATAGCTTGTTACACATCTGGGCGATGAAAGGCTGTGCTCTATGGGAGGGCCTTGATCATAGTCTGATGACACCAGTTCTAGGCATCTCTTCTCTTCCTGTCACCCAAACCAAGTGAAACCAGTACGGTACCACCACTATTAAACATTCTTATAAACTGAAGGGGAAAAACCCTTTATCTTGATTGGCTGACAGTGCTCAGAACCCAGTTCCTTACATGGTGACAGCACCCGGGTTGAGAACCATTTTGGCAAGCAGGATTACAGTGCAACCACATATTCATTCCTGTTAGAAATGTTTTACAAAAACATTTATAGCAGCCGTGCTTGTTAAGTAAAGAACAGTAAAAATATGAATTGCCCTAACCTCCTAAAAGTACTTCTTGACATTTTTATAGTGCCTCACCCAGCAGACACAACATACAGTGCTAACAGTGACAAATAATACTGTAAGATAACGCTAAGCTACTCACTATTTTTGTTAGTTTTGCCAGCTTCTTGTTTGTAGCTGGCCTTAAATCCTCAGTCCAGATTCTTTCTGTGTGCCTGATCTGACTTTGGCTTGACAGGTTCACCCCCTCCTGCCACATAAACTGACAAGTTCGACAGACCCTCACCCATCACTCCACTGCAGCATTAGTGAAGTCCCCCCCAACAAAAATGACACAGGCTCGCTGGCCCCCCTCACTTAGTAGCTCTCTCAACCACTGCATTATAATTCCCCCCAAATCACCCAGCTGCACACTCCAGCACTGCATTAGTGAACTTTAAGGCACAATTTAAAAATAGAAGAAGAGTCACTTACTGTAACAGTAGGTCTTCAAAAAGATCTCCTCCATTGAGCCATTATGGAACTGTAAGCAGCCAGCTTCAGAACCACCTAAAAAAGTTTGCTAACTGAAGCCATCCACATCGATATGCCTCATTGTCACCTATATAATGTGGGTGCCCTCATCATGACTCAGGTCCCAAAGGAGACAAGCTTGGAAATTCATAGGACTGGCAGGAACTGATGCAACCAGGACCAAACCCGGCACTCTGGAGAGGATATGGAAACCTGAGTAAATATGCCAAATTCAGGCATAAGAGGAGACCCAGCATGTGACAGCAGACAGGATAACCACCCATCACCCAAAAGATGGTGAAGGAGGGAGGGAGAGCTGTGGCTCAATGGAGGAGAGTGTCTCAAAGATCTACTGTTACAGTAAGAAACTATTCCATCTTCTTCAAGAATAACTCCCTCTTTTGGGCCACATAATGGAGCAATTCTCAAGTAGTACCAAAGCACCGAGGGAGGAAGGAAGGCTCTAAGGAGCCTAAGTAAGGAGGCCTTGCAGGACAGTAAGGCCAAATCCAGCATATCTATGAAAGAAAATGTCCAGACTGCAATGTTTATTATACAATGGCAAGAAAAAATCCTGGACTCTGATTGGTCAGTCTTGGGCTGGACCCATGATGTTAATCAGTACAACATCACGGGTCTAGTCTCAGCCTCACTGTGAACCTGCAGATGATTTTTTGGAGGCTGAGCTTTTTATTTCGCATCTCCTCTTAAGAAACAAAAGTATTTTTCCACACTAATAAAAACATTCTTTAAAATTATTTTTTACTTTATATATAACAATGAGCCATTGTATAATAAGAATATCCCTCCATGGTATTGTTTGCTCGGGATAACATCACTCCGTTGTTGATGCATCGGCCTGCGGCCTCGTGCCTAACCACCTGGAGGCATGACGTTATCCCAGCATATACACCCTGTCGGGCAGCATTATTGCTAACTGAATGTACAACAACACTCCAAGGCGGCAGCAGCACAGATGTCAACAGTGGGCACGTTGTGAAAACAAGCCATGGAAGTAGCCATGCCATGGGTGGAGTGAGCGCAGACAGGACCAGGAAGCTGCTTGTCATGTTTCTGGTAGGTGAAAGAAATGCAGCAGGCCAACCATTTGTAAAGGCCCTGCTTCAATATTGGGAAGCCCACCATTCTGGAAAGCCGCAAATAGCGGAGTGGATTTTCCACAATTATCAGTATGATCTAGGTACAAACGCAACATCCTACGGATATCAAGCATATGCCATCGATGTTCCCTACTATCTGTGGGAGTTGAGGAAAAAAATACCAGTAGGTCAGTCGTCTGATTTACTGTTCACTCGGAAATTAAGTTTGGCAGCAAACAAAGATTGGTATGCAAAGTAACCAGATTCTTGTGGAAAAGAATAGAAGGATCCACAACCAGAGCCTGCAATTCAGATATGCTTCAAGAAAATGTCATAGCCACTAGGAACAGTGTCTATCAAGACAGGAAGTGCAATGCAAAAGTAGCAGTAGGCTTGAAGGAAAGTGCAGTAAGGGTCTCCAGAACCAAATCTAAGTCCTACACTGGAACCCGATCATGGGCCGAGGGTGCAAAAGTAGAATACCTGTGAGGAACCTGCATGAAATCTCAAGTTGGGCCACCATCTTGCCATTGGTGAGGGCATGAAAAGCCAACACTGCAACTAAGTGAACCTTAATGAAGGAATACCTGAGGTCCAAATCTGTAAGGGACAGGAGTTAGTCCATCACCAGCCTGACTGGACGTGTAAAGGGATCCAGCTGATGGCCAGCAGACCATATGGTAAAATGTTTCCATTTTTGCAAGTAGGTGTGCCAAGTTGATGACTTCCTAGCCACCAGTAGAACAGCTGCAACTGCTGGGGAAACCCCATAGCAGGAGAGCTCCACTTCCTCAGGAGCCAGGTGTGGAGGTACAAGGATTGAAGATCCAGATGCACCAGAGCACTCTGCTTCTGCAACAGAAATCCTACTCATACAGGGAGTGAGACAGGGGGTTCCACTGCTGATTGTTGAAACAGAGCCAACCAAATTTGTCTGGGCCAGTATGGGCCACCAGAGCCACAGTGGCCAACTTGGCCCTGAAGTTTACAAGAACTCTTTGTGTGAGAAAGAGCAGGTGAAAGGTGTACGTGAACCTCCCTTTCAAAGACAGAGACAATGTATCTTGCCAAAAAACCTCAATGGTCTGGAACAAACAAATGGAAATGTGGCAGTTTTGTGTTATATGGAGACGCAAAAAGGTTGTTCTCTGGGCAAACCCACTTCAGAAAGAGGTTGCCCACAGTGCAGTCCACAAGCTCCTATTCATGGCAGAATTCACAGGACTGACTGAAGCAATTTGCAAGTGCATTAAGGGTGCATAGCAGGAAGATGACCAGCAAGAACATATGTTCCTTGGCCCAGTTCCAGGCTTTTTATCACTCTGTACCGAGAGGATATGAGTGGACTCCAACTTGATGGTTGATGTGGTACATCACAAAAATGTTGTCTGTACGGATCTATAGCAGATGACCCAGAAGGAGGGTAGAGAAGGCCTATGGGCCAAGCAGAACAGTCCTCATCTCAAGAGTATTTCTGCAGAACCGTATCCAAGTGAGTCCACTTGCCCTATGTCCAGAAGTGGCCCAGATGGGCACCCCAGCCTGAACCCGAAGCATCCATCATCATCACCAGAAGACAAGACGGATGGAAAAAGGCGATCCTGTCTCAAGTTGGAGCAGTCCAATCAGCACAGCAGGGAGCAACAAAGCAGAGGGGTCACTTCTATAAGACAGTCCAGCTCATCAGAATGCTGAGTCCAATGAACACAGCGGAACTACTGTGGAGTGCAGTTATTCTAGATGCCCTACAGGGGGCATGCCTTAGACAACTAGTACTGGAGCCCACTCGAGAGGGAGCAATATTAGACTTGATTCTCTCAAATGGAGATGGAGAGAGGATTACAGATGTAGAAGTGGGTAGCCATCTGGGAACTAGCGACCATCGAACAGTATGGTTCACAATAAACACAGCAATAGAGTCAAGCCATACAAAGACAAAAGTACTGGACTTTAGGAGGGCTGACTTTGCCAAAATGGGTGAGTGCTTAAGGAATGCACTAGCAAATGGGCAGGAAGGAGGGGTGGAGAACAATGGGAATAATAAAACTGCCATCACAGAGGTAATGAGCCTTTGTGTGAAGCAAATAAACAAAACAAGACGATGTAAGAAACCACTATGGTTCTCAAAGGAAGTGGCAGTGAAGGTTCAAGAGAAAAGAAAGTATCTGGAAGTACAAGGAATCTAGAAGGAGCAGGACAGAACTGTACTAGCAAAAGCAAAAGGAGGCTGGGAAGACAGTCAGAACAGCAAAGGCCCAAACCGAGGAAAAGATAGCCAACTCAGTTAAGAAGGGGGATAAAACCTTTTATAGGTACATCAGGGAGCGAAGGAAGACCAAGGGAGGGATAGTGAGGCTTAATAAAGGGGAGGGAGGGCAGAGGGAGACTGTGAAAAGGCAGAGATACTAAACAAATATTTTTGCTCAGTATTTACAAAGGAAGAGGGGGAGGTACATAAAACAAACAGTAGTAACACGCTGGATACAGAAGTTGATACCAGCCCATTTACAGAAGAAAGGGTTCTGAAAAGAACTCTTTAAACTGAAGGTGGACAAAGCAATGGGGCCTGATGGATTCATCCCAGAATTCTAAAAGAACTAACGGTAGAACTAGTGACACCACTGACTACCCTTTTTAACAAATCATGGGAGGATGGGGTGGTACCCGAGGACTGGAGGAGGGCAGATGTGATTCCCCTTCACAAAAGTGGGAGCAAGGCAGAAGCAGGAAACTATAGACCTGTTAGTTTAACCTCAGTGATAGGGAAAATGATGGAATCACTTCTAAAGGAAAGAATTGTCTAGTATCTAGAGGCCAGAGGGGCACAGGACCCTAGGCAGCATGGACTACAGCGGGAAGGTCATGCCAGATGAATCTGATAGATTTCTTTGACTGGGTGACCAAAGTAGTAGATCAGGGAGGGGTGTGACATGGCTCACCTAGACTTTAGCAAGGCATTTGACACAGTCCCACACAAAAGATTAATATGCAAGTTTAGCCAGCCTGGGAGGGGTCCCAAGATGACAGCCTGGTAAAAGAATTGGCTGGAGAATAGGACACAGAGAGTAATAGTAAATGGAGTCCACTCAGAAGAAAGGAGGGTTACTAGTAGGGTACCGCAGGGTTCAGTATTAGGACTGGTCCTCCTTAATGTCTTTATAAGCGACATTGCAGAAGGACTGGAAGGAAAAGTATGTCTCTTTGCAGATGACACTAATATCTGCAACAGAGTTGATGCACAGGGTGGGGTGGAAAGGATGAGAAGGGACTTGGCATGGTTAGAGGAATGGTCAAATGTATGGCAGCTTAGATTCAATGCTAAGAAGTGCAGGTAATGCACCTGGGAAACAAAACCCAGGGAAGAGTACACAATGGGGTGAGATACTAACAACAACAAAATGGAAAGGGACCTAGGGTAGTCAATATCAGATGACCTAAAGATGGGCAAGCAATGTGAGAGGGCAGCAAGGAGGGTTGGGGGATACTGGGATGCATAGGAGAGGCATCACCAGTAGAAAACAAGAAGTTATTATCCCTTTGTACAGACAGCTGGTGAGACCCCATCTGAGTACTGTGCAGTTCTGGAGACCCAACTCCTGCAAAGACATAGACAGGATGGGAAGCCGTCCAGAGGAGGGCACTAAATGGCAGGGTCTGCACCGAAGACATAGAAGAGAGACTTAAGGAGCTTAATATGTATAGCCTCGAGGAAAGGAGGGAGAGGGGGACATGATAAAACTTTCAAGTACCTCAAGGGAATCAACAAAGTCCAAGAGGGTAGCATCTTTCAAAAAAATTATTACAGAACAAGAGGGCACAATTTGAAGATAGAGAGGCGGCTCAGAGGTAATTTAAGGAAGTATTTTTTCAGAGAGGTTGTGGATGCATGGAGCGGCCTTCCAGAGGAGGTTGTGAAGTCAAAATCAGTGGTGGAATTCAAGCATGCATGGGATAGTCATAAGGCAGTTCTGGGGGGTGGGGGTAGGAAGAAGTAGGCTGCTGGTTAACTAGGATCTGCAGCTTATCCAGTAGGTAGGGAAATGGGCAGACTGGGTGGGCCAAGCGGTCCTTATCTGCCGTCAAATTCTATGTTTCTATGTTTCTATGGAATCCTTCTGTGGAGCTGTGCCAGTGGGATAGTCACACAATGGCAGTAGCCATGAGGCATACAAGATGTAAAAGGCACCTGGCTAAGACACAGTCACCAAAAGAGACCTGTTGAGCCTGGGCAACCAGCACCACAGCACAGTCCAGGGGAAGGAAAGATTGACCCCAGTCCTGTGCCAGCAGGTCGACGGGTGTAGAAGACCATTAAGGAGGCACGATCTACGGGCTTATTGTCCATGGAAGATGATCCATGCCCAGCATTACTGCAGGCATAGGGAACATCTGCATCATCTATGACATCAACAGCAGTAACTCAGATGGTGTTGACAAGGTCAGTGTCAGCAACTGAGCCAAAAGCAAAAGCTTCTGAAATAACTCAGACATTGTCAAAACCTTCATGTTGTGAGCTAGACCCAAGCAGTAAATGCACACAGAGTGGCCACTGCCTTTGTAAACCTTAACTTCATGGCAGCAATGATGTCAGAACAACAGTTTCTTTGCTTTCGATGGCGGCATAAGAGATTTAGGTTTTTAAAATAACAAAGAAGTAGCAGCATTAGTGATACTTGCAAGGTTTGACAGTATTGTTCAGCAGAGGTGGAATGATGAGCAGTTGATGTTGGGAGAAAGAACTGAGGCATAATGAAGCCTTCCATTATATATAGGCAAAGAAGAAGCCAGAAGGGGAAGGAAGGAAACATATTCAATTCAGTGCTTTAAAGTAACTGGTAATTGCTATTTTTCTTTTAAACTTAGATTGTGGGCTTTTAGTGACACTGTACTGTCTTTACTTATAATTGTTTTTGGGCTGTTGAAAATTTAAAACATAGTGGTGGTGTAATTCTGTGCTGTCTTTAATTGCTGCAAATTTTGCCCCACCCTCCCCCCTTTCCAACTCTTAATTATATGCCCTGTTAAATCTGATTGACAGGAGCTAAACACAGAGTATAGTAAGGGTGTAGAAGTAGGAGAGGCATAAGAGGAAAGAAGCCCACCCTCAACCACGACAAGTGTTTTGACTCATTCATTTATTTATTGGTTTCTTTTAGAAAATTATCTGAGGATCAGTGGCAGGATTTTTAGGAAGTAAATTAATAAAAAGGGAACTAGGAGAGCTTCAGTAGCAGACAAGTAGTGAAATTGCAGTATAATGTGGGGAGTGGTGCAATGCAGTGGTTGTGGGGCAGCCATATTCAGGCAGACCTTCTGGACACTGAGGTGCTGCCCTATCTGCATGCATCTCTCTGGACTGCGGGATGAGGCAGCCAGACTCAGAGCGGAAGTAAACTGGGTCAGGAGTACCATCACCTCTATCCAGAGACCACCCAGTCCAATGCAACTGCCTCAAAGGATGCAGAGAATGAGGAGCACTTGGATGACAGTGGGCTCAGGGAGGTTGAAACAGTCAGGTGAGGCACATCCCAGATCCTATTCACTCAAGAACTCCTATGCCACACTGGCAAGTGAGACAACAAATAAGAGGTACCCAGAGAAGTGGAAGGAAAGGATGTGGAGGTTAGCCAAGGAGGTGACCTCAGCGAGGAAAGCAGTGGACCCCAGAGGAGGAGGAAGTGAATCCTGGTGGGGGACTCCATCATAAGAGGGATCCAGCTAGGAACACAGGAGGGGGAGGACAGGGAGGTGAGGTGCCTACCAGGTGCCATGGCATGGAGGGATGGAAGGAAGATCCTGGGGATCACTGGGAAGGCAAGACAGGAGGGTGAGCTGGATGTCATTATCCACCTAGGTACTAATGACCTGGCAAATGGGGAGCCAAAGGAAGTTCAGGAATAGTTTAGGAAGTGGGAGGGTCTCAAGCAGTAGCTATTTCTGTCACTTTCTCCAGTACCACTACCTCGAGAGGCAAGGGAGAGCATGAGTGCATGCAGGAACTTTAACTCATGGTTGAAGAACTGGTGCTGTGAGAGAAGGGTTTGGATTCATTGGAGACTGGGGACCCACCTGGAGGGATGGAGGTTTGTTCAAGCCTGGCGGCCTGCATCCATCCTGGGGGAATCAAGCACTCAATGATAAGTTTAAATGCTACATTGACAAGCATTTAAACCATAGCAAAGGGTAGCGCAGGCCAGCAAGGAGGGTACCCTACTTGCTCACCCCCACAGCTAGCAGTGGAACCAGTGAAACAGAGGAGTGACTATCTCTGCAAAGCAGTGTGCAAAAGATGGAGATTAGTGCCCAAGAGGTGGATAGGCAGAAAAGGGGCACAATTCAGCAGAAGGGCAGACAGCAAGGAGAACCAGGGATAAAGGACAACCAAGGAAGGGCTGAGTAGAACAGTGAAACAGTCTAGGGAGGTCAAATAATGGAAAGCCATGTGTGCAAATGCCAGGAGCCTTAGCAACAGATGGAAGATCTGAGGCTGTCATGGTGCAGTCAGACCTGGACATTGTGGCCATCACTGAAACCTGGTGTAATGATAACCACGACTGGGAGATGGCCATACCTGGCTACAACATATTCAGAAGAGACAGAGCAGGCAGGAAGGAGGAGGAGGGTGGCACTGTATGTAAAAATGACATAAGGCCCACAGAGATCCAGGAGGAACAAAATGGGGGAGAGATACTGTGGGTTAAGCTGGAAAGGAAAATGGGAACAGCCATCCGCACAGGTGTGGTCTATAGACCACCAGCCCAGGAGGAAGAAATAGATAGGGAGCTGATGCTAGCCATCCAAAGGATGGCAGACTAGAAGTGAGGTAGTACTGGTTGGAGACTTCAATATTCCAGGCGTGGACTGGAGCATCCCAGCAGTAGCATCAACTAGGAGCAGATTTATCCTGGACTCCTTCAGGGTGCCTTCCTCAAGCAACTGGTCATGGAACCAACTCGGCAGAAGGCAATACTGGACCTTGTGCTCACAAACAGGGACAGTGTGATGGGGGTAACAGTGGGGAGCACCTGGGGAACAGTGACCACCAGTCATTGTGGTTTGAAATCACAAGAAGCAGAACCAAACCACACAAACACACGTATCCTGGATTTTAGGGGCAGACTTTGGGAAAATGGGAGATACTTGAAAGAGGCATTAAGGGGAATGGGACAGGAATCAGGGTTGAGGAACAGTGGGCAGTATTTAAAATGGGGATTACAAGAACAACAGAATTATGCATTAAGCAGGTTAGCAAGAAGAAAAGGAAGAGGAGACCATTATGGTTTTCCAAAGAGGTAGCAAAGAAAGTGAAAGCCAAAAAGATTGCATTCAGGCAATACAAAAAGACACAGGCAGAAGGGGATAGGGAGAAGTACCAGGAGAAGCAAAGGGAGGTCAGTAAGGGAAGCCAAAGCTCAGACAGAAGAACACATTGCAAAATCAGTGGGTAGAGGGGACAAAACCTTTTACAGGTACATAAGTGAAAAAAGAAAGACAAAGGGAGGGATAGTGAGACTGAAGGGGGAGGATGGGGGCCGCGTGGAGGATGACAACAGTAAAGCTGACATATTGAACAGGTATTTCTGCTCAGTCTTTACTGAGGGAGGGAGGTAATGGGTCTGAAGGGAGTACAAGGGTGAAATGGTGCAGAAATGGACACAAGTCCTTTACCGAAAGAGTCCTGAAGGAACTGGAAGTAATAAGAGTTGATAAAGCACGGGGCCAGATGGGGTGCAAATTCCCCAGGGTCCTTAAAGAACTAAGAGAGGTGGTGGCTGAAACTCTGCCATCCTGTTTAGCCGATCACTGGAAACAGGGAGGTACCCAAAGACTGGAGGACAGCAGATGTAGTCCCCTTATACAAAAGGGAACAAAGAGGAAGCAGGGAACTACAGACCAGTCAGCCTCACCCCCGGTAGTGGGAAAGATCATGGAAGCACTACTGAAGGAGAGATTGGTGGAACATCTGGTTGTCAATGGACTCACAGAACCCAAGGCAGCATGGTTTCACCAGGGGAGGTCACGTCAGACCAACCTCATTGAATTTTTGACTGGGTGACTAGAGAGGTGGATCAGGGATAGCAGTGGACATGGCCTATCTGGACTTCAGCAAGGGCCTTTGACACTGCCATGAAGACTATTACACAAACGGGGAATATGGGCGTGGGCAGGACAGTAGTGTGGTGGATAGGTAACTGGCTGGGTGGCAGGACACAGAGGGTGGTGGTAAATGGCTGTCACTCCACAGAGGAAGAGTGACCAGTGGGGTACCACAGGGATCAGTGCTTGGACCGTTCCTATTTAACATCTTCATCAGTGACATTGCACAGGACCTAGAACACAGAATTTCACTGTTGCTGATGACACAAAGCTCTGTAACAGAGTAGACACACCAGAGGGTGTAGACAGAATGAGAAGGACCTGCAGAAACTTGAAGAATGGTCAGGGGTTTGGCAGTTGAAATCAGTACAAAGAAGTGCAAGATAATGCATATGGGGCACAAAAACCTGGCACAATATATCAGTTGGGGGTGGAGGATATAGCATGCACCAAGCAGGAAAGGGATCTTGGGATTATCATCCTGATGAGCTCAAGGTAGGGAAACAGTGCGACAAGGCAGCAGGTAAAGCAAATAGGATGCTGGGATGTATAGGCAGGGGCATCACCAGCAGGAAAAGGAAGGTCATAATTCCGCTGTACAAGACACTAGTGAGGCCCCACCTGGAGTACAGTGTACAGTTCTGGAGACCATACCTACGTAAGGACATGGACAGGGTAGAGAAGGTTCAGAGGAGGGCAACAAAGATGGTGCATGGATTGCATCACAAGTCCTATGAAGACAGGTTGAAGGAACTGAACATGTACTCCCTGGAGGAGAGGAGGGAGAGAGGGGATATGATAGAGACATACAAGTATCTCACAGGGAGGAACAGAGTGCAGGAATACACTATTTTTAAGCGAAAAAGATGTTCCAGGACTAGAGGGCATAGGGATGAAGTTGGAGGGAGGACGATTCAGAGGAAACATGAGGAAGAATTTCTTCACAGAACGGGTGGTGGACAAGTGGAACACCCTGCCAGAGGAAGTGGTGGGGGCTGAAACAATCACGGATTTAGAATGCATGGGATGAGAACATAAGGAATTCTGGAGGTCAGGGGTAAGGGGCAACAGACTTCTAAGAAAACATAAACTGAACTTACAAGCTCAAATGGGCAGACTGGGTGGGCCATAGGCCCTTATCTGCCGACACTATCTATGTATCTATGTATCTATGATGAAGCACATTGACTTGGGCTGCCCCAGCTAGCAACATTTTCTGGGTGGTCCTGATGCCAACGGTTTGTAGTTCCAGGATGTGGCTCAAGGGAGGAAGACATCCTTGAAGAAGACTGCTCTTTTTCGCAACTGGCACCACTCAAAATGCTTCTTGCTTACCCGCTCATGGTCTCCAATGCAGCATGCAGGATGCTTGCTTTGCCGCACAATAAAAAACAGCTGTATCACTCTGTCTCACTCGTTGTCACATAATGACCACATTCTGTCTGTCACTAAATGAGGCAAAACCTACTGTACTAAAACAGGGCACCCACAATACTAAACCACATTCTCTTTCTCTCACTTACAAGGCAAACATAAACAGTCCACCAGAAAACCAAGTTAAACAAAGACAAAATTTAAAAAAGCAAATAAAGCCATGATCATAAAACCATGTCACACAGTGGTACAAACCTTCAAAACAGACAATTTTTTTTCTTACTGAAAAACACGAAAAAGTGTGTGTTTTGTTATATGTATTCAGGAGGATTTAATAAAATTCCTTACGTTACCCATTTTTATAAGAGCAATGAGACACTCCAAGGTGGTAATTGTCATGGGTAAATACACTTCCAGGTGCTGAAGGCACTCAGTGCAAGCTCTTCATGACTCACTACACACCTGTGTGTGCGTTAACCCCTGACAACCAGCACCCCGTCACATCTTATTGTTGCTAGAGATGTGCAAAATTCCAAAATTTCGTTATGCGAAATATTTTGCAAAATTTGCACATTTGTGAAATATTTCATGGGTGCGAAATGCGAAATTTCACCCATGTAATGTTAAAATTCCACCTGCGAGTGTATGAAATTTAGCAGTTTTGAGTGAAATTGTGCATTTCACAATGAAATTCCATGTTCCATGGGCAGAATTTTACACCCGGCAAAAAATTTCACAGAATAGCTGAATTTCATGAAATGTTTTGTGCTGCAAAATTGCCGATTTCACAACAATTTCACATCTCTAATTGCTCGTCTTGCCTAAAATGAAGTATAGCGATGTACAGTTGCTCACATTTACATTACTAGCTGTTTCTTGAGTTTTGCTTTGACAAAAATGGTCCATTCACAGAATGTAAGATCCAGTCTAAACAGTCAAACGTGCTCATGATCAAGCAGACATCCTAGCCATGCCTTGATAAAACACATAAGAGTACCTCAGTAATTACCTCTCCATATGAGTCTCAATTATAAGTCCAAGAACTAGAAAAGGAGTCATTGTCCTGTGCTCTTCTGTCCCACGATGATACCCTACCCTAAACTAAAGCAAATTTCTATCTTTGAAACTTTCTCTCTACCATTCATTACACGTCACAACTTGCTTATTTATGGTAGTTAATGAACAATTTTTTCTTTCTATGGCAGGATGCTTCCAGCTGCTCATAACCAGCACTGCAAACAGAGCCACCAAGTGGAACCAGCCAGTCTCCATCAGCTCCACAGTAAAGCACTGGAATGCCCCTTTCATCATCGTTTTTTCACACAGGAATGCTGAACTTTAACTAAGCAGGATGAATCAGTCCTTGGAATTGTGTCAGGGAACATTGCCAAGTTACGGAAGATGAAAGGATACTTCTTGTAGTAAGGATGGGCAGACACAGGAGCAATATATTACAAGCCCCATTGTCCTGGAAGACAAAGCAGACTCCCTTTTTGCTGATTGGCCTTACCTCATGAACCTTGAATTCAGCTTAAGAATTGGTTTTCGACATCCAGTTGAGTGAACCTCTCATTATCTGCAGTGGTGTCTGTTTTCGCGTATGGGCTACTTGACTCTGTGAGGCTTATATGCTGCCATGTATCATCTTCCTGATGAGTTGAGGAAGATGGGCAGACAATCAATAATTGGTGTGGTGGTAGTGGAAAGTGGCAGCTCAGCCCTGCACTGGAGCTTGAGGTTGTTGGCTCTTTTCCGTGGCACAGCTGTGGTTTGACTTTTGCTCTCTCCCTCCCTCCTGTCATCTTCCATATCCATAACGCACATGCAATACCAGTCTGAGGTTCATAGCTACAGTACTCCCACCCCAGTGATCCCCACTTTAACCCAATGCAAGGAGAATGATGCGACAGATGACAAGGCTGTTTCACTAAGGATGAGTTCAGTGAAAAATGCTGCTGTGTCCCACGGCTGCCACATTATGCTGTCTATCCTGTTGTTCTCTCACAACAAAATGGTGAAAGGCACCAATCACTAGGTTCATACTCCACTTCTCCAGGCCAGCCGCTACATAATGCACAGCAAATCAGTGTGACTGTGCATATCTCTTCCTGTCTCCTCCTAATTCATGTGCTGGGGCCATTGAGTTCCATCAACATTGGTGGTGGGTGGCTTTGGGGCCATGAACAGAGGGTCGGAGTGGTACAGCAGGCAGAAGGTGTGAGCAAAAGGTTGTTTTTGCCTACACTGTGGGACCATGAGCAGAATTAAGGCTGGGAGAGTTCTCAGTGGGACAGAATTTTTTTCTGATGTGGCAGGATCAGGAACAGATATTAAGGGTGGAAGAGCTCTTAGAGGGAGGGAGGGAGTGGGAGTGTATTTTGTTTATAACATGGCAAGACTAGGAACAGAGGGTATGGTTGGGAGAGTTCTCAGAGGAAGGGAGCAGAAGCTTGTTTTTTTTTTCTGACAGTGCGATTAGGAAAAGAGAAGTAGGGTGGGAGAGCTCTCAGAGAGAGAGAGCATGAGTTTTTTCTTGCCATGGGGGGTCAGGAACAGAGGGTAGGGGTGTGAGAACTAGAAGAGGGAAGACACAGAAAGTTTCTGTCTCATATGCAGTGGGGAAGGAACATAGGATAGAAGTGGGAGAGCTATTGAAAGGTTGGGTCAGGCGGGAGGGAGGATGCTGCTTTTCTAGCTGAGGTCATATGAAAGGATGCAGCCACACTGTGATAGGTGCAGCTGCATCCTTCCAGATGTGAGAAGTTTCTGCCCATCAGCTAGTACAGGACTGTCAGCAGCAGCCCTGTCAGGACTGGATGTTTCTCACACACCTCTTGCAAGCTCACCTACATTGGCCGCTTACAGCACGTACCTCCCCAGCCCCTACACTACCGGAGCGGCACCAATATATTTGCTTTGTGCATGTATGCAAACAAACATAAAAAGGGTTGTTAAAGAGACCCAGGTAACTAAAGCATTAACCAGTGAGCCTAACTTCAATTATGGAAAAATACAGGTGACGATTATGAATGATCAAATTATGAAGCATCAGGGTGGCTAAGAGACTTGCTCAAGGTCACACAATGTATAAGTTGCTCTGGCAGAATTTGAACCTGGGTCTCTAGGTTCACTTGCCTGTGCTCTAGCCATTACACCACCATGCCCTCTTTGAATCCTGAAAAATAAATCATGTTTAATGTGGAAAAGCTTGACATATTTTCAAAGAAAGCAGCTCTAGTGGGCGGCCTTCTTTTCTAAAGGGATTGGAAACCCATAGCACACTGCCTTAATCTTTAGAAATCTTCACAGATAATCCCATTAAACTCTTCCTTGCTGGCTAACAAAACATAGTGTGTTAATACACAGGCATGCAGGACACTCTGACTTCCCTTGAAAGAGGTTAATTTACGCATGCATCCTTAAATGATTGGCTGGAACTGTTCACATGACCTGATCCTTGTACCCAGCTTGGGAGTCACATAGGATTAATGATGACATCGAGTTATCAGCCATTGCTAACGGAGACTGAACCACACTGTTAATTAGTTTCAGCAAGCCAGGCTTTAATCTAGCAGGTGAATTTAGCTAATCAGGATTTAAAAAGGAGCTAGTCAATGGAGGACATCCTTTCAAGATATGTTTGCCATTTTCTTTTTTCTTAAACTTCAAGTTTATTAAAAATGGCAAGAGGCATAGTACACATATATAATTATAGAATGTAGCAGTACAAAATTATAAGAACAAAAACAAGGCACTGCATCTGCATGTGGTCTGAGAACAAAACAAAATGGTAATATTAAATGCACGCTGAAAAGTGTGTTAAAATCAACATTTTGACCTTGGGTCTTCTTCAGGAAATATCTAAAAGAGAAATAAGCAAAGTTAGTGTAGAGGAGAGGGGAAAAACCAGTATAAAAATACCTTGATAGTTCTACTGAGTAAACTGCTGTACACTATTAGATAGTGTCAGCCTATCATTCACCATGTGAAAATAAAGGTTGTGCCTTGCCTTGTTTCTAACCATTAAAGAGAAAAAAAAACAGTCTACCCAAGTTTAACAGATTAAATGGTTTGTCTATGACCTAACTGTGCAGAATTGATTCCTTATAGTTGGTAAGAAGCATGTTTGACATTTCCAAGTGGAACAGAACAGAAGCAGTATCCTTTTAAACAGAGGGCATTTC
Source organism: Neoceratodus forsteri (assembly GCA_016271365.2). Taxonomy (NCBI): domain Eukaryota; kingdom Metazoa; phylum Chordata; order Ceratodontiformes; family Ceratodontidae; genus Neoceratodus; species Neoceratodus forsteri. The sequence goes on along the minus strand of CM028136.1, from coordinate 946,161,374 downwards.
CTCTGCCGCAGTATTCAAATGTATAAGCTGCACAAAGGCTTTAAAGCAGCTCTATTTGTTAGCAGAAAATAAAATGTCATCATATAGTCTTTTAATAGTAATTATTTTCTGGCAAAAATATCAATATTATATCAGTTTTTTTCTTTCACTGCATTTCACTCCTTGACTTAATTTGAACCTGGATCTCCAGGTTCTGAAGACTGTGCTCTAGCCATTACACCACCATGCCCCCTTTGAGTCCTGAAAAAAAAATCATATTTAATGTAGCAAGCCTGACAGTTTCTGGGATACCCCACCTGGAGTACTGTGCCTGGTTTGGAGTCCACATCTCAGGAAGGACATAGACAGGGTGGAGGCAGTCCAGAGGAGGGTAATTAAAATGGTGCAGGGGCTGCATCAAAAGCCCTATGAGGAGAAACTGAGGGATCTCAACATGTACACCCTTGGAAGAGAGGAGAGCAAGAGGGGACATGATAGAGACCTACAAGTACTTCACAGGGGTGAACAGGGTGCAAGAGTGGTGTATCTTTCAAATGAGATGGTGCACCAGGACCAGAAGGCATGTGACGAAGCTAAAGGGGTGGAGAGTTTAAGAGGGATGTGAGGAAATACTACTTCACTGAAAGAGTGGTGAATGCCTAAAACAGACTGTCAGTGGAAGTGGTGGAGGTGAAAACAGTAGGGGGCTTCAAGCATACATGAGATAGACATAAGGAAATATTCGTGAATGGGCAGGGAGGAAGGAGGGTCGCCGGAGACCAGTTAGGGTCTGCAGAGACAAACTAGGCATGGACCATCTGGGCAGACTGGGTAGGCCGAGCAGTCCCTTTCTGTTGACAAATCCTATGTTTCTGAAAGAAAAAAATAATGTTTAATACAGGATAGCTTGACAGTTTCTAGAAGAAAGCTGCTCTAATGGGCGGCTTTCTTTTGAAATTTTTAAAAGTAACTTCCCTCTGGCTAAGCCCAGTATGAATAAATTAAGCATAAACATTTTTGTGGTGTTGTTTACCATCAGAAACATATACTAGCACCCTCCTCATACATTCACAGTATGACTCCAGTTATGTAAAGTCAAAAAGTAACCTCGAAGGGATTTTTAAAAATTGCTAGTGGCGGCCATCTTTAATGACTTAAGTCATTAATTATAAACATTAGTAAGAAAATCAGTTTTACAACATCTGAGAGAAATAAAAAATATATTGAAGTGAATTGTTTATATCAGAAATACATAATTGCTATAAAAAATTATATAATGAAATTTTTGATAATTAACAGGTACTGCTGTTTTAGAGCAAGTATCCAGTTCGATGTATAATTTCACAGACATTCCCAACACAACAGTTACAATTTACTGAGAATATCATTATTTCTGTTTCGTGTGTCTTTCTCAGGTTTTGCAGGATGTTTGTCAACTGATTCTTCAGGTGTGCATAAAAAGCTTTAATGAAGTTTTTTTTATTTTTATTTTTACTTTCATAGTACACTTGTTAGGAAATCACCGTGCTCACCATGTCTTTTCAGTGGCTCAGTAGATAGCTTGACCCCTTCTGGGGTTGGAAGGCTGGAAGGGCATCAGTTCTAGCCCCATGCCAGGTAATACCCATAACTGACACTGTAGTGCAGTAAGAGGGGGGTGCCACACTGTTAAGGTGCCGTCCCACTCCCTTGCACAAGATGTTAAACAGAGGTCCGTTCTGCCCATCTCTGGTCACTGTCCAGGTGGATGGCACTTCTCAAAAAATAGTAGGGACGTTTCTCCGGTGTCATAGACAACATTCCCCCTACAAATAAAATAGGCCCATGTAATCTACCCATTGGACACAAACTGTCTCACACAACATGACAACATACTGTGATGTCACAAACATGGCAGTTGTGAAGTCAGTTTGTGTGCAGTCAGATATTTTTGAAATTGACAGTGGAATACATTCTCATTAATGTGAAATATTTAACAGACTGATAATGGGATGATGCTAGAAACCTAGGAAACATTCAAGTTAAATGCAGTTATTATGAACATAATGGATTTAAACTAGTGCTCTGCATGGAGCGAATTTTTGGTATCTGTATTTGTGTCTCTGGTATGTTATTTATCTGTATTTTATCTATGTCTCTGATATTTGTATCTGTACTCCGAGGGTTTATTTGTGTCATGCTATTGTATTTGCAATGTATCTGGTCCTCTGGTATTTGAATCTGTATTTGTGTCTGTGGTATTTTTGTATCCTGTGTCTGTATCTGCAGCTGAATTGTGTCTCTGGTATTTGAACTGGTATCTGTATTTGTGCCTCTTGTAGTTATATCTGTATTTGTGCATCTGATATTTGCATATGTGTCCTGGGTATTTGTGTCTCTGGTATATGTGTTTGTGTTTGTGTCTTTGGCATTTGTATCTCTGTCTCTGCTATGTGTGTGTGTGTGTCTATGCCTCTGCTACAGTATTTGTAATTGTGTCTCAGGTATTTGTATCAGTGTCACTGGTATTCATGTTTGTTTCACTGATATTTGTGTTTGTATCGCTAGTATTTGTATCTCTGGTATTTGTATTTGTTTCTGTATTTGTATCTCTGGAATTTGTATTTGTATCTCTTATATTTGTATTTGTATCTCTGGAATTTGTAGTTGTGTCTCTTGTATTTGTATTTGTGTCTGTAGGGCAGGATTCACAAAAGAGATGTGCCAGGCACAAGTGAGATGTGCCGGCACAAAGTGGATGCGCCCACCAAACGGCGAGCGCTTCACAAAGGGATGCGCCATGGGATGTGCCATGAGCAACCCCACTGTGAATCATGCAGAAAGGGTAGGGTGCAAATGAAGATGCAACAGCACATCTGGGATGCAGAAAACCACTCAGGGGAGCAACACAGTGAATACGGAGCAAGCCAGCAAGGCATGTAGGAGCAACAGGGGACAAGGGACAAAGGAGAGAGGAACACAAGACCAATGGGACACACCAGAGAGGCCAAGGGCACAACAGTGGCAAAAACAGCCACAAAACTGAGACAGGGAACAGAGAACAACACACAGAGGCCCAGGCCACAACCCACACAGGTCCATGGCAGGCACACAGAACAAGCACACTGTAGCTGGCATGGGGCCACACAACAGCGTGCAGATGCAAGGAGCAAGGTGGAGGCCGCTGGACAAGGCCAACAGCACATGTGGCCAAGACTGTGACCATGTGGGGGGGACACACAGGGTGACACCATGCCAAACAGTGGCCAGCACACCATACCACCACAGTGCCACACAGCCAGGCCACATCCCCAACCACAGGACACTGCACACAGGGCCACAGAGCAATAGTGCAGCAGTGCAAATTATGCAGGCCACAAGCAGCGTGGACACACAGACCAGGAGCAGGGACATGAGCAGCAGGGCTTGAGACCCACGCACATGCCATAGGCAACAGTGGGGCCACATGGAGGGGGGGTTGCAGGGGGGGGAAGGAGATCATACATAGCTGGGGACACCCAGGACCATGACAGTAAGGGGACAGTACACAAACCCAGGAATACGGAACAGTGAATGACCACAGACACCATGTCAGAGAATCAAAAGATTTATATGAATAACAAAATGAACAGTTAACATTGTAAACAGAAGAAACTGCAAAAGCTATGTACACAGATCAATCCAAAAGGGAAGGGGTGTGAGGGACTATATACACGTACAGGTGAGCAAAGGGGAGAGAGGAGCAACATAGGTAGATGGTAGGAGGTGTGGAAACAGTGGGCTATATACAACTGGGAAAGGCCTGCACAAGGAAGGGGGCTACAGGCATGGCCGCTCACCTCTATGCCACAGCCCCACATGGCCATGTGCCAGCAGGAGACAGAAGACGACCCCTATGGTGCGATACAGGCACCCCAGCATCTGGTGGATGTGCTTGAGTGATGCCTGGATGGCCTATTCAATCCTTCTGTCCAGGTCCTGCAGCTGGTCCAAGGCACCTCCACCTCCAGTCGTTGCATGATGATCCTGAGGACCTACAGCAAGGACACAGAAAACACATACTAAGGACCATGGCAGACACACAACCCCCACTGAGCAGTAGCCCACCCCACCCCACCAGACAGACAATGCACACAGAAGGTCACCACCTACCTGTTCTCAGATGGCCATCATGTCAATCTCCAGCTGCAGCCCCCTGAATCCTCACCTCAGTGGTCTCCATGGCCCACCACCTGGCCTCCAGCCCTGCAAGACACAAAAGACAGCTACCATCATGCCGTCATGAGTAGACACATCATTGCACAAACCCACCCCCAACACCAGTGTGGGCATGCAGTGTTGGTGTACACAGCCAGTGCAACACCAGTGACCGGCCATGCAGTCCACAGCTGCACACAGCAGCCACGCCAGAACTCCCAAAGTGCCCTGCCATGGATATGCACAGCACACGGTTGTCCCACCCCATGTGTCACACACAGTGTACCTGTCCCACATACACCACTGCAGAGAGCCCACCCATGTCACATGCATGACAGGACATCCATGTGTGCGTATTATGGAGTGCCCATGTGAGTGTGATGTTGTGTTGTGATGTGACCCATCCCCACCTCACATGTGCCTGTACTGCACATGTACGTGCGCAACCTACCTGGTCTTGGAAGTGCACCCCTGCGTGCACGCTCATGCAGCCACCGAAGACGGCCCCTGTCCCTCCGACCAAGGTTACTATAACGGTGCCTGCACTGTTCCTCGGTGCGGGGAACCCCTGTGCACCGCACCAGCCACCTGTGGTCCTCACTCCCAAACAGCTGTCCCTCCACATGCAGCACCAGGCCACCAGGTGGAGCAGCTCCAACTCAGACCAATTCAAGGCCCTTGGTCCAGTCCTCCCTGCTCTAGGCATCCCCACACCAGTAACAGCATACTGTTGCAATCACTGTATATGCAGCTGAAATGCAAAATGGTGCCACATGCGCCACTAGGCCACATGCAGGGCACCGCGTACAGTGGCGTGAAGCATGATTAGTCTGTTATGCGCCGACAAGCGCATGTGTAATGCACAATGTTATGGTGGGAATGTGGGGTCATGGGTCATGACTGGGTTGGGCATGTGTAATGCATAGGCAGCCGCCATGTTACGAGTGGCACGCTCTATGGCACAAAGTGCCTGTAATGCGCGGTAGCACACTGTCACACAATGGCATGTAATGCATGATCCTCGTACAGCACCTGACAACCACCACAAAGAGCACCACACAGGAGGGTGTGCATGCGCGGACAGACTGCATCTCATGACGGGCACCATATGCATGTCCGCAATGCGAGTGACAGAACATTCATGCAACTGCAGTGCTGTGCCATGGGTACAATGTACAGTGCATGTGCGCTACATGCACCGAAGCATTTGCACCCCATTCAGGAAGATGCTCCGAATGCAACGTGCATGTACGGGTAATGTGCCATGTAAGGATGCGCCCAACTCAGCAGATGCACTGTGCTGATTGAGATGAGCTGAGGGCAATTATGCAATTCACAGACAATGCTTCCAGATCAGCCTAATAATGTATTTAGGGGTATCTCAGCTGTTTAGCATCTCATTAACACTGACCCAATCCTCATTTGCATGCCCTGAGCCATAATTGCTCCCAACTCAGCCCACACTGAGAATAGGCAAGGCCCCTACTTTTCTGCGGCACAGTGGGACCAAGTTCTGCGGCAAAACTACCATTTGCCGCAGAACTTCTACGGCGGTGGTTTGTAATTTCTGCGGAAGTTCTGCGGCACTAACAAACTACCATATCACAGTGAAAGCTTGTCATCCAGACTTCATTTTTATGGCAGTGGTTATAGCAGTCAGGATGGGGGAAAGCACAGTAACACTAGTTCAAAAAATAACAGACTTACAGAAATTATTTTATGTCTAAAAAAGCAAAACAAATATCTCTCCCTTAAGGTCCTAGACTATTGCATAAATGAAATATGCAGAGGGGACTTTATGTGATAAATAAGGTATTTCTATATGAATGGTATCTATACCACTAATGAGATCTCCAAAGTGTATCACTTATATAGTTATACGTGCATTCTACACCACTCACGAGGTCCCCACTGTGTATCACTTATATATTTATATGCAATCTGTAACATACATACAAATATGTGTGTGTGTGTGTGGTGAGAGAGAGATACTGTATATGTGTGTTTGTGTGTGTGTGTATATATATATTTTTTTAATTTCCATGAAATTGCATCCTGATTCATACAAGTCCCATTGGAAATGGAATAAACAGAATAGAGGAGTTATTTCAAAACTCATTTTTCATGCCAACCTGCTTCCCCTGACACACTGCATAACACCATCAGGCCATGACATACATGTGAACCGATTGTGAGATAGAACTCTCCAACCCATCACAATGTGTCCACCATGTGACAGAACACTGCACCATACTTTCCCAGGCTCAGAGCAGTGATGTGTTCCCCCAATCCTTGTGCTGCCCAGTCAGCTTCCAGAGCTAATCTCTGAAACTGAGTTGCCAGCATGGAAACACAACATGCTTCCCTCTTGCCCAACAGCTGGCCCTGAACACATATCTCCATAACTTTTGGCTGACTCTATCAACCAGTGACAATATGTAATCAACAACCCTGGCAAAAATCCCAGAGCAATTATTTATTTAACAGGTCTGTTCTTTCAGCGGGTCTACACATTATTATATTCCACTTTTCTGGACATAATTACTTTATTTTTCTTAAAAATGACAGGCAAATTCATTTTACCAGTTATTCATTTCAGATGGCATCTCTATACCTTAAAGGCACAAATAAGTTTGTACAAAGTAAGGTATGAACTTAGCAGGTCCATGTTATTGACAAGGTTTTGTTTAAGTTGGCCCTAGTACAATAACGTAAGACTGAAAATTGTATTAGGCTGTAGTGCAGGTTGAGCAAGTATCACCATGCCTAATGTGCTGTGCCACAGCCACTAGCAGTGGGAGCTGTGGTAGATAAGTGACTGTTCATTTCTGTTGCAGAATGCAGCCATTTCATTAGCTAATTTATGATGTTATAGCAATGATAACATCACATTCTGAGCATAGAGGGATTTTGGATATAAAAAGAGGGGATGGGAACCAGATTCTATGGATAAACAGAAATATTAATAAAAATCACCAAGAACAGTGAATTCTGTGGCACTGCAGAAGTTCTGCAGTAGATTGCAAGTTCTGCGCAAAATTCTGTGGCTGCAGAATTCTAGGGGCCTTGAGAATAGGTGACTGAGAGGATTCACAGCCTTGACGGTGAGTACAATTTATTTCTACATGTATTACATCAGGTTTTGTGGACTGGGTAAGTGCACTAGTTAACTGCTGCCTAGAATCAGGCACAACCCAGGGAAGGGGGATACAGATGACTGCCACAGGTATGTATTACAGAGCTATCCATTTATGTACAGGTCCAGTATCAGTGTAGCCAATCCACATGATGAACCTGGCTGTGGACAGCCTGTCGCCGGGCAGCCATGTGAAGGGACACCTGTTGGGTGACATGGTGTGCCACCCACTGTCCCACAGGCCACACCAGTGGGGGGGCATGGCGGCCGATGTGACTGCACCAACAGCGAGGTGTGCATAATGTGAGTGATGGGCAGACAGCTGCATGAGTAGATGGACATGCGTCTGCCGGGTGGCAAGGCCGTGGCCTTGCAGCTGTCCATGGTGGGTTTGTTGTACACGCCAGATGCAGAACTGACTGCCACGACACACTGTGCACCCTGACACACGTGGAATGCCTGCAGGCCCTGTCTGACAGGTGCTGATGTGGCCGAATGCACCCACTGTATGTCGGTTATGGGCATACGGGAATCTACATGAGCATGGCTAATGTCTGTCTGTACTCTCCCACAGAAACCACGATGTCAGGAGGCAACAGTGCCACCAGCAGAAGGCGGCCAAACTTCATGAAGGATGAGGAGCAGGACCTCATCGAGGCATACCATCTCAAGCGTGATGTACTGTTGGGCAGGGGGTGGCAGCCATACGGCATGGGAGGAGGGCTGGGAGGTGGTGGCTTGTCATGTGAACACTGTAGGGACATACAACAGGACCCCCCTGGAGTGCAGGAAGCATCTGAACAATGGGACACAGAGGGCAAAGGAGACGGTAGCCCACATAGAAGCCTCCCTGTGGCAGACAGGGGCTGGCCCACAGGCAGATGTCTGCCTGAGCCCCAGTGAGCAGCTACTCATGGCAACCATTGCCAGATCGGCTGTGCAGGGTGTCCCAGGTGGGGGGTTCCAGACCGGTGGAAGCCCATCACAGCACTGTAAGTAGCCATGGACATGACACATGTCTGGCCATGTGTGTGCCTTGACTGCCATGCCTGATCCATTGTGTTGTATTGTGCAACTGTGTACCCAGGGGATGTACCATGTGTGGCAGTGGCGCATGTGTGTCCCATTCCGTGCTATGCTGTGCATCACTGCCCATGCCCGTGGTGGTGCATGTGTTGTGCCACTGCTAGTCAGGTTGGTGGGACACACACACACACACACACACACACACACACACACACACACACACACACACACTGTTGGATGGGCCTGTCATACCATTGCCACACATGGTTCCATGTGGCCATGGCCTGTTACCACACAGTACCAGTCACAGCAGACGCGTGGTTGGAGCAGTGTGGTAGGCACTGCACAGCTGTGCTGAGGACTGTCATGTGCAACCATGACACTACACTGTGACACACTGTACATGTCTGTATGTTTGCATGTATGTATGCCAATGTATATTCTAGTGCACTAACCATGTTCTCCCCTCTTCTTTTCACAGCTCCATCATGCCTCACAGGTGCAGCAGTAGGCACGGCTGCACAGTATTCCCTAGTGGGTGATGATGCAGGCCTGTCATACAGGGCTGTGGTCACTGCATTGGATGGTGCCATCCCTGGACCATCCACTGCACCAGCCCCACCAGACACAGCCCCAGTAGTGGCGGACCCATCAGACCCCTTGGCCAATGTCGCCAGGATGGCTGGCGAGGACACCACAAGTTGGAGGGTCTGCTGGGTTTGTCTGATGATGATCCTGCAGATGCAGCCAACATCGCTGATGCCCTCCTTGTACTTCCATCTGGCATGCAGGGGGCATACAGCAATGTCACTGTGGATGATGATGCCACACAGATAGAGGGGGGCACGGTTGACAGTGGGAAATGCAGCACACAGGTAGCTGTGCAGGTGGCCTCTGATGCCACTGATGGCCCTGCTGCATGTGGTGTGAATGCAGTGGCCACACAGCAGCTGCAGCAGTGGGTGCTGTGCCCTCTGCATCTGGTCGAGGTGCAGTGGCAGGAACAACAAGGGCATCCAGTCCAGGTGCTGTGGGACACATGCAGGCACCGTTGGAACGTGACAACACTGGCCATGGACATGTAGTGGCTGAGCATGGCTAAGACCCACCCATGATGCAGCCTGCCATGGTACAACCACCACCCATGGATGCCCTGGGGCAGGCTGTATCACCCCCCCATTCGTCGGCGACGCCACCGTGACCCATCACCCGCCAATGATAGGAAGGATATGTCCGCCTCCTACGTGACACCGTGGAGGGCAGGCGGCCATCTGTGTGAAGTTCAGGAGCCATAGAACAGTGACGGTCCTGGAGCATGAGTCCACGGCTGTATGGTGTGCCCAGATGTTAACCGAGACATACGTTCTGCAGGTGGGCATGACCACAGCACTGGAGTAGATTACAGCTGCTGCGGAAGTGGCACGTGTATCCGTTGAGTGCCGTGGCTGTCGGGCATCCAGCTGGACATCCAGAAGCACCTCCTGCACACCCAGGCAATGGCATCAGGTGGACCCTTTGCTGCTGACACCATCACCACGTGTTGCAATTCCCAGTGTCCCCAACCCAGACATGGCTCGCAGGGCCACCACACCAATGAGCACCCATTTACAGTCTCATTGCAGTAACCCTACCGAGGTGTTGGATACACCTGTGGCTGGTGGTGCTGCAACTGCATCCACCAGTCATGGCAGAGGCTGCCCATGTGTCCGTGGCGGCCATGGTGCCACCCGGCAATGTCCAGGTCCCCATTCCCATGGCAGCTGCACATTCCACCACTGTGTTCCACATGCCTGGCTGACGATACCTGGGATGGTGTATGTGTGGCAGGCACCTGCCACAGTGCACCACCACTGTGGGCCCCCTGTGCTGTGCCTCCTGTGTGTCTGTGTGCACCATTATTGTGCCGTGTGGCATGGGTGTGATGAGTGAGGTCCAGTGTCTGCTGTGCCTGTGTGCCAGCTGCAGTACACACTGATCCATGCCATCCCTGGCACAGTCATGGTGGCATGTGTGTGTGTGTGTGTGTGTGTGTGTGTGTGTGCACCTGTGTAGGGTTGTTCATGTACTGTCCTGTGTCTGCCGTGCAATGCACAGCTCTGTGTCTACCTGTTGTCACCATTGTGCACCTCCCAGATACATACCTCCGATACTCACCTGTGGTTCCCAAAATGCTCCTTTACCAGCGTGCTTCTGTACTGCCTCATCCATGCCACCAGCCATGGGCCCTGGTGGCCCATTGGTGGTCCAGTGTTGGGTCCCTCTGGCACCGCTTCATCCTCCCCACCCTCCTCCTCCTCCCCGGAACTGTCTCCCTCACTGGCCTTGACAGCTATTCCACGATTAATGACCATGTTGTGTAGCATACAATAGGCCAGGAATATGCCACAGGCCTTCTCAGGGCTATACTGTAGGGTACCACCTGACCTACACCGGCACCAAAAGCGCATCTTCAACATGCCAAAGACGCACTCGCTGATGGTGTGCGTAGCGATGTATGCCTCGTTATAATGCTCTTCCACCTCTGTTCCAGGTCATTGGATGGGGGTGAGGAGCTAGGGCCTCAGGGAGTATGCGGCAACACCTGTGGGGGGGGAAGGATGGCTGTTAGAACATTGGTCACATGTGCAGCGTGCCCCCACTCCCTGCTCCATTCCGCACTGGTGTGTGTGCCAGGCATCCACCACTGCCTGTGCCTGTCCCTTCCCTCCATTCTTACCCCCCCACTCCAACTGCTGTTGCTGGGCCTGCGCCTGTTGTTGGCCCCATGCCATCAATGCCATTGGGGTTACATGTGCCATGCCCACCATTGCCCTACCCAGTGTGCATTCTGACACTGGCCGCTGTCTGCTTATGTTGTGCATATCCCTGCCACACATGCCTCCCCATGGCACTACACCACACATTCCATGCATTGCATGTGTGCCTCCCTGTACCTGCTGCTGTCTGCCTGTGTCCCCTTGCACACCTCTGCTGTCCTACAGCTGCTGCACCCTATGCGCATTGGGCATGCTGCTATCTACACCCCCCCTCCTGTCCTGGCTTTGGTGCCCTGTTGTGTAGCTGGTTGCCATGTCCCACACACCTACTAGATAGCCACTTGGTATGTCCCCTGCCTGGAATCTCTGGCAGAGGGCCGGCTTGCCATATGAAGGCATCATGTGTGTTCCCAGGGTGTGTGGCATAGACATTGCTGATGTGCCCTGTGGCATTGCACACCACCTGGCAGTTGACTGAGTGGTATCCCTTGCAGTTGATGTAGGTAATGGCGTCATTGCCAGGTGGTGCACGGATTGACACATGGGTGCAGTCAATGGCCCCTATGATGCCTGGCATGCATGCCACCCTATAGAACCCCTGCATGGCTTCTGTCCACTCTGCCTGTGTGCTGGGGAACTGGATATATTCCATAGCATGCAGTAGCAATGCGGTGAGGAACTGTGTGAGGAGGCGGGAAGTGGAGGTCTGTGATACACCAGTGGTGCCCCCAGTAGGCCTCTGGAAGGTTCCAGTGGTGAGCAAGCACATTACTGTTGTCACCTTGGCCTCCACCAATATGGGATGCATTTCTTCATGTCACAACTCACAAAGTTGCCTCAGAATGGCCCTGTTGAGGTGGTATCGGACTACTATCTCCACACCTGTCAGATGCTCAAAGGACAGCCTGGCATGATACCACCGTGGGGCAGGCCACCTATGGTGCCTTCCACCTCCCTGTCTCCTCATCCTCATTAGTACTCCAACCATTACGAATGGTGCTGCATCCGTGCTGGTGGTGTGCTGTCTCTCCCTCTCTGTCCGCCACCGTGCTGGTGCTGCTGTTCTGCCACTGACCTGCTGGTGGCTTCCACTCAAATCTGCTTCTTTTACACTTATCTTTTCATAGCACATTTGGTACTTGCGCCGGGTTTGCTTTCTCGTTGCACCTTCGTTTTGCACTGTGAATCACTTTGTGCTGTGTATGCATGTGTATGCCACCCCTCTAGATGCGCCACATAACATTATTATGCGTCTATAGCACATCCGGTTTGGCTCAACACATCTGGGATGCACCGGTGCATCCGCCCTGTCTGTGAATCATGTCATGGCGCATTTATGGCTTGCGCCAGCACATCTCACTTGTGCCCAGTGCATCTCTTTTGTGAATCTTGCCCCTTGTATGTGTATTTGTATCTCTGGTATTTGTATTTGTCTGTCTGGAATTTGTATTTGTATCTCTTGTATGTGTATTTATATCTCTGGAATTTGTATTTATATCTCTTGTATTTGTATTTGTATCTCTGGAATTTGTATTTGTATCTCTTGTATGTCTGTTTGTATCTCTGGTATTTGTATTTGTATCTCTGGAATTTGTATTTGTATCTCTTGTATGTGTATTTGTATCTGGAATTTGTATTTGTATCTCTTGTATATGTATTTCTATCTCTGGTATTTGTATTTATCTCTCTGGTATTTGTAGTTGTATTTGTAGCTCTTGTATATGTATTTCTATCTCTGGTATTTGTATTTGTATCTCTTGTATGTGTATTTGTATCTCTGGAATTTGTATTTGTATCTCTGGTATTTGTATTTTTATCTGTGACTCTGATATTTGTATCTGTATTGGTATTCGTATTTGTGTTGCTGGTATTTGTATCTGATATAGCAAAATGGCTTTCAGGTGGTTCACCCCTACATACTGGAACAAACTACAAGCTTCTCCTACACTTAATGTGATGGTGAGCCTTCATACTTTCAGACTACTGACTGACACCCTCTGCACTGATCGTTGTACTTGTCTCTAGGTTCTCCCTTGTTACACAGTGTAATTTGATTGCTATTATTTAAGCCGACTTGTTTATATTAACTTCGTGTTTTACTATATTATGTCTTGTATTATACTTATTTCATTTTGCTGCTGTATATCATTATTTCATATACCAGTATAGCCACTGCTTGTAAATGTTGTACTATCCTTAGTCTTGCCTCTTTTGTAATCACTGTGTTTCTTCTGTACTGCTACTGTCCTAACCAGGACCTCCTTGCAAAAGAGCATCGCTCAGTGGAGCTTCTCCTGGTAAAACAAATAAATAAACAAATTAATTTATATTTGTGACTCTGGTATCTGCATGTGTATTTGTGGGAGACCTAGATAGAAAAAAAGTATGAACAAATATTTAAAAAACCAAAATGTTATGACTTAAAGAAACCCACCATTGAAATTAATGGGCATACACTTCTCATTCATTTCAGTGGTGTATATTTCTTTAAGGCATAGCAGTTTTCTTTTTTAATATGTTTACCTACTTTTTTATGTCTGGGTATTTTTTAAGCCATTATGATGGACTTCATGGGTGTCAACATTCAAATCCCCTCTGAAATGAATGTTTGTGGCACACATCAAATGGATTATTCTTGGGGACTTCAATGCCTAGGTCGACGATGAACTCTCGTAATTTGGTCAAAATCTCCTCCAGCAAATGATGATGGTGGGCCTTACACAGGTGGTTACCTCCACTACCCATATAGGGGGTCACTCATTGGATCTGGTGTTCCTTCTGGGGATGGAGACTTGGGGGGTGGAACCAGTCAGTTGATCTGATCATCACACCATAGGGTTCAGTTTCGGGACTCCCACCAATGCCCCTATGGAGATGGTCCAGTACAGCCCTTTAAGGGTAGTTATCCCAGATGGTCCATTGGTGGTCCTGAACCTATCGGGATTGCTGGGTGAATGCATGAGTCTGGGGGATCTTGTACTCGCCTATAATAAGACGGTGGGAGATGCCCTGGACTTGATTGCTCCTGTTCGTGTTTAGCCACTCACTCTTCACCCAAGGTTCCCTTGGTTCGACAGTTCCTTGAAGGAGTTTAGGCAAGCTGGTCGAAGGATGGAAAGAGCATGGCGGAAATCCGGCCTGGTTGCTGACAGGCTTAGATTGATGGAACATTATAAGGACTATCAATCAGAAATCACCCATAAGAAGGCAGAGTTCCTGTCCAGGGAGATTTCTGTGGTGCAGAATGGACCGGCTCCGCTTTTCCGAACTGTTGAGAGATTGTGCAATCCAATCTGTCTCCAATCCGGAAGAGACTTTTCTCAGATTAACTATGAGGAGCTTATTCAATTTTTCACAGATAAGGTTGCCAGCATCAGGTCTGGTATTGGCCCGGGTCTTCCTATGAGGGACTGCGGAGGTCGATGGGAGGTGGTGAGTGTTTGGTCTGTCTGGATGGATTTTAGCCAGCTGGAATTCACGGACATTGTGAAGATCATCCAGGCTTTGCGCCCAACCAGTTGTAGTTTGGATCCGGGCCCTACCCACCTTTAATGGGATGTACAGATGTTATCTGCCCGATTCTAGCTGAAATTGTCTGGATTTCCTTGGAGAGGAGGTTCTTTCCTGATCCCCCTCAAGGAGGCGGTCATATGACCACTCCTTAAAAAGCTCTCCTTGGATCCCAACTGTCCAGCTAACTACCAGCCTGTCTCTAACATGCCCTTTGTGGGTAAGGTTATTGAGAAGGTGGTTGCATTGCAACTGGATGATCATCTTGTAAACCACAATGTCTATGAAGCTCTCCAGTCCGGATTTTGGAAGAGACATAGTACAGAGACTGCCCTTGTCCAGGTAATAAATTATCTCCTAATGGGGAAAGATTGAAAGGCATGTACCATTCTGGTCCTTCTTGATCTCTCAGCAACCTTTGACACTGTGGACCATGGTGTGCTTTTGGAGTCCCTGCAGATCCTTTGTGGGCTGCTGGGTACAGTCCTCAATTGGTTTTGATCCTTCCTTGTGGCCAGATCTCAGAGGGTGGTCACTGGAATTTATTTCTCTGACACCCTCCCTCTGTCCTGCATGGTTCCGCAGGGCTCCATATTGGCACTCATTCTGTTTGCAGTGTATATGCTGCCATTGGGAGATATCATTTAGCGATACAGCTTGAGTTTTCACTGCTATTGCAGATGATACTCAGCTGTATAGGTTCTTTTTATGCAGACAGGTTGATGTGGTCTCAGTGCTTAACAACTATCTTGCCAAAATCAAAGACTGGATGAGCACTAGCTGGCTGAGACTGAATCCGGACAAGACTGAAGTGTTGGTGGTGGACCCTGGTCATCCGGGGGTGGGTTTGGGGGCTGGACAGGTGTCAGGCCTATGGCTTAATGGTGTTCAGCTCACTACCTCAGACTGGGTGCGTAACCTGGGCATTATTTTTGACAATGGCTTGACCATGAAATCTCAGGTGTCGTCCATCATTAAATCCTCATTTTACCATCTGAGGAATATCGCCAGGGTGAAACACCTGGTTCCCCCAGATGACCTTCCAACTTTGATCCATGCCTTCATTACCACTCGTCTTGACTACTGCAATGCCCTCTACCTAGGTCTTCCTGGGGTTGATATCTGCCACTTGCAGCTGAACATTGAGGCCAGGTTTATTGACTGGTACATCAAGGACCAGTCATATTACACCTGTGCTGTGGAGACTGCACTGGCTGCCTGTTCAATGGCAGATCACCTACAAGGTTGGCTTGCTAACCTTAAAAGCCCTACATGAACAGGGACATGACTACCTGAAAGATCTCTTAAATTCCTACTCTCCCCTTCATCCTCTCTGATCCACTGATGAGGGATTGCTAGAGATTCCCAGGGTTCGTTTAAAAACTTCCCGTGCTCATGCTTTTTCTTTCGCAGCACCAACCCTGTGGAATTCTCTACCTCATCAGTTAAGAGAATGCCTGACCATCAATAGTTTTAAATCTATGTTGGAAACATATTTATTCAGTTTAGCCTTCCCTGATTGTTTTTAACTCATTTGTATTTATTGTCTTATTGTTAATTTATGGTGTGACTGTGTATTTTAAATTTGTTCAGGGCCTTGGTTTTGGAAAGGCACTATAAAAATAAAGTTTTACTTACTTTACTTACTTTTTTACTCTACAAACACCCGTTCTGGGGGGATCTGAAAGTTGACACCCATAGGGTTCATCAGGATAGAGCTAAAAAAGACCTTGACAAAAAAAGTAGGTAAAAATATAAAAAAAAGTTATCAACTAATGAACAAATCCAATTGAAATGAATGGGCCCATTGAAATGAATGAGCCCATTGAAATGAATGAGCCCTATTCATTTCAATGCAGTTGGCCATCCGAGAAGCAGTGCTTCGAGGGACACTGAGGATTTGACATCAATGGACAACAGAAGTCGCTACGAGGGATATAGGTGGGCGTCACTTGATTGGGGAAGGTGGGTGATAGGGTGCACAGAACGTGGGAAAAGGTGTTTTTTTTTGTTTGAGTTTGGGGAATGGGGATACTGAGACAAACTTTCTTAGAGGGGCAGTAATGTGTGCCTGCATTGGGATTGGGCACCCTGACCACCGCACTTGAGGTGTGGATGGTGGTGAATGTACAGAAATGTGGTGAATGCATAGAATGTACAGAAATGTTGGTTACTACAGATCAGAGTAGTTTGAATGGTGAAGAAGAAGAATGTGTAAGTGGGAGAGAGAGAGAGAATATGGAACTAACACTTGACTGAGATACCAAGAGGGGTGGAAGAGTTTCCTAGCCTTTGTTTATGCATTGCTGCCCTAGACCGACAGGATGCATGAGAGGGAGAGAAACAGAGAGAAAGTGCATTGATTCATGTGTACTGTATGTGCTTCAATTCCACTGGATGGAGCGTGGAGCAAACATAATGTGATGCGTTTGGTATCTGGCCATGCCCTTCCAGAGACCCCTTTTTTTCTTTCCTCCTCCCTCAGCAATACATCAGCATAGCTCCCACTATGCAGCCATAATAACACTGAGAAAAAGGATTTTTTTTATTTTTATTTAGTTTTTGTTGACCGGGTAGGTGCACTAGACAAATCCTGCCTATTTTTAGGCACGACCTGGGGGCATGACTGTCTGAATCACATCATGTAACCATATAGTAAGATATCACACCTGGCTGTTAATCACATTAGCTGCTGTCTTTTGAACTTACAAAGTGTCTTGTTCAGACATTTTTAGAGGCACAAAAACACTCTCCAATCTGTATAAGACAGTTTTTACCACACTTCCCCAGTGGTTGAATGCACCCAGCTACACATTATGCTTCATAACCCCCCCCCCCCAAGGCATTTGGGTAACCTTTGCTTACTGTGCACCCTTTTGTGGGTTACATCTTACATAATTACATAGGTTGAAATATGGAATTTACCCAATCACATTCTTCCATTTGTCTTTGCTAGCCTATAAAATGGAATCCATAGAATAATTAACAGATGTTCATAAAGAACAGTGCTGCTCTGCCACAGAGGGAGTCTGGTGACATCATACTGCTACGACAGTAAAGCCTGAGTGCTTCAGCAGAAAACTGAGGTGTTTGAATAGCACTGTTCTTCACGAAAACCAGGTTTTTATTTTACATAACAGATGGTTAAGGCATTTCTGTGGCACGTGCCTGACTGTAATGGCAGGCCAGTGCAATACCTCTAGTGGTATGAATTGCATCAGATTGCATTCATCTTGTAAAAATCATCCGATTTTCTTATTTCATCTCTCAAGTTAAGACTCTTTTGCCAACATCATATTTCATTTTAAAGGTGAACAGTCAGCACTAGGAGACCAACACGCAAGTGTGAGGCTGATCCCAGGTTGCACTGTACGTGCAAAGAAATGTTTTTACTTATTGTTTACTGCAGTGTAGCAGATTGTATCAGGCTGATTCTCTTGAGTTTAAGCTGATGTTTTCTTTAACCAGAAACCCCAGACTCCTCTGCAGATGATGTCAGAGCAGGGCTGCAGCAGAGTGAGACTCAATAGCCTACAGTGCACCTTAGAGCTTTTATAAGGTCTGATCTTTTGTTTGCCCATCCCACTGGCCTCCTGAGATGTAGTGCAGTCACAGAGGGCTATACTTAGCCCTGGGAAAACAGTGGGACCAGGAAATGTCTGATCTGAGCTTATAAGAGCTGTAATATTTTTAATTTAAAAATGTGTTGATGGGGTAACCCCAAGAGTATCAAATGCCCATTTTTAAGGAAGACCCAAAAACTACAATGACAAAATGGATACAGTACATAAAACTAGGGATGGTTCGGTACTAAAATACTCGACCACCAAGACGACCTGCGGGTACCCCAAAGGTACCCGGAAAAAAAAAAAAGATGGAAACTGAGTAGTCAGATCGGGTTGGGTAGTCACAACTTGACCGGTTCTACTTCATGATTACTCGACCCTCACCATAAGAAAAATCATGTACTGTTTTTTTGGGACTATTACACTGTCTGTTAGGTGCCCTGATCCATTGTATCAATGGGGGCATTGCTGAGGCAGGTATGAGAGGCACAGGCTGTCTTAGCAAGCCTGCTGCTGTTTCCAAAAATTATACCCATGGTGGCATTGCTGAGATAGGTACGAGAGGCACAGCTGCTTTGAGTGAGTCTGCTGCTGTTTCCAAAAATTATACCCATGGCGGACATTACTGAGGCAGGTACAAGAGATGCAGCTCCTGTGAGTGAGCCTGCTGCTACTGTTTCCAAAAATTATACCCATGGTGGGCATTGCTGAGGCAGGTACAAGAGGTGCAGCTGCTCTTAGCAAGCCTGCTGCTGTGTCCAAAACATATACCCATGGATGGGTATTGCTGAGGTAGGTACATGAGGTGCAGCTGCTCTGAGTGAGCCTGCTGCCATTGCTAAAAAATATACCCATGGCGGGCATTGCTGAGGTAGGTATGAGAGGCACAGCTGCTCTTAACATGCCTGCTGCTGTTTCCAAAAATGATACTCATGGTGGACTTTTCTGAGGTAGGAACGAGAGGCTCAGCTGCTCTGAGTGAGCCTGCTGCTGTTTTAAAAAATTATACCCATGGTGGGCATCAATCAAATTTATAAACTGATGACTAACAAAAGAAAATCCAAAGTAGAATGGGGAGGGGGAGCTGCTGAGCAGCCCAGTGGAAGGCAGCATTTGTTTAGAGCTCCTATGAAACTTCATTTAAATTTAGTTATTCTTTTGACACCTTTTCCTGGGTCTTTTACCCCTTCTGTACTATTTGATCCTGAGAGGAAGATAAAATGAGGAAAAGTAAGGGTAGTGCGGCTGCTCCTGCCAATTTTTTTCAACCCAAGAGGTAAACAGGATGCTGGGCCTTTGCAGAGCGGTGCGGCAGGGATCTCTGGCACCGTGGAATTAGGGGAAGTATCACTCACTACAGCCAAGGCGACTTTGATGCAGCTGGTGCAGTCTGTCCAGGAATTGGATAAGAAATTTTATGTGTTGATCCCAAGAGTGGTGGCCCTGGAAATTAAAATGGATGTTGCAGACCAGAAATTCTCCAAACTGGAAACCAATCTGACTAAGACCATGGATGTGTCTACTAAATTAATTAAGGACACCATGTGGCTTCGTCAGAGGCTAGAGATGGTGGAGAATCAGGTCCGTGAAAGGAACTTGTGGGTGCTGGGACTACCTAGGTCTGCAGAGGGAGATGATCCCTTGGACTTTACTAGAACAGTTTTGCCTGGCCTGCTGGGGTTTGTAGAGGAGGACCCACCTTTATCCTTCAAGAAAGCCTACTGTCTTTCCCCATGCAGAGAATCAATGGAGCAGCCAATGCCTCGCACCCTGGAACTGGTTTGTTCTGGGGTTGAAGACAGAGATCAAGTGCTGGCAGCAGCGAGGAGACACCAATGACTTTGGAGATACTGAACTTTATGTGTTTCCTGATCTTTCTTATGGAATCTGTTTGCAGCACAGATCTTTTGATGGGGTGCTGTGTCAGCTTTGCCAGTTGAAGATCTGTCATCAATTGCTCTACCCAACCCAACCCACCTCAGATTAGCGTGGAAGGGCAAATCTTACATGTTTAATACTTCAGAGGATGTGGAAAAGGTGTTCACCATTATTGAGCAGGAGCTAAGCCAATAACATGGTGCAGCAGACTTAGCTGGGGACAGACTGGTTTAAGGCTCCAGACAAGACCTGTAATGTTATTTTGTTCTGTTTTTTTTTAGATTGCCTCTCTCCTTGAATGCTGTGGATGATAGAGTGTGGGTTATCTGGGTGATTAACAATAACTATTTTTCCTATGTCTAATCCTAAATTAATTACTAATGCCTTGCTTTCTCATCCTCCTCCAGGTCTGCCCATGTCCAGGTGCGCCACCGAGTTTTCCGTGGAGGCGGCAGCGGCAGGAAAGCCAGCCCGGCTGTGCCACCTTGATCATTGCAGATCCCTCTCCAATAGTCAGATCTGCCCCTGTCCAGGTGCACTGCCAAGTTCTCCATGGAGGCAGCGGCAGGAAAGTCAGCCCAGCTGTGCCACCTCAATCGCCACAGGTCCCTCTCCAACCATCAGGTCTTCCCCTGTCTGGACACGCCACCAGGTTCTCTGTGGAGAAGGTGGTGGCAGGAAAGCCAGCCCAGCTGCACCACCTCGATCGCCGCAGATCCCTCTCCAACAATCAGGTACTTTTTTCAAGCATACCAGGACTCCTGAGCTGGACGCTAATTGGCCCTGTCTCCCTGCTCTGGCACGCTATTGGTTGCTGCAATATATGGCTTCACCTCCGATTGGAGTGTCCTTGGATGCAGTCAGCTTCTCCTGAGCGCTACTGTTTTCAGCTCACCCTGAGCCCTGCTTCTCAGCGAGCCTTAAGACATTAATTTTTCTAATTTAAACCTATTTTGTCTGTCCAGGACCGTGCTTAAATTTATATACTGTGCAGAAATTGATTTTTTCTAGCCTGCATGCTGCAGAGAATTTTTGTCCTGTAACTCTGCCTTAGCTAAGTCTGAGGGAAAACAGTGTATACTACTTATTAGCAAGCTGAGGCATTGTAAATGAACAACAAATTAATTTTGAAGGCTTATTTAGCAAGTTGAGACTTTAGAAATGCCCTACCAATTAACTTACAAGTGTCTGTTTAATATTAAGAAGCTCTAGTAAATAGTGAATCCTTTACTGTTATCTAGATAGCTAGACTAGTGAACATTTACTGGGGATTTATGCTGTTACTGTTTATTTTTAAGAATTTGCAGCTCCTGTGCTCTCTATCTGCACATTAAGCTAAAAGTGACTTTTGTTGATTAATTAGCTGGGTAAAAGTGAATCCTCCACCGAATCTAGTTAGCTGGGTCAGAGGAATTTGCTGCAGATTCTACTGTACTATTTGGAGAAATTGCAGCTCCTGTGCTCTTTCTCTCATGCTCCTCCTGACAGATCCGATCTCCCCTTCTGTGCTTCCCCAGTTCTCTCTGCCTTTCTGGCCCAATTTGCTTTCTATCCCCTTTACACTATTAAGAACTTAACTGAGCTCTCTGCTTGGCCTCCCTGTCTGCCTACAATTTTCACTCCTCCTTCTCCTCAAGTTACTATTTCTCCTTGTATACAAATTGCCTGCCCTGTCCTCCACCTTCTTAGCACTCCCCCACCCCCTATTCTTCTTCTCTAACTACCCTCAGCTCAAACTGAATTTCTATCTGGTGCCCGTCTACCCCCTTCCCCCTGAGTTAACTGCACTGTCTTCTTTGTTTTCTGGCCCCGCCCCCTGATTTAACTCCCATTCTTTCCCCATTAAAGTTCCTGCCACTAACGCCTTGCCTTCTCATCCCTCTCCAGGCCTACCCCTGTATGGGTGCGCCACCAACTTCTCCGTGGAGGCGGCAGTGGCAGGAAAGCCAGCCCGGCTGTGCCACCTCGATCGCTGCAGATCCCTCTCCAACAATCAGGTACTTTTTTCAAGTGTAGCGGGACTCCTGAGCTTGATGCCGATTGGCTCTGTCTTCCTGCTCTGGCCAACTATTGGCTGTTGCAATATATGACTTCGCCTCTGATTGGACTGTCCTTGGATGCAGTTGGCTTCTCCTGAGTGCTGCTGTTTTTGGCTTGCCCTGAGCCCTGCTTCTCAGCGAGCTTTAAGACATTCATTTTCTAATTTAAACCTATTTTGTTCTGCCCACCCTCCCGACCCTGATCTCCCGGCTCTCCCCGGCCTCGGCCTCTGTGCAATGCTGCTTGGCCACAACCTCTTTGTACTCCCCTACTGCTCATTGGCTCAGCTATATACTGTTCTAGCTTCAATGAGAACTCAAACAAACAAACCTCTTTTTGCCTCCTATGATACCTTCCCCTTCTGCTGCCAAGTGGCCCATCTATAAGTCTTCTTCTAGGCCCACAAAGCTTGTTGTTACTGGCAACTGCCATGACTAGCTGACACTTTTGCTGCCACTTCTCCTATCAGCTTCACAGAGTCTGATCCCTTCCTGCTATCTTGTCTACCCAGACTGTAAGCATCCTCACTTACATACAACATGCCCTCCCCTCTTTCCCCACATCTCCTCCTTTTAATTCTCCTTTCCATCATCTTAACCCCAGCTCCTCAAGCCCCCCAATTTAATAGTCCTGCCTCTCCCTTCCCCTCTGCTCCCCTATCCCCTACCTTCATTCTTGCTGTAAGTCCTACCCCCCTAATACTCTGGACTCACTCCCCCCACAAACCCCTTATGTCCTTAATCACAGTATCTAGTCACCTTGCTTTTCTTCACCTCCTATTTATCCACTCACCTAGCCCCCACTCCACCCAAAATTGATGGTCATCTCCCTCATGCCAGATATCCTGATTTTAACCAAAACATGGTTAAACTCTAAAATACCGGACCCCTCCATTGACACCCCAGGCTACTCCATAATTAGACAGGACAGGGCTGGCAGGGGAGGTGGTGTAGCTTACTATATCCTATCATCACTCCAGTATACTACCATCCTCTCATCCTCCTTACCTTCCACCTATGAAGCCCTAGTTGTAAATATTACCTTGCCTTTCTCCTCCCCCACCTTTACTGTTGGTATCTATTGCTGCCCTGGCATCAAGCCCTCTGTCACAATGGACTCATTACCTCTATAACGTCCCTCTCTCACAAAGGTGAGTTATACATATTAGGTGATGTAAACCTAAACTGGTTATCAACAACTACCTCCAAGACACAAAATGACATCTCTGCCCTCAATCTCCCCCAACTCATCCACGAACCCACCCAACTAAATCATAAAACCCTAACTCACACACTGTTAGACTGAGCTCTCACCTCCCACCCACAATGAGTCATTAAGTCAGGCATCCCCTCCCAGATGCCCTCAGTGATCATCATCCAATATTCATAGTCAGGAAGGTCTATAGACCAAAACTGCCACACAAAATCCTGAAGCTCTGATCTTTATGCTCCCTAAACCTCAATCCCCTTCTCAATGAATTAACCACCATGACTGGTCCCCAACTGCCTTTGCCCCATCCGTCGACCAAGCCCTTGATTACTTCAAGGATAAATTTCTAGCTACCTGGAACTCCTATGCCCCTCTCAAACGCACTAGAATTTGTAGTATCCATCATCCCTGGATCACTCCTGAGTTAATGACCTGCCGCAGGGAGCATGATAAAGCTTGGAGGAAACACAAGGCCTCCCAGCTCCTATCAGACTATGCTAAATATCACAGGCTAAGAAATGCCTGTACAAAAGCTACCAGGTTAGCCAAGTTTGAATATTTTAAATCCTTTCCTAGATAACATTAATTACCTCTCTAAATTCTGGAAAGTGATCAATTCCCTATTCTTCCCCCCCTTCACACCCCCACCCTCTGCGCTTAACATAAACAACACATTAATGTCCGAACCATACCTAGTGGCTCAGGAGTTTAACTTCTGCTACACCTCCTGTGCCTCAGCCTTCTATAGTCCCTACCCTCAGTCCTCCCTTCCCCTCATCCTCCCTCCACTATCACTCAACCCTCCTGTGCCCACCCTTCCTTCTCCTTCTCTCCTGTCTCCCCTGAGGAGACACTAATGGCCGCCCTCTCTCTCAACCCTTCCAAAGGTTCCTCACCGGATGACCTCAACCCTAAATTCCTATACCTTTCAGCCACTGCTATTGCTTACCCCTCTCTCCCTAATTCAAAATCTCTCCTTTTAGTCATCCTCCATCCCTTTGCTCTGGAAACATGCAGTGGTCCTCCCTCTACCAAAGGGTGGAGACCCTTCCTTCCCTGCCAACTATCGCCCAATCTCCCTCCTCGCTGCCCTTGCAAAGCTACAAGAACACCTGCTCCTCTCTCAACTAACCTCCTTTCCTGCTGACTCTTCTTTCTTCACTCCATTCCAATCTGGTTTTTGGAAGAACCACTCCACTACCACCTCCCTCCTTAGGCTCACTGACTCCATCCTTACCAGGATGGACAATGGCCTCATCACCTCTGCTATTTTTGTTGACCTAGCCGAGGCTTCTGACACAGTCTCCCGTGTCCTGCTTTCTTGACTCCCTTATGACTGCAGGTCTGTCTGCTCCCTCTCTTAACTGGTTCAGAGCCTACCTCACAGGCAGAATGCAAGCAGTCAAGATTCAGGATGCAATCCCCCAATCTCAACAGAAGTCCCTCAGGGCTCTGTGCTCGGTCTCATTATCTTCTCCATCTTCCTCAATGACCTTCCTATAGCCTGCTCCCCCTCATATTCTATCCACATGTATGTCAATGACACTGTTCTGTTCACCTCTGGCAAATGCCCCATCAATGAAGCAACCATCCTTCAGCATGACTTCCACCAGGTTCAGCTCTGGTTTTCCTCACATCAGCTATTCCTAAATGCCAAAAAGACTGCCTCCATGACCTTTGGCACTAGGCAGAGACTCTCTGGGCTTCACCCCTTACATTTTTTCCATACCCTTGATGGGACAATCCTCGAGGACACCTTCTCTTTCAGATACCTTGCGGTCTGGCTGGACCAACACTTCAGCTTCTCTGGCCACATTGATGCCATTCTGAAAAAACTGCACCCCAAGTTTGGTGCCTTATTTATAAACCATAGTTGCATCCCTCCTACGGCATGGCATGAACTTGTCCAGAAGATGATCCTCCCCATTTTTGACTACTGTGATGTAGTCTATGGTACCACTCCCAAATCCTCCTTAACCAGATTGGACTCTCTCTTCAACTCCTTCTGTCACTTTGCCCTTGATGCTCCACCTCGCACTCACCATTGTGACCTATACCATGCCTTGTCCTTTCCCCCACTTGCTAACAGACGACTCGCTCATTGTGCCAAACTCACTTCTAAATTCTGGTTAGGAGAACTTCCTCTCTACCTCTCATGCTCCCTCTCTTCTCCCCCATCTCCCTTCCACTCCCTCAGATCCACTGGCACTCATACTCTGCTGGTCCCACATCGTACCACCCTTATCGGTCAATCAGGCTTTTCCCATCATTTCCCTAAAATCTGGAACTCCCCCCAATATGGCATTCCTCCTCCCTTCACTCCCTAGCCTCTGCTTTACATAACTTCCTTTCTGTTAACTGCTCCTGTTTTAACCCTCCTGAAGTTCCCCTACATGCTTGCTTGACTACTTGCTCAACATACTCCTGTCAAATCCTCCCTTCCCCCAGAGCCTTTCTACCCAGTACTCCCACTTTCTACTTTCTCCTTCCCCTTGTTTCTACCTCTGCCCTCCTACCCCCATTCCCATATCGCTTGTGCTAGTCTTGTCCCCTGGCAGGGTTCTCAGCATCCTGGAGGGGTCTAGTACTAGGCTATTGCTTCTCCCCTCCCACTCCTGCATCCCCTACTCTGCTCCTTATCCAATTCTTGCCCTCCCTTAACCTGACCTCTGGCAGGGTTCTCAGCATCCTGGAGAGGCCAGTACTAGGCAAGATTCTTTCCTTCCTCCTCTCTAACACTACCCCATCCTCCTATTCTACACTTCCCTTACCAAATCTATTTTCCTCGCCACTCTCCTTCCCTCCCCCACCTTTTTTACCTCCAGGCCTCCACACACTCCAGCCCCTAGCAGAGTTCTCTGCATCCTAGAAGGGCTAGCTCTAGGCTGTTCCTCACCCTCCCTGTCCACTTCCCTCGTCCCTCCTTCCCACCTGACTCCTTACTTCGCAGCACTTAAACAGATATTAGTTCTCTCATACTGAACAATTGCACTTCCTGCCCTGCCTGGGTGGTGCATATTACTGTAGGTATAATTCTCAGTCATGTTAAATACTAATTCTGTAAGCCACCCTACAATTGTACAATGTACGTGTCATTCTAAATGCTAATGTATGTGTTTTTCCACAGTTCTGATATATGTTAAATGTATGCCTAAATTTCCTCATCCTACTATACCCCCCCCCCCGCCAGGTCGCACCGGGAGATGAGCAACTTGTTGTTCAGTGTGCCTTCCTGGTGAAACATTTCAATCATTCAATAAATAAATAATCTCCACATTCTGCAGGGCTATGGGATTATGTGACTATTTGCTGTTGGGGTTGCAATACATGGACTGAATGGACAATAGGCAGGGGCTTGGGTCCTTTGCCTTTCAGATGCTTTGAATCCTGGGTACTTCCCCCAGCAATGTCTTATTGGAGTATCAACTAGTTTATATTGATTATGAGTATTACTGTGCCCTATTTCCCACAGCTTAGCACATATTTGAGGGTTGGGGTGGGGCCTAAGCCTTACACGGCCTTTTTACTTTATTATAAGTTGTTGCACTGTTTTATGCTGTGATAAAAGGATATGTGAGGTCGACCTGATGGCACTGAGGGTTGAGGCACTGGACGCCACACCTCACGCCATGCTGGCGACCAGTGTTTGGGAATGAGCACAGGCCACTGGGGTCAGCAGTGGAGAATGATCAAGTATCCCAGGGACTGCTCTCCTTTTCTGGGGAGGGGGATTCCAGTAGTCGGCGATCATCTGCCCCCTGGCGGAGGCTGGGGGCAGAGCACCGATGATGAGGGCGGGGATGGGGCAGACACCTGGTGGAGCACATATGGGAGCATGCATGTTGCTTCTGGTGGTGTAAAATACGGTCATGTGGCTTGATGGCCATCCCGGGGTGCACCACCTGGCTCCGAGGCTGTCACTCCCAATACACTGGATCCATTCCTGGCAGTGATTAAGGGGAGCTCACCACCTCCCCGCCGTGGGGGGCAAGCCATGGGGGTATCACTGGGGGTGAGGGCCTCAATAGGAGCCGGGGTGCACCAGGACAGTGGCCGGATGTGGGCTGACCATGGGGGGGGGGGACAAGGATAATATCATAAAAAAGGATTTGTGCCTCTGTTCTATTATAATATGATGTTGTTTCAGGGGCTGTTTTATTAATTGGGTTTAAATGTCCACAGGGGGACATGCAGGCCATTTGGCCTGCACACTGGCTGGCTATGTTTGATAGGCCTGGCCAGTTGGGGGTTCCCGTTGGGACTAGCCCAGGGCTGCATGCTTATAGTACATTTCAGAGCTTATTATTGGGTACGTCCCCTTATTGTCTATTATTTGGGTGTTTCCTGACTCTATTTGAGAATATGTTTTATTCTGTTTATGACTTATATCTGCTTTATGGATTGACCTGTGCATTATTTTCCCTATTAACTCTTCCTACTGCACCCACCCTTCCCTGTCCACTCCAGCCTGGCTAAAGTCCCACCTCATCTATAGTAGTGTCCCAATTATCTACCCCTCCTCCATCATTATCATAATAAACAAGTACACGACAGCCATCATCACTTTCTGTAGTTTTAGCTCAATTTTTCCCCCAGTCATCGGTAATATATTCCTGCCTTTCTTTACCTCTCTAACCTGCCACCCCATACACGGCCTCTTTCCCCTATATGTGTAGTTGCCAGCTGCCTCCCTCAAAAGATCTCTCCTTATAACCCCTGTATGCCTACGGTTGATTGTACATCTGCTGACTTCTTCAATTGTAAAATAATGCTTTTTTTTATTTCAACCTTGTACTGTACTGTATACACTGTATATACTTTTTCTTCCTTGTATATTATTGCTTTTTGTATATCTGCTTCTGTACTGTACTTTGATGTATTCATGACCAGGTCCACCTTGCTCAATAGTGCCCGCCTGGATAAATAAAGATTTTGGTTGATTGACTGATTGATTGATTATTGCTTTTGTGAGCTGGTTTTCTTGCAAAAAGCTTAGTTAAAAAAAGAAAAAGTAATACTATTCTGAGACATGCCTCCAAGTTGTATGCAGTCAAGTTAAGCCCCAATTTAAATGCTGGGTATTGAGAAGTGGAGGGTGGGCAAGTGTTCTCCACTGGAAAGGGGTGGCAGGGGGAATGCAACAGATTGGTGAATTGTGAATGTTGGTACTAAGACTGTGCTGGAGGGTGAAAAGAAGGATGCCATATAAGGACATGCTAACTGGTCATGATGGCAATGGGGGAGGGAAGGTTGATTGCAATATCTTTCACCACCTGCAGGTGGGGAGAAGTGCGCACCACAGGAGGTGGAGGTTTAGTTATGTTTATACGTCTATGGTTTCATGTATGTTGTTACATGTTGCACGTGCACTATCAGAAGAAACAAAGTACCTGTAAACAAAAGAGAAGTGCCACTTTTGCACAGATGTCCTCTCTGCTCTGTGGTAAGAAATGGAATGAATGAATGAATGTTTGAATGAATGTCTTTGCCTATAGTAAAACCTGACTGAGTGGGACTATAGTCAAGTCATTCATTCATTATCATTTATTCATTATACTTATCACAGAAGACATCTCTTCAATGCTGGGCAGTTTTCTATTTTACAGGTACAAATGCTGTCAAAAAGTGATGTTTTTGGGGGGTGCGCAGGGAAAGAGGAAGGTGGGAGCCAGTGGGGGGTTAGGTGTGGGGGATTATCTTTAGGGTCAGAGTTGGGTGGAGGTCACAGTATAAGAAAACAACAACATTATATGTCAACCTCTCTAGTTTCCAATTATGACAACTTCAACTATTAAAACTGGTATTATTAATTTGTTCATTTTAGCCTCAGTGCTGTCTTTATCCAACAACTACGCAGCAAATACAAGCTAGCAAACATTCAGCATTTGACAAATGCTTGTTTTTTTTTATTATTATTTTTAGCATGTTTTTACTGAGGTACTTACTACAATGTTATTTACTCCCTAGCTATTTATCCTGCTGTACTCTGGGAGTTCAGTCTCAAATTTTACTTTGTGTTCTTCATACCTAATACTGATTGGTAGACAATGAAGCTCGCTCACCCAGTATATAATGTAAAAAGAACAGTACAGTATTTCCTGAAGCATTAGGAGTTTGATAAAGTATTTACCACTGTCCATTCTGGTTCTTGCTTGATGCACTGCATAGAGAAAAACAGAATAAAATGGTATACCATATCAATGGATTTGGAAATGTAATCTAGACCATAAAAGGTCAGTAGAGGATGAACAGAAGGAAAGTGTCTTTACACTGGCTGGTGCGTAATGGTAAACTTGTGACTTGTTGTATTGATCACGCCATCTTTTGATTTGAAGTAGGGCTTTAAGGAAGACTCCATTGTCATGCAGAGGTTAACAATGTAAAGCTGAAAGGCACATTGGGATTAAAGATTGTTTTATGAGTTTGCAATTTGTACCATAAGACACTGAGAAGACTCAAAGGCTGCTAAATATCTGTAGGAGCAATGTGAAGAAAAGATTTAAAGGCCCCTGGCACTTTTGGGGAAACTTTGAAAAGGTTCAATATTTAGACACAATTCTCCCTTAAAGATTTTGTGTAAAAATATGAATAAAAAACTAGGTGCAGTTTACAAACTAAAACATTATTATTTGTTTGAGATACTCGAAAGAAAATTGCAATTGGCTCACTACTTCAACTTTTCCACTATGTCTCACATTTATTTTTGCACTTAGGATCCAGAGAACTTCAAATGTTTATCATTGCTCATAACAGTAACTGTTTGGTTCTGCTGTTCCATCCTGTACTCACCATTGCCCTTTATATCTCAATCGATGGTGGCTATCTCCCTCTCTTAGATTTTATTTTTAAGGGAATTTTTTTTTCTCTAGTTCCCCTGCTCTTGGTGGCCTTTATTAGTCCATTCTTCTAATAGTAATTCTCACTCAGGACATAGAATTTGCTTGGAATTAAATCTTTGCAAAACAAAAATGGGTTCCAGAACCTTTTCAGTAGCAGCACCAGGCTTTTGGAATAACCTCCAAGGTTCCTTACACAAGTCCCAGTCTTACGCCCTGGAGACAGGAAATGGCACCACAATCTGCACGGGAGTTATATACAGACCCCTGTCTTAGGGGGAAGAAACGGACAAGGAAATGATAGAAGGTATCCATGGGATGGCAGAAAAAGGGGAGATACTGTTGATGGGGGACCTGAATATGTCAGATGTTAACTGGAACACCTTTGCTGCAGCCACATCCAAGAGCAGGGTCTTTCCAGATGCCCTAAAGGGGTGCATGCCTCAAGCAGCTAGTGCTGGAACCCACAAGGAGGGAGCAATCTTAGACCTGGTACTCTCAAATGGGGACAAAGAGAGGCTCTTAGATCTAGAATTGGGAAGCCATCTGGGAAAAGTGACCACCAAACAGTGTGTTTCATGATAAACACAGCTGCAGAGTCAAGCCATACAAAAGTGAGGGTTCTGGACTTCAGGAGGGCTGACTTTGTCAAAATGGGAGAGTACCTCAGAAAAGCACTAGCAAACAGGCAAGAAGGAGGAGTGGAGGAACAATGGGGAAACATCAAAACTGCCATCACAGAGGCAACAAGCCTTTGTGTGAAGCAAATAAACAAATCAAAACAAATGAAAAAAACACTATGGTTCTCAAAAGAGGTGGCAGGGAAGGATAGGGAGAAGAAGACAGCATTCAGGAAGTATAATGAAATACAGACGGGGCAGGACAGAGAACTGTGCCAGTTAAAGCAGAAGGAAGCGGGGAAGGCAGTTAGAATAGCAAAGGCCCAAACCAAAGAAAAGATAGCCAACCTGGTGAAGAAGGGGGGAAAAAAAACTTTTATAGGTACATTAGGGAGTGAAGAAAGACCAAGGGAGGGATAGTGAGGCTTAAAATAGGGGAGGGTGGTGGGCAGAGAGGGACAGTGAAAAAGCAGGGATACTGAATGAATACTTCTGCTCAGTATTCACAAAAAAGGAGGAGTGGGGAGGTACCTAATCCAATCAATAGAAGCACTCTGGATAGGGGGGATGATACCAGTCCTTTCACAGAAGAAAGGTTCCGGAAGAACTCCTAAAACTGAAGGTGGACAAAGCAATGGGGCGGGATGGGATTCACCCCAGAATTCTAAAAGAACTAAGGGGAGAACTAATACACCCTTGACTACACTTTTTAACAAATTATGGGAGGATGGTGTAGTACCTAAGGACTGGAGGAGGGTGGATGTGATTCCTCTTCACAAAAGTGGGAGCCAAGCAGAGGCAGGAAATTACAGACCTGTTAGGTTGACCTCAATGGTAGGTAAAATGATGGAATCACTTCTGAAAGAAAGAATTGTTGAGTACCTCGAGGCCAGCAGGGCACAGGACCCAAGGCAGCATGGATTCACAGTGGGAAGGTCATGTCATAGATGAATTTAACCATTTTCTTTGACTGGGTGACCAAAGTAGTAGACCAGAGAGGGGCTGTGGACATGGCTTACCTAGACTTTAGCAAGGCATTTGACACAGTCCCACACAAAAGATTAATAAACAAATTAGCCAGCCTGGGAGTGGGTCCCATAGCAGTAACCTGGGTAACAAATTGGCTGGATAACAGGCCACAGAGGGTAATAGTAAATGGAGTCCACTCCAAAGAAAGGGGGGTTACTAGTGGGCTACCGCAAGGTTCAGTACTGGGTCCAGTCCTTTTAATGTCTTTATAAGTGACATTGCAGAGGGACTGGAATGAAAAGCAGGCCTCTTTGCAGATGACACAAAGATCTGCAACAGGGTTGATACTTTGGGGGGGGTGAGGGAGTGGAAAGGATGAGAAGGGACTTGGCAAGGTTGAAGGAATGGTCAAAAGTATGACAGCTTTGATTCAATGCAAAGAAGTGCAAAGTAATGCACCTTGGAAACAAAAACTCAGGGGAAAAGTACACAATGGGGGGGCTATTAACAACAACAATAATGGAAAGGGACCTAGGGGCAGTCATATGAGATGACCTAAAGGTAAGCAAGCAATGTGAGAAGGCAGCAAGGATGGCTGGGGGGATACTGGGATGTATAGGGAGAGGCATCACCAACAGAAAACAAGAAGTTGTTATCCCTCTGTACAGACAGTTGGTGAGACCCCATCTGGAGTACAGCATGCAGTTCTGGAGATCCCATCTCCACAAGGACAGACAGAATGGAGGCAGTCCAGAGAAGGGCAACTAAAATGGTGCAGGGTCAGCAACAGAAGCCATACAAAGAAAGACTAAAGGAGCTTAATATGTATACCCATGAGGAAAGGAGGGAGAGGGGGACATGATAGAAACTTTCAAGTACCTCAGCAGAATCAACAAAGTCCAAGACGGTAGCATCTTTCATAAAAAGAAATATGCAAGAACAGTGGACACAATCTGAAGATAGAGGGGGAATGGCTCAGGGGCAATGTGAGGAAGTATTTTTTCATAGAGAGGGTGGTGGATGCATCAAACAGCCTTCCTAAGGAGGTTGTGGGGTCAAAAACAGTGGGGGAATTCAAGAATGCATGGGACAGATATAAGGCAATTCTGGTGGGGGGCAGGAAGAAGAAGGCTGTTGGTTAACTAGGATCTGCAGCTCATCCAATAGGTAAGGAAATGAGCAGACTAGGTGGGCCAAGCAGTCCTTATCTGCCATCAAAGTCCATGTTTCTATGTTACATATCTTGTAAACAGTATTTTTGCCAGTATTTATTCGAATCTTGTATTTGTGATTGTGAAAGATTTATGTATGTTGCATCTTCATTTGTGCCGTTTGGGGCCAGGATCTCTGGTCCAGTGCTCGTATCCTATAAACAAATGCTAAATAAATAAATATATGTGCCAATGATATGCACCACCATGGATGGCTCAAACTACAGAAGGCAAAGGTTTCTGAGTGTTCCTGATGCCAATGGCCTACAATTCCAAAGGTGTGGCTCGATGGAGAAGGTATCCTTAAGTGAAGATCAGCCTATGCAATGCGTGAAGAGTACTGAACCTGAAAGGTACGGACTATACATTTATTCAATCCCACATAATAACTGTAGTCAAATTGATTATATCTTTACATCAAAGGGTCTTTGTAATGGGTTAAAGGTGGCTAAAATAGTGCATAATGTTATTTCAGAACATGTAAAGAGATGCATTGCAATAGAGAC
The DNA here is from genome assembly GCA_016271365.2 of Neoceratodus forsteri. NCBI lineage: Eukaryota > Metazoa > Chordata > Ceratodontiformes > Ceratodontidae > Neoceratodus > Neoceratodus forsteri. The sequence continues at coordinate 946,127,956 of CM028136.1, read as the reverse complement.
ATATAGAAATGGCTCACCAAGATGGACATTTAAGACGTCTCTACTGAAGGACAGAGAATTTTGTAAATAGTGGAAGGAGGAATTAAAACTTTTTTGAAATAAAACAGAAAATATATCCAGTACCAACCTATGGGAAACATGTCTGTCTCCTACCAGCTATGCATGAAGCTCCAGTTGTGATTATCCTGAAAAAGGAAAGGTCTATTATGACTGTACCAAATACAGGCCATTTTCCTTACTACATTCAGATTATAAAATCATTGAAAATTGCTAAACATATTACAAAGAGTGATTAATGAGTACATTGGTAGGAAACAATCCTACTTTATACCATAACGCCAAGGATCAGGCACTATCCAAATACTCCTTTCCATCCTTTGGAGAGCATCTCAGAAAGCTAAACCAAGTTGCATTAGTCTCACTCATTGTGGCTAAGGCATTTGATTCTATTGAATGTGGATATCTGCATACTGCTTTTCAAAAATCTGGTTTTACAAAAACATTCTGTGATTGGGTCAAAATGGACAGAAATCCAAGAGCTTCAGCTTAGAATATGAGACTAGACAAGACTGCCCACTCTGCCCTAGTCTATTCATCCTTGCTATAAAAAAAATTGATTCAAGGAATTGAGAAGACTGCGGTGACTGAAGGAATCTAATTGAAAGGTTTTCAATGCAAGGTACTCGCATTTGTAGATGACTTGAAGGGCATCAAATACCTGGACTCTTATAACAGAAAGCATGCATTATGGGATGTGCATATGAAGATGTGCCACAGGTACCATCACACTGGCAGCTGCCATCAGGCCCGGAGGTCTTGACATACACCAGACAGAGACCTAGGATCATGAAGTTACCAGGGCTGCCTCAGCCAGGAGATTGTCCACCCAGGGTTTCAGAAGGAAAGCCCAGGCCATGGCCATATCCAAAATAGCACTGAGACAGACAGACAGACAGGCAGACAGACAGACATTTCAGGCACTGGGATGGATAAAGTCAGAATCAATTTGGATTCTTTGACCAACAGACCCAGTTGACAAAACAGGCAGGCATCTGACAGTTTGTAACTACAGCATGGGATGGCGCCTTTAGGAGCCAATCATCCACGTAAGGAAAACATACACAGCTGCTCGGCAAAGAATTTTGGTCACTACCATTAAGCACTTGAAGACCCACAGCACTGAAGACAAGCCAAAAGTCTAGACAAAAAATTAATAGTGCTTTCAAATAGAAAGCAAAGGTACTTGCAAAGGTTGCACAGAATCTTGAAGAGCAGGTATGTGTCTGAACTACTAGGGCACACATCCCCCCATAGCAACAGAGGAAGACAGACTGCAGGGACACCATCCTGAACTATTTGTACTTTACGTACATGTTCAGGTCACTGAGACCTAATATGGGACATAAATCATTCGTCTTCATAGAACTTCAGGTTCAGTTTGGGTAAAGGAATGGATTAACACACACTTTTGTCTGTAAGAGTCTGAACTTACTAACATACTAATTGCCAGCAGATCAGGCCTTAGGGTCTATCGAGTCTGCTCGAACCTCAGATCCCTAGTTGGGTGCCTAGGCCCCCCCCCTTGTGTTCAGAAACCCTATCATCCATCCCCAGGACAGGCCATCATCTGATACATCCGCTTTCTGTGTCTGTCCCACCTTCTCTTGAAGCCTTCCACTGTGGATCTCTGACCAGCTCACCAGGCATCGCATTCCAAGGGTTTACCACCCTCTCAGTGAAAAACCTCCTCCTATTTCCCCCCCACCCTTCCACCTTCCAACTTCAAACCATGCCCTCTGGTGATACCTCCCTGCTTTAGTCTAAAGATCCCTTCCATGTTTACCCTATTTATTCCCTTGAGGTACTTGAAGACCTCAAGTCATGTGCCCCCATCTCTCCTCTCCTCCAATGAAAAAAGGCAGAGCTCCTCAAATCTGTCCTCATACGTCAAATCCCCTAGTCCTCGTATCATCTTAGTTGCCCTCCTCTGTACCCTCTCCAGGAGCTGTAAGTCCCTCTTCAAGTGTGGTCTCCAGTACTGTACACAGTATTCAAGGTGTGGTCTAACCAGTCCATTGTACAGCAGCAGACTCACTTCCCTGCTCCTAGAGGTGATCCCCCTTACAATGCATCCCAACATCCTGTTTGCCTCACTAGCCGCTCTCCTGCACTGCCCAGAGTTATTCATAGATGCATCCACCATAACCCCTAGGTCTTTTTCCCCTGTTGAGGCCTCCAGCTTTTCCCCTCCCAGGGTGTACCTGTGTTTAGGGTTTCCCCAACCAAGATGTAACACCTTGCACTTGGTGATATTGAAATTTAATTTCCATGTGTGAGCCCAGCTTTCCAGGGTGTCCAGGTCCCCTTGCAGGGCCAACCTCCTCTCTTCCCCCTCAACTATTGCTCCCATCTTGGAGTCATCAGTGAAGAGACTCATTCCACACCCTATACCATCCCTAATGTCTGATATGTATGCATTAAACAGGATCAGACCCAGGACTGAGCCCTGCGGTACCCCACTACTGACCTCTCTAGGGTTCGAGAGTTCCCCACCGACCACTACTCTCTGGGTGCGTCCAGCTAGCCAATTTTCAATCCATCTGACCATCAAAGGGCCTACTCCCAACCCCGTCAGGTTCTCCACCAGACCATTGTGGTGGACAGAGTCAAATGCCTTGCTGAAGTCCAAGAATAATACATCCAAAGGCTTTTCCCTGTCCAGTTCTGATGTTACCCATTCGTAGAACTCCACAAGATTGGTTTGACATGATCTACCTGGCACAAACCCATGTTGCCAACTATCCAGACCTCCCACCTCCTCCAAGTACACCCCAATCGTTCCTTTAGTATACTCTCCATTAATTTTTCCCACCACTGAGGTCAAACTGATGGGTCTATAGTTACCTGATACTTCCCTAGACCCCCCTTTATGGATTGGCACCACATGTGCCTCTCGCCAATCCCTAGGTACCCTCCCTGTCTCAAGTGACCTGTTAAAGAGCTCCACCAGGGGTGCAGCCAGTATGTCCGCCAATTCCCATAGTACTCTCAGATGAATGCCATCGGACTAGGAGATTTATCTTTCTTTAGGACCTTGAGGGCCAACCACACCCTTTCGCTGGAGATAGCATCATCCATCCCCTCCACCTTACTGGCCTTTTTATCCTTATTCTGATGTAACACCTCTGGGGTACCTCTCCCTCCCTCTTGCTCCATTTCTGTTGCTCCCCTGATCCCACTCACTACTGCTTCTATCCCCATTGTGCCTTGCTTTGTAGATATCCCATCCCCCTCCCTAGTGAACACAGAGGCAAAGTATTTGTTTAATACCTCTGCCTGGTCCCTCGCCTCTTCCACGAACCCTCCTTCTGATCTCAATCTGCCGAGATGGCCCTTAGTTTTTCCCTACTCTCCAATGTAATGGAAGAACTCCTTTTCCCCTCCCTGTATCCCCTGTGCCAGCCACTGCTCTTTACTGGACTTTGCCCCCTCACTATCCGGGTGACTTTTCTAGATGCAAGATGGTACATTTCCTTATTCCTATCCCCTCTTGTTGTTTTATATTTTTTGTAGGCCACCTTCTTTTCTCTGACTGCTACCTGAACCTCACTGGACCACCAGCATGGTTTATGTGACCTTGCTCCCTTACGTTTCACCTTAGCGCAGGTCCTGACTGCCTCATGAAGTCCCCATTTATGACCTCCCATCTCTTTTCCACATTTGTCATTGATGTAATCCCCTTCAAGTGATCCTTGAGAATATTTCCCATGCCCACAAAGTCTGCCCCCTGAAGTCCACTGCCAGTGTCCTAGATCTCTCCCCCTCCCCCATGCTTATTGAAACCAGACAGTATTGTGGTGGCTCCCAGTCAGGGATCCTCTACAACCAGGTCCCTTACCAGATCCCCATCTGCCAGAACCACGTCCAGGACATGCCCTCCTTGTGGGCTCCATCACATGCTGTGTTAGAACACATCCTGGAAGCTCCAGCAGCCTCTGCTCCTTGGCCACCTTAGAAGACATGGTTCCCCAGTTTGTACCTGGCATATTAAGGTCCCCCATCAACACCACTCCTTCCCCTTTTGATCCACACTGGGCAATGATGTTGTCCAGCAAACCATCCTCCAGAACATCACCGATCCTGGGAGGCCCATATACTACACCCAGCTTGACCTTACCTCCTGCTGGGGTTCGTAAGGTGACCCATAAGGCCTCCACATTTCCCTCTGCCTCTTCTACCCTAGCAGTTTCTATGTCATCTCTAATGAACATAGCCACTCCACCACTCTGCCCTCCTATCTATTCTTCCTAAGCATAGTGTACCCCACACGTTTCGGTCCCAGTCATGGTTTTTGTTGGCCCACGTTTCCGTGACCACCGCCACATCCACCCCCACCCCTGAACAGTATGGCCTGGAACTCTGGCAACTTGTTTCCCAAGCTCCTGGCATTTACTAACACCACCCCCCACCCCTTATCCCTGATCCCCTTTGTCAAACCCCACCCAGGTTCCTTATACTTCCATCCTCTTTCTGCTCCTCCTGAAACCTCCTCCCCAGTCTGCTTTCCCTCCCCCTTGGGTTTGAGGCTACTCCCCTCATCTGGAGGAAAGGACTTCTGGTCAGCCCCTCCCTTATCCCTCCCCCTCACAAGTTTAAACCCCACCTTTCTTGAATGTAGTCAGCCATCCCTGTTTAAGGACTTCCTTCCTAACAGGGCAAGATGAAGCCTGTCCTGGCATACAGTCCCTTATCCTCCCAAACTCCTTTCCAGTTCCCTAACACCCCAACCCTCTCTTCACCCACTTCCTGAGCCAGTCATTAACCTCTGTAGTGTTTTTTCTCCACTGAGGCCGTTGGTACTGGCAATATATCAAAGGAAATGTTGCATCCCTTATCCCGGCAGACTCTGGCAAGTTCTTGGAACCTTGCTTGGATTTCCAAAACGCTATTTCCCTCTAGATTGTTAGTTCCCAAATGCACCAGGAAATCTGTTTTCCCTCCACAATCCCTAACCAGTTCATACACCATGAACTTTGCGCTGTGCCCTGTCAACCCAGAGATACTCACTACCTTCACCTGGCTATGGCATCCACCCCCCTGTCCCTCCCACTGGATACCCCTAATCATCAAGTCTCCCAAAAACAAAACCTTAATACCGCCATCACCCATATGGTTACCTCCACTGTGAGCTCTCAAACCCCCATCCCCCCCTTTATTCATAATCTCAATTCCATGGAGTCTTCTGCCTTATTAAAGACCCTTGTCACCCCTCCCTTCTGCCTCCCTTGTTGGCTTTGCCCTTAACTCAGCACCCCGAGATAGGTGTCCCTTTAACCCTCTCTTATCCGGACCATTTATCCTGGCCCTGATGGTTTCCCCTTCCCCCACACCACCACCATCCTCCCCCCTTGTAATAGTAGCCCTACCTCCAGAGGCCCTCTGTGGGTGCCCTTTACCTAGGGCCCCATCCTTGGTACAGACCTCCCTGCTGAAGGGGGACCCCTTCCCCTCCTCCTTGTCTCCCAGTTTCTCTCCAGTCATGCTCTCCTCCCTCATGTCTGCAATATGTTGCACCTCTCCCATCTGCTTAACATTTATGTTTCCCCTTCTCCCTCCAGGACTATTTCTATCCTTTCCATTGCAGGTCTGTGATGCCCTATGGGTATCCGACTCCCTCCCCCTGGCCTCTGTATCAGTTTCCTCATTTCCACCCACCCCTTCCTCCCCCTCTAGGTTGCTTAGTAACTCAAATTTATTGTAACACACTATGCCAGCCTCCATCAAGTAACCTGAGTTTCTCCCAACTGCCCCTCTAAACTTCTTCAAGTTGTACAGAGAAGTGGGTCTTCCATGAAAATGGGCACACAATGTCCTCACAGTTACCCAGTTATCAAATTTTAAATAAGTAAAAAAGTGACCTAGTGGGCACTGATAAGAAATGGAAGGATGGACTGGAGGAGGTGAATCATTTCCAGGGCATCACCAAATTTTTTATGTCTAGAATCCATTTGTCTAATGCGATCTCCTACTATTTCAAAACAAACAGTGAGACCCTGCCCTTACCTGAATACCTGAGGTGTCTAGAGGGGCAGGGGGAGCAGAAAGGAGTCAGAAAGTACCAGGGGAACTGGGGGAATCTCCAGTTCCTGAGGCTCTAGAGGCTATGAAATGAGTACCCGAAAGCTGAAATAGGGCATTGAGAGTTCAAGAGGCCACTCTACCAGGAGTGTGTCCATGAAATGGGTGGGAATCCCTACTAAAAGCACCAAAAACTCATGTGAACTGAGATATAGGGGAACAGAGTGTCATTTTAGAGGACTGACAGTCCTGAAGAGCCATCACCACATCGTGGTCAAACAGTTTTTGGCCATAAAGGGGCAAGCTGAGAAGCAACTGTTGAACATAAATAGCAAAATCAGCCACCCTTAGCCAGAAGTACCTATGAAGGCAGATACAAAAGGCAGCAGCCCAGCAGAAGCATAAGAGGTGTCATAGACCAAACATAGTAAATGCTTCCTGGCATCCCTGCCAAGTGCAACAGCCTGCTGGATTTCAGTTTAGTGGACCCCTGGGCAACTTGTTCAACATAGCTGACAGAGACTTCCAAAGGCTATTCTGATATTTTATCATACATGCCTGGTAATTGACAACATGAGAATCATGGCAGCAGAGAAACAAGTCCATTTGTCCATCACATTTAGTTTTCTGGGCCCTTTGTCAGGGACAAAGAGCACATGTGCCTGGGTACCATATACCTGTAATGGGTGGCCATAATAACCACTGAGTCAGTTTCAGGCTGAGTGGTATAAAAAGCCTTTGTAGTAGAGGCTGAATATTCTTTACCAACCTTACAGGAGAAAGCAGGCAAATTGCTAGGTCTGTGCCAAGCAGTCATTGTAGCATCTTCTAAATCAGGATAAATAGGAGGAATGATCATGGTTGGTACAGTAAAGACTTTCGGGAACTCATAAGTTTCTTTCAGTGGAGTCCTCTTCCTCTGTAATGAATCCCACTTGCTCCTGCAAGAGATATGATAGGGTCCAAAAAGAGGCATCCTCAGATGGAGACCTGGGAGTAAACACCACTGTAGTCTCACTGCAAGGAGGAAACAGTGGAACTGATTTAGCTGCTACATGGGATCCCCCAATCCTCCTCCAATTCCTACAAGTTAGGGCTGTATTCCTCTTTTTCCTCTCCATGTTGAGGAAGGAGAACATGCTCCTTTATTTGATGAGTCACTGATGAAGGAAGCATGGGATCGACCAAGAGGAGCAAAATCCCTGCGTCATTGTAGGCAGCAGTGTGTTGGGAGGCAGTGCCAATCTTGTCATTACTAATGGCAATGATGACAGCAGGTGCTGAAACAGTTCAGTCATTTTGGTTAGCCCTACAGACTTTGCTTCAATTGCACCTGTAGGCCAAGTCAATGACTTAAGCAACAAGGGGAAAGAGATGGTCATTGACAGCAGCAACCCACCATGAGAAGGACAGCCTGAGCCAGACCCCAACCTTGGTGTCGAAATAATGGTCAGGGAGGCTTTCCATTTTGCAGAGGCATGGATATAGCATTCAACTTACTGTCATTTCCTGTCAACAACGGCAACCTGGTTCTTGAGGGAGACTTGTCCTATGAGTGCTTATTTCTATGATGCTCAGCAGAAGAGACATTTTTTGGCTTTTACACAGTAAAGCCATATGAGGGCAACAATGAAGCCACCCAATGGTGAGAATGATGGGGTTCCCCTTGAGCACAGGAGATGGAGAGGGCCATCGACACTGGGTGAGACTCCAATGCAGAACACTGAGTATTTTCTATTTTTTTTTTTTTTTTTTTAATTCTCCTTAGCCTTATGAGATTTCTTCATGGCCTGGTTAAAGCCCTGGCAAATGATACAGTTTTTCATGTCATGGGAAAGGCCCAGGCAGTTCACACAGCTTGAGTGAGCATCATTCCTAAAGATCTTCATGCCATTCCGACAAAGGCAAAAAAGTGGTTCTGGCTTCTTTGTCGTATACAATGATGGCAACAAAGATATTAAATATAAACTCATGACAGAGAATAAGAAATCAACTGATATCAAGGTAGGTGTTTTCTAAATGATCTGTGCAGTTGACAGCAGCAGAAAAAAGAGGAGTGTAGGTGCTTCTCATGTTACATAGGCAGCGATGCACATCAGTATGGGTGACCCGGCTAGGCAAAAGTTTCCAAGTGGTCCTGAGATGGACTGCTTACAGTTCCAAAGGTATGGCTCTATGGAGATGTCCTCAAAGATCCAGTGGTGCCCTCCATAAGTCCACTGCATCCCTCTTCCCCCAAAATGGTCAACTCACTTGGTCTCTTTTGCCAGTCAGAGCACTGCCATGCCTCTGATGCCAGCCTATACATTTTCTGCCATAGGGGTTACAGGAGGATACAACCAGCTCCCCAGGGGTCATGAGCCAACAGGGTCATTTATACAGTGCCCCGCCTTGTGCAGGGAAGGTATGCAACACCTATGGAACATAGTTCAATGGGGTCACAAGCCACAAAATGGCATTATGTGGTCACACCAGTCACTTGATGACCACCTTAGCAACTGAAAATAGGCCCCAGATGTTTCACTAGGTTCATAAAATGGCAAACATTGCATACGTTGTTCACCCAGGAGAAAAGAAAGCCAGCGCATGGGCATGTCTTCTGAGAAGGAGATGGAAAGGATCTGTCTGCCAACTCCATACAGTTCAGATACAATCCCATCCCTCCCTTAAATGCTGCCATTTAAAGTTACCTTTCCAGTGCCTGATGCCTTACTGAGAGGTATGACTCCTGGGCTCAATTTTCAAACCCCAGAGGATGACACAAGCTGCCTGTGTCAAACATAACTGATGCAAGTGGCACCTCATGTCAAAAGATGCGTCAATCCCTATTTTTGAACGTGGTCTGTTTCGAAAAAGGGAGCCATTGTGCCAAAGTTGCATTGTGCCAGTGGTGCGCCAGGTCACAAGGGGACATGCACCATGGTAGGGCTGCAACACCCCTTTTTCCACATGTTTGCAAGCCCCACCATGAACACAGCAAGCAGCTCCACTTAGACCAGCCAGGACGTGGTCTAAGGGATGAGGCCAGTGCCACACACTGTGGTGGAAGGGGGTGGGGTCTGAAAGTGGGCTACCAGGAGAAGAAGAGGTATGGTGAGGCCATGGGGGAGTCAGAGAGACAGCTGAGCATGAGAGGGAGTGATGTGGCACCTAGCTGGGGTTCCATTTGCATATCCATACAGCCAATGTGAGGGGAACACCTGGGGGAGAGTTTCCAGGAACAGAAAGTGACATGGCACCAGGTGGACAAAGCCCTGTTAGCTGCCCCATAGGGGGCAGCTGCCAGAGCTGTGCCCACCTGGTGCCATGTCACTTTCTGTCATTAACCCCCCCCCATGCAGTCCCATCCCATCCCATCGGCTGTACAGATATGCAAATGGCACCCTCGCTAAATCATTCCCTCTTATGCCCAGCTATCTCCCCAACTCCCCTTATGTCACCTGATGTGCCTCTTCTGCCCCCAGCCCCTCCTGTCCAGTGGATTCACTACCACCCGCAAAATCCTAGCCCATCTAGTGCTGTACTGGCTGTGGGGGCTGGATACCTGTGGCAATTCCCACAGGTGCACCATATGTTTGGCACTAACCTGCAGCAACTCCTGGGTTTTTGGCACAGGGACCCCCCTTTTTAAAAAAATTGGGCACAGGATCCCTGACGCACCTAGAGTTTGACGCAGCCCTAGAGTAATGCAACTTGCATCGCTCGAAGGGCTCTTTGAAAACTGAGCTCCTTGTCTTTATTTGATAGAGATCACACTTGGTTCTCTTTAACAGACAAAGAAAATGCTGGTCAACCATCTTAATATTTTGCTTCACTTTTCTGCATGAGGTATACAGTGTGAAGGCAGCTCAGATGTGACAGTAAACTCAGAATGCACACTCCTTGCAAGGACTCTCCACTACAGGAAAACAAAATTTTGGAACTGACAAAAGATTGGTTTATGGCTTCAGACTTTGGGGTAGCCATTATGCAATTAGAAAAAAAATAGCACTAGTTAATACTGGTCTAAACACATGCTGTAGGGATCATTTTAGACTGGAAAACAATTCCAGGTAACAGTTACCTAATTACAGTATTTAAAATCCATTTACCAGAATAAGCCATGAGAGATGCAGCATCTCATTACTGTGTGTGTGCGCACGCATGTGGGGCTGCATCTACCCTACTTCACAGCAAGGGGTACTAACGCTGAGGAAAGTCATCATATGACTTGTTTAGCACCACGGTGACATAATGGTTAATTTAGGATTTGGCCTGGGCTTCCCCCAGTTGTTAACCCCTTAAGCTAACCATTTTACCATGGTCTCGTCTGCATACACTGAGAAACCCAGGAAGAGAACAGATAACACATCAGGCAAAAGTCAGTCAAACCCAGTGGTGGCTACCTCCACTGCATTTTAGAACTTCACGGATGTTCATAAGTGTGACTAGCCCCAGACTCAAGAAACATTGTGCTGCACATATGAAGTACATGAGTGCTACATGGAATATAACTGCTTGACGCATTATCCTGTAACATGCATATGACTTATATGGACATTCTCAAGCCCCAAATCTTTCCAAAGGTCCAATATGGCACTAGACAAGGAGCACACAGGTTCACTTCTCCACACAAACAGAATCTCTGGTGGAACGAAACTGGTCTGAAACCAAAGAACTGCCCTGTCTTATCCTGCTCTCTCAATGGTATCATATTTAGGGGCCACAATAAAATCCTTTTACAACCAGGAAAAAAAAATAGGATGACCCTTGGATTTTTAGGACATTTTCCAGAATCAACAAGGAAAATTTTTCTTTTTTCCCCTCTTCAAGCTATTTTATAATAACAAAAACAAAGGACGTCATTTGTCCAGGAAAGAATATCAGGGCAAAAAAAAAAAAAGCTTATTTTAAAGCAATATCTTGCTCTTTCATTTTTCATAAATGATCCATATTTCCTTGTTGCCTTCAAGCTGAGTGACTTACTGAGCATGAGTGATGCTTGCTTCTCAGTGGGGAGCTCAGCTTAGAGGCTGCAAAAAAAAATAGGGAGTGTTTACCAAAAATGGGAGAAAAAGGATGCTGCTTCAAAACAAAATTCCCCCATCATCCTCTTTTATAGAACTCGGGATAAATAATTTTTTAAAAAAAGAGGTGGATTTTGATAATCTACAGTATGCATTTTTTAAGGCTTAAAGGGTTGGTCATTTTCCTGAATACTGTGAACTCTCTATGTCAGACTATGGAAAAATATACATAAGAAGGTGACCATCACTACTTAAAGCAGCAGTATTTGTTAGCCGTCAAAAATTTTAATCACATATTTTTTTTAACAAAACTATATTTTGGCCATTCTTAGATCCACAATCAGTATCTTTTTAAGTTAATCAAATATTTAAAAAAAAAAAAGCTTTTAGAACTATTTTTGTAATTAATGACAACTCCTCTATTGAGGGTACCTTTAAAATGTTAATACTGGATTTATACTGTGGATATACTGTATAATTATGGTGCTAGCACATACAGTATTTCTGATGTTAAATAGCACCGTATCACACCAACATATTAAAACTTTTTTATGGTAGGCACTGCAAGGGCACAAAAATGTTGAAATCCTATCACGATTCAGGACAGAAATAAAATAAAAGGTGTTATACTGAAGTTTTTGCCAGAAAATCATTATTGCTAAACAATCTGACATAATGAGTAATGCATATTGTTGCTTTAATGGGGAAAAAAATCAGTGATCAGGAGAAACATTTTGTGACCATATGACCATCTATTTTGGGTGGCTGCCCTATACCGTTATATGACATGGTCACCAGTATAGTAGCCATGACCACTAAAAAGTTAATTTTAGTGGCCATGTACCCTAAAGATCATTGGAAAATAAAAAGTTCTTTGCATTTTTTTTTTTGGGTGTATAGGCAATAAAACCATTGTTACTTTAAACAAGTTTACATTTATATAGTACTTTAGTCACTGCTTCCTCTGCCCTGAGAACTCTGAGCCACAACACACAGCAGAAACATGCATGCAGTCAGTTTAGTCTAAGCACAGTTTCCTCCCACTACAGAAAGGCAAGCAACTCCTTTAAACATTTTAAATTCCATTATATATATTGTTTTACTGTTTTTTAAGATTTTTAAATGAAAGAGTAGAAGATGAAAGAATTAGAAACTGGCTAAAATGTCATCAACAGAATGTTGTCAGACAGAAAGACCAGGAAAGAGGTAGAAATGAAAAGGGTATCTGCCCAACTCTATGGTGCATCAGAGCAATATTTTTTATGAAATATGTTTTTTTTTTCATTGTTAGCACATGATATCAGTAAACGCTGAACAAAATGTAGAATAATTAACCACCAACTGTGAAGAACAAATTGGTTAAGACATGGAGTGGATACTAGAATGTCATGAAGCTGGAATGCTCTACATATCCATGAAGTGTCTGAAACAACTTGTCCTTCACAGTTGGGGGGGGTTGTTCTATATGGAGTTCTACACTGAGCTGTCAAGACAGGAGTGGGCACTAGCCCATCAGACCCATGTCCTGCATTATCAGAGCCATTGTTACCTTTGACCAATGTAGTATACATTGTCTTTTTTTTTTAATATTTCAATAGATCCTGATGAGACCACTTCTTTAGGGAGTGCATTCCAACACTGGACTGCCCTATATGTGAAGATTCCACTCCTTGTATTTTTTTGCACTATGCTCTGTTAAAATTTGTTGTGTATGACACTGCAGATTGCTTTTATTATTGTGTACAATTACACCCATGCTGTTCATTAGTTCCTTGTCTCTTGTGATTTTGTACATCTGTAGCATATCACCTCTCCTTCGTCTCATTTCCGGGGTGTATAAAAACCCAGCTCCATCAACCTATCCTCATAAGTTTCACACCTTAGCCCAGCCACCGTCTTGATAGCCCTGTGTTGTACCCTCTCAATATTATTCTCTCTTCAAATGGGGACTCCAGATTGTAGAACAGTAGTCCAAGTGTGGCCTAATGTATGCTGTGTATAGTGTTTGTATACAATTTTTGTTTCTAGAGGCAAATACATTTGTATACACCATAGAATTGACTCAGATTTGTTAACAACTATTGCAGTGATCACTGAAATTGAGGTCTTTATTTATCAAGACTCCTAGGTCATTTTCTGTTTCCACATTCTTCAAGGTGTTGCCCATAAGGCTGCAATATTCACGTGTGTTATTTTTTCCCAGATGTAGTACACCACATTTGTCAGGATTCAAGTTCATGTAATTATCTTGTGCTCGTTTCTCTATCATTTTGAGGTCATTTTTTAAACTATCTGCTTTGTGTTTTGTACCAATTTGGAGTCATCAGAAAACTTTGTTGTCCAATTTTTTGTTCCTTGTTCTAAATCTAAAATAAACAAACAGAATTACACGGGGCCCAAAACTGAACCTTGTGGCACTCCACATGACACCTTTTCTAATTCAGACATGCTGCCTCTAATTTGGACAGCCCGAGTTCTGTTGCTTAGCCAATTTGTAATCCAGACTATTAATTTTCTTTCTATATCCAATTTGTATAATTTTTTTTTTTATTAGTAAATTGTGTGGGACTTTATCGAAGGCCTTCTGAAAATCTATGTACATTATGTCTGCTGGTTTATTAGACAGAACCGTACTTTTTCATTAAATATTAGCAGATTTGTGACAAGATCTGCATTTTTTAAATCCATGCTGATTTATATATATGTTTTTATTATGTAACTAATTTTATTCTGTTTTTAATTATGGTTTCCATTATTTTACATATAAGAGAAGTGAGACTTCTTGGTCTGTAATTTGACTGGTTTGATTTTGCCCGTTTTTTGTGTAATGGTACAACTGTTGCCCTTTTCCAATCATCTGGTACGTTACCAGTCTCGACTGATTTATTGAAAAGGGAAGCAAGCACTGCTGCTATACACTCTCTCATCTCCTTATTCAGCCTTGGATGGAACTCATCTAGACTGGCCGATTTATTAATATTTATCTTTTTGAGTTGAAATTTCATTTTATCGATATGTATTTTAATAATGACCTTGGATTTCTGATTATTACTATTCTTAGAGAGCTCTTCTTTATTATTCATTCTAATATCCTTTTAATTATATACAGAACATAAGTACTTATTAAAACATAAGCCATTTACTTGGGGTCTGATATTTCTTTTTCGCCTTCAGTAAATGGCCCCACTGACTTGTCAATTTTTTTGTTTATATACAGTATGCAAAGAAGGACTTCAAAATTGCCCATACAAAGGACAATTAGAATTCTAATTTCTTCTTTTCTGTTTTAATACTTTTTTTTGGTTTTACTAGCAAGCAATTTTTTTTGTACTGTTCCTTATTATAATTATGATTATCCTTCTTCATTACATTATAGTAGTAGTAATAATAATTTTATTCATTTCATACACATAATGAATGAATTGGATAGCTCAACTGAGACAAGCTCATTTCCAGTGAGATCCTTTGTGCAAAGTTGCAAAATTTACACAATACACAGTACAAAATACAGAGATGTGAAAGTAAACAATTAAATACAATACTCGTGTTACATAAATCCAAAAATAGCATAATAAGTACATACTAGGACTAAAATACCCCACCCAGCTATTTAAAAATACTCTAGGACAAGTCTAATATGGTTCGTTGTCTTGCCTCTTTAATGAGCCAGGATTTTATTACACCTAATCTGAATTTTGCCATTTATTAATCAGAGAGCTTGGGGTATAGAATTCCAGAGCATTGGTCCCCTATAAAAAAAAAATGTGTTCTACCCATCTTTGTTCTGTGGTTTGGTTGACTATATTCTGGTCCTGACGCTGGCCTCAGTTTTATTGGCCTTAGTGACAATTTATCAAGAATATAATCTGGATCCTGCCCTAAGACACATTTGGTCATAGATAAAGCATAAAGTTAAGCCACTGGAGTTTTTCACAAAGCTCTAATCCGTAGGACCGCTTTGGGGCATTTAAGGTGACTCTCACTAGCTTGTGATATACTATGTCCAGTCTATTTAAACTACTTTGTGTAGCACCTGCATAAACTATATTCCCATAATCTATTAAGGGTAAAATCAAATAATTAACCAGAGGCCTTCTTGTTGCTTCAGTCAGGGAAAACTTATTCCTATATAAAGCTCAACATTTCCCTACTTTTTTTTCTATTGATCCTATATGCAAGTTCCATTTCAAGGCTGAGTGAAGAGCAGATTGGCTAAGACATGGAGTGGATACTGTGACCTCCCAAGTATTTATAACCCTGCACATGTTCTAAATAAATACTATTAGAAGTTCTAATCTGTAAGATTGATTCAGAAGAGCACATCTTTTGCTGTTTAGAGATAATCATTACCTGGGACTTTTTTGGGATTGAGAATCAGCCTGGACCTCAGCAAGCAATTTTGTAATTCACCAAAAGCTTGCTGAAGTGTAGGCTGAATATTTTCTATAGAGGTACCTTCAGCATACACAATGGTAACATTCTCATACAGATGATATTTAACCCTAGGATATGACATGCAAACACTATATATTATACAAGACAGGACCCAATACTGAGCCCTGAGGTACCCCTGTCACTATGGTCCTCTGACTAGATATCCAGTCTCCAATGGTAATCATTTAATTTCTATGTACGAAATATTATTGGAACCATTTTGTTTTAGGGTCACACATACTGTACCAATAATTTTGAGGCTGAACAGGAGGATGTCATGGTTCAAGGTGTCAAAAGCTTTGGATAAGTCTATAAAAACTTCCCCCAATGACACCCCCCTGTCCAAAACCTCAGTAATGTCTTCAGTAACCTTCACTAAGGCAATGACAGTACTCTACAAAGGCCTAAAAGACCGACTGAAATTTGTCGACGATCTTCTTATCCTCCACGAAATGTTGAAGTTGAGCACTCAGTAATCTTTCAAATGATTTAGCAATAATTGGTAAAAGAGATATTGGGTGATAATTCTCAATTAAAATTTTTGGACCATTTTTATAGATTGGTATTACTCTCACCATTTTCCACAAAGCTGGGAGGTCTGTTTGTGTAAGGGACATATTACATATTTTTGTTAGAGAGTGAGCAATAATAGGGGCTGTATACTTTAATAATAATGTGGGTATTTCATCAGGACCACAGGCTTTCTTTGTGTTCAGTTTAAGTAAGGTGTCACCTACTCCCTTAGTGCTAATAGGATGAAAGGAACATTTTTCTAAAAACTGAGTATTATTTAATGGGTTTTAAAGCATAGAAATGTGTGTATCCCTAATTACACTATCTTTATTTGGGTCCTTATGCATACTGTCTTGACAGCTTAAGCCATCCGAATTAGTTACTTGCTGTAAGCCCATGGACATAAAATACTTACTAAATTCTTCCACTACCAAGGGACCCAGGGGTACTTTCTGGTGATTTATTTGAAAGTTCTCTGATATTTTAGGCTTTTGATTATTTTGCATTTTTCTAATTTTCTTCCAGAACTCCCCTTGGTTACCTGTTACTGATTCGGACAGTTCCCTGTTGTAATATTCCTTGCTAGCAACTCTAATACTCTTTATATACAGATTCCTACATTTCTTAAAGTAACCCTAATCTTTCTCTAAATTCGTAGTTTGGGCCATTTTCCACGCTTTATTCCTAGTTTTCTTTAATTTTCTGTAAATCTGAATTGTACCATGCCAAGTTTTGTGCTTTTATCCTTCTAGATTTCCTGGGGACGTGCTTGTTACATAACATCATGAAGTCTTCATAAAAAAGACCCCAAGCTTCCTCAACTATTGGTATTAAGTCCACTTGTTCCCAATTATGAATTTCCATTTCCAACATGAATTGGACATAATCAAAATCTTTATGATATATACTGCTTAATTTTTCCGGGTGTTTAACCCTTATGTAATTCTCTTATACAGAACATTTGATGGTCCAACAAAGAGTTGGGCAGGACCCCACTTGCTATGAGTTTATTCGGATGAGAAGTACCAATTAGATCCAGCACTGCTGAGGCATCCAGGTTTTTAGTATTCAATCTAGTTGTCTCCTTTATCAATTGTGTTAATGCTAAAGAACCACTTAGTTTCTTGATGTCATGACCAATCCCAGCTTTTCTCCCATTGACATTTAAATCACCTGTTAAATACAGTTCATGGCTATGGTCAGATTTTTGTAAAAAATCCTTTAGATAGTCAAATATATACTGTCCTTTTTTAGGAGGACAGTAAGTTCCAGCCACTAATAATGGGTTGATGTGGGGTAGTTTTAGCTCTAAAATCAGTACTTCTACTTCCTTCCAATCAATTTGGTTCTCAATTTCAATTAAATCTAAGTAATCTAATGAATAAATGGTTACACCCCCCCCCCTCAACTCATTTGGGCCTATCCCTTCTCCACAAGTTATAACGTTCAAGGGTAATTTCTTGTTCTGATATTTAATGGCTAAGCTATAACTCAGTAATAACAATGATGTCAGGTTTGTACGCAGTAACCCATTCTTGTAAACATATGTTTGTTTTTTTTTTGGTCAGGCTACGTATATTAACCCTTGCTGTGCTGCAGACTGATACATCGGTCCAAAATTCCTGTATGTTCCAATTCTGGTGGCAGTCTAAGGGTTAATATGTACCATACGTAGTCCTTATTCGCCTAACCAAGTCTTTGTGTAGTCATCCCCTGCAATGGGTCCTAGCCAGTTCTTTGTAGTCATTCTCTATGATGGGTCCAGGATTTAGGTGTACGTCTCCACAAATAATTAAACTAACCACTAAAGATAATATATAAAATTTATAGAGACGCAGGGGCAAGTAAATTGTCTCTTTTTTTAAAACTGTGTGGGTGGGTTATTGTTAAGTTATAATTTTTAGTGGCTCCCACACAATCAAGGTTTCTAATCAAGAATACCCATTTAATAAAATGAGTTTCTAAACTGCTACTTATTAACCCTGGCAATACAATCTCATTCCAGTTTGTTAGACACCTGGCTCATGGTAGACTTTTGTTTAAATTCACTATAGTTCTGTTCCAAACCAAAGGCCCCACTATTATTCTTTTTATTTAACTCTGAGTAACACACACTAACAAGAGAATATAACACGTGGTAAAAGAGCAAGTTATAATAAATGTTATTTACTATCCATTTTAAAATACAAGCAAATATAAAACTTATGTAAGACTTAAAGTGGCAAGCAACAAAAAACACAATATAGAACAAAACTGTATATGCGCCACTGTACTGCCATTATACTCACACACTGCTACTTAGTGTATCCTGTGGTGAGGGGAGTAGCCATGACAGTGGAATACTAAATCGATTTAATATTATTTTAAAATTGAGCCAACACACCCAATTGCTGAGCTTCAGTCAAATTTAGCCATTCTCCACACCAGAGAGTAAACAAGTATTGCTAAGTGTCAAATTTCCACCGAGTGGCAAGGCCAGTCAATCTCGTGCCCTAGGGCTCGCGCCTTTGGGCTACCATGGGCTTTTGAACGGTTATGTCCCGTTCCTTCTTGTCTCCAATAGGCTGTTGCAATGGCTCACCACCGAACCCCCTCCAGACAGTCTTTCCAGCCAATATCGGGACACAGGGCGAAAGTTCAAGATGCACACAGAAGAGAACTACTCAATAGATGTAGCAGAGTAGTCAAATAGTCCAGTCTGTTCTTCTGGCAGCCCTAGCTCACCGGCAGATGACAACTGCAGGATGCTGCTCTGTTGGATTCAGGCCGGCATGGTCTTTTGAACTGTTATGCCCCCTACCCCTTCTTGTCTCAAATAGGCTTTTGCAATGGCTCGCCACTGAACCCCCTCCAGACAGTCTTTCCAGCCAATATCAGGGTGCAGAGAGAAAGTTCAAGATCCACACAGAAGAGAACTACTCAACAGATGTAGCAGAGTAGTTCAACAGTCTGGTCCATTCTTCTAGCGGCCCCAGCTCACCCGCAGATGACAATTGCAGGACTGATCTTTTCTTAAGTTTTTTTTTTTTTTTTTTTTTTATACACACCAGAGAACCACTGGAGAACCTTACCTTTTTTATTATAGAATTTTTCTGTTTGGTACACAATTCTGTTCTAAGCGTAATAGATTGTTTTTTAAAATCAGTCCAAAAGGAATTTACATTAGATAAATCACATGATTTTTCCCAATCCCAGCTATTCAGTTGGTCACTGATGGGAGAAAAATCAACTTTGGCATAATGATTTACCACGGTAGTTCCATTTATGGCCCCTGTCTGTGTATTAATATTAAGTACTATTATTTCATGATCACTGTTATATAGCATAGTGGTCCCAATGTTCTTAGATCTGCAATAACTAGATCCAAGATGTTGTTGTTTCTTGTTGGTTCCTTTATTATCGGAGACAGGCCATTTCCAACCAGCATGTCAATAAAAGTTTGCTCCATTTGATTTGATGTTGGTAGATTATTTCAGTTGACGCCTGGTAGATTAAGGTCACCCATCAAAACAACATCATCCCTTTGAGCCATGTTACTTATGCTGTTTGGCAATATTTGATATTTCTCTCCCCTTACATCAGGAGGTCTATAACAAATACCTAATGTGATTTTTTTTTTTGGCCTCTCTTCTGAGGATCTCTATCCATATTATTTCCAGTGTGTTTTCAATTGGATCACTGCTAATTATTACATTATACATAATGCTATCTCTAATATAGATTGCAATATCTCCTCCTCTTCTATGGGTTCGATCTTTGTGGTGCAATCTTATATCCCTTTATGTCCCTATTCCACAGACTGTTTTTGTTCCACCACATCTCTGTGATAGCAGTGAGGTCTATACGTTTTTCCGCGAGTAAGATTTCCAATTCTGTTTTCTTTATAATGTTTAGACTCCTTGCATTAGTCATCAGGATATTCGAACAAGGTTTCTTAAGATACTTTTATGTTCTGTATTTTTACCTCTTTTCAGGTTATTCGTGTAATATCGTCTTTGCCTTACATTCTAATTGTGACTAAACAAGTATCCCATTGCCCCTGTGATATCTGTTTAAATTTTGTGAGATAAGATTTTAAATTTTCTTTCCCAGCAGTGCGCTACCTTTTCTATCAAGGTATAGTCCACCTTGGCTGAACAAACTTAAATCCCCCTCAAATGTGTCCCAGTGAGTTAAGCATTTTAAACCATTATGTAAGCATTATTTCTTTAGCCATTCATTAATTTGCTTAACTTTTTACTTTTGAAATATCTTTCTCTTGAGATGGGGAGGATTTCAGAAAAACATCTAATTTTCCCATTTTTCCAACCTATTTTTTAGTGCAGTATATCTTGTAAATGGGATTTGTTGATATCATTGGTGCCTACATGTATGATAGCGAGTGGTTTGGGGCCTGTGTTTTTTAGTACCAGATCCACTTGTTCTTCTAGGCCTAATGTCCTTGCCCCTCTGTAGTGACTGCATGTTCTGTTTAATTTATCTGGATTACATACTGGCCTGTCACAGTACTTAGGTACCAAGTCCCCAATAACCATTATGTGATGGTGGGCACCCTTATTCATAGCAGAATCAACTGGTTCATTGGCAGGTGGAGGTGGCATAGACAGGTTTGGACCTACTGCACTGGTGGTGTTGACAGTTTCCTGATTTGTAGGGAAGGGGAGTTAAATTCCATATTCTCTTCATTACTAAGGACAGTATACATGTTAGATAGGGGTATACCTAAGTTAGTAGTTTCTTCGAATGTTTGATTACCCCCTTTTTTTCCCCTAGGATTTGGTTAAAGTATTGACCAATCATTCTCAGGGGAGTTAGCAGAGCCTATAGCTACGGGGGCAGGAGGGCACTGCCCCTCCTGTAATTGTTTGCTCCTGTAAATATTTAGACCAGTCCAGATTACTTTAATATGCTTGATATGTTTTCTGCCCCCCATCTCACTGTCCTAGCTACGGGCCTGGGAGTTAGTGTATTCATCATATTTCCATTTGCATAATCTGGTATTGTTTATAGCGGTCTGTCCTCATGGATACCCTAACCCTGCAATTGCTGTTCCTTTAGTTTACTTTCTAGAGAGTTTTGGGATGACTCCCAATAGATCCAGTATTGCTCCTATATCAAGCAACTCTTTTAGGAGTTGTTTATTAGTTAGGTATTTGTCACATATGTATTCTCCTTTTATGATTTAAAGGTGAAGCATGGGATGGGGGAAGGGAACAGGGTAAAAAATGGGGAGGGAAAAGTGGTAGCAAGCATGGTTAGCCAGGGAGGAAGGGGCTTAGAGGGGGACAGTGAAGAAGATGGGGGAACAGTAGAGGAGGTGGTAGAAAGTTAATCAGGGAGGGAGGGAGGGAGGAAGGGGTGTAGTTGAGTGGAGGAGCAGCTGGTATCTTAGGAGAGAAAAGGAAGGAAGGGAAACACAGTTGCAGGGGATGGAAGGGTGGTAATCATTGGGGACTTCATAATTAAGGGTACTCAGTGGGGAAGGGAGGGAGACCCAAAAGCAAAGAGAGTGGTTTGTATACCAGGGATGATAGCAGGGAAGGTGGGGCCATGAATCAAGAAAACTGTAAGGGAGACTGGAGAGAAATCTAACTTAGTCATCCACCTGGGAGCCAAAGACATAGCAGGAGAGGAGGTGAAGTTAGTGCAAGCCGAGGCAGGTTCAGGAAGTCAGCAGACCTGCAGGGAGGTAGTAGGTTCTCTGTTTTTTTTCCACCAGAGGTGATACCAGTTCCCAGAGCCATCACAGTCAGCAAGAACAGGATTGACAACTTCAATAGCTGGCTGAGGAAGTGGTGCAGGAAAGAAGAGTTTGCATGTGTTGGGGACTGGGGGTTGGGGGACCTGGTTGAATAAAACACTCTATTCCAATCAAATAGGCTACACCTCAGTAGAGAGGGCTCACAGGTACTCAGGGACAAACTGGGGGAGTACATAGCCAACAAGCTGAATTTAAACTACTGGGGAGGGCAGACCAGCTGGCATAAAGACTCAGGGCGAAGGAGGAGGTGGTCAACAGACCCCCCCCCCCCCGCTTATCAGTAGAAGTAGATGGGAGGATGGATGTTGAGGGGGAAGTGGAGCAATTGGTAATGGGGGGGTGGGAGGAGAATACAGGAGGGGAAAAATGTTAGGAAAATAATAGAAGGAAGGGAAGGAGATACAGAGTCAAGGTGGAGGGTGGTGTTGCTGAATGCTCAAAGTCTTGGTAATAAGATGGAAGACCTGCAGGCACAATTAACTGAAGGAAAGATGGACATGGCAGCAGTAACAGAGACTTGGGCCACACCAGACCATGACTGAGACCTCTCAATCCCAGGATACCAACTATATAGGAGAGACAGGGTGATAGGCAAAGGGGAAGGGTGACAGTTTATATCAGAGAAGGAATAACCTGCATGAGGGAGGAGACAAAAGAGTGGAGGGGGGTAACACTGTGGATTCAGTTACAATCCAATAGAGGGGGAAAGGTGAGGTTGGGGGTGGTTTACAGATCACCCAACCAAGAAGGGGACAGAGAGATGAGTTTTCAATTGTTGGAAGCCACAGGGAAGAGAGAGAGGTGGCAGTGGTATGGGACTTTAACCTGACCAAGGTGGACTGGAGCATACCATCCACATCCTGTGCCAGGAGTCGGGTGATCCAAGAAGTAATGCAGAGCGGGTTCCTGACTCAGGGCATCACAGAGACCACCAGAGAGGGGCAATCCTTGATCTCATGCTCACAAATGGGGAACACATAAGTGAGATAACGGTCGGGGAGTCCCTAGATGGCAGCAACCATCACACAGTGGGTTTCCGGTTGGATATGGGCAGGGAAAGCATTCCCACCAAGACCAAAATCCTTGATTTCAAGATGGCTGAGTTCAGTGCCAAATAGGCACCTAACAAGCATCAGAGTGGATATGGGGGTGGACTAAAAATGGTCCATCATCATAGAAGGAATACTGGCTGCAACAGTGGGGTGCATTAGGCTCAAGGGGAAGAACTCGAGGGCCAAAGCACTCAGTTGGTTCAGCTCTGAGGCTGCCCAAGCAGTCAGGCTAGAAGAGATACAGGAAGACCAAGAGAGAGGTGGATAGGGAAAACTATGTATGATTGGCCAAGGTAGCGGGGCAGGCTAAGGCACAAGATGAATTGCAGATAGCTGATGGAGTCAAAAGGGAGAGAATGCCTTCTTTCGCTACATAAACAAAAAAGGGACAAGAAAGATGAGATTGTTAGGCTTAGGAATGAACAAATACTTCTGCTCCATCTTTACCAGGGAAAAACACAGACCGGTGCCTACAGGGGTGAAAAGGGAAGCGGGGACACAAATGTGATACAGGATGATAGAGTGAGGCAGGGGCTGCTAGCACTAAAAATGGACAAATCACCATACTTGGACAGCATATACCCAAGGTTACTGAGGGAGCTGGCAGGGGAGCTCGAGGGGCCACTGGTGGATCTGTTCAATAGTACCCTGGAGTCAGGTGTGGTACTGCAGGACTGGAGAATGGCACAGGTGATGCCTTTCCATAAAAGCGGTTCCAGGGATGACCTGGTTAATTACAGACCAGTCAATCTGACCTCAATCATGTGCAAGCTCATGGAGACCATATTTAAGGAAAGGTTGATAAAGTATCTAGAGGAGAATGGTCTCCAGGATGAGAAGCAGAATGGGTTTGTGGGAGTGACAGCATGTCAAACAAATCTGACTGATGTCTTTGACTGGGTCACTAAGATAGTGGACAGGGGCCAGGTGGTGGACATCCTTTATCTGGACTTCAGCGAGGCCTTTGACTCTGTACCCCAACAAGAGGTTGATCAGGAAGCTGGCAGATCTTGGGGTTGGAGCAAAAATGACCAGGTGGGTAGAAAACTGGTGGGTAAAATGTGGCTATTTGTGGATGACACCAAACTCTGTGGGAGGGCAGACACAGTGGAAGGGATACAAAACCTGCAGGAAGACCTGAGAAAACATGAAATGGGGGGTCTGGGATTTGGCAGCTTGACTTCAATGCCAAGAAATTCAAAGTTATGCACATTGGAGCCAGGAAGCTAATTTCAGAGTACCACACCTTGGGGGGGGGGGGGTCCAGGAGGAAGAGAAGGATACAGGAGTGATGATCACTATCAACCTATAGCACTCTATGCAGTGCAGAAAAGCAGCAGCCAAGGCAAATAAGATGCTGGGGTGTATAGCCAGAGAAATCAGCAGGAAGCAGGAGATTATAATGCCACTGTACAGGTCACTGGTGAGACCACATCTAGAGTATGGAGTAAGATGCTGGTGTTCATACCTTAAAGAGCAGTTGACATCTTCAAGATAACTTAAAACATAATATTTAGACACAGTTCAGTTTATATTTCACATTAGTTCTCTATTTTTCCTCCCCGTTGTTTGTTACGGAGGCCATTTGCACGAAAACAGGATCTCTGCTCCTGAACAGTTCATCTATTCCTGTTGCCTTCTTCCCACTGGAGGTCATAATGCACTGCTTGTGTCATCACCTTTACTCCCATGGCAACAAAATGTGATGTCACAACAAAGGATTATGACATAAAGTAAGGAGTATGCTAAGGAGGCAGATGAACCCCAACAGATATAAATCATGTATTTGTGCAAATTACCTCTGTAATAAAAGGTGGGGAAGAGAAATCTATAGGACACATTTAGAACGCATGCTGAATTATACCTAATTATTATGTTTTTCAAAGTTATCTCTGAGGAGTCAGCAGCTCTTTAAGAAAGACATCAACCTGTTGGAGATGGTCCAGAGAATTGCGGGTCAACAGGGTAAGACATATAAGGAGAGGTTGAGGGCCCTGAATATATACTCCCTGAAGGAGAGGAGAGGAGGGAGAAAGGGGACATAATCAAGACCTTCAAGTGCTTGAAAGGGATAACGAGGGTGAATAAGGAGGGCCTCTTCAAACTATGTGGCAGCCAAACCAAGAGGGGACACAGTCTAAAACTGGAGGGGGAAGGAAGTGTAGAAAGGAGGTTAGGAAGCACTTCTTCATGGAGAGGGTGGTGGCCAGGTGGAATGCACTGCCAGAGGAAGTGATCTTGAAGTCAGCGAGCAGCTTTAAGAGAGGCTGATATAGGCATTAGGGGATTGGGGGCAGATAGAGAGGAAGGGAAGACTAGGAAGGCGGGGGGGGGGGCAAGGTCAGTATCATAAGCTGAGGACCTTGCAACATGAGCAGACTAGACAGACCGAATGGCCATCTTCTACTGGCTTCTTCGTACATTCTTATAGCCATAAGAAGCCCTCCAACCAGATCCATAGCTATACTAGATCGCTAACTTTATTAAATGAAAAAAAAGTATTTATTTTTTAATAAAGTTAGCGACACAAGCAGTCATCAAGAAGCCCAATAAAATGCTTAGCATACGAGGTACTCTTACGTCAATAAGAGTACCTCATGAGCTACTGAATGAAGGGCTGTGATTGGTCTGGGACACTCCTGCAATCTGTAATATACATAAGAACTTAAGGTAGTCAGCTATGACTTTTTGTATCAGAAGCAATTTTTTGCCTTTTTTCCCACTTGACAGTGCAAAACGTGATGTGTAGAACAGAGATGGTGAACATTCTGTTCTATTCCTCTTCACCTCTTATCAGAATTGTGACTTCACTGATCATGATATCACAAGTAACCAAGATGAGTCATTTACCTTCTGCCAGACTAGTCACTTGTGATGTCACAATGAGAGAGGGGTCACAATGCTGATGTCCTATGACGGGAACGGCTCTAGATATGGCAGCTTCCATGAAGAGTGGTTTTCTATGTATTAAACTTAATACCTTCAGGTAGAAAACTGAAATAATATAAGGAAAACCAAAAAAACAGATATGAAAAACAACAGCCGCCTACCTTTAAAATTTGGTAACATTTCCTGTCTCCTGTCTTTGGTGGTACTAGCAGTTTAAAACTATAAAAAGGAACCACTACCTCGATCTGTGCCTTTGTCACTAGACCAGCTGCAGTGGTGTTCTTTTTAGTTTTCTGAATATAACACATAGCATTTTAAATCTGTATTTTTAGGGTAAAATCTACTGGGATCTTAGGGTTGTCCAGAGATTTAGCAGAAGAATGCACAACCCGGCACCACAAGCAGGCCTGGGATTGAACTGCTCCCTGGGCTAATGGGGAGCTGAAGGTGACCAGTTCGTTCTCAGTGAGATGTTCTCAACAGTATCCCTAGAGAGCAGTTCACATGTGGGATCTGGCACTGGTCTCAGAAAAGGCTGTTCACATACACTCACAGTGGCGGAGGAGCAATATTGGCAGCAAACCTAGAAAAGAGAGGGCAGAAACAGAAAGGACAGGGAGAATAAAATTTCAAAACTCTACTGGAAAGTTAGGAACATATTTTATTAAATATTTTACAAAGAACATACATTCTGGTGGCTTCCACTGCAATAACGATGGACTGTACACCATTTTACTAAAATCCATCATACACAATTCATTAGTCTTTACTCAGAGAAGGTCTTAAACTGTGTAAGCAAGAAAAGTGATTGATCTTCTCACCCAAGAGAGGTGCTCCCCCAATACTATGGTGGACTGACAGCATGTAAAGCAGTGTAGGAAGTCTATACTCTCTACTTGTCAACCAACGCTGTACCACGTCTACTGCAGCTAGCATCCCTCACCCTTCATGTGCAATGAATGTATCACTCACGTTAAAGCATTTGTTTCTAAATATGTGCAAACACAGCACGATGCCGTAAAATGTAATGGTGATATAATGAAAAGCTCTCTGGTATGTGGTGCACTATGTTGTGTGTGTGTGTGTGTTTATATGTGTATGTGTCTAGATGCATGTGACATGTGATGTTAAACTCTAAGGATCTCTGCAGGACTCAAACTTTTGATGTGCACAGCAAAGGTTAATTTTTCTTTACTTTTAAACCAAAATACTTGGCTTACAGAGTTGCAGACCTTCATAAAGAATTATTTTTCTCCACTATTTGTAACACTGCTTCATCTCAAACACAAAGAACATTTACAAGCAAATTGGACATTAGTTTAACAGATGATCAGCTGCACCAGCTGCCCCAACTGCAGTAAGCAGATTGGGTTATAAAGCAGATATTTGTACAACAGACTGCAGTTTAATGAGATGCGCTCAGAAGTGCTGTACAATCATCACTGACCACAGGCTTCTGTTGAGTTTAACCAAACTGCAGAACAACAGTGCATTAAATAGCTTTATTTTCTAGAAACACAAGCTTTGGAAGCCCTGATCCACGCCTTCTCAAGCATACCTGCAAGGAATCAAGAAAACGCACCTCTGCACTGTTACAAGAATGTCACATCATCCTGAGATTGCACCCACCGCCAGTGGGCATCATATTCTACACGTACTTTAGTGTTCAACTTGTCAAATTCTACCTTCCCATTTTTAAAAGCCTTCAACTTAGGGCTATCCTTATTTGCAGAGGACACTTTGCTTTCCATGCTCTGGTCGACTATTGTTCCCTGCTTTCCCAAAAACCCATTCATCATGCTGAACTTCTGGGGCTGTTGCTCCTTACTGACTCTGTGCTGGTCCATTCTAAACTGGTCCTGGCCCATTTTGGACAAACAGTGATCCGTTCGATGCCAGTCCTTGTCCACTTTCACTCTCTCCTGCTCTGCTCGGGAGAATGGTGAGCCTTGTCCACTGGCTGTGACCCTGTCCTGGTCCGTTTTGACCCAGTCCAGGTCCGATCGGACTAGCGATATGTCTTGTCGGCCTGGTGTCGATGACATTACTGGCTCCACCGTGGCCTGACAGTATTCGTCCATGTCATCAGCGAGGGTATCCAAGTAACTTCCAATGGAGATGCTGTCCAGTTTATCACTGGGGTCTTGTAGACTGTTCCAGCTGCCGCGTCTCGAGGTGCTCTGGCTCTCCACAAGGCTATACTGACTGCTGGTCAGACTACTGCACCGACTGGTTAAAGTCCCTTTTTCTTCAAAAAGCCACTTCACTGCCTCAATTCCCTCATTCACAGCCACCAGCTGGTGAAGGATTTTAACATCAATCGCTCTCAAATAGGCCTGTGGAGACACAAAAAGCACAAAATGAACTGCTAGCGTCAAAGTTTTGGCACAATTAAAAATAACATGCTCACAACAAGTGCACAGTTTATAGGTATAGTTTGCTAAACATTTTTAACAAGGATAGTCAACATCAGCACACTAGGTGGTCTTTTACAATGGAGTCCTGATCAATAACAAAATTATTGGGGGGGGGGGGGGAGACACGGTTTGATAATGATCAAATGTTGACAGTAATACCAAACAATTATATGCAGTATGTTTAAAAGGTGAAGATGTTTTCAGGCAGTCTCACATCGAATGGCAATAAATTCTATATAGGACATCCATAAATGGAAAATGCTTTCTTACTTACGGACTCTACCAACTGGCTGGATCAATGCCTGAATTCATATGATGTGGAAGCACTCATGCCAAACATACATTAAAATAAATAGAATGGACTATATGCAACCCATTCCTGAGATGAGTAGGACATCACACATGCATTTATATAAATCTTTTAATGTGAATTATACAATGGGCATTAAAATAAAGCACAAATCCTGTAATGTCATTGGCTACCTTGCACTCCTTTCCCGTTGTAAAAGCTACAATCACCCCACGGGAAGAGGTGCCAGCCACCAATAAGCCACATCAAGGGCCCCCCTGAAATCAATGTGACCATCACAAACACAAAACCAGCAAAAACACCAACAGTCACAGGGCAAATCCTCCACAAAGCTGTGATGTTGCAGTCCCAGTAAACAATATCAAAAAATCCCTCAAGTTTCAAAAATGTAGTTCAGCAATTAATTAAAAAAAAAAAAAAAAAAACTCAATCACATAAAAATTATTTTTCTTTTCTGGCTTTCAGGGAAAAAAAAACAAAAACATGTTACTCTTTTCCTGGGTTCTCTCTCTCTCTCTCCCCCCCATTTCACTTTCAGAACCCTGCTCTTACTCACTTTGTCAGAGACACTGTGAAAAACATCCCACAACAAATAGACCTCTCTTCATTTTTGCTGTTTAAATATGCACTACACCTTACATTGCTGGACTCCAGACCCACGGTTTCCTCATGCATCTGTGTTCCCCAAACTGTAACCATTAAGGGTATCTCCTTGCCCGCTTGCTGGCACCATTGCACATGCGCATACCTACCGACAGCGCACTATTTTTCCAAGTGTGACAACAAATCTAATAAAAATTAATAAAACATCTAAACCAACTTTTTTTTTCTTACTTTTTCCACACACAAAATGTACAGACATCTGTTGTATAATCGCAATATGCCACTGAAGAATGTTGGTGATGCCAGGATTTACCCATGCCCTGGGGTGTTCTGACCACTTGGCTGCGCCTCATGGCCAAACAATACCCCAGGGCGTGGGTAAATACTGGCATCATCAACACCCTCTTGTGGTGCATTGCTTAAATCCACTGCAGTCTGTCATATAAAATGCAACGATCAGGACATTCCAGAAGATCCAAAATAAAAATAGCAGCTCTGTTATATAAAGCCTCAAGTTTATTTTTTTTAAGTAAGCAATAATGACCAAACAGATGGGCACTTCCTGGGAATTAATGACCAGCTGGGAGGTTAAGTGGCTCGATGCACAGCTGGGGTCATCCACCATATGGTCATTCATCCTAGGAAATTATAGGTTTTGAGGACATTATTGCTATGCTAAAGAGCAAATATCCAGCCGCTAACCCCAAGAAGTAGGTCAAATCCTTTCCTGCCCCAAAGTTGGTCTGGGGGGGCAGTAGAATCCAAGGACTTGGCCTGAGATCAGTCTTTGCTGGGATATTTACCTCATTTAAGAGGACAGGGAGCTCTGGCAGGAGAGGCATCCTTTCCGTGATGCCACTGCTTTATCAGAATGGCGGTGTTTTTACGCCAACTTAGTGGCATTCTCCTCCTTGTCTTAGTTTGACAATTCCACTGTCAGGTGGTGTCATCAGTCATGGCGAGCTGTGCAGAGAAGGAGTGGGTAATGATGGAGATGCGACCTGAGACGCATGCGTTGTGTCCTAATTTGTCTTAAAGATCAACTGCACAACTGAAAATGATTTGTTCATTATTCTTTTCACAGATACCAGCAGCTGAATAAATATAAATAAACTTCTGTGTCTGTGTGATTTTTATGGAAATGTTGCCATTTTGTAGCTCAGCAGACTGCATGACAACAGCTGACAGCCATTCAGTACAATTTGTTCTCCATACTCCAGTGCTCCCGATGGTTCACAACATCATTCATGGAGTGACGTCTGCATTGCCAGTGCGTGGATAAGGCATCTGTCAAGCTCGCACTATTGTCAGCTGTCAAATGACACCACATAGACAACAGCTGTATCAGGTGTCTGTTTTCCCTTTTTATATATCTTTTTATCCTTTTTTTTCCATCTCCCTGATAAAAAAAAAAACATCAACGGGTAAAAAGAAGCAGATGTATGCAGGTCAAAATAGATGTTACAAGCCCTTTTATGTTACTTCAGGTGGAATGTATCGACGCACCAAAGACGACTAAATCATTACTACAGCTGATATGACATGTTCCAATTGATCTATTCTAGGCCGCTTAATCACCCCCACCACCCAACAACAATTAAAAATAAAAGCAATAAATGGCTGAAGTTTCATTTTCCAAGTAAACAGAATCTTCTCCTGTGGTTTTACTTCTTGCATTACCTGATCATACATGACAGAGAGAGATGGAGACAGAGAGAGAGATGCACTTGTGGGTGCACCAACACCTATTTCTCAGACAGCAAAGCCACCATTCTGATCTATCTATCTGGGTTTCAAGAAACCTTTGGTGTCAAGTGCTGCAGCATAAAAAAAATTAAAAATAAAAAAAAAACCAAAAACACCAATTTCAAACCGAACACCCACTACCAAAAAAAAAAAAAAAAAAATGTTCCGACATCATAACACAGGGTACGATGATGTCTTTAGTTACCTGCAATCTAGCTTACAACACACTGCTGTAATAACTGACAGTGTGACAAGGACAGTCCTTTTCCATTTTTCCCCACATTGAGACCATCCTCTATCACATTCACACAGACTGCCAGCTCACACCTAGAGTTATTTGTGGGGAGAGGGGGGTACCCTGTGTTCCATTTTTCAATCCAACCTTTGTATTTATTTATTTATTTTTTTAAATAGGGGAGTTGGGGAAAAAAAAAAAAAGGATAAAAAGATATTTAAAAAGTTAAAACCAACACCTGATGCAGCTGTTGTCTATATGGTGTCATCTGACAACTGACAACCACGCGAGCTTGACAGATGTCTTATCCACTCACTGGCAATGCAGACGTCACTCCACAAATGACACTGTAAACCATCAGGAACACCAGAGTACAGAAAAAAAAAACTGAACGGGTCTGTTAGCCATTGTCATAGAGCCTGCCAAGCTAGAAAATGGCAACATTTCCATAAAAATCATACAGACACAGAATTTTAGTTAGTTATTTTTAATCAACTGCCAGTATCTGTGAAAAGAACAACAAACAAATCATTGTCAACTTTGCAGTTGATCTTTGTTTCAACTAAACTGCCAAGGACTTTTTTTTTTTTTGACATCCCAGTGGAGCCTAGTTACAACCCTAGCAAATGCTGCAGGCCTTCACGTTGAGAGAGATGCCTAGGCAGTGGATGCGCACATCCTGAGCGCCATTCTTATAAATCTTTACTTTAGTACAATGACAGAAGTGGAACAGCAGTTCCTTTTCTTTTGGAAGCAAAAACATTAATTAAATTTACAACAACAGAAAAAAGAAAGAAGAAGCATTAGCGAATACTTGCAAAGTTTGATGGCATTCTTCAGCAGTGGTGGATCGATGAGTGGTTGATGGCGGGAGGAAAAAAAAAATTAGGCATGATGGGGCTGCCCCCATTATATTGGCAATGATGATGCATGTCAATGTGCGCAGCCCCAGGTGGCAAAAGTTTCCAGGTGGTCCTGACACAGTTCCATGAAGTGGCTCAATGGAGGGAGACATACTTGAAGAAGATCAACCCCTCCCTACAGCAGGGGGCAAGGCTGTTACAAGAAAAGAAGGAAGCTGGAAATTTAAACTAGGAGGGGGGGTGGCAAGTGGGTAAGAGACATGCAGAGACCACAGGTTGGGAAGTTATATGAGCTGACCCCCCCTTAACAGTGACAAAGGGCAAGTACTATTGGTGGTGCTAGTAAAGGAGGGCAGAATGGGGGGGGGGGGAAGGTGGCCACCCTTAATGCTAGGAGCCTTGGGAGAAAAACTGCAGAGCTACAGGCGATCATGGCAGAGGGAGAGGTGGAAATTGCAGCCACCACAGAAACATGGGCCACCCAATACAATGACTAGGACCTATCTGTACCAGGATACAGGTTATTTCATAGGGATAGAGTGATTGGAAAAGGACGGGGGTGGCACTATATGTGAGGGAGGGACTGAAGTGTGTAAGGGAGGAAGGGGAAGAGGGTAGTACAGAGTCACTTTGGATGCAAATCCAGGATTCCAAGAATAGGACTCTCAGAATGGAAGTGGTGTAAAGGCCACCCTCTCAGATGGAGGAGTTAGACAGGAAACTAGTGGGACAGATCAGACCACCTGTGAGAGGGGTAGTGTGGTGATTGTGGAGGACTTCAACATGCCAGGAATGGACTGGAGTACCCCCAATAACCAGGAATAGAAGGGAGCAGGTACTGATGGATGCCTTCCAGGACAGCTTCCTGCTGCAAATGGTCAGTGAACCAACCAGGTTAAGTAATATCCTTGACCTTGTGCTGGCAAATAGGGAGTTTGTGAGGGAACTTAGGGTGCAAGAACCACTGTCAGGGAGTGACCACCACTCAGTATGGCTCACATTGGATATGGGCAAGGAAGGAGTGGAATCTAGCACAAGGGTGCTGGACTTCAGGAGGGCCAACTTTGGGAGGATGAGGGAAGTGGTAAAAGGGTACCTGGCCAGAATTCATTCAATTTAGTATGGGCACTAACCAGAGGTGGAAGCTCAAAGCTGGGGATACTAGAGGCAACCAGAACCTGCAGCAAGGCCCAGAGCAAGAAGGCTAGGGCTAAAAAAATCAAGCTGGGGTGAGCAAGGTGGTCATGAAAAAGCTAAGGAAGAAAAGAGCTGCCTTTAGGACGTACAAGAAAACAGGGAAGGGGGAGGACAGGAAGGAATAACTGCAGGAATCAAAGGAGGTGACATGGCAGTAAGGGGAGTCAAGGCGTCTACGGAGATCAGGCTGGCACAAGGCATTAAGAAGGGGGAGAAGGACTTCTTTAGGTACATCAGGGAGAAAAGGAACTGTAAGGACCACATAGTAAGGATTAGGAAGGAGGGGGGTTGGATGGAAGCAGGGGGAGATAAGGCAGAAGCTAAATGTTTACTTCTGCTTGGTATTTACTAAGGAGAAGAGGGGTGATACCAAGGGGGGAGGCAGAAACAGGGGAGGGTGTGACAGATGGGGAAATCATGGAGGGCAGAGTTCTGGAGGGTTTGAGGGCACTGGGGGTGGACGAGGTGCCAGGCCCAGATGGCATCCACCCCAGGGCACTGAAGGAGCTGGCAGAGGTCCTTGCAGGACCTTTGGCAGACCTATTTAATGCCTCACTACACTCAGGGTGTGTACCTCAAGATTGGAGGATGGCTCATGTGGCACCCCTCCACAAGAGTGGCCCCAAGGATGAACTGGGTAACTACAGACTGGTGAGCCTCACATCTATCATGGGTAAGCTGATGGAGACTATCCTGAAGGAGAGGTTGATGGCCCTCCTGAAGGCCAAAGGACTACAGGACAGTAGACAGAATGGCTTCATACATGGCAGATCCTGCCAAACCAACCTGGTGGAGTTCTATGACTTGGTAACTAGGCAATTGGACAGGGGTCATGCAATGGATGTCCTGTACCTGGACTTCAGTAAGGCATTCGACTCAGTGCCACATGGTAGGCTGGGTAGCAAGTTAGAAGGCACAGGGGCAGGTGCAAAGCTGGTGAGATGGGTAGGGAACTGGCTTCAGGGAAGGCAACAGAGGGTGGTGGTTGGGTGAGGCGCTCTCATCCCCAAGGGTAGTGACAAGCGGTGTTCCACAGGGCTCGATGCTGGGACCAGTGCTGTTTGGGATATTCATTGCAGACATATCACTGGACATCAAGAGCAAGATCAGTCTGTTTGCTGAGGACACCAAGATGGGAGTGGTGGTGGATGACCTAGGGGGATGGCAGGGGTTGGAGGATGATCTGGAAAAGCTGGAAACCTGGTTAGACACCTGGCAACTGGGGTTTAATGCCAAAAAGTGTAAGGTGCTGCATTTTGGGGAGAAGAACCCAAGCAGGAGTTACCAGCCGGGGGGAGTGCAGCTAGCCAAGACAGAGGAGGAGAAGGATCTGGGGGTGCTCATTACAGGGTCAGTGGAGTCAAAAACAGTGGTGGAATTCAAGCATGCATGGGACAGTCATAAGGCCATTCTAGGGGGTGGGGGTAGGAAGAAGTAGGCTGCTGGTTAACTAGGATCTGCAACTTATCCAGTAGGTAGGGAAATGGGCAGACTGGGTGGGCCAAGCGGTCCTTATCTGCCTTCAAATTCTATGATTCTATGTTTCTAGGAAGGCAGCTGCAAAGGCCAGCAAAATCCTGGGTTGCATTGCAAGGGGTATCTCCTTGGGGGGGGTGATTCTGCCACTGTATAGGTCATTAGTTAGACTGTACCTGGAGTACTGCGTGCAGTACTGGCACCTGTATCTGAAGAGGGACATTAAGTTACTTGAGAGGGTGCAGTGCAGGACGACAAAGATGACCAAGGGACTGGGGGACTTACCAAACGAGAGGAGGCTGAGGAAGCTGAACATGTACTCACTGGAGGAGAGGAGGGATGGGGGGACATGATTGAAACCTTTAAGTACATGAAAGGAATAAACTAGATAGGTATAGAGGGGCTGTTCAAACTAAGGGAAGGGAGGGCCGTGAGATGAAACTGGAGGGAGGAAGGTTCAGGAGGGAGATGAGGAGACACTTTTTTACAGAGAGGGTGGTAGCTGGATGGAGTGCGTTCCCGGTAGAAGTGGTATCCAGTAGAACAGTGGACTACTTCAAAAGGGGCTGGGACAGGGCAAGGGGGAGGGTCAATGGAGGGGATGGGTGGGAAGGAGGGGCAGCTGCAGAATAAGGGGTGCTAGCTGCACATTCGAACAGACTTGATAGACCGCTAGGCCTTTATCTGCTGGCAAATTTCCTATGTTCGTATGTTTGTAAAAGCTTGATGCCTGGGCACAATTGCACTGTTTGTAGTGGGAAGAGAGAAAAGTCTAGGGACAAGGATAAAAGGAAGTTAAAGCAGAAGTTCCAGAGTTACTATGCCAAGTCTGGGTTAGAGGAAGGAGTCGAAGTCTTACAGGGTCCTTCTTATGGTTGGCTGAAAGTGGCCTACGGGGAGATGCAGGGTCCCAGGTCTGGTATAGCACTGAAGCCCTTCAAACCCATCTGTCTGTAACACTGGGAAGTGAGTTTTGCTGGATGCCTTATGCAGGAGTTGGTGTGGGCTCCAGTCGGGGAGGAATTAGAGGCCTGAGCATTAGGAAACAGGTCAACATGGTGCCCCATGGAGGAGGAGTACTAGGTAGTGGGTCCAGGTACAGGCATCGCTAGCTTACCTGTCGGGTGCCAGGGGAGCCAGACAGCACTGGAGTGGTGGCCACAGGTTGTGTCCCGAGTGTCTGGCTGCATAACACAGACCAAGGTGGCACAGCTTTCATGGAGCAGGATTCTCATAATTGTGTGGGGCTTCACGGATCCGGTGGTGGTGGACAATGACAGCTCATTCCCCATTAAAGACTAAGGGACAGAGAGGGAGCAATCCAGAGGTGGTGGATATTGGCAGCTCATTCCCCATGGAAGAATAAGGGACAGACAGAGGGAGCAGGAGTCCTGGATGGGCACTCTGTCAAGGAGTATGCACCGATGGCTTTCAGGCCTGGAGGGACTCCATGAAGGAGGACAGAGCCAGTGTGACTGGGGGAGGAGGAGAACCTGAAGGTGACACCTTTCCACAGTATCCAAGGATCTGTCAAAGTGTGTATCTTGGGAACATAGTTCATACCTGAAACATGGGCCAGACTAGCTCTGACATTTTGCCAGGTGAGAGATTCTGAAAGCTTGTCTGCAGGGCCCAGAGTCCACCCAAGGGGGCTTGGCCATAGAGCCCCAGTAGTAATCTGAGGGTGCCTAGGAACCCTAGATCACCAGTAAATAGCTGTGAAATGTCAGTCTGGTGGTATATAAAGGAGTAGTGAGGAGTCTGGACATTAGAGCTCCTTACAAGGTACATATAATGCAGGTTCCTGTTGGAGTCATATATAGCTATGAAGTGATTAGTGGAAACAGGAAAACCCTCTGGCTTTCATGCCATGCTTGAATAAGGGATAGGAGAAACTGTAATGCTTAGTGGGGGGGTCAGGAACTCTGAGGGAACCGCATGCCATGTGCCTTATGCAGTACTATAAGGAATGATGAATTACGAGGATGAAATGCAGAGTCCTTGGGCTCAAGTTAACATGAATCAGACTGCACCTATATGAACTGCTATGACGAAGCTGAATCCCTGAAAAGCCATGGACTTAGATTCCATAATTTCCCTTGAGGTGTTGGAAAGTCAGCTCAGTGCAGAAGAATGGCAATGTGCCAGCCAGTGGCCAGAAACCAAATATTTATTTGTTTTGGAGTAAAAGTCCTAACATGAGTTTGAGATTTGCTTTTGTGGGTAAGAGTGATGTCGAACTGCTCTTCAGTCTGTCCTGCATTTGTATTATTTACTGTTTCGAAGAGAAGGCTTCTGACTCAGCCTTACATTGAACTCATTTCTAAAGAATTCCCCTTAACCAGAGTCAAGTTTTTTTTTTTTTTTTTTATTCTGGTTGTCTTTAGTCAAGCTAATAAAAACAATATACCAGTCATTTCAAACTAGCTTGTCCTACTGTACTGTACTGTACTGGACAGTAGATCCAGGGTATAGGCAGTACAACAAATGGGCAAACTGGATGACTCTTTATCTGCCATCAGGTTCTAGGATGCTATGATAATTCTAGATAGTTTCTTAATCTCCTTCCCAGAAGCCACCTGGAAGTGTTATTATCCAGGATGAGTTTAGGAGGCCAAGTCCTGTGTGAGTGGTATTATTTTTATTTTTTTTCCAATAGAGGGCCAGATTTTCAAAGTGTGGTACAAGCCCTGCACCATGACACTTAGGTTCTGGCAGTGCACTGAATCCTTTTGCCACAACTGCACCTAATTTTACAATCTCGAGCGCAGTTGCAACAGTTTCCATGTTTTTCGGCATCTTGAGCAGAATATCTGGTGCAAGCGCTGTAAAAATGGCCCCTGGGATTGCCGCAAGCTAGACCACAAAAAGTTGGTCTAACAGCTGGCCTGGTGGCACTATGGGTTGAGGCGCTGGATGCCACACCTTGCACCATGCCGGTGACCCGGGTTTTGGAACGAGTCTGGGACGTCAGGGTTCAGCAAGAGGGGGGAGGATGGGAGCTGGATTGAGTGGCGGAAGGGCAGCTCTCCTCTTCTGGGTAGGGGACCCAGTCACGCCCGCTGCAAGGCTGCCCCGAGGTGGAGGCCCAAGGGTAGTGCAGATGGGAGCGGTTAGCACAGGGAGGGTGCTGCGGATTGCTGCGTGCATGTGCCTCCACACGTGCACAAGCAACTGTGGCAAGGGGAAGGGCAGAAAACTGGACAATGGAGCTGTAGGCTCCACGATAGTCCTGCAGTGCCTGCGCCAGCCCCCTGGAGTCTGGATGTTGGTCTCCTGGGAAGGGGGGGAACAAAGATGTCCATTTGCCCTGTCACGGGGAGGCAACCCATGGGAGATTGCCGGGAGGGTAAGGCATGGGAGAGTTGTGGACCAGAGAATGAGCCCCTACAAGGGAGGGGCTGGAGCTACCTGCCAGCTCCACAGGAAGCATAATATATATGAATAAAAAAAGTTGGTCTAACTTGTGGCAACTGGCACATGAGATAGCGAATCCTGATTGTCACAAATGCACTCAGCAGGTCAGGCCCTCTGCTCCCACAGTGCCAACCTCCGAGCACAATAATGTGAACAGGTAACAGACAGGGTAATCCTCCTGTCTGCTTGTGGGTCTGAATCACCTTTAGTGTCAAGTTCTGGGGGGATTCAAACTGTGAACCTTTTGCTACCATACCCAAATGTACATGCTCAGATAATATTCTCTTTGGGGGAATGCAATAAATCTTCCACCTAAGGGCACCTAACCAGGTAGCCAAAATGAACCCTTTAAAACTCTGTAAAAGACCTTAGGTATGTTCTTACCTTTTCCCAGTTTAGTAACACTATCAAGCTTTTGAACAGTTTTTGTCAGTCTTAACCTTCTATATGTCACATGCAAAAAAGAACTGAGAGACAACTCAAGGCAGTCTTTCAAATAATATATTTACTCAAAATGGATAAAAATATTAAAAATGTAAACACAGAACAATATATCAAAGAGCATACAATCACTTAAAAGAAAAGAACAAAACAAAAACTCCTACCAGAATACATTTAGACTTTTTCCATCTAATGTCTTACCTCTTTAAGTGCAGTTAGAGAACTGTTTAAGAGCCCAAAAAGATACGACAAAAAGATCAGATACCAGAATTAGTTTAAACTGCGTCTCTCCACACCCCTCCTGTGAGTCATCTACCTCCTCCTTTTAGAATATAAAAAAAATACAAACAGGATGTCCTATCAGGAAGTATATTAAATAAGGTGACATCAGCAAAAAAAAAAAACTCCACTTCCTAAATATGATTCCTTATTTAAACATTTTCTCTTTGATCTTGAGCAGTTCCTATTCCCAAGCCATATCAAAGGATTTTTACAATGTTAGCACCGTGGTGGTATAAAAATGTTCTTCCTATAAAGCTTTACGAGCCCTATATCCTGGCAGCTGGGTCAGTTCTAATTAAGACAGAAAAATGGGAGACCCTTAATTAAGTCTCTCTTGTCTTTTAATTACCTCCTGGTTTCAGGTCACTTGACTGTAACTGAAACCGGGGGGGGGGGCACGCATGGCATAGCTGCCTTATGTGAGACAATCACACACTACATTTTTATATTACAAATATCATAGAACAATCATAATCAACTGGCCAAGCGTCACACTGATCACCAGCCAGGAGAATGCGCACGCCCCGTGCACCATATCTGCAGTGTACCTGGGGTTTGTGGAATTCTCACCCCTCTGAAAATCGGGCTCAGAATATCTGGATCTTAGAGTGAAGATGACTTGGGTCTCAGATGCAGGAATTGTGCTTCTAAGAGCAGACACATGAAATATTTATCAGTGACAAGCTGTGCCTCAAATTTCTAAAGGTGAGGCATTTGGGGCATAAGTAGAGGACTAATTAAGAACCCCCATACTGATTGTACCTGAATAGGAGTTCATGGAAACAACAGTGCGGGTTATGCTATGGTATCCATGACAACGAAAAGAGTGGAGTGGGAGCAATTCTACTGTATTTTTACACCTGCAAACTTAGTTATTTTTTAAACCTTTGTTTATTTTGGGAGGCCCCACCCACCACATCTCCGGTTTCATCTTTTTCATTTTAAATGAGGGTGGGGGCAGGGGACCACCACCAATATAAACACATTGAAAAAACTAAGCTTGCGTGTTGAAGTAGTTGCTTTGCTCCTGGCTCCACCTCTAGCTTCACCCATGCTATGCCAGCTCAAACCCCGTCAACTCCTACACTAACTTATAAAGAGGGTCCTTAGTCCTTCACTTAAAGTGCTTTTGATTTATATGATTTGTGATGATATCAAAAACTCCTGACTTCACGTTTTAATCATTTTATTTATTTTTACAATTTGGTGACCGGGAAAGGGACACTAAGCCAAGTTACACGTTTAGGTGCAACCCCAGGGATGGGAGTGAGGAAATACAGAACACGTAGAGGAAGGG
This sequence comes from Neoceratodus forsteri, assembly GCA_016271365.2. Lineage (NCBI taxonomy): Eukaryota > Metazoa > Chordata > Ceratodontiformes > Ceratodontidae > Neoceratodus > Neoceratodus forsteri. The sequence goes on along the minus strand of CM028136.1, from coordinate 946,087,939 downwards.
CAAAATAATATACTGTATATGCAATAGCACAAAAGAAAACATTGCAATCCCGGTGGCGTGCAGGGCTAAGGCACTGAGTGGCTTACCTCATGCCACACCAGCGACCAGAGTTCGGGAATGAGCTCTAGTTGTTGGGGGTCAGCTGGGTGGAGCAGAGGACTGAGCATTCATCAGACTGCTCTCCTCTCCTGTGGTGGGAAGGCATGATGACTTGACCCTTGGCTGCCACCAGGTGGAAGCCTGGGGGGTAGTGCCGGCACATGAGTGACAATGTAGGGAGTGGCCGTGATTCCGTGGCATGTACGTGCCTCCACGCTCACTTAAAAAGAAAGTTTAACCAAAAAAAAGTCAAAGGGTTCCAATTATCAGTGAGGGTGTACTGTTTGCAATCCTATATAGCCCTCACTGGGCTTTTCTAACCCTTCACTGGGAGTAGCTCTGCCTGCCCCCTCACCGTCTCTGCCTGCCCCACCGAGTCTGCCTGCCTCATCACCAGGTAGGCTAGTCCCACTGGTGCCTGCCCCATTATTACATTGCTCCATTACCCCCCCCAAATCAATGAAGAAATGGACCCAGAACCTGGGAGCATGGGGGGGCCAGATAGATTGCTGCAAACATTCCTCTCAGAATCCTGGGTTCGACACCATAAACAGATTCCACCAAACGGCTGTTAAGTATATAAACACAGCCCAGCTCAATACTTAGTAATTTACTGTCTTATTGATTAAACAATTAATTTTTGCCTATAAGTTTCAGTGTGTGTTTAATATTAATTATAGCCAAGTTCACTACTTGGGTATCTGCTTTCTATTACTTAATCAATAGTTTGCAATTGATAATTACTTATGAATTTCAGTGTGTGCTTGACATTGATCATAGCCAAGTTCAAAACTTAGGCACTTGATTTTAGTTCTTTAATTTTAAACAAAATTAATTACCAAGTGTGAACTTTTAAACTCAACTTTTCAGTCTGCGCTCCTGAGCAGCACAGTTACTAAGTGTGATCTGTCAGCTGTTTTCCTCTGATAACAGCAAGGCAGTATGTTTTTAACTGTCAGATCTGACCACAGACATATCAACTGGAGGTCAGTCTTATATATTCTTGAAAACAGCTAACCACACGAACTGTTAGATGTCCACGTGGGTCATAACACCTTTTGTTTAAAGCCAGGCTGCATGTTCCACTCGAGGACACAGACTTATTTTTGTATTTAAGAAAGAATTCCCCTTGGCCATCCCAGACATAATCCCAGGATGTCAAACCAAATGTTTTTCCCTTATTGATTGGATGTTCTGAGTTAACTGATAACATTCTAATGCCTAACCTTCGAATAAGGGTCACCTGGTCAGCAAAAGCTGGTCAAGACTAAAAGGTACCAAAATACTGACCAATTATTTTCCTGCCTTGACAAGAGTATATAAATCCATGACAACCCAAGTCAAGGTAAGAGCTCTCAGAGGGAGAGCCTAGAGTAATCCCAACTCCTAGGATCTCAAGTGGACATCAGTTGGTACTGATGGATGAGTTTGTTGCCTGTACCCCAGACATAGATCTGGGGACAACATATGCCTGCATTATTTTTACTGCGACTATTTTGGTAGTGAAGAAATTATTTTCACTTGTACTGCTCTTCAGAAAAATTGTTACTGTCATTTTGAATTGTAATTGCCTACTTTCATTTATGCCAAAATTGCTTTGTAACTCTTGAACCTTAAATATCAAGAAGTAAAAACATTCTTCTTAACATGAATTCTGACTCTTTTGTTCCTCATTCTCAATTTAATATTATAAAGTTAAGTGGGTATGATTTAGAATGTGCTAAATTAAAAACCAAGCCAAATTTAGATTTTTGCTTTATAGGTCATACTGGCAGCATCAAACTTACAGTCTCTGGTTATACCCATTTAGTCGATTGTGCAGACTTGGCATGTAAAGAATTTCTACATAAATACTTGGGTTGGTGTCATAGATTCTGATATAAAGTACATGTGCAAAATATATGATTGTCCTAGACATGAACAGACTGATGGCTTTAAAGTAAATTTAAGAGTATTTGAGGAACTAGGTCAAGCTCATTGCCCGATAATGTCCAACCATGCCCATAAGGGAACATTAGACTATAACGAACACAGTACATTTGTGGACAGAGACCAAATAATCTTGGTCAGTCAAGTATCTGATAAAATAGTGGTAGCAGGTGGTTTGGATCACAATGGGGGCACGCCTTGCCAGTGCTTTGCGTTGTGACTCCGACAAAACTCTACTCCGACTTAGCCGAACTAGTGGAAAGTTTGGAAGAGTCTTTAGTCTCAGCCGGTCATGGTGAAAACCATGCACATGAGACTGACCAAGGGAGTTGCACTAGGATGCTGGAAAATTATCCTAGCACCCACAAGGGACAAAGACTAAGTTGTAGCCACAATAGATGAAACATAGAAATATAGAATGTTGGCAGATAAGGATAGAGATGCAGCCAATTTAAACCTTGCCAAAGTTGCTGCGAAGTTCCTGCTTGCATCCCCAACTTTGCAATGTTTTCTGCACAAAAGGTACTTTCTCCACAAAATCTTCATGAAGTGGCAGCTTAGCAAACCAAGTCTGGTCACTTCACACTGCAAAAGGGCCACTTCACCTGGTGAAAACTTTGCAAAGTTTGCTAACCTGGCCAAGTTCAGGTGAGGCAAAGTTTTTTCAACTTCACATCTCTATCTATGATGTCATCTTACCCCCAAGATGGAAACATTAGCCTTGTTGTGTATGGTTACCCATACATAATGTATAGTATACACTTGTTATTTTAATTCATTTTTATTCTTTCTAACTCTGTCTTGAACTGCGGTTAATAAACATAAAACAGCAAACAACCGGATAAGATTAAAACATTTAATTTGAGTAACAGATAAGTGAGCTGGCTACATTTCTAGTCTATCATCTTTTAACACACAGTTCACTCACAACAGGATTCTGACATCAGTACTGTGGTGCAGCAGTTATCTAACATCACTACTGTGATACAACAGCAATAGGACATCACGTCTGTGGTTCAACAGCATTCTGGCAGCACTACCGTGGTGCAACAGCATTCAGGCAGCACTACTGGTACAGCAGCATTCCAACATCACTACCGTGGTGCAGCATCATTCTGACAGCACCACTGTGATGCAATACCATTCTGACATCACCACTGTGATGCAATACCATTCTGACATCACCACTGTGGTACAGCAGTATTCTGACATCACCACTGTGGTACAGCAGTATTCTGACATCACCACTGTGGTGTAGTTGCATTCTGAGAATAACTGCTGTGGTGCAGCTGCATTCTGACATCACGACTGTAGTACATCAGCATCTGGATGTGTATGATTTCCATGCACAATAACACTGAACCAGATTTATTTATTTATTTATTAGGTCTAGGATTACAATACCTTTGAGCCAGGGCTCTTTTACAAAGGTTCCATGTCAGGTTACAATTCAAAACATAAGACATGCAAGACAGATTACAAATTCCGTACACAGGACAAGGTTACAAAAGTGTAAGCTAAACAGAGTTACAAAGCATCTGAGAAACAAAACAAGTTTTGGAGGCTAGGTTACAAGGAGATAGATGAGGTGCAGAGAGGATAGAGGACAAGATAGAGGAGGCGTAGAGGGGGGTGGAGAGCTAGAGAGGAGGAGAGCAGCCAGAGGCATTGTCATAGACATAACATGGGGTAACCAAGTGCTAATAGGAGAGAGAACTGCATAAGGTTAGGGAAATATTCATGGGGTCAGGTAGTGGAGGCAGTCACAGGAGCTAGATCAGTGAGAGAAAGGTGGAGCCTTGATTTAAATGAACCAAGGGTAGGAGTGGAGGAGATGTAACTGTTTAGACCATTTAGCCACCTGGGCACCCTGTAGGCAAAAGATCTTTGACCTTGTGAGGTATGACAACGTGGAACCTGCAGGAGCTATGATTTAGACCCCCTGGTTGAGCTGGGGCTATTGCTAGAGTGCAGGAGTGCACACACTCCAGGGGGAGCAAGGACCATAGTTATTTTCTTTGCCATGGTGCAGGTTAGGTACTTTGACTGGTGAGTTGTAGCCATCCAGTTTGTGCACTGAGGTCGCATGTATGTGTGAGGTGGTGGGATCCAGTGAGAAGTCGGTAGGGCTTATTGAGGGAGGTGGACATGTGTCTAAGAACGGTAGCTGGGGCAGAGCCATCAATAAGCCCATAGTCAATAATGGAGACAACAGAGCTCTGAACGGCGACAGTCAGGGCTTCTTGGGTAAGATGCTGGCTATGCCAGAAGAGAAGGCCAAGGCGAGTATTTGCTGCATTGGCTACAGAGTCAATGTGGGCACTGTAAGTTAGATGAGGGTCTAGAGTGATCCCAAGGTACTTAGAGGCTTGAACCTGTTCCAGGGTGACTCCATGACTGGTTTTGATAGATGGGGGTGCAGCTCATACTTGTCATGAGAGCACTAGACTATATACTACACTTATTACTGTAGAAAACACATCACTGAAGAATGCAGAGTGCATTTCTTCTCTCAAAGTACAGATGTTTAATTCCTTCCAAAACCTGAAGTGGAATAGCAGCAAACTGAACTAGAACCAGAGCCAAGTTATGGTGTAGTCCATGGAGATTCTGAGCATCCCCACGCAGCATCAACCCACTAGCTCATTAGAACATAATCCTGCAAGCCCTAACTATCCATATAATGAATGCTGAATGTAAAACAGCCTGTACACAGCTGGCTCTGTTATATTTGATTCAATAGTGCTGTTGTTGTAGCCGATGAGACTTGTCAGTAAAAAAAAAAACAATGATAAAAAAGTGCTGTCTGGGAAAGGAGTATGCCATGCGTTGGAAGAAAAAGTTAACTTGCCTCTCACTGCATGAGACCAGAACTGGAATTTAGGCTTGGGGAGCGCACTGGAAACGAGGGACCCCCAGGCGCACACTGGGAACAAGGGACCCCCAGGTGCGCACTGGGAACAAGGGACCCCCCAAGCACACACTGGGAACAAGGGACCCCCCAAGCATACACTGGGAACAAGGGACACTCAGGCGCACACTGGGAACAAGGGACACTCTTCTTGGTTCTAAAAGATTCCCATGTTGCAAGGCAGACAGCAGTTCAGAATAAGAATCTTCTACTAGCAAGGCTACAGGAATTGCTAATTTAGCTCACTCACACTGCTGAACTCTGGCTTTGGGACTGGAAGGCTAGGAGTTTGAACTTCTTATACATATGAGGTGCTCTGACCATACATATAAAGCCTTACAAACAGCACCTGCTTGAGAAATAAGCTGCAGTGAATAACAACTGCTGGCCTTACTAAGAGGGCGTGGAGTATACTAAGAAGGAAGATGGGTTCCTAGTATGTGCCTGTTAATGCCTTTTTAGCTGCTAACAGAGATTGTTATCCTACTAGGACGTTTTATGGTGTGTTTACACTGCCTACCCGGTTCTCCCTTACGTTGCAGTGCACTGCTCAGTTCAATCTGCTGCGACGCTGCTTCCATTCACACGGCAGCCCTGTACATCGTTGAGACAGTTTCCAGCATTTCAGGTGAACTTCCTTTGGGGGCAGCTGCTGTCAGTTAATGGGCTTGTATGTGTTACTGGTCTATCAGAAAAAAATACTTCATTTCATGTCAGGGATCAAATACCTGGCTACTCTGACAGCCTGGCATCCAGCAGGATGTTAAGAGATTGCATCACAGATGCCCATCCCTCGACTTTACCTGCATCCCACAGTGTGAGTCTATAGTATATTAGACTACTAGGATTTAAGCAGATTTCCAAGATTAAATAAGTTCCCATTTATTATAACTTTTACTAAACTGTCTGTGGTTTGGAACGCTCCCATTGCAACCATGAACTACATCCCGACATTGCTCATAGTTCTAACACTCACATGCAATGCTGCACAGTATGGGAAACCTCCTTTGCATCATTGTGAGAGATGCCAGCAGTTCAGATGGCTGCATGAAATGGCCACACTACTATGTATTCCCAAGAAAAGAGGGATCGTTCTGAGATGCAACACATGCAGCCAGTGGGATACAGGTTGAGTTTAGATGAACCGAAGCGACAACATTTTGACAGCTCTGTGCCGCTCACAACCCTGCAGAAAAGGTCATGTGACCAGCCCTTTGGATGTTTATAGTCTGAATAAGCTGCTGGTGATGGGGGCATGGCAGCTGTTCCACAGTGGTGACATGTAGAATCTGGGTCACAAAAACAGAAACAGAATCTGACAGCAGAAAAAGACCAGTTAGCAGTGGCGGAGCTGGGGGGGGGGGCTGAGGGGGGCGGTTGTCCCTCCTGGCTTCCCCAGAGTGAGTAGTGGCACCCCACAGCCATCTTCATACACTGTTTGGTGCCCATAGTGGAGCCTGTGATTGACTGAATGCCCCCCCCAGCTCCCAAATGCTCCCAAACCTGGCTCTGCCACTGCCCGTTAGTCTATCATGTCTACCCTATTTCTAGCTATGCCCATGTCTGGCCTCATGCTGAAACAGGTTAGTCTGCTGTAGAATTTAATGTTGGCCAGTCCCCTCCCTTCCCTGGACACTCTCCCATGTCTTCTCTCCTGCCAGTCATACTATCCCTGTTGTCAATCCCACCCATACTCATACCACCAAATCTCTTAAGAATTAAAATGCACAGCACTGGCTTTCAAAGTGCAGAGCAAATGGCCAGAGTGTAGCAGTTTCTTATTTTAAGGAGTACTGTAATAAAGTTTAAGAATAATGAGCCCCATATGTTTAGTGCTAGAGAATTGTTTCTATTAAGTTAGTTTCATTTTTACGGCTGCTTGGGCAGAGCTCCACAGACGTTATGGCATTACAGGAAGTTTAGTAGAGCACTGTGGAAGTACGTGACTGGATTACTGTCTGGTGTGCTTCCACAGTGCTCTGGCAAATGTCCAATCATTCTGTTTATGTGGCCCTTCCCCTTCCCAGGCTGCATAAACACATTCCCCTGGCGGCGCTCTACTATTTCTTCCGCAACTGCGGCACTAACAACAGCCATGCCCAAGATGGCCGCTCCAACTAAAACTGCGCATGCACGAGTACCACACATGCGCAGTTCTGTCAGTACTGCCATCTTGTGAACAGCAAACTCTGGTGTGGTGAGAGCTAGGAGTATTCCTTTACTGGCTCTTGCCACACTCCCATAGCTCTGAGCAGCCATATCGGCTCTGACCAGTGTTTGTTCCATAGTTTGTGTGTCCAGAAATAGTTTTAAACTACAAAGAAGATCAGTAAATCTTCACATACAAGGGTAAATGTGGATGTAAAATACACAGCACTATGCAAAATGTATAGCAGTTGAGAGTCCATACTTGAAGGCTATCACTGTTCTAGTAGTACTAATGGCCTCCTCAGGTAATCTATTCCACTCCTACACTCCACGTGTAGCCACTTTAGGAACCTATACGGGGACAATTTGTCCCCGTATAGGGTCCCAGAGCTGCTACACCTATTATCTTTCTTCTACTCAAGAACCCTCTGATGATGTACCCCGGCATCCTGCTGGCCCTTAAAACTGCCTTGCTGTAGTGTGCAGTAGTTTTAAGACTTTTACTAATGATGACCCCCCCCCCCAGGTCTCTTCCCTCACTCTCCCATCCAGTACTCTGTCCTTGGTTTCCTCCTACTTAAGTACATGGACATGCACTTTTTGCACTGAATTTAAGCTTAAATAGTTATAGTACTAGTGCCCCCCAAAACCACAAGAAAGGCTGCAATTCATTCAGGTCATTTCTTAGTTGTTTTTATCCCATCATTTTAATGTAACAACTCCTTGACTCCCCTTGGCCGTTTTGGGAGACCTCAGGTCTTACCTGAACAGACCTCCGAGGGGCACGGCCTGGGTTCAGGAGTGATGAAGAGAAATGGTGCAGTGCCTCCACCTGGGGTAATGGCAGAGAATACCTGTGGACAAAGGGCAGGTTACCACCACCCAGAAAATATACAATAGCTACCCCCAAGACACTTCCCCACTCAATAACCCCTCTCCTTTCTTACAGTGATTCACAATACCAGAATATAACATTAACAAATAACAGTATTTATTTTGGGTAAAGGGAGAAAAAACAGCACAACATTAGCAACTAACTGACACAATTCTTACCCCCCACAATCCCCACCTCCCAAAGGCAGCTGCCCAAATTGTCTCTAAAGTCCTTTTGGTGGGTACCACACTGCGATGCAGAGGATAATGCTAGGGATCTTTTGTTGGGGCCAAACTTTTAAATACATAATATTTTGGCTAAAATTCAGGCCTGGGTGCAGTTTTCTGGAAGAGTCCTGCCCAGGAATTAAATCCCTGATTTTACCTAGCTAGCTAGTTAATAAAGTTCTCCTCTGTGCAGCAACCCAGAGGTATTCACAGTTGATAGTTCAAGGGGTTCAGCAGTCTGGAGTCTCTTCAGTCCCAGTACCATGAAGAAACCACTGTCGGTGCACCACAGCAGCAACAGCAATGGCAGAAAAAGTTGAAGGTCACTGGTCTTCACCTGCCTGGCCTTACCAGCTTCACCTCCAAGGCCTTTGTAGACAGCGTTCACCAGGCAGGCGTCTTGCCATCTTCTCCGCTGGTCATCTTCCTCTTCAGCCTAGGGACAGAGCAGAGATGTTCCTCTAGACCCCTCTGTTGCACCCCCTCCCCCTTAAAAATCACAGTTAGAAACTGGGGTTTAGCTCAGTCTCTGACCCAAGCATTCTCACTTCACTTCTCTATTAACAACAGTGGCTGGGCTCTGGCACAGTCTCTCTAGCCTCAGCACACAAAGTCTCTTCAGTCTGTGGCAGCACAATATCCACACCTTGCCCCACCAAGGGGGTAACACAGTGGCTCAGCCCTTGCTCAAATCTGCAGTGCTTTTCACTTTCAGCTGGGAGCTTGCAGCTTATGCTCCCACACATGAAGTCATGAAGCTTCGGCTCACACTCTGTCTCTGGCTGCTTGCTCTGAATGTCTGTCTCTCTTTCTCCCTGACTGCAGCAGAACCTCTTTGCTGCTGAAATTCTGCAGTCACTGAGTGAACAGGGGTTCCAATCACTTCAAGATGCTGGGGTCGAATTGGCCATGGGGTTCAGAATGCGGACCTTGGCTGGGTCACCTTTCAGCAGTCTCTCCTACACTCCTTTCCTCTGGGATCCAAATTGAATCTCTCCTCTTTGGTGGGCTGGCAGCAGCATTTATAGTTTCTGAGCAGTCCCTTTCTGATTGATTGCTGCTTGCCCAGGCTTTCTTGATGTCCCTTCACCTTATCCCAACAGCCCCCCCCGTGTTTGGTAATCCTATGGGGGCTGCCATCTTTATATATAATTTGCCCAAACTGCAGTCCACTAAAGTTTATTTAGCTGGCCTTTCAGAGGGCCAACAACAATTGGGTTAGTGCCTGGAGGTGCTCCGCTGATATTTCCCCCATTCCCCAGCTCTGCTGCCTGCCCCAGAACAGATGATACACTTGAAAAGTTGGCTGCAGCCTGAACACTGTTAGGGAGCATGGCTCCTTTAAGGTTAGACCACCCCCCGCAGCCGCGCATGCCTAGCTCGCATGGGCTGCCATCTTTACTGTTTACGTTATCGATCTGGCGGTCTGGTAGCTCTGGGACCATGAAATTACTTTTAAACATGCCCAGAGGCATGGGAGAAGGACCAGAGCTCAGTATCCAAATTACAATGGGCTGAGACACCAAAGTTAACGGCCGCTGATGTGGGACACACACATCTCATATCTTTCTTCCATCTCCTCCCCCGCCCCCCCACCTTTTACTCCCGTAGCAATGTTTATGTTCTCTCTCTCTCTTGCTCTCACTTGAATGAAATCTACTGCTGGCCAAGCTGCCTTCTCATTCCGAGTCCCAAAAATTTGGGTCTCCCTCCCACCCCCCTATTGCTCTGCTCCTTCTCATTCTGGAAACTCTCCTACATGATTTCTCTACTCGCTCCTACAGTTGTTTCTTATGCTGCAGTACATTACTGTCAACAGCCCTCCTTCCTACACTGACACCAATTTATCTCCCCACCCCCAGTTAATCAGTCTCTACTCTACTCCTCATTTGAGTGTATTGTTGCTCACTAAAGAGCTACTGACGCCTCAAAGAAAAAACTTTAAAAAACATAATTAGGTACAGCTCTGCTTGTATTCCATTTATATTTTATATATTTTCCTCCCCATAATTTATTACAAAACAAATGTGTATGAATATAGGATCGTTGTCCCTTAGAGTTCATTATGAGTTCATCTGCCCCTATAGCTTACTCCCTACTTCAAGTCATAAGCCTATGTTGTGACATCACAGTCTGTTGCTATGAGAGTAACTGTGATGTCACAAGCAGTGCTCTATGACTTCAGGTAGGGAGAAAGCAGCAGGAATAGATTAACTCTTCAGGAGCAAAAATCTTGTTTTCATCAAATGAACTCACTATTAAATAACGGGGATGAGAAATACAGAAGTACTGGGAAATACAAGCTGGACAGTGCCTAAATGTGTTTTGTTAAAGTTCTCCTGAACATGTCACCAGCTCTTTAAAATTCTTTTGCCCGATTTGAAATTTACTGTACATTAATTATTTATTTTTTATTCTTTTTCCCTCCTGTCATGGCTCGTGGGAACTCTCTCAGACAACCATATCCCTCTGCCTGCCTGAGGTTCTCTACGGTCTATGCCTTCTCTCCCCCCCCGGCAGCCAGCACCACAGTTTGAACCACCCGGGGAGGGTAGCCAGACTCCTTACCTTGGGCTCTCTTTATAAGGCAGACTCTGGCATGCAGGTGGGGCATGGGTGGAGGAGTGGCGAGGCCAGCTGAGACTAACCCGGCACTGGGCATGCAGGATAGGTGCTGTTGCCTATCCCAGCAAGCCAGGTTTTTCCTTGTTCTGTCCATCCCCCCCCCGCGTGTGCACCCCTGATGCATGGTGCATGGCAACCCTGCCAGCGTCAGGCACACTGTTACGTGCTGTCCGCATTTCTGTGGCACCCCCGATCTCCACCAGGGGCCACTGGAATGCTGGGCTCCCCAATGCCCTCCCCCAGGATAGGAGAGCAGCCCTGTGGGTGCTCAATCCAATCCCTCCCCTGCCGACCCCCGGCACCCGAGCTCGCTCCCAAACTCAGGTCACTTGCGTGGCACGAGGTGTGGCATCCAGCGCCTCAACCCTCAGTGTCACCAGGCTGGTACTGTGCATTAATTTAGTATGACAATTTTTATTCTGCAGTATTTTCTCATAATTTATATACATTGTTTTATTTCCATAGTGCTGAATAATTTTTGTACTTCGACCTCGGTTCCATTCTGTTGTCTCCTTTTCCTCCTCCCTCCCTCCCACTCCCACCCCCAGATGCATCTGGAAACAAGCTGTTACCAGCTCAGTATTTCTTTCCTGGTAAAACTCTTCTGGGGCCCGTGTATTTATGTATGTGGCCCCTACCCACTGGAATTCTCTACGCCATCAGCTGCGGGAGTGCACAACTGTGGGGGTTTAAACAGGCGTTGAAAACTTTTTTATGGCATCAGACCTTTAATGGATGGACTGAAGGGACCTGACAGATTTATTGTTGTGTTTGCTGATTTTATCATTGTTGTTTTAACCTTACTGTACAGCACCTTGATATTTTTAAAGTTGCTTAATTTAAATAAAGATTATTATAAATAAATAAATTTTGAAATCTAAAACATATTGTTCACTTTTCCTCAAATATGGCTGTTTGCCTTTGTTGACAGGGAAAGGAGGGCTAGACAATACTGTATAGTTTCAGCTCTGCCTCAGGGTGAGGGGGGGCGATACAGATGCATGCCATATGTTTTAAAATGTTTCTTTTCCATGTTATAGTACAGCTGTCGGAGAATCCATATTGTTCTCTGGCACCATGCTAGCCCAAGTGGGTTCCCAGGCATGACTAAAAGCACAGTGCGTACCAAAATGCATCCAGGGACACCTGCAACTGGGCGTGGATGCATGCTCGTTAAAAGTGCCACGGTTACAATCAGTAGCTCACTGTAAGCTTTAAGATGTAAGTATTTTTTTCTGTTTTACCTTTCTATTAAAAAATGATTTTGTACTGTGGGTGGTCGCATTAAACTGTGTCACAGCATGGATTGCATCCACCCTGCTGTTAACATGGTTTAAAGCAACTGTGTCACTCTAAAACTGTGCCCAAGCCTGTAACATCCCTAGTAGGGTTTGAACATGGTTTTAGAACAATGATTGCATCATGGTTTTTGCCATGCTACAATCCAGATACAAAACTTTTAAGCCATTTTATCAAAGTTAAAATGATTTAAAAGCCCAAGTGCATACAGTACAGGGTCTTAGTGAATGGGGGAATTCTGGCCAGGACAAGGGGGAAACTTCCCCTACTCTTTTCCCCACAGTAACCCTCTTATGGGAGGTTTGTCTTGGCAAAAATGAGGCAATGGAAAACAGTGGAAGGCCACACTAGGAAAATACTGCACAACAGTAGTACAGAATCCTCCTTCATATGTGCAATTTGTTTTCCTAACTGCCTGGAGGGTAAGGAATTTAAAAAATCCTCAGTAAGCCCTGCTTATCAAGCCACATATGGGATGTTCAAAGACTTTGTTGTCATAACAGACTTGGTGCCAGAAATACATTAAAATATAAAATCTGTGAATGAAAGATACTGTCAGAGAGATACCTGTGTGGACAGTTTTTAAACCCAATACCATCTTTTTAATGAACACCTATTTGCAAAGCAGTTCTGGGCACTGATGAGTGTAGAAATGGGACAGCAATCTTTGGAAGACAATAACCTAAGAGGAGTTGGTCCTTGGTATTTACAACACAAAATGGGCTGCACCTGCATATCAAGGCAGTTCTCGCCGGATATGTTTTGCAATCATAAAATACTACCTATGGTAGGGTCAATGTGGTGTGACTGTAAAACAGAAATTATATAAGCCACAGGATGTCCTTAGTGGGATTTAACTCTATAGGATCTATGACTATGAACATAAGCAGTTGTCAATGCTGAATGTTTGCTTGCTGGCATTGGCATTGATAATGCAGGAGTTAGAGAGCTGCATAATAGGAATGGCAGTGAAATATTGAACTGAAGCCAACCCCATCACCACCCTGCAGAGATGGACAGGCATTGGGGTGTGTCTTTGGGTCATCAGGCATAACGGCCATACCACTGCACAGCACCCTAGCCTGCAGACACTGACAAATGTCACGGTGTGCGTTGGAGTCTTTGGCCCTTATGCTCACCCCATTCCATCAGGAAATATGGTGGGATGGGTCCTGTATAGGAGAGTGGGGTGAACCTTGGGGCCGAAGAGTCCAAGGCACACCTCGATGACTCTCAATGGCTGCAGGGTGTGGAATGGTATGAGCATTACAGGCAAGAATCCCAAGTGTCACTCCTGATGCCTCTCAATCTCTACAGGCTGGGGTGTTATGGTCAGAAACCCTAACGACTTGGGCATTCGTTGGCATTTTCACTCCAAATTTTCAACATGGTTTTCCTTGTGACCCCCCACCTTATGAACAGTGGCAATATCAGTTTGTTAGCCAAAAGCAGATTTCACACAGCAACTACGCCATTTGGAACCACAGGTGCGAAAACACATTTCGAACAGGATGTGAAAAATGACAGCTGTACTGTTCATGGGGAGGTGCAAAAAATGGCAATGTTGAAATTCTGCAGTGAAAATATAAAAAAAAAAAACTGGTGAAGTCACGAGCGTGCATAGAAAATGCGCAACGCACACCTATAATGCAATTAGTTTGGGGAAATTTTTTTTTTTATATGTACAGCAGATTGTCAACACAGGGATTTTGTAACCTCCGCTCATGAGCACTGTCACTGTGATTTTCTTAATCTGTCCCGAACAGTGATTTCCCACAGCGACCAGGCATTTCTGTGCTGGAAGTGCAAAAACCACATTTCGGCCATGGTGTGTGAAAAATGACAGCTGTCCTGTTCATAAGGAAGTGTGGAAAAATGCCAGTGGTGAAAATCTGGACTGCAAATATTAGAAATCCATTAAATTATGAAGGTGCGTGGAAACTCTGCAAAGGTCACTCGTAACACAGTCATTTTATGGATGCATTTCACCAAATTTTTAACATAGCCATTTTAACACCTCTGCTCATGAACAGTGTCACTGTGATTTTCTTAATCTGTCCCAAACATTGATTTCGAACACTGACTGCGCCATTGTACGCTACATGGGCGGAAACGAGTTTTGGCCAAAATGTGAAAAATGACAGCTGTACTGCTCATAAGGAGGTGTGGTCAAATGGCAATGTTGAAAATCTGGAGTGAAAATAGTGAAAATTCATGAACTTACGAGCATGCGTAGGAGCAGCGCAACACATGCTCATAAAACAGTAGTTTTTGGGAATTTTTTCACCAAATTTTTAACATAGCCATTTTAACACCTCTGCTCATGAACAGTGTCACTGTGATTTTCTTAATCTGTCCCGAACACTGATTTTGCACACCGACTGCGCCATTGTGCGCTACATGTGTGGAAACACATTTTGGGTCAGATGTGAGAAATGACAGCTGTACTGCTCATAAGGAGGTATGGTAAAATGGCAATGTTGAAAATCTGGAGTGAACATATAGAAAATTCGTGAACTTACGAGCATGCGTAGGAACAGTGCAACGCATGCTCGAAAAACAGTCATTTTCGGGAATATTTTCACCAAATTTTCAACATAGGGTTTTTGGGGGCCTACCTCATTGTCTGTGACACTGCCATTTTGTAAATCAGTCCTGAAAGGTGGTTCCGCGCAGTGACCGCAAAATCACCATTCGGGCCGATTAATGCCATGGCAGTGACAGAATTCATGAGGTGAAGTCTCAAAAACCCCATGTTGAAAATTTGGTGAAAAAATTCCCCAAAATGCCAGAGATATGCACTAAAGTTTTACATTATACAGCTTACCGGTATTTCCTCAGTTCGCGGACGGCTTTTAAGAGAGCAGACGTGTTCCCAGTCCACCAAAGATCGTCGCACCGAGCTCCGGAGGCAAGTATGGAGTGAGGAGGTGGTATGGGGAGGCAGGGTGACAGAGGGTGGGCGCGGGTGGGGAGATTGGGTCAGGACAGTCAGCGAGGGAAGGGTTTTTTCTTTCAGGTTTTTTTTCTTTTCTTTTTTTTTTTTTAAACTTAGACAACGCGGGACTTGTGCCACGCTGGGGTGGGCTCCCAGCATGGCAGCTGGAAGGCTGCTTGGGGGGGGCAGTGGAGCCGATGGGGGACTGGGCACCACTGTCAGCCATACGATCTGTTGCCACGCTGGGGTGGGCTCCCAGCGTAGCATCAGGAACTCTGTTAGGGGGAAGCGCAGCACAGCCGACGGGGAATTGGGCACCCCCATTGGCTATACAGTGCGTGCGTGGAGGGGGAACAAGAGCACCCAGTATGGGTGTGCATGTGTGTGTGTGTGTGTGTGTGTGTGTGTGTGTGTGTGTGTGTGTGGAGCGTGCATGAGCATGTGATATCTTATCGTTGCTGACTGAAGCGTAGCTCTCCCTTTCAACTGTACGGCCACTGCATTTTCAACTTTTTAACATCCACCTGAACGACCACCAGAAATGAGACAGCCTCAGTTTCACATCTTAACATCCCCTTGGTGGTGCGCTGAAGTTCTAGCATGTATGGTATGAGCCCAGTCCCAGTGTGGGACTAGAACCTACGACCTTCTTGCCTAGAAGTAGATAAGTAGATGTGCTACCACCTGAGCCATGCTGACATCTAAGCCTCAGACAAACTTGCATTTAAAAATACATACATAACCTTAGTCTCCAGAACTAAATAAAAAAAGTATTACTCTTTTCCCATTTTTCCCACTATTACTGACTGATGCTTTAAAACCTCGCACAGCCCCAGGTGGCCATTTTGAATAGGTTTAGCACAGCAAATTTCGACTCGCGAGCGAGTTCTGGGGCCAAGTAGGATTTTATAGCAAACAGGAATACTTAACAGAAATGTTACATCAAGTGACATATGCCATATGGTAGCAATAAGTATACTACTGATGTAATCTTGGTTTTATTTTTCATTCCTAGTGAATATTGCTTAAAATTTATGTTATAGATATTTGTTACTACATATTATATTCTTCAATAAAAATGTTATTGATAAAAATGTTACGTTCTGGGCCTATTCCCTCCATGTGCAATACTACATGACAAACTATTTATTTATAAAACTTTAAAATAATTACCTGCATGTTTTTTCCCCACAACAGAAACCCATTTTCTATGCACAGTAAGATATGACAGGGTGCACATTAATGGATTCCAAGAGCAGAAGGCATTTGGCCAGCAGCCTCGTGCCTTACTATGCCCCTGGACATGTGTTCCTCTCAGCACAGTGCACACCCCGTCATGTCCTATTGCTTACATACTTTCCTGCTGCTTTTGGTCTGCTCCCCCTTGTATTTCCTGAATGCTGCCCTTTAAGCCTTTACTACCTCTGCTACCTTGCTGAAAAACCAAAATGACCCCTTATGCATCTTGTGTTTTCTCACCTGCCTCATACAGGAGTGTGATACTTCCATTATCCTCTTTGAAACCTCCAGTATCCCTTTCTCATTTATGTTTCACTTGCTTCCAAACCTGCTGCTTCCCTCACTCCCTCCAGCTTTTCTCCAAGTTTCTCCTTCACAGTCCCAAAATCTGCTCTTCCAAAGTCCAGTACAATCATTTTTTTTTTTTTACTTGGAATGCCATGCTCCTAATGTTCTATATGTAACAACGCCCCTCCACTGAAGAAAGTGGCCAGTGGGCTGTTACTAGTTGTGCCCATTTGGGAGTGATAAATTGGCATCATGTCTCAACTAGGTAGTGGGTGTTGGAGTCCAGGAGGTGCAAAAAGGGTCCATGTGGCAGGAACAGGACAGGAGTAGTAGCAATAATAAGAGTCTGAGGTTGGATGGCAGGAAAGCCAAGTGATTAGAGCAGAGGGGGTTTGTCAGCCCCAGCAACAGGGAGGCCATCACAGCCTGGGAGCATCACCTGACAGTGAGGAGTCAGCTCAGTCCCTTGGGGAGAAAAGATGGCTGGAGGAAAGATCAGTAGTATCTGTCCCTGCATGGCAGGATATGCAGGTGTCTGGTATGTTCTCCAGGAGGACAAGCAAGTAGGCAGCTTGTCCGACCAGCTGGGTCTATCCATGGATCTAGACATGATGGTTTCCATATGGGTTCTCATCTGGGGGCTGGAGGGTTGACCACTCTTACACAAAGAGTGGCAGTAGGTTCATGCCACGGAGTCATGGAAGGGGACGTGCAGTACCTCTAGCACCTGGTCTGGCCAGGAAATGGCCCAGTCCTCAAATATCCTGGCCCATATTATTGAAGAGATTTAAGAGAATCAAACCATGGCAGAGGGGGATAGTCAGAGGGTTTCCCTGAGGGGAAGGCAGGGATCCTGGGTGGCATACTCTCAAGGTCTAAGGGCTAATGGCCTATGCAGCCTGAGTAGGATGCTTGGGAAGACGAGTTTGGAGAAGACAGCTGGGCAAGAAGAAGGTCTGAAAAGCATAAGCTGGAGTTGGAGGTGACCAGAGACTGAAGCAATAGTTCTGGGTTGATAAGGCAAGGTCTGCCAAGAACAGATAGGCTCATTCTATGTATGAGCTGGGAAGGGTACCTGACATTGATGAGGTTTGCTGCACAAGCAGTAAACCAATGGGAGAGCAGGCTGTGATGCGTTGCAGCAGTGAGCAGAGCTTTGGCAGATCATGTCATTCCCACGTGAGTATGGGACATCAGAAACTGCTGCAAAAGTTCAGGAACAACTGCCAGAGTCTGGAACAGAGCTAGTTACCAGCAATAACTTCTGGGTGCCTTGATTCGGCATACCATGTTAATGAGCATATTATTAGTAGATTGCTAATAATTCAAAAGGATCTCATGGACATTTGAGAATCCAGTACAGTGGCTAAGGTGGGAACAATGAAGCATCCCACCTGTTGGCTACCATTTGGGGGAGAGATAGGAACCAATTCATGAATTCATTAAATACTCACTGGGGAAACGTATTTACAAAGTAAGATGAACTAATTAGGGGTCCCTGTGACCAGAACAAATTGAACTGTTGTACCCCTGTACCACAAACACCTCAGCAAAGGAAGAGTCAAGAACAGCCACTGTGTCAGTGTAGTTACAGTACTACAGTAATCTTTTTTTCTGTGTCTGTCTCAGCAATTCCTTAGGAAGGAGAAGTGTCAGCTCAACTGGTGTGATTGTTTGCAGGGAGCTCCTGCTGAGCATAAATTCCAGATAATAATCCTAGACACAGGATTGCCCTGGGCCATGCCTATGACTGTCGAGCACAGTCACTCAGATTGGTACAGAGTGAAAGGCGGAGGTTGCATGTTGAATCACACTGATCAGTGGCCATTATCCCCAGTGGTGGGTTCTTATACCTTGCTGTCCCCATTCTGTAAGTACACACAATGTTCTTCTCAAGAGATCCCCTTTAAAGCAGAGTCAAACTAAATTCCTTCTTGGTCATTTACATGCATCACCCATGATGTTTGCACAAAGAGGCCAAATGTACTGTAATGTTGTCATTCTTCGTTCACTACGAGACTGTGAAAAAGCTTTAGAATATACACAAAGGTGCAATCTCAAGTAGCTGGCAACCATCACTCTGAAGAAGTCAAGGATCAAATGAGCCCAGAAATAATCCCGCCAATCCCGGAGAAGGACTACTTAGAGCAAGAAATAAAGAGCACTGGCAGCATCTGCCGAGTTACTTCTCATTGGGTAGCCCATCATTGGGGAGGTGTTGTCTTACATGGCATAGTAGGATTTTAAAGCAGAACCTGATATGTGAAATCCATCATGGTCCTTGAAGAGCAGACCTCAAACAGCTTGCAACGTCTCTGGGAAATTTTTGGAAGACAGAATATTTAGACACAATTTAGCTTGTATTTCATTTACATTCTATTGATTTCTCCTCCATCTAATTGATTACTGAGAAAATATGCAGAAAACAAATACAATCTGTATTCATTAATCTGCCTCTATAGCTTACTCCCTACTTGAAATCACATTTCTCTTTTGTGCCATCAGTCTGTTGTCATGGGACTATCTACGATACCACAAGTGGAGTACTGTGACGTCTGGTGGGTAACAAGCAATAGGAGCTGATGAACTCATCTGGGACAAAGATCCCATTTTCATGCAAATGGCCTCGGTAATAAGTAATGGGAAGAAGAAATACAGAACTAGAGTGAAATATAAGCTAAAACTGTGTGTCAACATTATAGCTTTCAAAGTTCTCCAGGAGGCATTGGTGGCTTTTTGACAAGTATAAAGTTTAATCACATCACAATTTGTGACGGACAAAATATGATTTGTAAATAAAATGCAACCTTGGTAAGCTGCGGTTGCTAACCGATTTTCCAAAGTTTGGTAATATTTTCTGCAGTTACAGAAAAAGCCACTGACTGAGCTGATTTGTCACTCGGGCATAATTGTTTTCTACGACTGCACTCTTCTAGGTTATACAGTATCTTACAATAGCCATTTTGTGAAATTGCTCCTCAAATTCGACTAATTGCTATTCAATTTTTTTTTTGATTAGCGATTACCCCTAATCACGCTTATGAAACTAAATTTATGCCTTGCTTAAGCATGCTAAAGGATTCATTTTCACAGTTTCCTGCCATAATTTCAGGACGCGCCCCATAATACAGTCCCATATTTTAGAGAGACATTAATGCTTCAAGGTACCCTCTGAAAAGACATATTTTGATATACATCTGAACTTGTATTTCATATGTTTTCTGCATTCCTTTTGTTCTTTAAGACTACGTGCAGTAACCTAAAAAACATGGTCACTGTCCCCTTAACTCCATCGGCTCTGGCTGCTTGTCTGTGTGTGACAACATTCTAATCCTCTTTGTGCCATCAAAATGTCAGCTGCAGAAAGGGGCTGCTGCAAGACCCCACTGAAAGTGAGATGCTGCATCTCAGCTGGACTATCCTGAGTAAATAAACCAAAAAAAATGTTTCAAGATGTCACAAGCAGAGGATTGTGGGGTCAGGTGTAGACAAGCTGCCAGAACAGATGAAGTGTGGGAAACTTTACTCTTATTTTCACTTAAATGAGTACAGTTGCTACAAAAAAAGGAGGCTAAATAAAGGAACTACTGTATTAAGCAATAAGACATGACCAGGGATAAGATTTGCAGTTTGTTAATTACACCCTAGTGGTGTAATGTGGCACGAGGCACAACTGAGTGTTACACTGCCCCAAGGTGGGGGTGATTACCTAGGAGAGTTGTGATTTACTGTAACTCTGAGCCCCCCAAACCCTCACCTTCCCCACCATTAAGCTTTCACAATAAAACAATTTTTAAGTGTTTCAACTTACTTACTTTTCTTTTTGTAAACTCCGCCAGCAGGCAACATGGCAGATGCTGTGTGGCGCCGTCTCATGTTACAGTGCAGTGCAGTGCCACACTGCTCGCTTGTAGTGAGAAGCATACACGTGAGCAGGATGGCACTGCATTGTAAGATGAGATGGCACTGCACTGCAACATAAGATGGCACTGCACAGTAACGTGAGATGGCACCGCATAGCATACATCATGTTGCCGGATGGCAGAGTTTACAAAAATAAAAGAAAGTGCAAACACTTAAAAAATTTTGTTTTATTGTGAAAAGTTTCATTGGGGGTTGGGAGTTTCAGTAAATCACAGTCCTCCTTTACTGTAACCTCTGGGAGTGTCTTACTTCTACTAGAAAAATAAAGATTAAAAAAAATTGTTACAAGCATACCATTTGGATGTTTCCCTTATCGAGAGGGAGAGTTTTAATAAAGTAGTCCTTCTGCCATCTGCCCAAGAATGCTGGTTCAGAATGTTGGAATGCATCTTTACAGTCATGCGTCCTGGTGATCAGGCTCTACATGGCATTTCTTAACAGAGATTAATGTAAGGGGGTCTCAGAATGCGGACAGGCACAGCCAATGAGTGTGCACCATTTCTGAGACCATTGTTATACTAAACCGCAATGTGTCTAACAAGCATTTGTCAATGCTGAATGTTTGCTTGCTGGCATTGGCATTGGTGGGGTGTGCCTTTGGGTCATCAGGCATAATGGCCATGCCATTTCACCACACTCTACCCTGCAGACACCAACAAGTGTTACGGTGTGCCTTGGGGTCTTTGGCCCTTATGCTCACCCCATTCCATCAGGAAATACGGTGAGATGGGTGCAGTATAGGAGAATGGGGTGAACTTTGGGGCCAAAGAGTCCAAGGCACACCTCGATGCCTCTCACTGGCTGCAGGGTGTGGGTGGGTGTGGAATTGTATGAGCATTACAGGTGACAATCCCAAGTCACACCCATTATGCCTGTCAGTCTCTACAGGGTGGGGCGTTATGGTTGGAAACCCTAATGCCTCAGGCGTTAGTTGGTATTTTCACTCCAAATTTTCAATATGGGTTTTTTGTGACCCCCACCTTATGAACAGTGGTAATATCGGTTTGTTAGCCAAAAGCTGATTTTGCACAGTGACTACAGCATTTGGCACCAGAGGTGTGAAAACACTTTTCGAGCAGGATGTGAAAAATGACAGCTGTACTGTTCATGGGGAGGTGTAAAACAAATGGCAATATTGAAAATCTGCAGTGAAAATAGTCAAAAAAAAAAAAAAACTGGTGAAGTCACGAGCGTGCTTAGAAACTGTGAATGCACACCCTTAATGTAATTACTTTGGGGATTTTTTTTACAACAGATTGTCAGCACAGGCATTTTGGGACCTCCACTCATGAACAGGGTCACTGTCATTTTTTGTGTTGCTTGCATGCATGTGCAAGAAACATAGTGCCATCATCCGAGTTTTCAGAGGTGTGGCACCCGTCCTCCAATTTAGTCGGTGTGTTTGCAGGCACAGACCCAGTTCCCCAATCACTGCTGCAGCTGTCTATGACAGCAGTTGAAAGGGAGAGCTCCGCTACAGTGAGCAGAGCTCAATCCCTCCACACACGCACGCACGCACGCATACTGCGTGCTCATGCACCTTCCCCCTTCCCTCCATGCACGCACTGTACGGCCGATGGGGTGCCCAATCCCCATCGGCTCCACGCCCCAAGCTTCCAGGTGCCACTGGGGCCCACCCCAGCGTGGCCAAATGTATGGCCAACAGGGTGCCCAATCCCCGTCGGCTCCAGCCTCCCAAACAGTTTTCAGCTGCCACGCTGGGAGCCCACCCAGCGTGGCAAACATCCTCGTCATCTTATTAAAAAATAAATAAACTTGTAAACACAAAACTGTCCTCAGGGCTTCTTCCTGCCCCTCCCACAACCTGCACCCACCCACTGCACACCCTGCCTCCACCCCCCCACCCCATACTTACCTCCGGACCTCGGCGCGATGATCTTTGGTGGACGGGGAACACGTCTGCACTCTTCAAAGCCGACCATGAACTGAGGAAATGCTGGTAAGCTGTGTAATGGGATAGATAGGTTTTTCAACTTTGGTGCACATCTCAGGCATTTTTGGAATTTTGACACCAGATTTTCAACATGGGATTTTTGGGACCCCTCCTCATGATTTCTGTCACTGTCATGGCGTTAATCAGGCCCAAAGGTGATTTAGCGGTCACTGCGTGAAATCACCTTTCAGAGCTGATTAATGAAATAAACAGTGCCAATATTCATAAGGTGGGTTCTCAAAAGCCTATCATTAAATTAGTGAAAAAATCTAAAAGCTTAAACTTTTGCCTCGGCGTCGTTGCGCAGTTCCTACATACGCTCATAAGTTTGCGCAATTTTAATATTTGTACTCCGGATTTTCAACATTGTCATTTCACTATACCTCCTTATGAGCAGTACAGCTGTCATTTTTCACATCTCCCCCAAAATGTGTTTCCGCGCATGTAGCACACAATGGCACAGTCGGTGTGTGAAATCAATGTTCGGGACAGATTAAGAAAATCAGTGTCACACTGTTCATGAGCAGAAGTGTTAAAATGGCTATATTAAAAATTTAGTGAAAAAATTCCCAAAAATTACTATTTTACGAGCATTCATTGCGCTGATCCAATGTGCGTTCATAAGTTCGCGAATTTTCAATATTTTCACTCCATATTTTCAACACTGCCATTTTACCACACCTCTTTATGAGCAGTACAGTTGTCATTTTTCACGTCACCCAAAATGTGTTTCCGTGCATGCAGCGCACAATGGCGCATTCGATGTGCGCAATCAATGTTTGGGACAGATTAAGAAAATCACAGTGACATTGTTCATGAGCAGAGGTCTTACAATGGCTATGATGAAAATTTGGTGAAAAACTTCCCTTCAGACTCTCTGCAATGTTACTAATGAAGACATTGAACAGGACTGGCCCCAGGACCGATCCCTGCAGCACCCCACTGGTCACCCCCTCTCCCTAGACTGCACACCATTTACAACCACTCTCTGCCACCTGTCTGTTAACCAGTTTCTAACCCAGTTTACTACCCTTTCCCCCATGCTCAGCCTACCCAGCTAGTTTATCAGCCTCCTATATGAGATGGTGTCAAAGGCTTTGCTGAAATCAAGGTAAGCGTTGTCCACTGCCCCACCCTGATTCACTTCCTTTGTCACCCAGTCAAAGAAATCAACCAGATTTGTCTGATATGATGTCCCCACTGTGAATCCATATTGTCTATGGTCCTGGGCTCTGATGGCTTCTAGATGCCCCACTATCCTTCCTTTAAGCAATGTCTCCATGATCTTCCCCACTACTGAGGTGAGGCTGAACAGCCTATTGTTCCCCACCTCCTCCCTGCTGCCAGACTTGTATAGAGGGACCACATGTGCCCTCCTCCAATTCACTCATGTTGAATGACTCAGTGAACATGGCTGCCAGAGGTACTGCTATCTCCCTTCTCAGTTCTCTTAATATTCTTGGGCATATGCCATCTGGTTCCATCGCTTTGTCCACCTTCAATTTAGTGAGCTCCTGCAGGACTCTTGTCTTTGAATGGACTATTGTCCACCTCTTCACTCCCTTAGCAACTGCTGTACTGCTGTGGCCCTTGCCCCTCCCACTCTTCTGTGAATACTGAACGGAAAGACACGGTGGATTGGGAGGAAGGCATGGAACTATCACTTCCAAATACCTAAACAGCACATACAAGCAAGCAACATTCAGCATTGACAAATGCTTGTCTTAATCTGTTCCGAACAGTGATTTCCCATAGCAAACATGCATTTCTGCACAGAAAGTGTGAAAACACATTTTGGCCATGTTGTGAACATTTACAGCTGTACTGTTCCATAAGGGAGTGTGGAAAAATGCCAGTGGTGAAAATCTGGACTGAAAATATTACAAATTCATGAACTTATGAGGGTGCATGGAAACCGTGCAATGCTCGCTTGTAACACAGTCATTTTATGGACTTTTGTCACCAAATTTTCCACATTGTCATTTTAAGACCTCTGCTCATGAACAGTGCAACTATGATTTTCTTAATCTGTCCTAAACATTGATTTCGCACACTGACTGCGCCATTGTGCGCTACATACGCGGAAACACATTTTGGGGGAGATATGAAAAATGACAGCTGTACTGCTCATAAGGAGGTGTGGTAAAATGGCAATGTTGAAAATCTGGAGTGCAAATATTAAAAATTCACGGATGTACGAGCGTGCATAGGAACTGCGCAACACACGTAAAACAGTCATTTTTGGGAATTTGTTTGCCAAATTTTCAACATAGCCATTTTAAGACCTCTGCTCACGAACAGTGTCACTGTGATTTTCTTAATGTGTCCCAAACATTGATTTTGCACACCGACTGTGCCATTGTGCGCTACATTAGCGGAAACACATTTTGGGCAAGATGTGTAGAATGACAGCTGTACTGCTCATCAGGAGGTGTGATAAAATGGCAATGCTGAAAATCTGGAGTGCAAATATTAAAAATTTGTGAAGTTACAAGCGTGCAAAGGAACTGCGCAACGCACACTTGTAAAACAATAATTTTTAGAATTTTTTTCTCAATTTTCAACATAGATTTTTAGACCTACCCATGAACTGAGACACTGTCATTTCATACATCGGTCCCTAAAGGTGGTTTCATGCAGTGACCGCGAAATCACTTTTCGGGCCCGAATAACAAAATGACAGTGCAGTAATTCATGAGGAGGGGTCCCAAAAACCCCATGTTGAAAATCGGGTGAAAACATTCCCCAAAATGCCTGAGATATGCATCAAAGTTAAAAAAAAAAAACTATTTATTCCATTATATAGCTTACCGGCATTTCCTCAGTTTGTGTTCGGCTTTGAAGAGTGCAGACGTGTTCCCGGTCCACTGAAGATCGTCGTGCCAGACTCCAGAGGTAAGTATGGTGTGAGGGATGTGTGGGGAGGCAGGGTGTGCAGAGGGTGGTGCGCGGGTGGGAGGGTCAAGACAGTCAAGCTAGGGAACATTTTTTTCTTTCTAGTTTTTTTTTTCCTTTAGGAAGATGACGAGGAAGTTTGCCACACTTGGGTGGGCTCACAGCTGGAAGTTTTTGGGGGGCCAGCAGAGACAATAGGAATTGGGCACCCCGCATTACAGAGTTTTGCCACTCTGGGGTGGGCTCCGAGCGTGGCACCTAAAATTCTGTTGGGGGGAGCGCAGCTGATGGGGGACTGGGCACCCCCGTCAGCCATACTCTGTGTGTGTGTGTGTGTGTGTGTGTGGGGGTGGGGGGGGTGCATGAGCATGCTGGGGTGGGCTCCCAGCATGTTACTTGTTTGGGGGAGGAGAGGAGCTGTCTATGACAGCTCTTTCACTGCAGTGCCAATGTGTAGGCACTCTGCATACTGCCGACACAGTATGCTAATTGCCTACATGCTGCAGTGCTTTTCTTTCAACTGTACACTGCTGCATTTGCAAACGCTGTCATAGACAGCTCTTACATTCATTGGCATGGTGGGGCCACGCCTGCAAAAGGCAGCAGGGCATTGGAAGTGGGGAGGCACACCTACGAATTCTCGTATGGTGGCACTATGTTTCTTGCACATGCGTGCAAGCAAACATAAAAATGATGTTTTTCCAGTTTCCCTCGGAAAACCTGGGACTCTATTTGGAAGGCAAACAGTTGCAAGATATGACTAGTAGGGAGCCCAAACTGACCTCACATTCTATATGGAGGCTTACACGAGTAAATCGAGGGTCTTTTGTATTTACTGTAGGGATGAACCAGTTCTATTTAAACACCAAAATGTTCTACAAAGTAAAAACAGATTACTCACCTGTAACAGTAGTTCTAGGAGTGGTATATGTTGTTCATCCACACTTGTTGGCATATCCCTTTCCCCTTTAAATCTTGCCAGAAGGTCTTCAAGCTGGCTCCTCCCACTCACCCAGGTGGTATAACCCTCATCTCCACCCCATGATGTCAGATCTTAGCCTGCTGGAAGCAAGGTTGTGCATCTCAGCCGGGGAGGTCGGGTGGGTCAGTGAGGATGAACAACATATACTACTCCTAGAAAGATCAGTTATGCAAAGACTTTTGTCATAACATTAGATCATCCACAGAACGGTCTCTTGCAGCAAGTCATTACTTCTAGGAGTTCCCGATAGGTGGCGCTCTAACACGTCAGTTTCTTCTAACAGCCTTCATACCAGGGACCGCCCACACAACCTCACTTCCTGGGCTGTGCCTATAAAAGTGGGTGGCCCCTGGTAATCTCCATTCCCCGCTGGTTTCAGCTTGTGAGATCGAGGGACACAGGGGAACCGAGGTAACAAAGCCTCCCAACCCTACATCATTTTCCCTGTCACAGAATGGCTGGGGGTTGGAGGGAGGGAAGCTTCTTACTGCAAGAGACATTCTTAGAAGATCTACTATTACAACAAAAGTCTTTGCGTAACTGATCTATCTTCCATGGAATAGTCTCTTGAAGTAAGTCATTACATCTGGGAGATTCCCAAGCAGTTATATGGCAGTGGGTTGGCCAGATATGACATTCTGCCGTACATTTAGTATGGTCTTAGGACCAATAGGTGCTGAGAATAGTGTATCAGCATATAAAGAGTTTTGTTTTCTTTCTGTAAGTACTCTATTACAGTATTCGTTATAGGGTTATGGCTGAAAGACAAGCCAGACTGGCTATTATTGGGTATCTTCAGATGAGTTAAGCAGATGTCAACCCAATCAGGGATTGCATATTAGATCCTGTGATAAATCAGAAGGATTTCAGCCATATAATGGAGTAATTGGTCATTCTCAGTGACATGTACTGGAAAAGAGAGTGTATGTCAAAACCTATTGGGTTCTGAGTTTTTGAATAGTAACCCAAATATTACAATGTTATTTTGTAGTGCTACAATGTAGCAAGTTAATACAGGTTTTTTTTTCATGTCTGTCAAGTCATTAGAAAAATGTATCCATTTTGGCATCAATAGGCTGCATAAGTAGCAAACAATGATGTGAAATGAAACAATGTGTCTATTTCATAATGGAATCTAGTGGCTGTTAGAGTCAGTAGTATTGTTATAGTTAATATTGTACTCAATTTAAGCTAGAGACCTGGAATGCAACAGAGTGATGTTGTCAGGTCCATTGTGCATTAGTAATCTCATTTGCAAGGGGGTCCCATATACACCAGAGCCTGCAACCTTGTTAGGTGTAAACCTGAAATGTTAGTATGTTTATAATATAATATAATATAATATAATATATTATATGTACTCACTCTTGTCTCTGTGGCCTTTATCTATAGCCTGGTGAAGACTGCGTGCAGCAGTAGAAGTTTGGTAAAAATATTATGATCCATATTATAATATTATCAGGATATACTGATTGTTTCTCAGCATGTGAGTAGTAACAGGCCCTGTTCGTGGGAGGGACACAAGGGTCTGGCGCACAACAGGCTGACAGGCATCCCGATGGAATGACCGTAACGGCCTGTAACAGTGATACCTCAAAAAGTGGCTAGATGTATAAAGCCTAGTGGAAAGGCCTCAGTATATTCTGAATCAAGCCCCAGAAAAGGGCTCGAGGCCTAGAAGAGGAGACCGGGGCCCAGACTGAAGTTTTTTAATGAGAGGAAGAGGTACCCGGCCATCCTGAGGGGTGGCCACGGGTAGGTTTAGATGTGTTCTTTGTCATTCATTCATTGCCACTAAAGTTCTCTCTTTGGTTATAGTAATTTCCAGTTTTGTATGAATAATTATACTGAGGACGAGGTCTGTGGTACATATGTTGTACTGTTTTTAGTCATCTGCCTGAGGCTTGTAGGTTGTCCAGTATTGTTTGTGCCCCTGGACCAAAGAGATGGACACCAGAAAAAGGGGCATTAGCCACTTTTTGTTGAATATCAGGTGCTAGCCCTGAGAGTCGGAGCCATGCCTGACAGAGTATAAGAATACCAACTGCAGAGGCTCTAGCCAAAGCGTCGGCAATGTCATATCCTGATCTTAGTAAATGTCTAAAGAGGGAAGAAATTGTTTATTCTTGATGTGAGTTGCTCTTTTTCAGGGGATGTAGGTAGTTTACTTATAATGTCCCCAGAAGAGGTGCCCACTGTATGCTGGTATTTCAGCGTATGTCCCATGTAATTAAGTATTCTAATATTTAATGTGTTTAGAGCAAACACTTTCTTCCCCATATAATAAAAATGTTTAGTGTCTTTTTCAGGAGGTACTGTACTTGTGTGTTTGGGTTTGCCAGTGCAGTTGTGAGCAGCTGCAATAACCACAGAATCCACAGTGGGAATATTTGTTAAATATTGATAAATCAAGGGGAGACTGATAAAGCCTATGCACCTTTCTAGGTAGCTCCTGTGCTGCTATGGGTTGACTCCATGCTTCAGTGATTGCATTTCAAAATGTTTGTATAAAAAGAGGGACTACCTGGATAGGTTCTTCTATGATGTCAAGATATTCAGCCATATCTTTACTTAATTTGTCTTGTTCTGTTGTGGTAAACCCCATTGTTTTTTGTAATTGTAACAATTTCTGGGAATGACAGGTCATCTGGTGGGGAAATGACCTTTAGTGGTTGTGATATTTCTTCATCCCAGTATGCTGGTACAGAATATGGGGACTCATACCCCCTTGTGGTAGGGGAACCATCATAATTTGTGTCTTTGGAATATTCTGAAATTATATGAGAATCTGAAAAATATTCCCCAGAATATTCATGAGGAGGCAGAAATAGTGAGCGTTCTGGCTCTGTGCATGCCTTTTTTGATAGAGGCAGAGACACAGTCTGTGATTGAAGGTTTTTTACTGGAGTGGGTGTATAGTCAAAACCCATAGAATTCAACACTTTATTTACAATTTCTTGTATGTTTGGCTCTTGTGAGGATGGAATTACCATGTAAGCGGGTTCTGAGCCCTGTGTGCATGGTGTCAGGGGATCAATTTGTGCCTCCCGATAAAGTGATCCAGTACGTCTCTGAAATTTTTGTTCACCACGGACTGGTGTCTGAGCACCATGCATGAGTGCAAATGAGGCTGGTTTGCCTCTGCATTCCGTAGTATATGATCCTTTATTTTGTGGTGATGCAGCCCCATAAGTATCTTTTGATACTGTTTTATGCAAATCTTCATGGTATTTCATGGTTAAATTTTTATAAGGATCGTCCATAAATGTATTATATGCTGGTAAAGGTTCTGTTCTATGATGCAGGGGCTGCTCTGTTAACGGTGGGATCAGGCTTGTCGACGGAGGAGGAATAAAAGCATGCCCTGTCGACATTGTAATGTGTCTTATTGATGATGGATAAGTGAACGTATGCTTCATCAACAGTGGAATACTCCTAGTCAACGATGGGGAAGTTAGTGCATGCTCCATTGACAGTGGGATGCTCCTTGTTGATGATGGAACAGTAGGTACATGCTCAGTCGACAATGGAAAGTGTGTCATCGATGGTGAGAAGGCAAATGCATGCTCTGTTGATAATGGCAGACTTTTCATTGATGAAGGTTTTGGAGCATGTTCCGTCGAAGGTAGCCCCATCAATGATGAAGCAGGTAGAGTGTGCGCCGTTAATGGAGGAGATGTTCTCGATCAATCAGAATGTCTTGTGAGTCCTCTCATTGATGATGTGTGCCCCATTGTGATGAATGTAGCAGGACATCACGTGGTTGGCTGATTGCAGGGGTTTCAATCAATGGGAGTGCAGAATGGCATTCCGTCGACGATGAACATTCCTTTCTATGTGAAGTTGAACTTCTACGTTCTTTTGATGAAGAAGTGCCTGCCATCAATGGGGGAATATGGCCCGTTGATGAGGAATGTTTTTTTGATGATACATGTTTAGGAGAGATGACCATTGAAGGGTGGTCAGGTAGGACTTTAGGAGAAGGTACTTCCTTCCCTATTTTGCCTCTTGAAGAGGACTCTGAAGTTTTAGAGTCCTTTGATTGAGTACCCTGAGTCTGCAACATGGAAACATAAATTGTAAAACTCTTGGTCGAGAAGAGAAATATGGTGCCATGTATGAAGCCCAGGCACCCCAAGCTATGGGTTCAATCCACATGGTAGACTGCTGGCAGAAGAATAAGCTGCTGTCAGAGCTGAAGCCAGTGGGAAAATGAATGGAGATTACCAGGGACCACCCACTTTTATAGGCACAGCCCAGGAAGTGAGGTCATGTGGGTGGTCCCTGCTATGGAGACTGCTAGAAGAAACTGCTGTGTTAGAGCGCCACCTATTGGGAATTCCCAGAAGTAATGGCTAACTGCAAGAGACCATTCCGTGGAAGATCTACTGTTACAGGTGAGTAACCTGTTTTTCTAGGGATGTGGATATGTTGTTCTTATCCACACTTGTTGACAGACTCCTTGCAGTTCTCCTGGGAGGGAGGCAAGGCGCACACCCCTACTTTGGAAACAGAGACTGGAAAACTGAGGCCCCAATACCAGCATGCTGGCGTGACTCAAGGTCGATGTGGTAATGGGTGATGAAGGTGTTTGCCATCTTCCAGGTAGCAGACCTGCAGATTTCTTGGATAGGGATGTCCCTGGAAGCAGCCACTAATATAGCAGTATGGTGGGTAGAATGAGCACTTATCCCTCTGGGAGGCTCCTTGCCCGCCAACCTGTAGCAGAGATCAATGCATGCTGTAATCCATCTGCCAATCATCAGGTTTGCTGCAGGCCTGCCAGGTACAGCTTCAGCATAGGTAACAAACAGCTGGCAAACCTCTCCCAGAACTTCCTCCATCCTCTCCTTATAGTAGGAGAGAGCATTTCTCAGGTACAGAGTATGGAGCCTGTGCTTGGTATCCGAGGTGTAGTTCAGGTAGAACACAGGCAGAGTCAACACCTTATTAAGGTGAAACTCTGACACCACCTTAGGGAGGAATTTCAGGTGGGGACGCAGGACAACCTTGTCCCTGTGGAAGACCAGATAAGGAGACTCCACCGAAAGTGTCTGGAGCTCCCCTTTCCTGCTGGTGGACGTGATAGCCACCAGAAAGGCTATCTTTCATGACAAGTGTGACATCTCACACTTGTGCACTGGTTCAAATGGCTTGCCCATGAGCTTTGCCAAAACCAGCAGTAAATCCCACGGAGGTGGAGGTTCACGCACCGTAGGGGATATGTGATCAAGGCCTTTGAAAAAGTACCAGACCACCTTCTCCTTTGCCACCATCTGCTGACTGGCCTGTGCCTGGTAAGCAGAGATGGATGCCAGGTGCACCTTAAGGGTTGAAGACTGAAGACCTCTTTTGGACAGAGACCAAAGGTAGTCTAAAATGCTCACCACAGGACAGGACAGGACAGGACAGGGGGTCCAGGCCCTTGCCTTGGCACCAAATGTTAAACCTTTTTCCATCTGAAGGCATAGCACTTTCTGGTCAACTCCTTTCTGGATGCTTCCACTACTGTGAGTACATCCTCAGAGAGACCCAAAGCCTGGAACTCTAGCCGCTCAGGTACCAGGCTGTCAGGTGTAGGGATTAAAGGTCTGGATGGAATACCTTCCCCGGACTGATTGATTGATTGATTATCAGGTCTGGGCATGCTGGGAGACACCTTGGGAGCCTGTTGCTGAGGCTGAGGAGATCTGGATACCAGAACTGGTGGGACCAGTCTGGGGTTACCAGGATCACCCGTACCTTGTCCCTCCTTACCTTGAGAAGCACCTTGTGGATCAAGGAAAATGGAGGTAAGGCGCTAAAGAGGCCTGGGGTCCATGGCCTCAAGAAGGCATCCCCCTGCAGCAAGCCCCAATGAGGGGGGTGGGCATGAAATAGCCTCAGCTTGGTGTTTTCCCTTGAGGCAAACAGGTCCACCATCAGTTTGCCCCAGTGGGAGAACAGGCTGTGAGCTACCTCTGGATGGAGAGACTACTCGTGGGACATCTCGCCTATGCAGCTGAGAGCATCTGCCAGTTGATTTGAGGCTCCTGCCACATGGAGGGCTAGGAGATCTGCCTTCAGTCAGCTCACCAGGGTCTAGATGCAGAGCACTTCCCTTCACAGCAGCTGGGAGTGCATGCTGCCCTGCTTGTTGAGGTATTACATGGTATTGTCCATCTGGACTTGAACTGCTTGACCCCAAAGCTGCTGAGCGAATGCTGACAATGCCAGTCTGACTGCTCTACACTCTAAAATATTGATACAGTATCAGGATTCCTCAGGGGTCCAGAACCTGTGGGCCCTGTTCCCCATGTGGGCTCACCAACCCATGAGAAAGGCATCAGTCATGAGGATGACCATCGGTCAGGGCAGACAAACGGGATCCCTTCCTGCAACCGGTCTAGGACAGTGCACCACTGGAAAGTGTCACATATCTTCTGGGTCACAGTGATCAGCTGGTCAAAATGACCTAGGCGCTGAGTCCACTGGGCGGCTAGCTCCCATTGAAGTGGGCGCATACGCCACCAGGCCTAATGGACCACGGTGGTGCAGGCCGCCATGTAATTCAGAAGGCACAGAAAGTCCCAGGCAGGGTGCAAGTGCCCAACCAGAAATGATTGGGCAAAGCAAGAGAGAACCTCTGCCCTGTCCGCTGAGAACCAGGCTCTGGTTCAGCAAGAGTTGAGCTATGCCCTGGTGAAGCACATAACCTGAGAGGTTACAAGCTCCAACTTAGCCTCGTTGATCAGGAGGCCAAGTTGATAGCAGGTCTGGAGGGCCAGGTCCCTGGACCTCTCCACCTCTTCCTGGGTGGAATCTGCCAAGAGCCAATCATTGATGTAGGGGTACACTCTGATCCCTCAATGCTGTTCTGCTTTTAACTTATTCACAGCTTTCTCTACTAGATGACGCTGCTTTGCAAAGACAGCCTTTCCTTAAATATAATATACTTCTTACAAGAAAACCCCAGTTACAAGAACCTTTTTTGTTTAGCATTTAGGGTGTTCTGACATCAGGCCTCCCCTGTATGTCAAAAAATATGGTCTGCAGGGTGGGCGTAATCAGGGGATTTCCTGGGTGCCCAGAAACCCCCTCCAATTTTGCTTTTTATTATGGTTTTCACAAAATAATGCTTGTGCACCAAAACTAAAGAATGCAATTTCTTTCGTGGAAACCACCATTCCCAAATCCTGGCTATGCCTTACGCAGCAATGTACAAGCACACAAGTTTGTTTTTGTTTGTTTATTCTTTATCCTCCTGTTGCTGTGGCCCCTACCTCAGGAGGGAGCCCCCAGTCCCATCCCCAGCATCCACCAACCGGCACTGACCCTTACCCTCCAGGGCTTCCCAACCCCCACCGGAGACCAGATCCAGTGTGGCCAGCATCATGGCTAGCCAGGAGAGAGAACAGCAAGGTGCCCTCCATCATGCACTGCAGCAACTCTTTTTCCTACATTTTTCTCCCCGTGGAGAAGTGACGTGCAATGACGCCGGTGGGGGGAGCACACACACACACCTCCACATGCACCTCCAGGTGTCTGATCCATCTCTGCTCCCCCTTCTGCAGCATTGGCATGCTGCCCCCCAGCCTCCACTAAGAGTCAGTTGTACACTGACCACTGGCACCCCACTCCTCCCTGGAGAAAGAGAGCAGTCCCTTGGACATTTGATCCTTCTCCTCCCCTTCTGACCCCTGGTGGACAGTGTTTGTTCCCGAACCCAGGTCGCTGGCATAGCGCGAGGTAAGGCATCCAGTGCCTCTGCCCTCAGCGCCACCGAGCCAGCAACCATACAAATTTTTAAGAATAATCTTTGAAAAAAAATTGCTTTTCATTTGAAACCTTGAATTCTTCCACTAACTAGAGGACTTGCCCCTTAACTTGAATTCTGTATTCAATTTGAAATACTTTAAGTAATCTGAGTAATGAAATCTTAAACATCATTACTTGTTAAATGTACTTTCTTTTCAACCAAATGAAAATAAAAAAAGTTGTAAAACAATAAAATTTAAGGTGCCCTTTAAGTACTTTCCATCCGAAGAGACAGTTGCAGTGCGGGACGAATACAAATTAAATGATGAAATAGAAGGATTCTTGACTGCAAGAGAAGCCTACTGGCACTGTAAGAATGGCAATATTTCCTTCAGCACAGCTGAAACCCTTCTACCTACCTGCCATCCAGAATGGCACAGGGTAATCAAAACAAATATTCAGGTTTTGTAGCCTGGGAAAATCTACTAGCCCCACAGACTTTTCCACTGGCCCAGCGGGTGTACTTACTGAAATGTTACCTTCTCTACTACACACCTGTAAGCCTAGTTAAAGGAAAATCTTAGTAGCCCGATACAAATCTACCAGCATTTGGCTAGTGGTCCAGTGCCAGTTTTGAACCCTGGAAGGTCAGGTGATTTATTATCATGCCATAAGGCCATACGCTCTCAGTGTCTTCAACAAAATCTGAGCATGATAAATTTCAGCTCAGTGATGACTACCTGTAAGCCATGAAGCATCCGGTCAATTAAACTGCCTGTTTTCTACATGAGGTATGGGTCTGACTGTAATAGTTATGTAATAAGGCATGACTGGGTGTGCTATGTCCTGGGAAAATCACTCATCTTGGGTGGATTAAAGCATGTGGCCAAAGGCCAAGTGCCTCCACCACCAGAGAAATGCCATTCTCTCATCTGAAAGCACACCCTGGAGTGGTTTATTGGGATTATGAAATAGGTCCATTAGAAAAGAAATAATAAAAACATGTAATTTGAATGAGAGGAAAAATGAGAAAAGGCAAGAAAAAAAAAAAGTGTTCCTGTTGAGAGATTGCTGTTTTGCCAGTAGGTGGCAGATGTAATTTTTTTTTTTTTTTTTTTAATACAAATAAGTGGGCTGGCCTGGCACAGTGGTAGCACTACCACCCGCAAAGATGGTGACCTGGGTTTGGGAACAAGTCTGGGTCATGGGGGGGCCCGCCAGGGGAAGGAAGCCTGAGCATCCCATTGGACATGCTTCTCCTCGGGGGGAACTGTCACTTCGCCTTGTTCTTGCCACTGTTGGATGCATGGGCAGCAGCAGAGGACTCACGATGTATGGAGTGGGGAGAATGCTGTTAGATGCTTGGCTGAGATGTGCATCAGCACCTCTACAGCCTGGACTTTCATCCCCCCGCTAGCATTCTCACGGGTAGAGTTTCAGGGGGAACAAAAAGATAAACAGTCCCTACTGCCATGAAGCATGATTCCTGGCAGCTGGAAGGGGTAAGGAGCATGGATGGTCAGTATAATCACCACCAAGCCCGCTGGCCGCAGGTGATAAAATATGTTTGAAAAAAAAAAAAAAAAATACAAGGGGGGAGGGCTGTGGAGCCCGAGCTAACTGGCAGCAAAATCTACTAACTCCAAATCTGCACTCTAAAAACTTAATATTTTCAACTTGTTGGAGTGGTAAAATAGAGGAGATTTGGTGAAATCCTTGAAGAGCAGCCTTGAAAATACAATATGGGTAATCCTCGGAAAGAGAAGGGTAGGAGTTTGGGAGGGAAAAGTCACTGGATCCTCTCAATCTGGTAAGACTGAACCGACTGCACAGGCCTCATCTGCCATGGAGCCGGAGGAGACCTTGTCGTCGATTGGGACAAATTTGCAGGGACCGATCTCTGTGGTCTTAGACCTGAACTGTAAATTAGATGCATTTAGTTCTCGCCTGACAGTGGTTGAAACAACTGTGGAACATTTTAAAATTGAAGTGGAGGAGGTTTCAAAAGCAATCGGAGATGGCCTTGGCAACTACAGTAAATCTGATCAAAGAAAACATGCACTTTCGGGCCAGGCTAGAGACACTCAAGAACCAGGCTCGACCCTCTCATATACAGATCCTAGAACTGCCCAAGGGAATAGAAGGAGACCACCCTTTAATGTTTATTCAGGAATGGCTTCAAGAAAAATAGTCTCCGGAAGAACCCTTGGCTCCTTTTGCTTTACAAAAAATCTACTGGATTACTCCTCGGGGATACAGGTCAGATTCAGACACTCCACGTACTTCACTTTTGGTGACGGATGGTGTAGGGGCTAGAGACTACATACTGAGACTGGCTTGCCATGTGGGTTCCCTAATACAGGATGACAGAGCAATCTATCTATTCCCCAATTTAAGTTATGCAACCCGCTTGCGAAGGAAAAAGTTTGATGGTATTAGAAAGCAACAGAGAGATTTCTGTCCCTCATGCAGTGCTCTATCCTGCCAGACTTTGTGTTGTGCACAGAGGGAAGGTCTGGATTTTTTTCAGATCCCATCAAGGCCAGAAAATGGACGGCTCATATTCAGGCCCAACAATGTGTACAGAATCAAGCAGAATACCTATCGGAAGAGGATGAGGGAGACTGAGGAATGGTGTGAGCACCTTCGCATTTATTTCTGCCTTTCTTGTTGAACTTTTTGCTCTGGACTTTTGGGTTTATCAGGGTTTAACGAACAATTATTTCTCAGTGCCTGTATGTTCTTTATGAGCTCTAGTGTAAGATATAACCCTAATTTCCTAACATTTTACTAACTCTTGGATGAGGTTCATATAAAAAAAAAAAAAAACTTCGTGTTTAGAGTAATTAAAAGTTATTTGCTGATTTTACTTCCAAGTTAATGTTGAACTTTATGTATTATCTTTAGGGTGTATGATGCCAATAGCCTGAGTTCAGGCAGGCAAAAGCTGGACTTTTCGTGAACTTTAGTTACCAGGAGAAAGTCATACTGCTCTTGGGCTTACATTAAGCAGCATAAGCTTTAGCTACAATCCTATAAACTGTTATACAGTTTTCCCCCTTCATATGTGGTATCAATATATCTTTGATGCATCAATCCTATGATTAAAGGGGCTGCGACCCCTAAAGATAATAATTGTATGGACTGTCATGGATATGCTGACTTTTTGGCCTTGTCATAAAGTAATGGAAAAATAAAAAATAAAGCACAAAAAAAAAATACAAGGACATGAATGGAGGTATACTGATACAGCTGTGCCTGCTTAATATAAACAGGTCAGTTAGGTCCTGGGTTTTTTTCCAGAGCTGCTGTGCCGGAATATCAGCACTGGGTTCCGAGCTCCTCAACCAATCAGGTTGCTGGATTTTGTATACCCATTTCATAACTTTAACATAACTTGCATAAGTGTTACCTCAGATTGACAGTGATCTGCTTTATTGCACACTTAAGGTTCAAATTCCTCTTCTGAACTGCTGACTCTACCCCTGGGACTCCTGAAAGCCATTTCATCAGGTCATAATTTCTTCTCAGAGGAAATGTTAATCACTTTGTTACTGCTTTACAGAGCTTCCCACTATACTGCACTGAAATCAGGAAACAAAACTAAATCAGTAGCCCTCCTGTGAAATACAGACAGACTCCTCGCTGACTGTTCCCCCGGTCACTGACCCAAGGGCAGCTGGAAGCGGGGGCAGTTTACTGCCAGCTACATATTCATTCCTCCTGTTTAGTGCAGATTTACTATTCTAAACACGCCACCATGACTCACAACGCTGGTGAAATCTGAGGATAAAGAAACATTAGGGAAATCAGGATTCAAATCTAGATCTCCTGGTTTGCAGACATGTGCTTCAATCACTAGG
Organism: Neoceratodus forsteri; assembly: GCA_016271365.2. Classification (NCBI taxonomy): domain Eukaryota; kingdom Metazoa; phylum Chordata; order Ceratodontiformes; family Ceratodontidae; genus Neoceratodus; species Neoceratodus forsteri. The sequence continues at coordinate 946,050,007 of CM028136.1, read as the reverse complement.
CTATTCTGGTTGCTGAGTTGCTCAGTTCAGCAGACACGTTGAGGGAAAAGTACTACCCCCTGGGTAAGTGCTGCCAGTGAACCATTACTAGGTATGTGCTGCCCCTGGGTGCCAAAACTCTTAGTTCAGTTCTCAGGGGAACTATCGAAACCTGCAGACAGGCCAGCTGGATTACAACGCATGTAATCTAGCACTTTTCACTCAACGTGCATCTCAAGGCATTTTGCAAAATAGTAAATTAGGCACAGTAATGTAGTCACAGTTTTCCTTTTGGACTCAATCGTCAGGCTATAGAGACTCCACTAGCTGGTCCTCCAGTTTTGCACAGAGGCACAACAGTATTTGAGCTGTATTTAGGTGGCCAACTGGACATACGCTCTCAAAACGGAGGCTGCCAAATCATTCACTGTTTTGCTTGCACTTCTGAGTTGCACACAAGTGTCTGATGTTATACAGGTATTTGCTTGGAAAGCCAGCCAATCAGATAGGTGGAAGATAGCACTGAAAGGATCCTATTGCACTTTGAGAACTGTGTTTACGCCCAAGTTTTTTTTTTTTTTACTGCTCCTCAAACATCCTGTTTTCTACAAAACATATGGAAGAGGTGAAAAGTATTCTTCAGTTGTGAAAAGGGGGCAGGGCTGGGGCTAGGGGTGGTTTGGGGGACATGAGGTTTATTATCCAGTTCAGCCTCAGCCTGCAGCAACCCGCACAGCACTTTGGACAAACTGCCGCAAAGGTCATGTGGTCTAGTGTGAGTCCGGAGATCCCAAGTGCAAAGTTTGCCATGAAGCCTTGACCTTGAGCAAGTCACTTGACCTCCATTTGTTACAGTTCTCCCAACTTTCAAATTAGGGAAAAGTAAGACTCCACTGAGAACAAGATGTTGCATCTTAGGCTGCAACTGTGGATGAATATACTTTGTCTCAGAAGTACAGCAGGACTGCTAGCTAATGTTATTAGAGTGTTACACAGTGCCAAGACTAGTTCTGGATACCTGAATCACCAGCAACTGACCCCATCACCAACATAATCTGCAGGGGACTCTAGGACACTGCAGAATCTGCTCCATTGACACAATGTTAGCTGGGGATGGGTGGGCATCCCTTTTATTTGGTCATGCTAGTCTCCACTAATGCAGACTCCCATTTCATATCCATGAAACCAGAGCTGAAGAGCTGTGGGAATCACAGATTTCTCCACAACATGTACTTTCATATAATGTATGGGAGGGCATTGTTGAGGATGGAATTCAATGGATTCCTACCCTTATTATAGTATCAATGTGACGTCAAGAGATTGTTATACCCTCGACTACATCACATCAATACCATAACAATGCAAGATGGCACTGCGCATGAGCGTCTCTTGAACACGGGGCTTCAGATGAATGGCTGTGATGGTGAGAGCTGGCCCAGACAGACAGCGGTGCTATGAAAAAAGAAAGAAAAAGAAAAGTAAGGACAAATGTGTTTTAACTGGTGCCCATACACTATAAAAGACAATGGATGGGCACCAGTTAACAACAAGGTGTGTTCCTATCTTGAGGTCATCATGCCAACTGTCAGCAGATAAGGACCTCTAGGCACATCCAGTCTGCCCGTAATGCCTGCACTTGTATGCGGCCTCTGACCCTACTTGGGCATTGGCTTTGCACCTCTCCTAAATGCCTCTAGGGTTGCCTTATGCCTGTCCCAGGCATGTTTCAATCGCTCCACTGTCCTCACTCCCTTCACCTCCTTTGGCAGACTATTCCATGAATCCACCACCCTCTCCGGGAAGAAAAGCTTCCTCACATTTCTCCTGAACCCACCTTCCAATTTCATATCCTGCCCCTTGTTCTTGTACTCCTCCTATAATGGAATATGTCCCCTCCATGCACCTTGTTTATGCCCTTAAGGTACTTGAATGTTTCTATCATCTCCCCCCAATCCCTCCTCTCCTCCAGCAAGTACACATCAAGGTCCTTTAATCTCTCCTCATATGTTTTCTGGCACAAGCCCTGTACCATCTTTGTCACTCTTCTCTGGAGTGCTTCCACCCTGTCAATGTCTTTGCGAAGGTGCGGCCTCCAGAACTGCACACAGTACTCCAGGTGAGGCTTTACCAGTGTTTTGTACATGGCATCACCACCTCCTGCCTTTTGATTGTGATGCCTCTGCACCCCAGGATGCCACTGGCCTTTCCCGCTGCCTTTGTATTCTGCTTGGACACCTTTAAGTCATCTGAAATGATAACCCCCAGGTCCCCTTCTTCCTTGGTGATAGTCAACAACCCCCACCCCATCTTGTAGCTCTCCTCAGGGTTCCCTCTTCCCAAGTGCATTATTTTGCACTTCTATGAGTAGAACCTCAGTTACCACATCTCAGACAATTTTTCAAGCGTCCCCAGGTCCCTTCTCATTCTCTCCACCCTGTCTGGTGTGTGACACTTGGACAGCTGGCTCTGATCACAGTATCCTTCTTTTTTTTTTTTGTAAAATAAAAAAAGATTATGGACTGTGTCATGAGAGATGCTGAGAAATCTGGTGCTCTTGGAGTGACCTCGCTCCCCCCCAGGTTTCAGTTGAAAGATAGAATCCATGAGAAAATGCTGAAACAGCTTGTGAGATCGTGCACACACACACACACACACACACACACACACACGCACACGCACACGCACAGGTTTTAGATACAAGGTGTGACATGGAAGGCCAGAAGCTAATTACAGGCTGGAAGAGACTTGAGTTGAGCATATCCATTTTATGACATTTCAAGAGGAGGAAACCAGGTTTAGTAAACTGGTGCGAAATAATTAATGCTGATGTCTGTGTAAGAGGGGAAACTGATCAGTAGATCAAAGAAATGTCATTTGAAGAACATGAGTCATGCTGAGGATTGCAGAATTTAATTCTTGAAAAGGACATCCTGTTTTTATATAGATTATACATACATATATATATATATATATATATTCTGACAGAATAGTTGAGTACCTAAAGGCCAGTGGGGCACAGGACCCAAGGCAGCATGGGTTCACAGCGGGAAGGTCATGTCAGACGAATCTAATAGATTTCTTTGACTGGGTGACCAAAGTAGTAGACCAGGGAGGGGCTGTGGACATGGCCTACCTAGACTTTAGCAAGGCATTTGACACAGTCCCACACAAAAGATTAATAGTCAAATTAACCAGCCTGGGAGTGGGTCCCAGGGTGGTAGCCTTGGTAAAACATTGGCTGCACAACAGGACACAGAAGGTAATTGTAAATGGAGTCCACTCTGAAGAAAGAGGGGTTACTAGTGGGGTACCGCAGGGTTCAGTATTGGGTCCAGTCCTTTTTAATGTCTTCATCAGTGACATTGTAGAGGGACTGGAAGGAAAAGTATGCCTTTTTGCAGATGACACAAAGATCTGCAACAGGGTTGATACACAAGGAGGCGTGGAAAGGATGAAAAGGGACTTGGCAAGGTTAGAGGAATGGTCAGAAGTATGGCAGCTAGGATTCAATGCAAAGAAGTGCAAAATAATGCACCTGGGAAACAAGAACCCAGGGGAAGACTACACAATGGGTGGGGAGGTAGTAGCAACAACAAAAAAGGAAAGGGACCTGGGGATAATCGTATCAGATGACCTTAAGGTTAGCAATCAATGTGAGAAGGCAGTAGGGAGGGCTGGGGGTATACTGGGATGTATAGGGAGAGGCATCAGCAGCAGAAAACAGGAAGTTGTTATCCCTCTGTACAGACAGTTGGTGAGACCCCATCTGGAGTACTGTGTCCAGTTCTGGAGACCTCATCTCCGCAAGGACATAGACAGGATAGAGGTAGTCCAGAGGAGGGCAACTAAAATGGTGCAGGGTCTGCAAGAGAAGCCATATGAGGAGAGACTAAAGGAGCTTAATATGTATACCCTTGAGGAAAGAAGGGAGAGGGGGGACATGATAGAAACTTTCAAGTACCTCAGTGGAATCAACAAAGTCCAAGAGGGTAGCATCTTTCAGAAAGAGAGACTTACAAGAACAAAGGGACATAATTTAAAGATAGGAGGGCGGTTCAGGGGCAATGTGAGGAAGTATTATTTCACAGAGAGGGTAGTGGATACATGGAACAGCCTTCCTGAGGAGGTTGTGGGGTCTAAAACTGTGGGAGATTTCAAGAATGCATGGGACAGACATAAGGCAATTCTTGTGGGGGGTAGGAAGAAATAGGCTGTTGGTTAACTAGGATCTGCGGCCTATCCTGTAGGTAGGGAAATGGGCAGACTAGATGGGCCTAGCGGTCCTTATCTGCCATCAAAGTCTATGTTTCTATGTTTCTACGTAGGCAGGAGCTATGTGACCTCATGCAAAATAGGTGGGGAAAACCAGCTTTTAAACACTAATTCTGTTTTACTTCAGAACACTTCTATCTAGACTCTGACAATGAAACATCTTTGGAGCACTTTAAGCAGGTATTTATTTTTTTGAAATTTCTCTTTATCCTCCTCACAGCCTGCCTCCTCCGACCCTTCAGCGATGACCCCCGGACATCCCACTGCCCGGAACCCTGCCCACACAGACCACAAATCCCCATAGAGCCGCGGTTTACTTCCCCGGCGGGGATTGAGGTGGAGGGTTCTAACCCCTAACTTGCATTCTGCCGGTCTCGTGGGTCTGCTGGGCGGGCACGGGCACATCATGGGCACGTCCGAGTTCCTCACATCTTCCCGGACGAGGCAGGCTCTTTTTCCTCTTTTCTCCCTCCCCGAGCAGCTGACGACCTCCCCTGACGTCATGACGCGCACGTCGATGTCCGTGCTGCTCAATGGCCAGCCATCCCCTAGTGGGGCTTGCAGTTCCCCGAGCCTCCGCTCGGGGTCATGCAAGTGCCGGGCATTGGCCGAATCCCTCCCCAGAGCAGGCGAGCTGTCGGACGCTCAAGCCTGTCTCCCCCCGGCCGACCCACTGACTCCCCGAGTCTGCTCCCGAACCCGGGTCGCCGGCGTGGAGCGAGGTGTGGCGTCCAGCGCCTCAACCCTCAGCGCCACCAGGCCGGCTTAAGCAGGTATTTAGAGAGAGACAAATCCAATTACTGTAATAGGAATTGCACTGTTTAAAACCTTGTTCTTTTAAAATATTTGTATGTCTTGTGATATAATAGTTCTGCATTTTATGTTTTACATATTATTGTCTATTTTAGTAAAACTCTTTTTAGAGCTTACTTGGTCTGTCTGATTTCTTTCCTTTACACATAGAGTATATATGGTTACAGCAGACACTGAGCATAAGCTTGAATGGTGATACCAAACTGGAAAAAGGTAAGAATAATCTGAGGTCTTTATTAAAGTTTAAGGGTTCATTTTTGTACACCTGGTTAGGTGCCCATAGGCAAAGATATCTGGCCCCCCAAAGGACAGAAATATCTGAGCCTGTGCATTGTGTATGCTAGCAACAGGTTCACGGTTTGAATCCCTCCAAGACTGGAGACCAAAGGTTGCTCCGAACTCACAAAGCAGACAAGAGGGTTACCTTGTTTTGTTAAACTGTTCACAAGACTGCGCTTGGAGGTTAGCACTTTGGGAGTAGAGAGCTGACCTTCTGAGTGGGTTTTATGACATGGTGTATCCAATCTGTTGCAGATCTTGATGTCATCTGCAAACAGGCAGACCTTTCCCTCCAGCCCTTCTGCAATGTTACTAATGAAGACATTAAGATTGGCCCCAGGACTAATCCCGGAGGTACCCCACTGGTCACTTCCCTCTCCCTGGATTGGATCCCATCTACTACCACTCTCTGCCTCCTGTCCGTTAGCCAGTTACTAACCCAGTTTACCACCTTTTGCCCCATGCCCAGACTACCCATCTTGCTAACCAGTCTTTTATGTTGGACAGCGGCAAAGGCCTTGCTGAAATCAAGGTAGACAGTGTCCACCGCACCCCCCCCCAATTTATTTCCTTCTTCACCCAGTCAAGAATATCTATCAGATTTGTCTAACAATCTTCCTGCTGTTCTCACCCCCAGAAGAGTGCATGTGAAATCACTCATATCAATAAGTGTGCTTTCCCAAAACATATTAAACAGAGAATAATACATGGGCAGTAGTGCATTATGAGTCTTTTACACACCCAAGCTGTGTTGCTCAATAAACCATGAGCGCAAAGCTTGAGTGGTTAATAAAGCAACTAACACCAAGTGTGTAAATAAAAACAATTAATTCTACTGCCTATGATTTATTTTGTAGCAGTTACTGGTTTTGAAACCAAAACATGTGGTGTTGAGCTTAGTTTGTTGTGAAAGTGAAACCAAGTTCCACAATGACACTATGGTTAATCTAGCATGGGACATTAAACAGTTGTAACAGACTCTGTAATACACAGACTGCAATACATTCAAGATTTTTTCTAAGGTTCAAATCTTTATTGATCAACTGTTAAAAGTCATGACAATCTGTTACAACAGTTAGAAATTGATAAAATAAACCCGGAGCGGGGTACAAAATGGGTGGAGTGGTACGGACAACCATCAAGCAGGAAACAGACCTGGAGGAAATCATATTGGATGCCCTAAAGGTGGCCAGGCAGTGCAACAAAGCAGTCAGGAGGGCTAGTGGAATGCTGCCATGCATAGGTCGGAGTATCACCAGCAGAAAGAGGGAGGAGGTGTTACATCTGTATAGATCACTGGTAAGCAGGGGTCATTCTTAACATTGTTTTACTAGCCCAAACCCTAGTGCAAATTGACCAGGGCTAGAGCAGCTAGCTCTCTACTTGTCCATCTTGACTAGTGCAGATTTTCTTGGCTGTTAATGAAGTTTAAAAAGTCTCTACTTTAACAGGCTCTAGTCCTCATGCTAATCTCTCTAAATATTCCAGATGGACTGGTGTAATAATTAACAGCTCATTAAGAGGTGCAATTATCTGGCAGTTCAAGAGAGGATCCCACAAAAGACTTGATGTGAGTCATTATCACTGCACTGTTAGGACTCTCAGCTAGTGTCCAAGGTGTGATCAAGGGTAGAGTGCTGTTAAATCACTAGCTTCCACTTTTCTGAATGTGTCTCCAACAATTTGTCCCATATTATTAAAACCAGTGCCCCTCATTTCCCTACATTTTGAGTGCCTGTATCCAACATTTCAGTGACAAAATGCAAGGAGGTATACAGGATTGGCCCTGTGGGCGGTGGGTTTTATCACCGCCTCACCATAAGTTTCCTCTCCCCTCCAAATCTCTTAATTCTGTTCTTTCCCTGGACACCACTACAGACCAGACTCTGAAATGACCATCCACAGATCCATAGCTGCCATTACAGTGGAACCCACTTATAATGGACAGATCTGCCTTGCCAGAAGCCAAAAGCTATGTCTGTAATGTTAAAAGAAAAATCACATTTATACCATACTCTGCAGCTCTTGTATAGCAGACCCTGTGAGCTCCTCTGTGCCCAGTTACATGCTGCAAACTACCTGCTAACAGTCACCTGATCACATTTACTGCTCATCCCCCTCATTTCCCAATCAGCACAGGTATTGTACAACAAGATCTTTCCAGTTGTTTGTACTCTTTAGTTCCCAATTAGCTACAAATACCAGTTGCCCATGCCCTTGGTTGGCAGAGGAGGGGGTATGTTCCAAATTTAACACTTGTGTGTGAGTTGTGGTAGAGGACAGTTACATTGTAAGACTTTAGGATATAGCAGAAGCCCCTTATGATGGACAAAACCTGCTTGCACAAACGTCTGTTATAAGAAGGTTCCACTCTACTGGCAAGTGTAGGGGGTCCCCAACTCTTCTAAATGGACCATGCCAGCCATCACCATTCATACAGTCTCACCCTTATCCCACCCAGCACGTCCTTTCATCCTAAAAACACAGCTTTGGATAATGTATGGTACAAAAGTAAACCTTAATAAAATACATAATTTTAAAGCTTAAAATAGGCATTCCTGGGGAACACAGATCATCCTATATAGAAACAGAGATAGTATAGCATTATGCCTGTGTACTGTTTCCCCTGGGATGATGAAAGGACATAGAAACATAGAAATTGTTGGCAGATAAGGACCATCCAGTCAGCCCTTAGGCCCCACACATTGTATGTGGCCACTGACCCTATGTGATCAATGGCTTTTCATCACTCCCTCCCCTCTCAAGCTTCCCTTGTGCCTGTCCCAGGTATGCTTAAACCCTTCTACTGTGCTTGCCCCCAATACAATGTTAAAGAAAAATCTGTTATTGTTGGGGCAGAGCATATTAAAATAAATGCTTTTAAAAATAAAAAGGTCATAGTTTTCTATTTCCCAAGCCCCTTAGGTTTGTGTAGCCCCCATCCCAAAGAAATCTTAGATGTGCTCCTGGCTCATTTGAGACTGTACAAAAACTTCCAGAAGTGCAGGTCTCCAGTTGACTATAGAGTGGGGACTGAGAGTGTCTTTCTCTGCCTGACTCTGTTCATTGCCCTACGGGTAGTGCTGACAGTGTGGTGAGGTGCATTATGATGTCAGCTATTGTGTGTGCAGAGTTACTACTTGACTGAACATTTGCTGCTGTGGTATCCTCTGGTTTGGTGTGGGGGTGGTGGAGGCAGAAAGAGAAAGAGAGAAGTCCATGGTACAAAACAATTGGGGGGACTCTCTGTGTCTGATGGCATTGCAGTCTTTTTCTGCTGGGGAGTTGGAAGCAACATGGGAGCACGATAAATGTGCAATAAATCAGAGTATTTCTTAGCTGGCATTGTTTCCTGTATGAGTGATCAAAATTTACCATTACAACTAAGGGTTAGTGCAACCATCTGAGGGCTAGTGCAATTTTGAATCAACTTGCCCTGCTGGCTAGTGCAAAAAAAGGTTAAGGTCGACCCCTGCTGGTAAGACCCCACCAAGAGTACTGTGTCCAGTTCTGGAGACCTTATATCCACAAGGACACTGACAGAGTAGAAGCAGTCCAGAGAATAGCTACTAAAATGGTGTTGGGTCTGCATCAAAGCCCTACAAGGAGAGACCAAGGACCTCAATATGTACAACCTGGAATAGAGGAGGGAGATGGGGATATGATAGAGACCTTTAATTGTCTTATGGGGTAAATAAGGTACAGGAGGAAAGTATTTTTCAGACGAAAAGGTACTCAAGAACAAGGGGACATGCTATGAGCTGGAGAGGGTGTAGATTCAGGAGAGATGTAAGTAAGTACTTCTTCACAGAAAGGGTGGTAGATTCCTAGAAAAGCCTTCCAGCAGATGTGGTGGGGTTCAAGAATGCATGGGATAAGCACAAGGGAGTCACAGTGGAAAGGATGGGGGGGGAGGAGAAAGAGCTGTAGATCAGGTACAGTCTGTGGTGATAGTGTAGGTAGGAGAAATGGGCAGGCTGGAGGGACCAAGTGGTCCTTATCTGCCATCAAATTCTATGTTTCTATGTATTTAGTTTAAAATCCTAATACAGGAGAAAGGAGAAGAAAAATCAAAAAGTATACATACTCCATATATAACAGACATACGATTAATTAATTCCACAAAAAGAAGTGTTGCACCTTAAACACATCCTTTCTCAGTTCCTAGCACAACTGTTTGTTTTTTTGCATCAATTTGTCCTCTGCTTAGATACTGCAGTTAGATAATTAGCCACTTTTATACTTGGTCTGTCTTCAGAGCCCAATAATTCCATGAGACTCGCATCTTGAGGACTATATAGTTTTCTAAGATATCTTCAAGCCAGCATATTCTAATTCTGGAATACCATAGGCAGACCAGGATGACACGAGTACAAGCGTCTTTGTTGTCAGTGTTACAATTACAATGTAGGTTTACATTAAGAGGTAGTTTTTGATACCTGGCTTAGAGAATTTTACTTTGAAAAGTATTACATGTAAAAGGTGTCACACTTCTAAGTTCTGGATTTGGAAGTATTTTTATTTGTAGATCAAGTTCGAACTGGTGAACATTTTTGTTGGCCAGGAACTAAAATGAGCTGCAGTTCACTCAAATTACACTGTTCATCAATGTCAAATAGTTTCTAAGTTATTTTACTATATGTAGGGCTTAAGTTGATACCTCTCAAAAAGTATTCCCAAAGAGATATCAACCTACTGTCATCAACGTTTTGTTTTTGTTTTTTTTTGGGGGGGGGGTGGAGAAAAGTCAGCCATTTTGAGCTTTGATATCTTTTTACTATTGCTAATTTTTCTTGTAAACATAATTAATGTATTCTCCACTTGTGCATGGTTATTTTAATCCAAGAACAAAGAATTCTAGCAGCAGCCATACTGTGAATGGATACTTGGACTACTTCGGCATGCACTGCCCAGGCAAATATCCCTATGAGGAGGAAAAGAAGATTTCTGTAAAATCGGGTTATAGATACTTCAGTCAATTTCAGGTTACCAACTGCCCATGTCTCTCTGGAATTCAGTACCTGGGATTTAAACTTAGTGTCATCAGCTGTCATTACTCAGTATAATAAAGCCAGAAATCTGTTGGAGCAAATTATAATTGCCATACATATTCGCTCAACAATTTTCAAGCAGGTGATAATTCATCTGTATAGAGCAAGCTTAAGACTTCTGTACCGAGTGCGCCATCCCACCTGATCCTCCCTTCTTCGAGGGTTTTGTTTTCATTAGAAAACTAATTAATTGGGTTCAGTTTCCTAATTAATAGGAGAGGAAAGTAATCTCTCTGCTCTGGCATCAAATTTCTAATATACTGTATTTTTTTCAGTCTCAAAGTTAGAAGCATGCCATAATCGATAGCTGAAGCACTAATGGAAGAGAATGAAGCTGGTGCCCCAATTTCAATGCCTGCCAATCTTCCTTTCAGAATGATTACAGGGTTTTATTCAATTCTAAAAATTGATTAGCGTTTTGATCACAAAAGTGCTAAAACTTTGTGAAAATGCATAGCTCTTGCCTTACCGTGTGTAACAAAAACAGCACTTCTAGAAAATCTATATAAATACTTTCTGTACAGTTAATATCATCCCAAAAAAAAAAAAAAAAACTGCTAATCAATTATTTAAAACCCTGGATTAATGCAGAGTCCTCTACTAGGATACCTCGGGGAAATGAACTATTACTACAGAGTAGATATTCCCTGGTAAAACTCTTTCAATACATAAATTTGCTTTATTGACTTATCATGTAACCCAATTTTCTGAGTGGCAGTGTTTCTATTGTAATGTTGTTGATTTTCCAGTGGTATAATGAAGGCCCTGTCCACACTGCAGCCCGGAAACCCTTCTGTAATGTTACAGAGGGTGTAAACCGCATCAGTAACGGCATGTATTTACACTGGTAACGTTACAGGAGGCATTTTCGTAACCGTTGTGAAAACCACCTGAGGTGGTTTCCTATGATTGTAAAACGGTCCCGCCCTGGGACCGTTACTGGCGGTAGTGTGGACTGCTGGTAATGGTCCCTACGAGAGAACAAAGCACAGCACGAGCTGCACTGAGGATCGGTGCCACTGTAACAGTCACCCAGATCCTGATGTGTGGACCAGTGGTGCGGTCCCGTAATGGACACTGCCGAGGTGTGGGCGCGCTGCACCGCTCCGCGTGATAGCGGATTGCATCCGTTACCGAATTACAAAATAATTAATTAATAGCGATAGGAGCCTAAGTTAAGGGCCAGACAAATTATTATGGGCACCAACATGGGAACCAAAATCCCCAAAGGTAATGTTACGGCTCATTAGTTGAACCCTGACTTCAATCGTACCACAATTCAGGATAAAAATCAAGAAACACATTTTTAAAAAGATGCGCCATAGCCAAGCACTTCCAACACTCTTCCTGTAGCAACAAGTTTAGACAGATTCGACTCAATTTTATGTAAAGAACGTATATCACTCCAGACAAGCTACATACTATCAGACCTGATAGTGCTGCAGAATGCCCCAAATGTTCATTTGATGGAGCCAATTTTTTTCACATGTCCTTAACTTGCCCTAAAATTACTCCATTTTGGCATGTGATGCACAGTATTTTGGTTAAGGTCCTAGGGTACCCTCCCTCTAAGTCTCTCCTCAAGCCCCTTCTAGGAGCTGACCCAGGTGGACATCACGCCGAATATAATTCAGCTCTATGGTCCCTTGTCTTCTGCTCAGAAGACCACAGCTGAGAACTGGATGTTGGCAAACCCTCCCTCAATCCAGCAATGGGCTCTCAACTTTAAAACATGCCCAAAATTGGAGAGGGTTCAGTTAACTGCCAGTGGCATGGCAGAGGTCTTTTCAAAAATCTGGGACCCTCCAATAGTTGCTCTTGAGCATGGTCTCTTCCCACTTTAGCTGGGGGAATATAATGTACACCAAGTGGCCAGTCCTAAGTACATTAAAACCCTATTCTATTTTCTTTATTTATTGTAAAATAACATGCTGGTACTGGCACTCTGGAATAGAAGGGACATCTGCTCCTTAACTCTCCCCAAACCTTAGGCCTGCATATTCTCAGCTGCTATATTGCACAAACAGCCTACATACTTCTTTAACACTGTCCAGCCTGCAGCCCAACATTCACAGCTGGACTCAGTCTGTAATGGGGCAGTAATTGCTAGCAGTTTGGATTATTCTTAGTAGCCTAGATGCTTTGGTTCACAGCACACTGTATGGATTTGTAAACCAGTTATCTTTTCTACATCAGAGCGCAGAATGTATTTTACTGTCGTATTTCTACACTCAAGTAACTGTATTGTATTTGTTCTGTTTTATTACTGTGATGCTACATCAGAACGGAGAATGTAATTTACTGTTGTATTTCTACACTCAAGTAACTGTATTTGTTCTTTTTTATTATTGTGGTGCTTTCAATAAAAATAATTTACAACAAAAAGATGCTCCATAGACTTGCATAGAGCATGCCCTCGCGCTCTCCAAGTATTTACACCACAAAATATCCAAGCGTGGGGGTGAAGCTGGAGATCAAGAAGTGGATGAGATTGTGCGGCGAGCCAATCAGGGGAAATTATGATCCTTTCCCTTACTTGGGGGACTTAATTAAAAAATTAAAACAGCAAAGTAGGAACTCCCAATTTAAGGTATGGGAGCCTCCAAGTTCTTCTTTTGAGCACCAAGAAAGGTGCTTTTCAAAGGGATCCTGAAGTTTCCATGTCTTTGCTGTATATTCCAGTTCTCTCACCCAAGTACACCGGGGAAACAGAGGGACTCAAATTTAGAAAGGTCTCAGCTGATTCACTTCTTTTGACTATTTCAAAAGTTCTACAAAAAACATACTGAGCTAGTAATTGCTCATTTCCAGATGCATCGGGGCAGGGGGAGAGGGGAACATACATACACAGATACATAAATGTTGTCAGCAGATAAAAACCACTAGGCCCATCTACTCTGCCCATAAGCCCTATACTTGCATGCAGTCACTGACCCTAAGTGATCAATGGCTTTTCATCACTCCCTTCCCACCCAGTATTCCCCTGTGCTTGTCCCAGGCAAGTTTAAACCCCTTCACTGTGCTTGCCCCCTCCACCTCTTGTGGTAGACTGTTTCAAGTGTCCACCATCCTTCTCTGTGCAGAAAAACTTCCTCATGTTACCTCTTAATCTACCCCCCTCCAATTTCATATTGTGTCCCCTCATTGATATCTTTACTCTTCTACATTGAAAGTTTCTATCATGTTCCCCCAGTACAGTACAACAAGGTATAGCAAGATAAATAAAATTAACAGCTTGTGCAAGAGGCAAATAGAAAATTCAGAACACTATAGTACAATAAGGTGCAAGAAGTTAAAAAAAATAAAAAAAGTTCCAGTCGGGCACTCACTACTTTAAAAAAAAAAAAAAAGACACCATTCTCCAACCATTTCAAGTTAAGTTGTCCATTTATTTAAAATGGAAGACAGACATTGTCTGCTTGCAACAGACAGGTGCTCCGTGCCCCCAAGAGGTGGCGAGTGCCTCACTTTGGAACTTTCAATTATTTGTTTGTGTCATGAGCACCACCGTCCTGGTACAAACTTTCCTGTTTGTTTTATCATTAAAAAAATTAACAAGTGTGCAAAACGCAAATATAAAATTCAGGATGGGATCGATAACTGTAACTGGAGGTGATTTAGGGACTGCACTTGTCTGAGTGCAGAACATAGGGTGAGCAGTGACAGGAGGATGCTGGACCAGCATTTTTTTCTGATGGTATGTTCAATTTCAGTTTGTTGTATTCCTTCTACTAGGTTCTAGAGTTTCCTTTTCAGAGTAATTTCAGCAGTAGTTCTTCTCTTGTTAAAACCATTGATCTACCTCCCAAATTGTATTAGGAGTTTTTTTGGTTTTGTATTTGATTTATTTTGGTTTTCCTTTTTCCTTTTAGCAATTATTTGTTTCTTTTAATTCTAACTGAACCATGATCCACTATATTATTTAAATTTGGAGAAAGATTAGAGCGAGAAAGTAAGAGGGCATTCACCTTTTACCCATTAATTCGGTCCACCAAAGTATTTGAGCTCAAACAAAACAGAGAGGCACCTTGGATATTCATTCCCTTCGGAGGTAGATGAAGAGGAAGCAGACTAAGTATTTACCTCTGCATATATCACTGCTGTCTGGCTATACATTCAAGCATTCATTTTGTAATGAGTCCGCTAATTTATGTGAGGAATCAGGAGGGTTATTTGCATTATATTATCTGTCATCATAGCAACTCCCTCTGTATTAGCTGCTTTAATAGTTAATTGTTCAAGCCTTATTGACAGCTCTTCCCTGATAATTACAAGTGTTCCATAAAGAATGATTTTTGTTTCAGTGGCTGTTTAATTTCAATACTGGGATTAGTTGGGTATGTAGTCATGTAGACGTTCAGTATTACAGAGTTTTAAAGTGCTTGGTTTTACGCTAATCAGTAATTATTAACAAAAAAAAAAAAAAAAAACAACTTCATTGCCTGAAATTAATCTAATAGTCTTAAGTGGTACTTTTTTTTTTACCTGAAGTCATTTTCTGTTCCCTTTTGCTAATTAGAAGATTTTGTACTCTTGACAGTACTTGGTGTGATGTGTGGAACAGTTCTCTCCTGGAAGCTGACATATCATTTCCCTTTTGTTTCTCATCAGAATTTTGAGCTCACTGACTTTGACATTATAATGAGCTAAAAAAGCCATTCACCTCCTGCCAGACTGACCACTTGTGATGTGATGAGGTATGAAGGGGAGCAGAACTAAACATGTCTGCCTGAAAGTCAGATACTGCTCTTCACTTCACACCTACTACTATCAGATAGAAAACCTTCTAATAGGCAAAATGTAAATTCCTTCAGAAATAAAAAGCAACAACTAGATACTTAACAACTGGATAACTGCAAAAAAGTTAGGCAACTTTTTAAATTCTATTTCTGGCATGACTAGCTCCGTTAAGAAGCAGCAGCACGGGTTAACCAAAACAAAGTCCAGCCCACTGCTATATTTGTATCCTTTTGTATACATACCTAAATAAACTGGAAAAGTTACTATACTGCCATGATGGGTCGCTCGAGGAAGAAGGCCGGCAGCCTTACCACTTGGAAGCCTGATCCCATCAGATCTCTAACTAAGCAGGGTCGGGCTTGGTCTGTAGTCAAATGAAAGACCTCCGATGAACACAAGACACAGCACAAAGTGGTGTTGGTAACTTTGCAGGATGCACTCTGCACTTGGTTACAAATAACCATACCGATGCCCCAGCATGGTGTTAGGGGGACACTGTGCCGACATGGAGGTGCCATCTTTTGGAAGAGACATGAAACTGCAGCCATGTCTACCTGTTCGAGAGGTTGCTCAGGTGGATGTTAAACATCCAATGGCACTTCTCAAAATGTGTCGGAGAATTTCCCCCCGGTGTCCTGTCCAAATCACCCCACCCCCTTCATGTAAACCACCAACAGCTTAACCTGGTTCCTGTACCCCCCCCCATCCCTGAGGAGGCTGAAAACTGAAACAGATATTTCCCAGTTCTCCTACCCCAGTCAACAAAAAGAAAACAAACAACACAGAGCTCATACAGTATACTTCATAGCTTTTGGTTCAGCCATCACCGTTTCATCATCTAACGCTCACTATTTTGCAGTGTAGGTAGAATAATGCATGGACTGGTGTGCATTATGAGAATTTTATATACACCCAAATACATGGGATAGTGTGCATAATAAGAATTTTATACACACCGAATAATGTACGAGGTGGTGTTTAATGAGAATTTTATACACACCCGAGGATACTGATGCTACATAAACCCCCAAGAGTGAAGTGCAAGTATTTTATACAAGCATCACACACACACAGGGTGTATATAACATTTGAGTTACTAACCAGTCCATCCCTATTATTATATAATTGCTGGTCCCAAAACAATAAAACATAAAAAATGCCCCCCCCCCCAAATAATCCTTAACAGGGAACCATATATGAAGAAGAAAAAGAAAAAGAATGATGTCCCCCCATCAACACTGAGAAACATTCCTAAATCAAGAAATAACAGAACTGTCATTGAAATCAGTTAACAGAGGAGCCTTAATGTTATATATTTAACTGGTGCTGCTGCCGGTGGAATAGCATTTTCTGGGCTGAATATTTTGACAGGTATTTCTGAAAGATACAGTTCAAAAGGTTATTTCTGGGACATTAGACATGGCAAATAAGGGGCTGACACAATGGTGAGCAATGTGAGAAAAAAGAATGGCTGCTCTTCAAAAACTGAAAATTCCAAAGGTTGTTGCATTGAATTTTCCCATGCTGTGTCCCATGTTCACGGTGTAGGTAGTGGTCTCACACTCAGCCTCTGACCAATCAGCATGCAGGATTTTCCCTAGCCCTTTTATAAATAACCTAGAGCATAGACCAGGAGAATCTTGAATGCCTCACTCATCCCCTTGAAATGAACAACCAGAATAACAGTGCCCCTCAGATAAAGAAACAAATATGCAAATAAAGAAAAGTAAACGTTTTGTCCAGTTATCCCTGGAAATGTATCTATACAGATCTACCAGGTAAAAAATTGTAGTGAATGAAATACATAACTGCCTGAAAAAGTTAAACAACACCAAAAATATCCCTACTGAAGATGAGCATTGTAAGAACTTATGAAAATAAAAGACATTACATTTAAAAGAGTCAACTAAGGTGGAAGTAAGGCAAGATGACAAATGATGAGAATACAAATAACTGATATTATGGACATAGAGGATAATGGATGGGTAACAGACAATAACCACGCTGTAATCCCATTGAGCAGTTTCCATGACAACTTGGTAAACCTCGAGAATGCAGCTCGAGAGGTTTAGTTGTCATGGAAACTAGGAGATGTGGTTTCAGCGCAGTTATTGTCTGTTGCCCATCCATTAGAGCTTTTATAGTGTATGGGGTAAAATGCACTATAAAAGCTTATGGTTTTCAAATCCAGCAGTTTCAAATCTCATCTCACACACTCACACTCTCTCCTGAACAAGCCCAGATACATGTCCTGCAATGAAAAACATAACCATCATTGACAAGCCTCTTTATGTATGTTGTATATTCCTGTGCTACCTCTCTGGTTCTGCATAGTGCAGCTCTCCCGGTTATTCAGTGATGCTACTGGCATTACTCGGAGGAATTCTGGAAGTCCAGAGGAGACGTGCATGTGCAAACCTACTGTAGTTGTTATGGTATCGACGTGACGTAGCCAAGAGGGGTTAACAACCTCTTGACATCACATCAATACCATAACAACATGGTAATCCGTCTGAATTCAAACAGTAATAAGGGCTCCCCATACATTATATAGCAATAATGAAAGGATGGATGAACAAGGATGAGGGTGCATATATAAAACACAAAACTCCAACAGCAGCTACTGTTACCAATTCCCAAATATACAAAAGGTCAGAGACAACGTGCCAGGATGATCAATGGTAGCTCATAGAAAATGTACATCATCAGCAGCACCCTGCACAACAAACTGTGCCAGAAACACCATCATATACAAGAGTCTCCATGCAGATTCTAAATAAACGTGAAAGATTCCAATGAAATGAGTGTGACTCAGTACTGACATCACATCTCTTTATACAAGCATCAGATATGACTTGGGAATTACAGCACTAGAATACCGGTAAAAGAATTATGCCTCATCCAACCCCTGCCCAAAGGAATTCCTGATCCTCGCAACAAAAGACATTCTAAGACAACTATTTGGCTGTTTGACAAATGTTTTTTCCTCCAAACAACCGCATGGCCCTATCATAAGCAAATATTTCTCAGCTGGTGGGAAGAAAGAGCCACTAACAGCCCACATACAAACAGCTTTGGGAATAGCATAAGGGGGATAGATGAAGTACCATATTTATGACTGTGGCAAACTTACGTTTTCACACATTTCAATGACAGACTGAAGGATTCCAGAAAATACTGGAAAATCTGTCAGAAGTCACTCATTTGGGCAAGTCGTTTTTCAACTGGTTTAAGAGGGAGGAAATGAAAATATGTAAGTATTCCTGACGATTCTGAAAAGTGATAACATTTAAACACTCTTTAAATATATGTTGATTGTGATCACTTAGGTTTTTTGTGGTTATAAAGCCCTTGATGTGCATGGTTAGACTGTGAGGGTTTCGCTCTATAGTGATTTTTTTTTTTTTTTTTACACACAGCACTTACCTGTGCCACTCAGTTTTGTTCCTCCCTCTGTACTCACCTGCTGCTTGTACACCGAACTCTAGTTTCGGTAAATGGCATCTTCTAGTGTTTTGGCAGTGTTTCCTGCCCTCTGGTGTCCGGTGGTATCACGGCCAATGAACGGAACTTTGGGAGGCCATTCTGCCTTGATTACATTAAAAAAAACTATAACTTCAATTCAGAATTCATTTAGGGTGGAGTTTTCCTAATGAATTCTGCTGAAAACATGAGAAAATTAATCCAAAGTTATGCATGGAGGGTCAATTGTAAATGATTTCAACAGAATTCATTAGGGAAAATCCTCCCTAAATGAATTCTGTATGGAAGTTATCCTTTCTTTAATGTTCTCAAATTCTGTTGGCAGAAGGTGTTAGAAGTGTGGCTATCAGTTCATCAAAATGATAATGTTTGTGCTGGTAGGAAGAAAGTACATAGCACGTGGAAACGGCAGAATGGATGGTGAACCAACTAAAGCAGGGAACCCATTTTGGGGTGAGCGCTCATTTTCACTACGCAACAGCTTGCTATCACACACATTCTGCAACAGAACAGCATTTCTGTAACACTCATTCTGTTATAGACTAGTGCGTGTAAAAGTGCCTTATAAAACTGTGATGTTCAGGCATACAGAGGCAGAAAGGAGTCTAGGTGTTCCACACACAAAGGCTAGTGGGGTTGGAGACTTGGAAGGGAACTCAGCAACGGGATTCAAATTCTCTGAAGACAAGAGAAGGTTTCTTTTCCCTGTGTGAATCTGTAAGTTATAACCCAACTATCAGAAAGCTAAGTGTGCGTGTTATGGTTTAAATCACTTTATTTTCCATGTTTGCTCCTGTAAAGACTTTCTGTTCTGTTTTGGCAAATGTGTAAATGTACTGCGTAAATAAAGTAGTTACTATTTAAACACAATATACGGACTGGTTGTGCATTTGACATACAAAGGTATAGTTTGTGAAACTCTGGGGTACCCGCCATTCTGAAGAGGCACACTAATTCCGATGTAAGCAATCTCACAACACATTTCTTCCTGATACAGGGAAGGGTGTGTGGAGAAGTTTGATATTGACAGAACTCACACTTGACCTGGGGTTTGAGCAGTCAGTCTTGGCTTGATCCAGGTGGACTGGTGACTTGGGTCAGAGTCTAGGTGTCTGGGGTGTGCCACCTTTGCACAGGGTTGAGTGTGGGCACAAGGACACAGTGAGGGGTGGACACAGGTGAAGGTCTGTGACAGCTGGCTGTGATGAGGCAATGGTTGGGGCATGGATGGGTGGGTTTGTCACAATGATATACGTGTTCTTAGGAAGAAACAGAGGAGGAAGCTACCAGATTTACAGAAATCCTTAAAAACAAGCCATACAAATTTAAATTCACTTTTTGCACTGATGAAAGGCCTTCTTAACCTTATTTATTTTGTCCAACAGTGAAAACGTCCAAAATTAGTCAAGCATATAGGAAACGGACATCAAAAAATAACCTACTTAAAACCCTGGAAACCCTATTTCAGGCATATCTCTAGGGGCAATTCAAAAGAACTCAAAAGACCCATGCCCTGGAGTGGGTTAATTCATTTCTAAAATGGGTATGATAGTGTTAGCTGAAGAAAATACACAGAAACATGTTTAAAAAAGAGAAAGCGTTAACTTTATTAATGTATTCATTCACAGGGCAAAGTAGTTTAATTACTACTTGTCAGCTTTACTTTAAGGCTTAAATTTAAATATTAAGTGAAATCCAACATCTTGTTTCCCCAATATGAAACACAATATGCTGTTCAATGCAGCTTTTGTTTACCATGTCAAATGCCCCCCAGCTGCACACACGCAGTTGCAAAATCCATTGATATTCCTTTTCCTGGTCACTCACATAAAACTGTCAGTTGCCGGTCACTGGTGCACGACAAAGCACACCAGCTTGCTTCAAAGTTTGTACTAGTAGTCTGAGCACACGTCTACCAAATACCATTCTTCCTTCCTTCCTGGCTGGCTGTCACTAGTAAATGATGCACACATTGCATCATATACTCATGCCAGCCGAGAAGGAAGAACGAGATTCAGTAACCATGTGCCCAAAGTACTAGTAAACCCTTAGAGGCAAGCATGCATGCTTTGCCACGGGACTGGGACCTTATGCGAGTTACCAAGAAAAAGCAATTCAATGGATTTTGCAAGTACATGCAGGTAGGCTGCAGGAGGGGCAGGGTTGCGGGCATTTGACATGGTAAACAAAAGCTGCATTGAAAAGAATATTGTGTTTCATATTAGGAAATAAGATGTTGGCTGTCACACAATATTTAACTTTAAGCCTACAAGCCTCAGGATAGGACTGACAAGCTGTACTTCATATATTTGCTAGGGGGGGTTGCCTTGACATTGGGAAACAAGTCAGAATTAAAAGCATATTGCACTTGACAGAGAGAAATACAAGCTGGAAGTATTAGAATATTTCAGTTTAAGCCTGTAGTCCTTTGCACTGCACCTATTGTACATATGGCACTTCAAGTATTTAGTAACATAGTCTGCTGTTTGGGTCAGCTGAAAAAATGACAAATTTTGGCTGCTTTTGTTGATTTAGCACCAATGTAAACAGCAGCCTTTTCTTTATCTCTTTGTTAAGCCTGATTTTTTTTTAATTATGTATTGGTAAAAAATGGTTGTTTAGTTGTCCTTTAAATTTCCTCTAGTGGAGGGATATGAGCTGGTCACTTTACATTGCTGTCAATCAGGACTTTGTAGTCCGGCAACCCAACTGTGGGTTTCTTGGGAATTAATTCATGGTCAGGTGACCTGTTCAGATGAATCAGAATACAGGATTTTCAGAACCCATTTTATAAAAGGAACTTAAGTCACACATACACCCCCATATCTGGTCCCTTCCTCTTATTTGACATTCCATTTGGTCGTTTTGTATTCCTGTCCCACCCCCACCTTTAGTTTCTTCTTTAGACAGTTCTTCTACTTTTTATATTGTTTCTTTTTTTCTCTTTCAAAACATGCAGCAATCACATTTGCAAGCAGTAATTGCTTTTAAAAGAGCTGTTATACTTTGGGTTATTTAGAGCTGCACGATCCTGACAGTTTAATGTTGAAGACATTGGTCTAGCATAGGCAATCCGTGACTCACTGTGGTTTTATGAATACGTTTAAGTTTAACTTTGCCTGTATGTAAATTTGAGATAGATTTTTTTTGTGGGTCAAATCTCCCAGGGACAACGCAGCATCTGCTTCAATTCGTTTTTTTTTTTTCCTGAAAATATAAGATATTGCTGTTCATATTTTGGCATGTGTGCACTTTGTTTGCCACTCTACTTCTGCACTAGCAGTTCAAGGAAATTTTACTTGTCCTGGGCAGGGCGTGGGGCACAATAGGATTTGTACAGCCTTGCTAGAGAGTCATGGGGTGAGGAACTTTTCTCTCAGGGAGGGGCCAAGAGCTACACAGCATTTACGCTATTCCACACACTGATGCAGAGTACCACAGGCATAGCTGTGAAGGCAGCCGCTGCCAGTCCTCCATACTGGAGGAAGGTTGCTCTCAAAGTGATGGGGAGGGGGACAAAATGAATCAAATGGGGGGGACAAGAGGAACCAAATGGGGGGACAGACAAAAAGAATCAAATGGGGGGAACCGGAGGAATCAAACGGGGAAGGGGAATGAGAGAAAAAAAAAAAAAAATGCTACAGTTGGAAGTTATTCCTACTCTTCTTTCTGTTCCTTTTTAACCTGCTCACTGTGTTCCGTTACTGCTGTTATTCATCCTACCCTTTGCTGAACCCCACCTCTGGTCCCCAACTTACTGTCCCTGTTCCTCAGATGACAGTCAAAATGTTGGGTAAGTCTGTAAAAGATTGGTACCCACATTATGAAACAAGCACTGCCAAAACTAGCCCCAAATAGTGACAGGCCGGAAAGACTGAATGAGTATAGTTTGAGCTACACTGTTACCCACTAGTAGAGGATCCCACTATGACAGGACACACACACTGGTGGGACACTGTTGGGGGAAGCTTACATCGCAGCTGTCCTTGTTAGTCATCAGTATAAATAAAGGACCTTTATTGCCAGTGCTTTTAGTCTGCATTGGCAGCTTTCATTACCACTACAAAAATGACAACTGCTGGCCTATAATGCTGTCGATTGGGGAGCTCCTTACATGCAAGCAATCTGGGTTTTTGTCCGAGCAAAGAATGCCATAGCAGGCTAGTTGGTGGAAGAAGACCAAGCATCCTACAGGATAAATGCTCCTTTTCTGGGGAAGAGAACCTCCACTGCAGGGGTGCCCCTGGTGTTCGAGTGAGGGTACTGCTGCAGAGCAGACAGGGCATTGCATTCTAAGGCAGTTGGTGGGGGGAAGATTCTGCTTCTGAAGGAGGGGAGCCAAAGTTTTGAGGTTCCTTTCCTTTGTGCCACACATGCAAAACTCCATCTGCTATCAGGGTGTGAAACTTTACAACAACCTACCTCCTGGCTCCCAGTCCTGTGGCTCCATCCCCTTTATTTATTGACTCAGCAAAAAATTTGCTCCTGGAGAGTTACTGTTGTAAATGCCCCCCCCCGCGGTAAGTTTCATATAGCAGTTGTGAAGTTCCGCTCCTCTCCCTTAAGGGCATTCCCTCACGCCCTCTCCTTTTCTCCAGCCACACCCCCCAGCCGCCCCCCAGCTCTATGGTTACTGTCTCATCCTTATCGCCCCCCCACTGTCTACCTCCCTCATCCTCACCGATATTTATGACTGTCTAACTTTTTATTTAAATTTGTCATAAATATGGTAATTTCTGCTCTTGCATTTTTTTTTTTGCCGTATATGTTGTGATACTCTGTAACCTGGATGAATGTGAAAATAGGCATGTTTGTTCACACTCTATCCAGTATAAAATAAACTTGATTGACTGATTGGGGGAGCGGGGCATGGAAGGGGAGGAGACAAGAAGGAAGATTGAAGAAAACCACAGATGACACCTCTGCCCTCCCAAGCAGTTCACTGCATCCAAGAATACCATAATGGACCCGAACAGGTGAGCATGCTTGGGCCCCCCCCCCCAACCCTGCAATGGCATAGATTCCAGGAGGACTCTGGGGAAAGACGAGGCCCTGGATTCTGGTGCCTTTCCCCTTACCTGTGGGTTGTTGAGTCTGCTAACTGAATGGTGCTCGTACAAGGGGACAGTGTTGTTGGCAGGCAGACCTGGTGGAGATCTCATTGTAGAAAGACCTGCTGTGTCGGGAGTGGGTGCAAGCTGCACCTCCCATTCAAGGCCTACAGAGGAACTTGAACTCTGAAGAGAGGCTTGCTGTTCCTGCTATAGGAAAGAGAGGGATTTGTGTGCTAGCCTGTACGAGAGACTATGCTGGACAGACAGCATGAAGAAGAAAGGCTGAGCTCAGAGTTGTTGGTGTGGGACTGCGGTGTAACAGAAAGAAAACTTTAAAAGGGAGTCTGCCTCCATCAGAGATGCCCTGGATGAGCAGTGATCGAGAAGTCTGCTGCATCAAGAGAAGCCATCTGTGTCTGGGAACTGTGTGTACTCCAGAGTGCAGCCCTGCTTTTAAGGAGTGTCTTCTGTTTATTCATCATGTTTTCAAGTTGACCATTGGGCCAGATTACAAGTGTCCTGGTTTGTTAGGTCTGCTGCCATTTAAGCAATTGCCTGGCTGGGGGGGGGGGGGGAATTAATCAAGCATGTTGCTTTTTTTGAAGTGCACTAATGTCAGAAAACCTGCACCGACATCTGCAGGCCTGCACAGATTCTGCACCTGCAGTACCTAAGGACTCTATAGGTGAAGCGCCTGTTGGAGTCTGCTTTAAATCCCAGTACCAGGTAACAGAGGGCTCCCCACAAGGTTTTTAGGTGCCCTAGCACCCCAGCAAGTGCCGGTGACCTCCCCACACAGTGGGTCCCACTAGGAAGGGGTTAACTAGTTCCCTTCCTGGCTCTGGGTGCGGACTCCCAAGAAGTAGAAGCACTCTGCAGCCGCTGCACTTACTCTGCAAGTCACTTGTAACTAGGCAGTGCTTAAAACTAAACAGCAGTACCAGGGTGCCAACGGGTACTAGCCCTCCATTTTGCAGTCAGACTACAGTAATCTGCAGGGGAAATTCAGAACCAGGCAAACCCCTGATCACTTCAGTGCTTTCAGCTCTAACTCTTCACAAAAGATTCCTTGCAGCTTCTGCTGGGACACAGCTCTCAGTCACTCAGCTCAGTGCACACAACAAAGTCACAGAACTGGGATAGCACCCTGCACCAGAGATGCTTTTCCTCTTCAGAATTTTAAGCAGAGTCCCAAACTGTAAAACAAGTCCTCTGTAGCAAGGGTGCAACTTCCAAACAAGATCACCACAGTCAATCCACCAGTGCAGGGTCTCTGCAGCAGCAGCTACTTTTCCGCTCAAGACAACACAGCTCACAGTATCTGGAGAGGTTCAATATCAGTCCAGTCTCTCACTCTCTCTTTTCCTCTGGAACTCTTTTCCTGTAATGGCAATCTCCAACCAAGACCTGAGCAAGGCCTCAAAGTCCACTTCCACTCACACAGGATCCTACTAGCTAGAGAACAGCCCGGGACAGACTGACCAAAACCCAGAAGGTCCTTGCGTTGTTTTTACTCAAGAATCCAGCCTCCTGATTGATGGGCTCTAACAGCCAATAACCATAGAGTTCCATATTTCCTGGTGGTTCATTGGAGCATGATTTAAGCACCTAAGAAGACTCCCTCTCCCCAAATCCCTCTGGTTCAGTTTCAGGCACCCACAAAGCTGATTGGCTGCTGTCTGAGAGTCAAAGGATCAGCAGAATGTCAGCCCCCATTCAGTTCATAACAACCTTAGGGCTATCCTCATTTAAAATTGTTCCTGCAGCCCAGGTGTAACTACTTTGAATAAGATTTCCTCATAGTACCATCGGGCTATCTATCCCCTGTCAAGCAACTGCATAACTATTTACAATGCTTCCCTCAATCTCCTGTTGCATGCTCAGATTCTTCCTGCACCCAGGAGCAGAGGGTAACTCTTTAAATATTCATGAGCCCTCACTATACACCCCCCTATGCAAACTTTGTTTCAAAATAAGGAAGAGGCTTCTTTCTCACCTCCCAGAGGTCTCTGGTGCCCACTTTCCCTTACAGGAGCCCCAGGACCACCAAGTCCTCCCTGCCCAACCGCAATACCGTGGTTGGCAAATCAAAGGTGCTATCATGCACATGCGCAGTCGCTGGCAAACTCAGAACAATGCCAGCGACCCGCAGATTAAACCTAGAGCCCAATGGGGTTGAAAAACACCCACGACCCCACACTTAGAGCCCCAGAAACTAGGGCAAGCCCCCAGAATCACCAGGGACACTAAAGGGAACAGCAAAGATCTGGGCAGAAACTGGGTAAGCGGGGCACACCAGGCAAGTCCCCACCGGGGGGGGGGGGTGGGGGGTTTACATTCAGGGATTATTTATTTATTTGCTTAATCAGGGAGGTGGGTTGGATAAATATGACCCATCTGCAGCCATGTCTATGAAACTTCAACTTCCAACCTAACAAAATAAAAAGCTTTTGAGCAGGGTTTGCTAATTAAAGAGAAAAACCTATACACAAAGCTTTCTGCTCTGCACACACAGCTTTTCACTTCAATTCCTTCCCCTTCGGATTGCTCTCCCTCAGGAGATGTAACAAGGACACAGTCAGCAGCATATAAATCTCCTAAATCAGAGCCTAGCTGGTGAGGGACTGTTTCGCAGGACAGCAGTAATCACATATGTTTTCTTGGCTCTACACCTTGACTGTGGTCATAAATGCACTAAACTGTGAAACAGGAGGTCACTGGTTCAAATCCCACCACAGCAACTGTTTCCCTGTGTGACCCCGAGTAGGTCAATTGACCTTGCATTCTTTAGCCCCTCCTAGCTTTAAGAATGCATACAAACAGATCCCCCTTTACATGCGCACACACACACACACACACACACACACACACACACACACCACACAAGACACTGACTCTTAGTTAAGCTATCCTTGAGCGGAACCAGCACTGAACATTGTCGAAGTCACACTGAAGTGATGATTTTAGCTCAGAGACTGATGCACCAGTCGCAAGAAATGCCAATATATGTGTGCGAGCAATAAATCACAACAGAGCATGCATTTCTAGAGAATTAATGTGCACCTTTGGTGAATTGAAAGGCACAAGGCCAATGGCTGAGAGACTTTCAATGCACCCGGGATGTACATTGATGCTATGGGGGTCCAGTGGGAACATAGGAGCCAATAGTACCCATTCTGTCACCCTGGCAGTTGCAATTTTCTTCCAGAACTGTCTGCCCTTTGACCCATCCTCCCTGCACAGGCACTGCAATCCAGTCCCACACACCATATTTTTAAGGGTAACCCAAGCAGCAAGGAGTATCATTTGGTTTAGTGACTCTGGGTGCTCTCAAGGCAGACTTGCCCAAGTTCTACTCCTCCTCGTACATCAGCCCTGTGACCTCTCTGTGTGTGACATCACAAGTGACCAAGAAGAGCCCAACAACTACTGTCAGAGTGGTCACTCGTGACGTCACAATAAGCAAGGTCACAATGCTGAGGCCGTAGGAACAAAAAAATAGAACTAGACAGGTCAATTCAGGTAAAGGATTGCTCTTCACATCATATGGGGAAACTGGAGTCTTCCCACAAAGCAACTTAGTTGCTGTGTGCTTGGCTCAGTCCACCCAGTTGTAAGACTGAGTAAATGCACCCAGCTCTGCACAGTTGCTCTGTGCTCTCTTCTAATCCCTCTGTCTGTGCTTATTCTCTGCTGGCCTGAGCTGGTTACCCTCCTAATCTCAAACTCGATCCCTGCCTGCTCCAGGTCCTTCAATGTGTGTAATGCTAAACTATTGCAAAGCTTATGTATTTTTGTCTTATAATTTCTAGGGTCTTACCTTATTTACATTGTGTCTACCATATAATGCTTCTGTATATTTTCTGTAATTAACGTTTAGTATAATTTTCGTTTTACCTCTGTGTCAATTTTACCCGGGTCGCACTTGGAAATGAGCCTCGGCTCAGTGTGCCTTTCCTGGTCACCAATTTTAAATAAAAATATATAATACTATCAGGTAGGAAACCTTCTAATGAGCTAACAAGAAAAGACAAAATACTTCAGAAATAAAAGATACCATGAATAACGGTTTCTGCCTGCTGTTGGCACTGCTAGCTCTTCCATATCAGTGCCAGGTTTATGGCCTCGACCTCCAAAACTTTGTACATCTGGAAAAGGTTTACCCATCCCCTTCAAACAGAGTGCATTTAGCTAGCGCTATAACTGCTCATCTGCAAGGCCATATTTTCACATTCTGGTTAACCTTAAAAAAAAAAAAAAAAATAGCTGCCAGTAGGTCACCCTGCCCTGCAACATTTTTTTTTTTTTTACTAAACACCAACCTTGAAGCATATAATCACTTTGCAATTGGTGTGTGACTAGGGCAAAGATTTCCAGGACTGGAGTTCTGATACAGAAAGCACAACACACAGTAAGAGACAGCTTAGGGCCAGCTGGTTGCACCACAGATAGAAACATAGACTTTGATGGCAGATATGGACTGCTTGGCCCACCCAGTATGCCCATTTCCCTACCTATTGAATAAGCTGCAGATCCTAGTTAACCAACAGCCTATTTCTTCCTAACCCCCACCAGAATTGCCTTATGTCTGTCCCATGCACTCTTGAATCCCCCCCCCAATGTTTTTGACCCCACAAGCTCCTCAGGAAGGCTGTTCCATGCGTCCACCACCCTCTCTGTTAAAAAATACTTCCTCATGTTGCCCTTGAGCCATCCCCCCTCTATCTTCAAATTGTGCCCCCTTGTTCTTGCACATCTCAGACACTCTCCCATTTTGACAAAGTCAGCCCTCCTAAAGTCCAGTACCCTTACTCTTGTATGGCTTGACTCTATGGCTGGGTTTATCATGAACCACACTGTTTGGTGGTCACTTGTTCCCAGATGGCTATCCACTTTTAAATTTGAGATCCTCTCTCAGTCCCTGTTTGAGAGTACCAGGACTATGATTGCTCCCTCCCAAATGGGTTCCAAGACTAGCTGTCCGAAGCATGAGCCCAGCAGGGCATCGAGATGCACCTCTCTTGGGAGTGGTTTGCACTAATCCCATGTTCCTGCTCTCCCCATCCCCTTTTATTTTCTTCCTTTTTCAAGCAGACTGTATCAAAAGATGAGCCGTCCTGCCAATGCAGTGGTAGAACTACTGCTTGCAGTGATGACGACACTGGTTCAGATGAAAACTTGGAATGTCAGGGGTCGACCGGGGGAGGAAGATCGAGCATCCGTAGAACTGCTCTACTCCTCTGAGGAGGGAGGGCTGCTGTGCCTGGTGTATTACTGACCTGTAGTGGCAACTGGGGGTTGTGCACCCAGGGACAAAAATGTAGGGGTGGGAGAAGCGGTGGCTACCGATGTCCTGCATGCAACAGCGCATGTGGGCACGTCTGGGGGCACTACATGTCCACTCTTCCTGGGGAACACAACAGGAGAAGAAAAATGTAGCTGGCCAGCATGACAGGACTGACTCCTTGCAGGCTCCACACCCACCTCAATGGCACACTTCCCATCTGAGGATCTGTTTCATGACTGTAGACCACCAGGGGGTGGGAGGGGGGTAGTTGGAAAGATGGGACAAGGCTGGGGAGACAGGGCCAGCCTGGAGTGCCATAAATAGCACTAACTGCAAAAAAATAAAATAAATAAATATCACAAGCTGAAATACCTAAAGAGCAAAAGCACAGAATTAATATAGAATGGTTTATTCTACATACTTTACTCAGGTTAGCCTGAGATGCAACTTCTCAGCAACTGTGTGCAGTTGAGTACATTTACTCAGTCTTACAGCTAGGTGGACTGAGCCATGAACACATTAATTATGCTGCTTTTGTGGGAAGACTCCAGTTTCCCCAGACCACACTGCAACCATAAGGTTCAAAAATAGCATTCAAATATATTATTTCAGTGAAAGAGTGATGAATACATGCAACAAGACTTCCATTTAGTAGTATTTAATTTTAAATGTGGTGACTGGGCTAGCCAGGCTGAGCTACAGCTCATTTTCAGGTGTGACCTGGTGGGGGGTGCAGGGTGAAGATGGCATACAAAAATAAAACACAAAATATAGGGGCAATTCAGGAGGGATGAAAGAATGTTTTACTTATGGAGGAGTTGCTGAGCTGTGAAATCGCATACTGATGGAGGTGATAGGTGCAAAAACCATTAATGGGTTCTAGCAAGCCTGGGATAGAATGAAGGGGGCTTTAGTTACTCAATGAGGCAGCAATAAGCAAGGAGCGAGGGCAAAAACCCCATCTACACAATAGGGCACAGGGCAGAGTAGGGCAAAACTGGGCAGACTGGATGAACCAATAGTCTTTTACTGCGACACTGTCTATATGCAGAGTGTTGCTGACACCCTACATCTCCAAATTTAGGCAGAGTATCTAGAATAAAAAGAAATAAATGATCATTCCTGCTGGAGGGTAATTCCCGGGGATTTGGTGGAGGGGAAGTGCTCAATGAACCAAAAGGTCTTTTTTTACCTACAGTATGTTTGGAATTACACAGTTTTATTCTCAATGTTATAATCAAGTCCACATCTACAGCTGAAGCATTCCATGTCAAAAGACCCCCAGTGGGAAAACACTGGTCGTTCAGTTCTTTTCTTAGCATCCACAGACCTTAAACAAATGATTACAACTCCACCACGCCTGAGGTTAACAGCTGAGCCAACTTAACCCGTTACGCACGGTTACCCATCTCGCTGAGCAAAGTACTGTACATTACTAGGGTTTTTCTGTTTGCATTGTGTGCAATTTTCTTCGTGAAAATACTCTCAGAAATGTTAAAATGTATGAACTTAAGGACAGGCTTGTCTTTTTTTTTTTTTTTTTTTTGGGGGCCCAAGTTAGTTGCAACACAGTGTAGCCTAATGATTAGAGTGAAGGCTCAAGTCTGAATCCCACCACTTCCACTTAATCACTGCGTGGCCACAGCTGCTGAATCAAGAGACTGTCATGAGGGATATATTTTTTTTTTTTTTGGGTGGGGGGAAGGGGAGTAAAGGCAAGAGGTGGAATTATAATGAATAACTGCACAGATCTTATGAGGGAGATCCTTTTAAATACAGTACATGACATCCCGTGGCATGAAAAGAGGGGGAAGTTTGAAAATATGCAAGAGACTGTCCTGATGAGAGAGACTTGGTAGGCTGGTGACCTTGAGCAAGTGAATTAACCTTCCTATGCATATGACCTCCTCCCTCCCCCAAGTCTCCCTCTCATTAACCTAGCTAGTGTAACCACCCTCCACCCATAAGGTGTGCTGATTAAGCCTGGAGATGGTAAAGGGCAAAGTCCATTATGCCTTCGGGTGAATGGCACCTGGGTTCGTGGTTAGAAGTGGGCTTGGAAAGTTGCATGGTGCCTCCACCTATGGGGATCCTTATGATACAGTGCTGCCAAAGAGTTTTCCCACATGAAATAAATGCAACCCCCACCCTCTGTGACAGACAACAGAATAACACAACCTCCTCCCCACTATTCACTCCAAGCATGCAAATAAACAACAAGGCAATAAAGGCAAAATATGTTAGCTGTTGCAAATAAATAACCAATGGGATTATTTTGGGATTGGAGAACAAGGTAGGGGACGAGAGAAACACAGATAAAAATAAACAAAGACAGCAGTTTGTATTCACCCCACCGCAAGGCATGTCTTGGCACCCCTCCCCCTCTGGTGCACCAGTTAACCCCACAGTCCCTCTGGGAGCTCCCAATTACAGTTTGAGTGTGGACACAGATGCAGAGTTGCAGGCCTGTGACGCTTGGACCTCAGTGTGGTACCATGTAAATTCAGTTGTTGGCTGCAACTGCTGACTGGCAAATTACACAACTGGATGGACAGTAAAACAGTTGCTCCTGGCTGCAAGATGTTGCTCTGGGTTAGATTCTAAGGTCATGCAGGAATGCCCAGAAAGTATCTAACTAGCAACTGAACAATAGGAATGATAAGTTCTGTGGGTAAAGCCCACCACTCAAGACCTTTAGATAACAAGCTGGTGCTGTTTCCAGGGACATCTCCCTTGCTTATGCAGATGATTGCTGGATGATCTTTTCTGTAGGTGAGATACAGGGCCAGTGGACCGAACGTGCTCCCAGTGGTGAAGGGTGCAGGTCATTATGACTTTAGATGATGGAAGCTCTGTTCTGTAAGCTGGTTACAGGTGTGGCAGACCCAACGCACTTCTGGTGGTGAGGGGTGTGGCCCATGATGCCCTGCATGATTCCGATGATCCTTTTCACCCCACAAGGGGACTTGCCTTCACCCACCCCAACAAGAGAGCAGTCACTCGGGACCTCAGCCAGTAAAATCTTACCAGCAGAAGGCAGTGGCGCACCACCTTCCCAGATGCAAAGCAGCTTTCAAGGCAACCCCTACAGCTCAGGCTTGGCACTATAACTGCGTAAATCCCCTTTCTCAGGGGTCTCCCGTCTGTCTTGGACAAATGTTTTAGTCAGACAGGAACAGCAAATGGGAGCTATTCACAAATGTGCCGCTCTCCTCAGAGATTTCTTGCAGACAAATCTGCTCTATTGCACATGGCTCTCCCTTGTGCAGAAATCCAGAGATGAAATATCAGTGGCTAGCATCTCATGCATTATTCATTAAGCCAAACCCCTGGCTCTCAGTGGCTGTCAGTTCCTGGGGGAAAACATGCATACAAGTCCAGAACCAGCTTGCAAGTCAGAGCTGTTTTGCAGAGCTAAGCTCTAGTCTAAATTGATGTCAGTTTCCCAGGGACAGGGTGTACTAATTTAGCTGTTCTGCAGAGCTGAATTAGTCTCCAAAGTTCCTGCTCCCAGGGGAGGAGTGGTTTTCCACTTTGTGCAGCTTTGACAGACGCTTGAAACTGAGCAACCTCCTTGCTGTGGGTTTCCCAACCCGGAGGTAGTCCAGGGGCCAGCTGAGTGAAGAGAGGTGATGGCACTCTGGGCACAGTGAGAAAGGAGGCAGTAGAGTGCAGTGGTTGAAGGCTCTGAGCTGTAAATCTGGAGACCTGGGTTTGAATCCCATAGCCCCCACTTGCATACTGTGTGATCCTGAGCAAGTCACTTAACTTCCTTGTGCTCCTAGGTTGCATGTGTAAACAAGCTTTCAGCTTAGTGTGCTACTCCTGGTTAAATAATTGAAAAAAAAAAAAAAAAAAAGCGCAATGAACAAGTCCACAGAACAAAAAAATAGTGTCCAGTCCAGCCCTGAGTCATGCAGCTGCAGTCTGAACTGGGACTGGGATGAAGAAGCAGTGCAGGGGAAGTTGGCAGCAGCACTCTGGAGAGATTCAAAGATAAGCACCCTTTTAGGAGGGGGTTACATCAGGATTTACACAGGGTCTCCTTTCAATCTTATGTAATATTCTAATGCATACCGTAATGACCACTGCAACTGTTCATAGCTAGTAAACTACTTTGGGATAACAGTGTGTATGAAATATGCATCATAAAACTAAAGTCCATTCCTGTTTATTTCTCGCACCTCCCACAGCAGTTTGTGAAACCCTGCCAACACTGCGTCTTTCACTCTGAAGATCTCCCCAATGTGCTGATTTTCCAATTTCCAGCAAACAATGAGAGTTATCATCACAACAGAACTCAAACCTCATAACACTCCCTCAAAGTCTGAATTCCAGGACAGTCCATTCTTTATTCAAGATGACATTTGCATGAAGAAAGGCTCTTTCCCCCTTAGACTTCATCTGTTGCTGCTGTGCATCCTGCTCTAAAGCCCTAATCCTCTACACGTGACATCAGGACAGTTTCTATAGTAACAAGTTGTGATGTTGTGATAGGATGTCAGAACACAAAAAAGCAGCAAAATAAAGTGGAAGGAAAAAGTCTTATTGTAATAAATATGGCTGCAGTAGCACAAAAGGAAGGTCCTGTAATTAAAATGGGGAGGGGGGGTTGTATAGCTGCAGTGCACCCCTTCAGGTCGACACCCCGATGGCAAAGCATGAAAAAAAAAAAGACCATTACGGTGACAATCGCTGTAATTGTCCTTTTTCCGTGTTTCGTTTTCCCCCAGTGTTCTGCCCCTACCCCGGACCAACTCCGACCTGGAGTTGATAATCCTAAAGTATGGGGAAGTGCGGGGCAGAAACCCCCTGCATGGGAGTGTTGGGGGCACAGCCCCACAGAAAAGCTGCTGATGGAATGGGTGGCACAGTACCTGCATCGGTATTGTGCTTGTCATTTGTGGAGGTCGCATTTTCACTGTCGACCTCCCTTGGTGCTTCCGTATAGCCGAGTACTGCTGATGCAAATCGTGAATTTTTTGCTGAAAATTGGAAATCTCTTTATGTTCCGAAACATTTCTGCTGACTGGCTTCTTGCACATCCCCCCCATACAGAAAATAAATATTTTAAAAAAGAAGTGCAATTTAAATATGCAAGAATTGGCCCTTATTTGGCATTAGTGAACTATACAAGTCAGAATATGTGCATGCATCCCCCAAGCAGAACAACAATGCCTAAGATATAAGTCAGTCAATAATTTGCTAGTGTTGCCATTTGTGCTGGACTCCTGGAGAGGCGCAGGTGACGGCACCCCTGAGGCAAGCAAACATTTAACCTCAAAAAGCCCAAAGTGGGCATATTACTTGGAAGCTTCTGGGAGGGTTTGGTGAGCCAAATCAGTGAAGAAGAACTGCTGTGTTTTTCTTTATAAAGGCAAGACTCACAAGTTGTTTGAAAAAAATTCTGAGACCACCAGTGTTGCCTTGATAAAGTGGGGAAGGCTACCCCATGAAATGTGGTCTTGCACAGAGCTGGAATTTGCCTGACGATGAAATAACTAGCTTTGCAACCAGGAGCAGAATCCTATCATTCGTCTTTGTGGATATGTTGCCGATTAGAGAAGTTTCTCCAACTGACATCCCTATCATTCCACAAGGAGTCTGAGCATCCTAGACCCCCCTGACTCAGTCACTGCCCCAGATGCTGTGCCTCAACAGCCACTGCCACCCACAATGCTCTGATGCAACAGTCACATTCTAGCTACTTTACAAAGTGGTACAACTAACTGGAGATGATGTCAGTACAGCAGTTTGTAGCACTGATGCTCTGCCGACTTACATCAGTCACCAGCATTTCTCTGCTGGCTTCTGGTCCCTATGGTTTTGGTGAAATAATGCCTGCTTACTGACCACTGCAGGCTACTGTCCTAGTATGCATGTATTTATTTAGAAATTGGTGACCACAGACGGTCCAGTAACTCAAAGGGCAGAGGTGACTAGTGCCTTACCTCCTTCATACTGGTGACCCGAGTTTGGGAATGAGCTTGGGCCCCAGGCCACAGGATGCTGGCTGGGGGGGGGGGGAAGAGAGGGGATCAAGCATTCCAGAGGATGCTTTCCCCCTCTGGGGAGGGAAGGACAACCAGCTTTGCTGTTATACTACCAGCTGGGTGACCACATGTGGCAGTGAGTACAGCTAGAGTAGTTAGTTTGAGGAAGGATGTTGCTGGACACTGTAAGATGCATGCTTGCATGGGTCTGTGCTTGGCATGCCCTTGATGCCAGTGACCTGGGAAACCTGGGGGGAGGAAAACCAGAAAAACACCCCGAGTAGCAGGATGATGCTGACCAGCTTGCAGGCCCCGCACCTGGCTACCTAGGCATGATCTCCCACACTGGATTCATCTGCGGCAGAGGTAAGGGGGGCCAGCCATCCCCACCAGAGAGGGAAGCTCTGGGGGCATATGAGGAGAACTCCAGGTAAGCCCTAGGAGATGCCAGAGTGATGGGGCAAGGTCAAGCAGATGGGGGCTATAAGAGGGCAGGGAGGACAAACAGATTAATGAAAAAAAAGAAAAAAACTGGTGCTGGGTAAAGGCACACTGAGCCAAGGCTCGTTTACAGGTGCAACTGGGGGTGGGGGTGGAGTACAGTAAAGGAAACGGGGACCAAAAAAGAAAACAGGATACTCAAACATCACATATGTGCATTGTCGTCTGATGGGTCAGCAGCAACGCCATGTGTGGCTGTGTCAGCAACATGGGTTCAGAAGTGGATGACCACATATTTCAGCCCAGGGAGGAGATGGGTCCATATTTGGCACAGCAGTGGCCACCCTGGAGAGCCAGGGAGATTGTCTCCCTCTCTCTCCCGCATGAGGAGCCACTGCAGCATCCAAAGTCAACAGTAGGCTGTTGGCACCATCAACTGGGCGTAGAACAGGAAAAACATGGAGAAAACAATAGGTCACCAAGATGGTGGGTTAAGGGCTGGCCCACCAGCACAGTGGTAGCGCTCCCACCTGCGGTGCGGATGACCTGGGTTAGGGAACGAGCACGGTGCAGAGGGTCAGCCAAGGGGAGGTAGGATGAGTGTCCCACAGACAGCTGTCCTACTCTGGTTGGGAGGGTTGTGACTCCCCAACACATTAATGACACCAGTGGAGGCTGGGTATGCAACAGCCGGGGCCACTCTTCAGTGGGGGAAGTGATGGCGAATGTCTGTAGGTCAGGTGCAGGTGCACGCCCGACTCGCACTGATGTCATTGCACATCCGCACCTCCAGGGTAACTCATGAGAAAACCCCTGGGCCAGCTGCACAGTGAAACCCCCGGACCTTCACCAAAATGACACTCCAGGTGTAAGCCTCATCTGGGGCCTCACGTGAATCTCGGTCACTCCCCTCGGGAAGCCCCGCCACAGGGGGCAAGCTGTGCGGTCTCCCAGTTCAGGCAGCCTGGAGGGGGGGATGCTGGGTGGGAGGTCTGGGCACTGAAGAGGAGGTACATCCCCCACACTGAGCCAAGGAGATAAAGTTTAAAAAAAAAAAAAAAAAAAAAAAAAGATGATGGGCTAAGACATTCTCTGGCACCATTCAACAAGGACCTCCCCAGGAGGGATAGTGAACGTATTGGCTGACGAGGCTGGGAAATTGCAAAAACAAGTAGGCCAAGCCCTTATGTCTGCAAGAGTGATTCCAGAGGATAAAAAGCTTCATTTAAAAAAAGAAATTACATACACAAAAGAAAACAAATACAACATACACGGCCATCCCATTGGCATAGTGGTAGAGCTACTGCTCAGGACGCCAGTGACCCCAGTTTGGTAGCGAGCTCGAGTAACTGGCAACTGGCAGGAGGTGGAGGAGGACTGAGCATCCCAGAGGATGTTTGGCTCCTGTGGCAAGAGAGGATGGCGATCCCTGCTGCAATACTGCCTCCTGGCTGACCATATGTGGCAGTGCTGCAGCGGACACAAGTGGAGGGGCGACACCAGTGGAGCTCCGTGTGGTACACTTGCCTGCTCACACTTGGAGCTCCTAGCATGCCAAATGTCCGGAGGTAAATGGGGACCAAAACACAAGTGGGAAAACTGCCCTGGAGCAAACAGGATGATTCAGGACAAGCTCAGGCTCTGCCCCCACCTACTGGCCACCCTCTTCATGCAGGGTTCTTCTCTCTCTCTCTGCCACCCAGAGGTAAGAGGTGTAAGTCTGGCTCAGCTGGGTACCACCATGAGGGGTAAGCTTTGGGGGTTTAAAGAAGGGTAAGTACCAGAGACACTGGAGGGATGGGGATAGGGCTGGCCTGAACCCGGGAGATGGTGGCCACACCAGTGTGAGTATGAACATTTGCAAAAAGAAAAAAAAACACCATATACAAGGCACTCATGAAGTTATCCTATAAAAACAAACAAATAATTGTGGGACAGTAAGGTCTTGCAAAGCAAGGAGGCACCAGGGTAGACCACAAGGGGGGTAAGGTAGATGGCACAGATGTTTCTATAGCCTTCATATGGCAGTGCCTGCTATCACAAGATATTGGTGCTGATATGCAGGACAATATTAGAATTGAAAGTTTAGAGATACCCATTTCTAGCAGCCAGAAGCCATCCATAGTTTTGATAACCATTCACAATAAACTACAGGGAAAGGAACAATGATGCTTCACACACACACACACACACACACACACACACACACACACACTTGAGCTGCAGGGCAAGGGGAGACACCAGTTTTCTTTGTCCAGCTGAGAAAGAGCTCAAGGTTGACAAGAGTCAGGCAACGACAAGGTACAGGGGTCTTGTGACAAAAAACGTGGGCAGAATTTATATCCAGATCAGTTTGGCAGTCGTGTATCACTGCAGGGATAGCTAAAACAGATTCTGTACTGCACATGCGGTCCGTCTGGCTCTGGCATGGAGCCACGCTGCTAATGGGGGAACTGCTTTTCATGCAACGGTTAGAACAGCAGCAAGCAGCCCATGCAATGCTTGCCATCTGGATAAACAGAAAATATTGTGAGGCTGCCCAGTGCCCCAAATGAACTGGACGCCAGACGATGCGACTTGCCCTGCCCTGATCTAGTGGTAGTTTACTTATTTATGTATTTACTTAATTTATTTAGCTTTTGTTGACCAAGAAGGAAAGGCTAAACACTACTGTTGTTGGAGAATACAGATGCAAACCAACTGAAAATTAACCAGATTAACTTGTTGGTGCTTTTTTTTTTTTTAGTGAATGGAGAAAATTTCGGCCGCGACACTAGGAAATCCCCTTACTCTTCTCAAGGAGCGTCATGGGGTCTTTAATGTGCAACTGGACAACCATCAAAACAGGCAGAAGGGAACTTGCTTTAACTTCTCATCAGAAGGATGCGGCACACGTGGACAGTACAACATCATCTTAGTACTGCACTCGGGTGCCAGTGTTTATGGTATGAGCCAAAGTCCTGGTATGGGATTAGAACCCATGACCTTCTGGCTCAGAGGCAGATGTGCTACCATCTGTGCCACATTGGCATCCTAATGCATTGTAACAACACAGCAGAGGGCACCAGCTGTTTTTTTGTCAAGGCAGCATCCATTTAAAGAACTGCTGACGCCTCTGGGAAAACTTTGGAAAGAACAATATTTACACTCAGTTCAATGTGTATTTCATCTTTTAGGATTTTCTCCTCCCCTGCTATTTAAGTATTACTGAGGAAATGCTCATGCTGAGACATCGTGAGATTTCTTTTTTTTTTTTTTCTATCTAAACAGCTGCAGAGCCTCTCTCTGCATTGACAAAGTGAGAGTCACTCTGACCCCCTATTCCAAAACCTGGGTGGTCAGATCAGAAAATCTAGGGGTCAGAAGCCTGCAGAGTGCCTTGTGCTACATTACTTAACACTTCGGTTGCCATTGATAGCAATGTGTTCAATATGTGGGGTAGTTCTGAGATCTAGCCTTTAGTTGTTTAATACTTCAACACAGGTGCCAGAACCTATAGGTGAGGGGTAGTGGTAGCCCCCCAACATCTGTCCATGAGCATTTAAAGTGCCCCTTAATGCATACAAGGTCAGAAGGAAAGCAATCATGGTCTCTTGTAATTACTTCAGCCCCCCCACACACACACACACACACACACACACAGTTCTCCCCATGTTCGGCACTGTAATTACTACAGCCCCCACACACACACTTTTCCCCACCCACGCTCTGGCACCCATGCACTTTAGCATTCTTAAAGCATGTGTAATGCCTCCGGGAAAACTTCAGAAATACACACCATTCTAGCTGTAGTAACTATTGTTCCTGTTTTTACCTTCCACCTAATTCTCTATTACCAAGAAAATTTGCACTGAAACAGGATCCTTGGCCTTTGGAAGTCATCTCCTGCTGCAGTTTGTCTACTCCGGATGCCACAACAACCAACTGTGAATCCTAAACAGTGGGTTGCAACATCACTTCCAGACAGGCAGAAGGAGTAGTTGAAGTCAGAGGGAAAAGGATCTTATTTTCAAGTAGTTGATTTTTTGTAATAAACAAGAGAAGGGAGAGATGAATGCAGAATATAGGCAAAGTATCAGCAGAATCATGTGCAAATATTGCTTGCTAAACTTTCACGGAGATGTTGCAGGCTCTTTTAAGCTGCAAAATTTGTTAGCAAAAATCTTCGTCATATAGTTTCTAGCAAATATGTATTTCTGACATCTTTAAATTCATCTTCAGTGTATTTTTAATTTTTCAGACAGTTTAACACCTTTTATAGCTCATTTTGTAATTAATGACTCAAATAACTAAAGATAGCTGCCATTCAATCTTTGAATATCTCTTCCACTGAGGTTACCTGGTGAATACACGTACTAGATTCATACTGTAGATGTATTCTTCTGGTGCCATTGCATGTTTCTGATGGTAAACGGTGTGGCACTGCACCTATTTCTTTCCATGGCATGCATGGCACAGGAAGAGGGAACTTTTAAAAACTTGAAAAATCCCTTATTGCAGTTTAGGAATGAAAGAAAGCAAAAAGGAAATGAGTACTGTATATTGATGTTTTTGCCAGAAAACATTATTGTTGTAAAAACATGTCGACTAACAAATACTGCTGTTTAAATGTCTTGTCTTAGCCAGTAGAGGGGTGTGGCGGCTTGAGAGGAAGACACTTGTGTGCAAGACCCAGAATGCCACATTGGATCTGACCAGGGGTCCGCGAATATGTCACAAAGGGGACAAGAGTGAGCATGGGCTGTGTAGCACTGGTGTACCCCTCTGACAGATGATCATGGAGTGGCACTAGCAAGCAAACTTTATTTATATAGCACCTTTCACAATCAAAGCGTAGTACACAGTATAAAAAATATAAAACTATAAAATAATAAAATATCTAAAAACAATCAATCAACTAACTAGGGAAGGCACTAGCACCAACCGTAAAGGCAGCTTCTCGTCCACTACACTTCCAGCCAAGGGGAAAGGTACAGCTCTAGTGCCACTGATTGGCATGGTGGGGGGGGGGGGCACGTTTGGACTGCCATAAGGCTTAATTCAAGAAACTGATTTGTAAAAACAAAGCACATGTATCCCTTTCAGCTTGTTTATCTAGCAAGTATTTAAACTGTAATTATCCCACTATGCCAGGCATGAGGCCAAGAAATATACAAGAACAGTGAGCTGTGCCAGTTGTGCAAAATGTACCCTCTAACTGCACAGAAGTGTACTAAACCAGGGGAACAAAAAAAAAAAAATTTATACACATTCCCTAGATGCCACCTCCCTCCAAACAAAAGGATTTTAAGTCCTACACCAAAAACAATGCCTTTTTTTTTTGGTCTGTGATTTTGTTTTCCATCCTACTAATTATGATGGGGGTGTATGAGTATTCGACACACCAAAGAAGGGAGTCAGAGATGCCCTGTGCCACCAGTGGGGTTAACCACATGAATCACTTTTTAGTAGCTAACCTTCCTATTAATTTGCTCCTAGGGCCTGAAGCACAGCGGAGGAAGGAGGTGGCAAACATTAGGGACCAACAGAGGCTCCCTGTGCCATGCCTCCGCCTCCACCTTGCAGGGCAGGAGCCTCCCACAGCAGCTACACTGAACTATAACCAAGTGTCACTATACATACAGTATAAGCTTGCAAGCAGGGTCTGTGACCACAAACACTAGAAGTGTGGCACCCACAGACATTTGGGCAGGGCAGTGTGCCAGTCACATGGCAAACTGAAATTCCCTGTCTTTGGCACAGCGCTACCACTGAAATCCCCCTCTGAACCCAGTACCTTTTGTGCACATTGTTGTTATATTTTGTTTCCTTATGTTCCATCCTTTGCCATGTATCCCCAGGGGTCCCACCATTGTTACCATTGTTTACCATTTCACTGGTGTTCAGTGGAACCCCTCCTCCCTAGCCCTGCCCACCCCACCCCACCCCACTGCACCTGATCAGCAGAATATGTCCCTTGCCAGTCTGGGTCCCACATTGCCACTGCTTAATCCTGTGGTGAAACTAAAGTTCCATTCTGCTCACCAGTAGACATGGGGGCTAGGAAGTGGCAGTGCATAACACAGGACTTCATTAACATACCAACCCCATTCCCTGCCCCCCCCCCACACACACACACACTTTGCAGTGCTAACACAATGCCCCTTTGTGCATACCACAAAGTGATGCAAGGATGAACTCTGCCCTAAAGTGTTTTTTTTTTTCTCCCACTTTGCAGTACAGAATTCTGTCTGTGTATACCACTCCAGAAACAGGCAGCAATCTTCTTTACTAGAGTAACTGTTGAGAGGTATGACTGTGAGGAAGCTCTAGATAGCCTTTCAGTCCCACTGCCACCTGGTGCATGGGGATAGGAAGAGGGCCAAGTAAAAAAGAGTGCAGAATCTGCACAGAACAAGAACATAGTTTTCTAATTAACAGTTTTTCTAATTAAAAAAGTGCACTGGGGGAGACTTACCGTTGGCATCTCCTCTTTCCAAGAATAAATCACATAGCTACCAGGGACGTTGTAAAACCAGAAACGACCCAGAAACGGAATGCACCAGGAAGGCTCCCGTACTGGTACCCAATGAGCATTATGGTGGGAGTGTGGACATTTTGCCTCGGTCGGGCAACCAATACGGCAGCGGTCAACAGGAAAACCAATCTAACTACAGTTCCAGATCAATTCTATGATGTGGAAAGGAAGCACAGCAGGCTCCAATCCTTATTAATACAGAACTAGAGGAAAGAAGGCACTGTCCACCTCGAAGTAGCTGCAACATACACTTATGAATTAAAGTGCAATACTACTTACATTCTGGCATGGCTTGTGATGCTATAATTAACATTATACAATGGCAGCAGACAATCCTAGTCCCTGATTGGTCATACTGGGACTGGAACCGGGATGTTATCCCAGCATAACATCCCGGTTATAGTCCCACTAGAGCCATGACCGCATTAAAGTTATAAAAAAAATCTATCCGCATATCTGTCCCTGCCGTCGCCGTCACCGCTTCCGCTAATCTCCTGCTGTAAACACACTGACCGCGTGACACACTGCTTTCGTTAATTTAACATTAGTTGAATTTCTTTCTTTAACTTGTTCTCCCAGCACCATAACAAAAAAGAGTTTAGTGTACCAGGAGAAGCAAGCACAACACAACCAGGAACGCCAGGGTACAATCAAAAAAAAAAAAACATTCTGACCCCACACTGACCACTACGATCTGACACCGTGACAACCGCCGCGCTGTACACTCGCTAACTCGCCAAGCCTATCTGCTCTCTCAATATTTTAAAACGACATCCGCTACACCTCTCAACTCTATTTTCATACCGTATCGCTTATTTTTGTCTCTGTCCACGAGTCAAACACAGCAGGAGCTGGGGAACAAGAAACTACTGACCTGGCCACATGATCGGAAGAAACGGACAGACCTCATATAAAAATCACACAGTTCGTTGGGACACATAGAATCGTTTTAAAAAAAACGACACAGTTGGTGGCATAGAGAATCATTTAAATTTGAGCTGACAGAGGAGACAACACTCAAATGCTTATATGGGGACTTGCCACTGTGAGCCACAGTTACAATACAGCAGCTCCACCTGCTGGACAAAAGAATAGTCACTATTTCTTTAAAGGTAAACCTACGCTTTGGAAAAAACACTAAAATATATGCTTTCAAACCAATTTTTCATCTTTTTCCTTCTCTTTAACTCATAAGCCATTGTATAATAGGAATAATGCCCTCCAGGGTGGGTGTTATGCTGGGATAACATCCGCCTTGGGTGTTGGACGCCCTCGACCGTTGGCCTCAGGCCCAACCACCAGGTGGGATATTATCTAACCTCTTCCCTATCGACGTATTCCTTTACTAATAAAGGTTTCTTTTTAAAACAGTGTTAAACCTTGTTCAGCATACGATTGGGTTCTACATGCATGATATGTTTTGCTTTATTTGCCAGGATTTGATCAGGTGGCCCACATCTCTCCATCATGCATCATATAAGTGAATGACTCCAATCAAGGAACTATCTGGCTAAAGCGAGTTCACATTTATAATTCCTATACTCACCAGCTCGAGCCTCAGAGCCCGGATTTTCTCGCCCAGCCCCTGGTGGCCCTGCTGCACCACTCTCTCCTCGCCCTCCCGGGGGTTGGCGGCGCCCCCTCCGGCTAGCAGCACCGGGTCCTCCCGCAGCCACCTCAGCAGTCCCTCGGGGGTCTTGCGGCCAACTTTAGTCTCCAAATCCTTCAGGTCCGGCAGAGG
Source organism: Neoceratodus forsteri (assembly GCA_016271365.2). NCBI lineage: Eukaryota > Metazoa > Chordata > Ceratodontiformes > Ceratodontidae > Neoceratodus > Neoceratodus forsteri. The sequence continues at coordinate 946,006,357 of CM028136.1, read as the reverse complement.
TTCGTTGCCAATCTCCTCCATTCTCGCCGGGGTCACGTAACTTTCCAGCCTGCGGCTGCGATTATTTCTTTGATCTCTGTTTGACCGACTTCAGCCAAACCCAATTACTGAGATGTAGCGGTTCACAGATGCCTTCATGCAAATAAATTGCAAACGGAAACAACATTAAAATATGCTTGAGTTAGTTGAAAAAGAGGAATACGATGCTTTGTCAATTGAAAAATAATGCACTTTAAAACATTTTTATTAACACACGCATTTGTGTTTTAAAACAGTTCTTTTGTAACAATTTCTTGTGCTAGCTTGGGTGTTTGTTTTTTTTTTCCAGCCCGGGATCTAGCCCCTGCACCAGCACCCGACCTCTGCCTCTTCTTCCCATACTATCATAATACTTTTCCACTGGCACACCCGGAGACTTTGCTTGGACCGGTAGCTCCGCGCAGCAGTAGCTCTCCGTGGAGACCCAGTAATTGGCAAGCTGCAATTTGCAAGAGCCAGCATTCAATTAATTTAGTACAGGCACGGCGTTTGCGGGATTTTTATCTGCAGGGGTTGCAGTCTTAAGGTTGCTAATGAAATCAATCCTTGATCTGCTGCGGTCTGCCGATGCTCCAGTCCGCCTTAGTTGCGTTTGAGGCGTTTTGCTAGTTATTGATGGTCCACCTGCATGAAAGAAGACACTGCGGCGGAAGAAAACGACCGAGAGCGCAGCTACCATAACTTACGTTATAGAAGGGCGCAAAGCCACGTTCAGGTACCGTAATGTCTCTAATAAGGGTGAATCCTGCTGCACACTTGGCTGAGAAAGAGAAAATGAAATATGGGAAAAGATTTTGTCGCAGAAAAGGACCGCAAGGCACATCATATCTGCCTAAATCCTGCCTACCCCCACCCACCACCACCATATATGCTGGCAAGGGGTTCTATGCGGCCCCCACCAGTTTCACCCACCCTCTTCCAGTGATTCTTCCTTTTAATAACACCCATGTGCCTGTTCCACACATGCTTGAAAAAACTCATAAGAAACACCGAAATTATCAGCAGGAAAAGGACAGCTTTTCCCACCCAGTCTGCCCAGACTTCCCCTGCCTATTCTGTCTCTGCAGAACTTACCTGCTCTCTGTGGACACTCCCTCCTCTCTGCCTAGTTACCAGTTTTTTCTCTCATGCCTATCCTATGCATGCTTGGAGCCCCCCACTGATTTTTGCTCCCACCACCTCTGCTGGCAGTGTGTTCCAGGCATTCAACACTGTTTCAGTTAAGGAGTACTTCCTCACATCCCTCCTAAACTTCATCCATTCCAACTTCATTGCATGACCTCTTGCCCCTGCTGCGCTAACTCATTTGAAACAAACTCCCCTCCTACATCCTGCTCACACCCATGACGTACTAGTAGGTCTCTATCATGCCTCTTCTCCCTCATCTCTTGTAGGATGTACATGTTGAGATTCCTTAGTCTCTTCTCATAGGCCTTTTGAGGTAACCCCTGCACCATTTTAGTTGCCCTCCTCTGGACTGTGTCTACCCTGTCTCTGTCCTTTCTGAGATGCGGCCTCCAGAACTGCACACAGCACTCCTGGTGAGGTCTCACCAGCAACCGATACAGTGGTAACACCACCTCCCTCCTCCTCCTGCTGCTACCTCTCCTTGTGCACCCCAGCATCCTACTGGCCCCGCCCACTGCCTTGTCACACAGCCGCACCACTTTGAGGTCATCAGAAATGATAATCCCAAGGTCCTTTCCCTGCTTAGTAGCCATCAGTGTCTCCCCCACCCATTTTGTATTCCGTTCCTGGGTTTCTATGCCCCAGGCATCCACCCTAGATTTCTGTGCCACTGACTTTGCACCCACCACCTCTTGAAGCAACCTGCTTCATCTGTCGGAGAAAACACAAAGACACGCACACACCAAAAATGAACGCATACTTGCCAACAAAGCATAGTGGAAGAGCAGGACACAACAGTAGCACATGGAAAAAAAAGTATCAATGTAGTATTCATAAAATGTAGAGATCAGCCATCCAAACAAAATAAATGACACCAAAGGGCACAGCACAGAGCCATTGATGCTTCATGCCATAACCACTACAACGCAAAGTGCCAGGGCTCTGTGCTGTGTTTTTACTTGATGCAAGAAATTTTGTTTGGATGGCCAGTCTCTACACTTTGTGAGTACTATATTGATACTTTTTTTCTCAACGCTATCATTGTGCCCTGCTATTCCATCTATCCACCACCCTTTCTATGAAGAAATGCTTTCTCAACTCCCTCTGGAAACTTCTCCCTACTAACTTCATTGTGTTCCCTCTTGTAATCATGTTTGTGCTCAAGCTAAAAAACTTCCCATCCCACACCCTATTTATCCCCTGAAGGTATTTAAAGGACTCAAGTCATGCCCCTTGGTCCTCATGTGTTAAGACCCTTCAGACTTTCTTCATAGGGCTTCCCCTGCATCATCTTGGTTACCCTTCTCTGCACAGCCTCCACCCTGTCGTAGAATAGGCAAAATTCATATTTAGCATCTTTTTCTTCTCTTCTAGTTCTATAAGATGTGTCTCAAAAGTGGATGGAAGGGCAAACTGGTACAAGTAGCATAATCCTTTCCATTACAGATTAAGGGGATGCTATCAATGCTCCCACTCCTATGTGTACAACCCCAACTCCTTCTGATGTTTTATCCTCCCCTGCCCTGTTTGTATGCACCACTGTACCTGGTACGTCCGCTGCATTTTACCCTCACTCAAATCACAGGAGCTCACAGCATCTTGCACTCCATGGGGTTAAATATTGGCTTAGAAAACTTTACTCTTCCTTGACCACACTGCTTACCTCCATTTCCGACTCCGCTTACCTCTATTTTGGACCCTGGGCACAACCTACACTCCCATGTCATCACATGTTCCTTATCTTCAGGTTTAATCGGAATTCTGGTGCACTCACCTTCCAGTACAGGCTGCCCCAGCTCTGGAGCAGCTTGTCTCTGGGTCCTACCTTACCAGCCAGTGTCTCATCCACCAAATGGTTGCTCAAGACTGTTCTTACATCTCGCTGTGATTGCATTGATCTATACCCAACCTTGTTCTGATCCTGCCTAGACCTGTTCTCCCGTTTCATTCAGGGGGGATCTATCTCTGTATTATACTGTGCATTGCAGTACAGTATGGCCCAGATATTCAAAAGGGTTGTGCATGGCGCAACAGTGTTGCACCATGCACAACCCACTGATGCGCCCTGGTGCGATATTTAAAAGGGAAAAGTGCACCTGCAGAAATCCCGATGCACCGGGGCGCATCAGTAATGTATGCAGGCACAGGTGGGGGTGCCCATGCATAAACTGCACAGCCCGATATTCAGCCAGGCCATGCAGAGTTATACAGGTGCAACCCCCTACCTGCGCCTGCACAACTTTACACAAAAAAAAAAAACGATCAAGTCGAGGCCACCCACAGGTGAACTGCCACATTGCAGGGTGCAACACAGCAGCTGCCATCTATGGGTGGCCCTCCACTTGTTCCTGGTGCCCCCCCTGCAGCCCGATTGCGGGCATAATAGTATCCCCCCAGCCCGATCATGGGCAGCAGAGTTGTCCCCCCCACTAGCCCGGTCAGTGGGCATACATTACATCCCCACCTACTGGCCTAGCGGTCGCGGTCATACATCACCCCGACGCTAGCCCAATCACGGACATACATTACCATCCCCCGACTAGCCTGATCATGGGCATCCTCAACCCCATCCAGAATCCTGGTGATCTAGTGGCCCCACCCTTCCAGCCGAACCCCCTGCCCCTCCCCATCAGCTTGATTGGATGGCACCCCTCCCGCCTGCTGCCCACCACCACTGACTGGCCGGGCCCTACCCCAGGCTGTCCCAGTGGGTGGGTGTGAGGAAGCGACAGGCCCGAGGTGAGTGCCTGGCTGGCCGAGGAGTGAAGATGATGGTAGATAATGAAATCTCGAAATTCGAGATATTGAGGGATGAGGATACCATCAGCGATGGGCTGGTCGGAAGTGTAATGTATGATGACTGAGTGAAGTGAAGATGATTCGTTATGCCAGCGATGGGGCTATGAAGTTTACATTATGCCAGTTGGGCTGCTGGGGATGGAATATTGTTCTGCCCACGATTGGGCTGCAGGGGGCGTCGGTCCCCGACGGCTGCTGCCTGACAGGGGGCCAGGTGCAAGTAATCGGGGATCGGCGCACCCCCATGCTAATGGCATGCAAATGGGGCCCGTGCACCTTGCATAAATTATGGCCCCATTTGCATGTCACCTTTTGAATATCACAGGTTTGCGCATGTCGCAATGGAACTTGTGCCACCGCATCTGAATGCTCCACTCTGACCACTTGTGGTGGCACAAGTTCCACTGCGCCATGCACAGTGGCTGTGGTCAAGGGGCAATATTCAAAGAAGTTGCTCAATAGCGCAACTCCGTTGAATATCGCCCTGGCCATACCCCTGCACAACTTTTTTGTGCAGCGCAAGGGCTTGCGCCACAGACTGGTGCAGTTTGAATATCTGGCCCCATATGTTTTCTCTATCAATATATCTATTTCAAAATGTTACATTTATTTCTCCTGCATAGTTCCTGTTTGTCCCCATTGCATCTGTAAACAGATGTTTTTTTCTTAATCTCTGTATCTTTAACTTGTTTAAAAATAAAATCAATAAATAAAAATGATTCCATTCAACCTATTATGGCTTGAAGGCTTCTGCTGGAAAGATGCAATACAGAGTTTTAATTGACAGGTCTGGCAGATCCCTCCACCCCATTACCCACAGTGTTGCTTCACAATAAGAACAACTGGAAACAAGTAAAGATGATTATGCAGAAAAATACACCTACACACTACCTTTTCCAGTACACATTAAGTATGCAGTAAGTCACTGCAGGGTGTGTAAGTATGTGTCAATAATTGCACACTTTTAGTGTGTGGTTAGGTACCATGCTGCTGCATCGTGTGCATTTACACACACAAGAGAAAAGTGCTATTATTGATCTCAATTATACACCCCTGAAGTGTCTTATTGCACTTATCACATGGCTCCTACTAGAAACTTCAAAACATAATTATTTTAAGAAACAATTTTGTGTGGAAATTCTTTCATAAGAAAAAATACCCCATTCACTTCCTGAATTTCCATCTGGAAAACTGAGTGAAACTTGAGGTACCTTAAACGAGTACCTGACACATTTGGGAAAATATTGGAAAACATAATAGTCGGACACAGTTCAGTCTGTATTTCATATATGTTCTATAGACTTCTCCTCTCCATTATTTATTACTGAAGAAATTCCCACAGAAACAAGATGTTTATCCCTTACAGTTCATCTGGCTCTTTAGCTTGCTCCCTGTTTGAAATCATAATGCTCTGTTGTGACATCACAGTCTGTTGCTATGGGACTGTGATGTCCCAAGCAGAGTATTATGACATTAGGGGCTGAATATTGAAAAAAGTGCAAAAGCAGGGGTGCAAAGGTTTTGGCTGCACTAGTACCTGACCTGCAGAGTGCTATATTCACTTGGATAGTGCACCGACACTATTCGACTGAATATTGGCCCGTGCCAGTGCAGTGCTAAATCAGTTTGTGCTGCCCTGAAATGGACCTAGGCTGTATCCAGCCCATAGCGAATTACACCCCATAGCAGATGGCGCTGGGAGCCATGGCACAATACTGAGCCACATATGCTAAGGGGCCATATGCATGTCCATTATGTGCTCATTTGCATAGGAAGTGGTGGCAGGTTTGTGCCCATCCTGTGGATGCCTGCCACATTAGACCTGCTGGTGACTGGTACCCTCTACCCCCAACAACCATCCACCAGATGAGAATGTAGTTCCCGGTGTCTAGTGGCAGCTCCACTCCCTGAACATCCATCCACAATATGTCACTGTCTGCTCTGATGTCTAGTGGCATCCCCCTCCAAACGCATGTCCCCTGTATGTCATTGCCCTGGCATCTAGTAGCACCCCCCCACCCCAAATGTCTAGCTGCAGTATGTCACTATCTGCCTTGTAGTCTAGTGGCACCCCCCCCACCTGCTGATTACCCATCCCAGTATGTCGTCCTGTATTCCCTGGTGGCTAGTGACACCTCCTCCAATCCCTGTATGACATACTGTACTACCTGGTGGCTAGTGGTATACCCACACCCAACACTGATCACTGATTCTGGTACAACATCCTGTAATCCCTGGTGGCTAGTGGCCCCCTTCCGTTCTCCCAACCCATAGAATGCCCTACATCTGTGGTGTCCAGTGACAACCCCCCCCCCGAGCTCCCTGTGCTTTCGCGTGGCAGCTGGTCAAGGAGGTGAGAGGAGGGCTGTGCTGGTCATCGTATAAGGCTCCCTGCACAGCTCTGCCATCACAGGTATGGGGGGGTTGCTGGGTGGTGTGCTAGGTGTGGGTGGGGGGGAGGCCACTGTACAGCCAATGTTCGCTGGTCCATTTGGTTTTGTTTGGAGAGCGCAGAGGTGCATTCTATTGACAGCAATTGGGGCATATTTTGAAATCTATTTTTTATATTTTAGAGGGTTACAGGAATTGAATTAAAGTCACTGCTCAAGTAACAAGGGCCTTATTAGTTGAGCTGTAGGATTTGACTCCTATGGCCCTCTAAAATATAAAACATCATTTTCAAAACAGGCCCAGCTGCTGTCAATACTGCATACCACTGCACTCTCCAAACTAATATACTGCAAAATATGAGAGCGTGGGGGTGGCACAGAGGAAGAGCTGCTAGAACCGGAACCGTGAAGGGGAAGTTATCAGGAGGCCAGCTCCTCCAACCAAGGAATTATGGTTCCTTCCCCTTCAAAAATGAACAACACAGAGAATACTGTACTGGTTGGGCAACCATGCACCACCACCCTGTGCTGCCAAACAGGGGTCCTAATTACACCAGACATTGAAAGTGAAGCTCCAAAAATCTGATGTAAATAGAAGCCAGAGGCAGCAGCACAGACTGGTTTGGCATGTGGTTGCCCAATCAGTAATTTTTATAGTCTATAGTGTTTTTTATTTTTTTTAATGAAAGTGTCTCACAGTACTCTGTTACAGCAGACACGTGCTGGCAGTTTCCATGAGCACAGCAGCACTGTGTGAAACACCAGATGCCACAAGGTTTTTCTGATCATTTGGAATGTTATTGTACCACAAAAGGGTACAATGACATGTCACGACCTTTGAACTGTTGTACAACAATATTTTGGCTGGGATGGAAATCCATATAGAAGAAAGGCCAACTATACACTGTAAATAAATTCTGCAAAATGGACTTTTGAAAATCTGCAGAGGTAAGCTGCTGCTGAAGGGCTTGATTAAAGCACCAGAACTGGTGCTCCTTAAGCTAAGAATGTGCTACAGTGTATGACCATTTGCTCTGCAGTCATTCTGCACATATTAGTGCTGACAGGTTGAGTGGTATACCTGCTACTGACCATACCACTAAGATTTGCAATTGAGATGCCCTAATCCATCAACTTTCACACCTTTTTTTTTTTAATTGATGGATGTGTCACTAGGTTTTTGCGCTTTGCCGTCCTACATAATGTCAGAGGTCAAAGGCCACATCATCGCTCATTGATTAAATGGACAGTTCATTAGATGGAGAGCCAGTTGGAGAAAGGTCTTGCGCTGATTAACAGTCCTATCATCAGTACTGAATCAGAGCTGCAGGAAGGCAGAATCAATTTTCCCTTTCTACTGTCACCTTATTTAATGGTACTGAAAACTCATCTTGCTCGAATAAGCAGGCTGAGAGTACAATAGCTGCACAGGTTTCACATGCATCCTTTCTGCATGGGTCCAGGATCCCAACTGTATTAGACGCCAAAGATCATAATATTTATAGTTCCTAAACCTGGAGAGCTGGAAAAAAATTACCATAATTGCTGCATCAACTAGATGTCTAAAGCTGTTAAAGGAGAACTGTGAAACCTGCACTGTAGGTCATATTTTCTTGAAGAGCTGTTTCTACAGTTCTGATTCTCATTCTGTTATTGTTCCATCATTACTCATGTTTCAATAATCTCAGTGAGTGTTTCTGATTGACACACTGATGGTACACTGGTGAGGCCTCATTTGGAGTACTGTGTCCAGTTCTGGAGGCCACATTTCCATAACGGCATAGATCGGAGGCAGTTCAAAGAACAGCAACAAAGATGGTGCAGGGCCTGCACCAAAGGTCATATGAGGAGAGAATGGGAGACCTCAGTATGTGTACCCTGGAGGAGAGGAGAGACAGGGGAGATATGATAAAAATCTACAAATATCTAAAGGGCATAAAGAGGGTACTGGAGGGTAGCATCTTTCAGAAAAGATGTTCAAGAATGGGGGGCATTACATGCAGTTGGAAGGAGATAGACTAAGGAACAGGGTGAGGAAATATTACTTCACAAAAAGGGTGGTGGATGCAGGGAATAGACTAGTCCCAGCGGAGGTGATAGGGGCAAACACAGTGGGGGAATAAAAAAATGCATGGGACAGACATACAGGAACCCTAGCGATAGGAACGAGAAGGTAAAGCTGGAGATCAAGGAGAGTCTGTGGTTTTTGCAGTAGGTAGGGAAAATGGACAGACTGGATGGGCCTAGTGGTCCTTATCTGCTATCAGTTTCTATGTTTCTATATTTAAGCACCATTTTAGAACTTTATGATGTAAAGTATGTCCCTTTCAGCTACAGAGTTCCGTAGAACATGGATGCATTGGGCCAACAATGAAAGAGCTGAGAAAGGACATAAACTACATCACACAGTTCTAAAATGGTCCTCTGTACCTGCTGACTGTAAATCAGAAACCCCCACTGAGTTTCCTGTAAGGCCAGTAAAGACGGAACAATAACAGAACATGAATTACAATTTGAAAATCCGTTTCTACTGAAGACACAGGCTTAAATATATCATGCAGTTCTCCTTTAAGATCCTAAAAAACATAACAAGATACAGGAAGAAAAAGACCACAGTCCATCCAGTCTAACAGACATTTATTTATTTAGGTTTGTCTGACTGGGAAAGGATGACTAGGCACTTCTGCTTATTTTCGGCCCCATCCTGGAGGGGAGAATGATACAGATGGAAACCAACTGAGACCAGACCGTGCTGATGGTGGTATCTTTAGTGAATGAGGGAAATTTACCTACTCTTTTTGAGACATGCCATGGGATCATTAACATCCATCTGAACAGTCAGAACAGGCAGACAGGACCTTGGTTTGATGTCTCTTTCGAAAGATGGAACCTCGGGAGTGCAGCACCTCTTTTATGCTGCACTACAGTGTCAGTATTGATTTTACCCCACATTCCTAGTGGGGGGCTGTCACAGCGTGGGGGGATAAACATAAGACAAGGCACATTTACAGGTTTAAAACATACCTTGGTGTGATATTTATTTTTCAAAAGTTAGAAAAATAATAAATGAAAACAAAAAAATTGCAAAGCAAATAACTACTTCACATCAGTAGTTTCTCATATGATACAGTACTGGATCTTAGAGCTCCTAAGACCCTTCTCATCTGCATTAAACAGCTTGTCTGCCTCTCTCCTCCCACAGGGCTGATCCCCACTGGACTGAACTGAACTGAACTCAGTGCAAAGGCTTTTATATCTTTTGGTGGGGTCACCTGACTGAGCCCTTACATGTCTGGACATGTTGTTTCAAAACCAAGGGGGTTATTTCAAGTAACTTCCTGGTTCAGTTAAAGGTACAGTGTATATATCCACAGATATTGACTCTATAGCTCTGATTCACAGTGACTAAGTACTTTTATACATAGAACCTTATACACTAACAGGTTTATAGTCTGAATTTATGAAAATACCTTAATGATTTCTTATAACTGTACTACTAATCATGACATTATTACTGTTTTATATGACTTCTGAATCCTTTTTCTTTAAAAAGACTTTATAAATTTTATTTATTCCCTTTTAAAATAGCCTTCATGCTTTTTGTACATAAAATGCACTTATGCACTTTACACAACACCTCTCTGGGTATTTGGCATCATTCCAGGGACTGGATGGATGGAAATGGGAAAAGAATGAAAAGAGAGAACTAGTAGGAAGTTTAGTAGAGACAGTAAAGAGCTACGCTAGGTGGCGAACCTAGGGTGGGGGGAAAAGAAGAAAAGCAAAGAGAAAAGCATTAACTGTTGCACAACAGAAATTCTGGTAGCTAGGAAATAAGGAGATGGAAAAGTGGTCCATCAGTTACAGCCAAGGGTGCAGCCTAACTCTGCCACAGGGGCTAGAACCAACAACTTGCCAATCTTCTGGCCTTACAGGTGAGTATGCAACCTGCTGAGCCACTGACATGCGCTAAGAACTAATTAATGGCCTAACCCCTTTGCACATTTTAGGCACAGCATCCTGCAGAGCACTCTTCACTAGCATTCTGATCCACTCCCCTCTTCGACCTACCCTTCAAAACTCCCATTAGCCCTTTGAACCTATCCCAGTCCATCTTGAACCTGGCTATGGAACCAGTGTTTACTGCATTGCTAAGCAAGCTGTTCTAATTGTCTACTTCATTTTCTGTGAAGAAGTGCTTCCTGTTTGAATTTAGAGCCCACCAACTTGTAGCTGTGCCCCCTAGTGTCAGAATTCCCTTTCACTGTTTGCGTTGTCTTTAACTTTAAACAGCTTGCTGAATCTACCCTGCCGATCCTGTTCTGAGGTACTACAGCACACTTCTTTCAGAACCAGCAAGGGTTACATAGTTACATGTTTGTTTTATATAAGGTCTTTTTTTTGTTTGTTTGTTGATATTTTCTTCTGACCCAGCTTCAGTCTTTGGCTCTCCTTTAGACCACAGCAGTCTGCCATGTAGGAACTGCCCAACTGCACACTTCTGGTCTGGGTGACAGTATTACCAACGCCACCCTGGAGCTCCAATCTATCCTGTCATGGGGTAGATGTCACCACAACCAGAATTGCTGCTGCACTCCAGAGAAACAGTCTTTATAGACTGTAAGCTAAAAAGACAACCTCAGCAGAAAAGCACTAAGACAAGGGTTACCCATAAAGGGCGCTGGCAAAAAAGTTAAGTTTCAAGAAATACAAATGTAAGCGTCATGGGATATGTATGCAAATTACCATGACAATTTAGGCTGGTTCTGCTTTAAGCACAACAAGGCACACTAATGAGCCTGTGTAAGACAAAACACATGTCTATGCCTTATGTTCTCCCCTCTTTAGAGATGTTATGAGAGGCCCTTTGGCACCATGCATTCCTGCTTAAAACAGAACCAGCCTAAATATTCATGGCGATTTGCATATCTCTAACATGATGTTTTGCATTATGGGGTATGTGTGGTTTTATATTTCTTTACAGACTGTCACCTTTGATAAATTGTTGGAAATTATTACACTATTCTAGTAGTATTCCCCATATTCCCTGTTTTTATCTTCCTTCTTTTCTCTGTTACTACGGACATTTGCATGGAAACAGGATCCTTGTTCTTTGGACTTCATCTGCTCCTCCTGCATGTCTACAAGTCATAAGAAATACACAGTTCCAAGCAAAGAGTTTTACAGAGCCTTTTAGGAAAACAAAACTGGGGAACAGTGTTTTTCTTCTAATAGTTCAAAATTGTTAAACACACTCCCTGAAGGTTTTTCCTTTGATCAAGCCATAAACACACTGAAAAAATATGCTTTGTGTTTTATCCCGTCTGACTATAGCTGTGCAGAATTTTCAGATCCTACTGCTGCCACTGGAATTCTGTGGGAATTTCAGAAATGCCTCCTATCTATACGGAATCAGCAGAATTCTGGAATTTTGAAAGTGAAATGTTAACCATGGAACTGAATTCTGCAGTTTATGTAAACTGCAGATTGATTTTCCACAAGCCACGGAATAATATTCCTTAGTTTAGGTCATCTGCAGACTATTACCTGCAGTTTACATAGAAATGGTCTTCAGAATTCTGTGAAATTAAAAAAGAAATCCCGAAAAGCATTTAGGAAGTGAGCACAAATTCAGATGGTGGAATTCAGCATTCTGTGCATACATGCATCTGCCTTTAACTGCACCTATTTTAATGTATAATCTATTTTACCTGTATGTCTATATGTACAGTTATGGCTTCTCTTTTGACTATACAGTAAGACCCTGTCCACACTACGCCTCTGTAATGTTACAGAGTGCCCAAACTGTTACCACAATGGTTTGCATTTACGCCTGTAACATTACAGAAGGTGTTTTCGTAACCATTGTTGAAACCACATATGAGGTGGTTTCAACAATGGTTATGAAACTAATCCTGCCTCGGTAACATTACTGGTAGTAGTGTGGACGAGCGGTAATGGTCCCCTGCAGGGCCCATAGCACAGTGCGAGCTGCATTGTGCGATTGGGCACCACGGTAACGGTCGCCCGGTTCCGGTGGTGTGGACTGGAGGTACCGGTCTCATACCGGTCACTGCTGCAGTGTGGACACGCTCTACCACTCCCCAGCTGTAACAGTTTCTGTCCGTTACGGGGTCTGAGCAGTGTAGTGTGGACGGGGCCTTAGAGTGCTTTCGTAAGCTCTTTCAGTAAGAGAACTGTAAAGCAAAGCTGAGAGATTCTGGCACACAAAGGACTTGAGAAGAAAGCACTCTTATAGGCATAAGAGGCACAGTAACTGTCCCTAGAAACATAATATAAATCATGTTAAAGGTCTTTATTTAAAAAAAATGAATTAGAACTTAAAACCAAAATGTTTTACTTTGCAGAATATTAGAGAATCCCCTTTGTGGGAAATGAATTGTGCCAACGGAACACAGAACTACAGAATTTTAGAACTATGCACAAATAAGAGCACCTGGAGTGTTTAGAAATAGACAGTCCTGACTGGCCAAGAATGAGGTCATGATGTACAATGTAATTTATCATGTTTTGATACGTAATTTGTTATTGATGTTTGTGCCAAACCAGACATGGCTGAAAATGGATCATTGATCCAGTCCTCTTTCGCATAAACAAAATAAAACAAAAAATAATGTTCTCTTTGGGACATCATAATCATTTCCAAGGCAACCAATTGTGATCATAAACAAAGGATGATGATGTCATGTGTAGACGGGCAGCAAGAGAAGATGAAGGCTGAGGGACAAGGATCCTATTTTCAAGCTGTTGTGCTTAGTACTAAAGGCAGATGAGTAGATAAATACTGAACATATGCGTAAATGTGTTTCTCTGAGTTTTCTCAGAGATGTCACAGACTCTTTAATGACTCTGGGAGGCAGGGCATGAAGGGAGGAAGAGAGAGCCCTGCTGAGGCTGGAGCCAGCATGCAGTTCCATTTGCTCTACAAAGGGAGCCCCATCACCAAGTCAAGGCACGACTCTCTGGGTGAGTACAGTTATGTGGCACAACCCCCCCCTCCCCGAGTCCCACTGCCTATCCCATGGTATAACTGTTTGGATCTGAACACAGAGAAGACTGCTGAAACACAGGGAAATTATGTGACTTGCTAATGGCTGGGGTTAGAACCCTGAGAGGGCAGCTGAGGGCACAGGGAGATGGTGTGACTTCTTCATGGCTGATAGGATTTGAACCCCTGAGAGAGCTGCTGAAGCACAGGGAGATGATGTGACTTGCTCATGCCTGGTGAGATTTGAACTCTGAGAGGACCCTAGGGTAGATCCTAGAATCATCTGTGGCTGACGTCGCAGCCAGGGATAAGCCACGGGAGACTCAGCTAGCAGATGTGATTATTGGAGCTATTTCTAGCTCCAGTTTATCAGCCACTGATCCTGCTGCCTTACCAAAACTAATTACGTATGGGAAGCTATGTGCACTTTTGGTAGGGCAGCAGGACTGGTGTCCAGCAAAATGAAGCTATAAATAGTTCCAGTGATCACAGCTGCTAGCTGAATCTCCTGTGGCTGATCCCCAGATTTGACATTAGCTGTGGGAGATTCTGGGGTTTGCTCCTGGTTGCAGGGATTGTAAAATGTCAGGCAGGAGGGATGGCAAGATCAGTCAGATGAAATATAAAGTATGCAGCAGCAACTATGGTAAAAAATCTAATTTTCCTATAAAAGTGCTAATCCATCAGCTCTTCTCTGCCACTCGCATTGGATCAGGCACCTCTCACAGATCAGCTGGTGCTCACTCTATCATTTTTTTAGGGTGACTGGATGGGTGGTAGGTCAGTTCGCTCTAGTCAATGTGCTCTGCGACACCTCACACCGCGCTATTAGCTCCAGTGTCAATTGGCTCCCTGCACAATTTGTTCTCGATTTGTGCCCCCAGTTTCTTTTATTAAATTTATATGGGGGTGGGGTGAATTATCGGATAACAGTTTGTACAGAGGGCTGATTGACACCAGAGCAAACAGTACAGTATGAGTTGTCGTGGAGCACATTGACCGGAGTGAACTGACATGTATCCCACTGGATGGATCCCAGACTTCTGTCAGTTCACCTCTTCAAAGCCTCAAGGTAACTCCCTTTTCAGGCTGTCACCTGGCTATGGTGTTTAGCATGGTAGCTACCAGGCCCTCTCTGCTCCATAGAGAAAAAAACGAGCATTTGTCAATGCCGAATGTTTGCCTGCTGGCATTGGCAGTGGTAGTGTAGAAGTTACAGAGCTGCGTAATAGGAATGGCAGTGAAGTATTGAACTGAAGCCAACCCCACCACCACCCTGCAGAGAGTGACAGGCATTGGGGTGTGCGTTTGGGTCGTCAGGCATAACAGCCACGCCATTTCACCACATCCCACCCTGCAGACACTGACAAGTGTCACGGTGTTCCTTGGGGTCTTTGGCCCTTATCGCACCATTTCATTAGGAAATATGGTGAGATGGGTGTGATATAGGAGAATGGGGTGAACTTTAGGTCAAGAGTCCAAGGCATACCTCGATGCCTCTCACTGGCTGCAGGGTGTGGAATGGTATGAGCATTACAGGCAAGAATCCCAAGTCACACCCCGATGCCCTGTCATTCTCTACAGGGTAAGAGTTATGGTTGGAAACCCTAATACCTCAGGCATTCGTTGGTATTTTCACTCCAAATTTTCAACATTTTTTTTGTGACCCCACCTCATGAACAGGGGGAATATCAGTTTGTTAGCCGAGAGCTGCTTATGCACAGCGACTACGGCATTTAGCACCACAGGTGCAAAAACATTCCGAACAGGATGTAAAAAATGACAGCTGTACTGTTCATGGGGAGGTGTAAAAAATGGCAATGTTGCAAATCTGCAGTAAAAATATTTAAAAAAATGGTGAAGTCCACGGCGTACATAGAAACTGTGCAACGCACACCCGTAATATAATTAGGTTGAGGATTTTTACAGCAGATTGTCAGCTCAGGCATTTTGGTGCCTCCGATCATGAACAGTGTCACTGTGATTTTTTATCTGTGCCGAACAATGATTTCCCACAGCGACCACTCATCTCGCGGAAGTGTGAAAACACACTTCAGCCATGTTGTGAAAAATGACAGCTGTACTGTTCATGAGGAAGTGTGGAAAAATGCCACTGGTGAAAATCTAGACTGAAAATATTACAGTCATGAACTTACGAGGGTGAGTGGAAACTGCGCAATGCTCACTCGTAACACAGTCATTTTATGGACTTTTGTCACCAAATTTTCAACATAGCCATTTTAAGACATCTGCTCATGAACAGTGTAACTGTGATTTTCTTAATCTGTCCTAAACATTGCTTTTGCACACCAACAGCACCATTGTGCGCTACATGTGCGAAAACACATTTTGGGCGACATATGAAAAATGGCAGCTGTACTGTTCATAAGGAAGTGTAATAAAATGGCAATGTTGAAAATCTGGAGTGAAAATATTAAATTCGCAAACTTACGAGCATGCATAGGAACTGTGCAACGCACGCTCGTAAAACAGTCATTTTTAGGAATTTTTTCACCAAATTTTCAACATAGCCATTTTAAGACCTCTGCTCATGAACAGTGTCACTGTGATTTTCTTAATGTGTCCCATGCATTGATTTTGCACATCGACTGCGCCATTGTGCGCTACATGGGCGGAAACACATTTTGGGCGACATATGAAAATGGCAGCTGTACTGCTCATAAGGAAGTGTAATAAAATGGCAATGTTAATCTGGAGTGAAAATATTAAATTCGCAAACTTACGAGCATGCATAGGAACTGTACAGCATAGCGCTCAGTAAACAGTCATTTTAGGAATTTTTCACCAAATTTTCAACATAGCCATTTTAAGACCTCTGCTCATGAACAGTGTCACTGTGATTTTCTTAATGTGTCCCATACATTGATTTTGCACATCGACTGCGCCATTGTGCTCAGCAATGGGGAAACACATTTTGGGCAAGATGTGAAAATGACAGCTGTACTGCTCATAAGGAGGTGTGGTAAAATGGCAATGTTGAAAATCTGGGTGAAAATATTGAACATTTGCGAACTTCTACAAGCGTCTGTAGGAACTGCGCAATGCACGCTCGTAAAACAGTCATTTTTTAATTTTTTCACCAAATTTTCAACATAGCCATTTTAAGACCTCTGCTCATGAACAGTGTCACTGTGATTTTCTTAATTTGTCCTGTACATTGATTTACACCGACTGCACCATTGTGCGCTACATGGGCAGAAACACATTTGGGTGAGATGCGAAAAATGACAGCTGTACTACTCATAAGAAGGTGTGGTAAAATGGCAATGTTGAAAATCTGGAGTGAAAATATTGAAAATTCGCGAACTTACGAGCCTGCGTAGGAACTGCGCAACGCACGCTCGTAAAACAGTCATTTTTTGGAATTTTGCACCAAATTTTCAACATGGGGTTTTTGGGACCCCTTCTCATGAATGATGTCACTGTCATGGTGTTATTCAGGCCCGAAGGGTGATTTCGTGCAGTGACTGCAAAATCACCCTTCAGCCGGACAACGCCATGACAGCGACATCATTCATGAAGGGGTCCAAAACCCCATGTGGCACAAGGACGGCTGGAGGCCATGGAGCTGACGGGATTGTGCACCCCGTCAGCCATATGATCAGTTGCCACGCTGGGTGGGCTCCAGCGTGGCACCCAGTACTCGGGGGAGGGTGAAGACAGTGGAGCCGGACGGAGTTGGGCACCCGTCAGCTGATTCTATGAGTTGCCACGCTGGGGTGGGCACCCAGCTTGGCATGTGGAAGCTTTTGGTGGGGGAGCGCTGAGCGCAGCACAAGCCGACAGGATTGGGCACCCGCGGCTATCGTGTGTGGGGGGCAGCACGCAGTGTCATGCATTTCTGTGTGTGTGTGTGTGTGTGTGTGTGTGTGTGTGGGGAAGCTGTGCATGAGCAGGCGATATCTTATAGCTGCTCACTGACGTGCTCCCCTTTCAACTGTGCTTTTCCATTTTGGAGCTTGTAATAGGCAGCTCCAGCATGCATTGGCTTACAGGGGCCGTGCCTGCCAACACACTGACTGAATTGGAGGAGGAGGTGACACACCTCCGAAATCTCGGATGATGGCACTATGTTTCTTGCACATGCGTGCAAGCAACATAAAAATGGCCTGAGCAGCATAAAGTCTGTTTTCTCCTCCTTCACTCTGTCTCTTCGGCTGACAGGCTCAGCTGCAGATGTGGCAGTGTTGGCGTATATGTCCTGCATACAACAGCCTTTTCCTAAGAGGATATAAAAGCACTTTTCTCCCTTTCCAAGTCTCTGCATACAGTCTGTCTGCTCTGGCAGGTGGCAGATCTGCTCTCGTTCTCTGACTCCTTTAGACTACTGTTGCAGACTATTGACATGGTGGAAACTTTCTCAGTCCAAACAGCCAACCAACAGACTTCTGATTTGCTAATTCCTCTTGTCAGTGACTTGTGAGGGCCTGTCTGTCTGTTATTCAATGAATGATTGGGCATCTCACCCCAGGTGAATTAATGAGGACTTCCAGCCTCCCTTGAGCCCTTTGTGACTCTGAATCAGGCTTCTGAGCCTGACTAATTGTGTTTTTCTCTGATCCCCTTACATGTTTCTTGTGGTCAGAGGTTGGCAAGATAGTGGCCAGTAGTTCTTTGGGACTGTGGCCTAAATATTCATTATTTAGGGCTCCTTCCCTCTTTAACATTTTATTGTGCCCCCAGAATGTGTTAGCATGAGCTCATGCTTGTGTCTGGTTGGGCTGGGGCAGCTGGCAGGGAAAGATGCTATTGCAGATGCCCCTTCTGACAGCAGAAGTGAAAATATGGCAACGGAGCCCCACTCACTATGGTGTCAGAGGGGTATAAGATCTCTGGCTCCTCTGTCAACTCCCTCTCCCATCCCCCATGCTAGTCTAAGTCTCCGAGCCGGAAGAAGCAACAAGATGGGCAGTGGTTGGCTAGGGATCTGCATAGCCTATGGTAAGGCCCCACACTTTGGTGGGGGTTATACCTATTTAACATGAGGTGCATAAATCTATATTTATTTACAGGCTAATCATTAAAGAGCTAGTGTACTGGCTGGAATTAATAGTAACTTTCAGATGTAGTCAGCTATCACTTTTTATATCGGAAGCATTTTTTTCTCTTTTCTGTTCGCTAATTAGAAGATTTTCTACCTGTTAGTACTGGGGTGATGTGTGGAGCAGCAACCTGGAGGCTAAAAAAAGTCAGTCCTGTTCCTCCCTCTACATCATCAGTACTGAGATCATGCTGACAGTGACATCACTAGTACCCAAGGAAAACCATTTCTCACTGCCAGATTATTCTCTTTCACATAAAGCAGCAGGGACTGGCTCTTCTTGGCATACCTCTCAACTGTCACACATTATGAGGTACGTCACTCATTTTACCTCTCAGAAACCCTTTGTTCATCATGGGGAAGGTGATGTTCCACATTCCTCACTGAGACTTTAAAGCAGAAATTCATAATAATCTATTATGCACAGTTATCAAAAAACATTATGAACATTAGCGCACTGATAGCTATAGTGTTCTGAGCCTGCAGTGCCATGTTAGACGATATGTCACACAGTTTGCTCATTTGCCACACATCGTGTCACACATTTTGGTGAAGAAAGGTTAAGAGGTATGCTTTTTGGTTGCTGGTAATGTCACAGTTTTCTACATTTTGATGGTGCCTCATTGTGTTTGGTCACATTTCTGACGATGTAGTGGGACAAACAACTGACTTTTTTTAGCCTCCAGACAGAGTGCTGCTCCACAAATCAGCCCAGTTTTGCAAGGTAGAAAATCTTCTAATTAGCAAACAGAAAAAAAACATACTTCAGATACAAGGCATGATAGCTGACTGCATCTGAAAATTACTATTAATTCCAGGCAGTACACTATCTCTTTAATTACATGCAACATGGTAATTATCCTGTAGTTACATGTTTGTTGCATGCTACTACACTGCAGTTACAATGCAGTTATAGTGTAGTTACATTGTAACCACACTGGGGTTAACAGACACTTAAAGTGTAACCACTTACAATCCTGTAGCTCACTTTATTTTATTTTAGTTTTTGGTAACCAGGTAAGGCCCACTAGGCACGAGTGCCTGTTTTCAGGGGTGACCTGGGAGCACCGGGCAGTTAAGTGACTTGCTTAGAGTTATACAGTATGCAACTGGAGGTTGTGAGAATCATACTCTGGTCTGGTCTGCTGAATGTATCAAGCTCGTTCACACCTCTTTCCTCTAACCTCTTGGCTATACTGCCAGCACTTCTGGTGAATATATAGCTCAAAATACAATTGTATCATCACACAGGAATTACCGCTAGGCCCCCTCTGCTGGATGCTTACGAGTGTATCACAATTACAAAATCCCCAAGTAATACTCAGGGATAACAATCAGTGGCAGAAATGGGGGTGGGGACCTGGATAACTCAGCTCCAGGAATGAAATTAAAAGTCTAACTCAGTTCCCAGAGCAAAATGGGGAAGGAATGCTCTTGTATAAAATGTACCCTCCAAAAGGCATGCAATCTACTAAAATACAGTGTAACAATTTAATATATAATGAGGAAACATGCCCCCAGACCCCTGTCAGGAATGTTCAAGCTTATATTAAATGTTGTGGGCTCCCCAGTAAATTTGTTCCATTTCCAACACTGATAATAATGCATTCAGATTGTGGTTGACTCTATAAGTGACTATGCAAATGAGAGAGCTGTGACAAGTGTGAGTTAAAAAATATAAACACATGCAGTTTGTGGGAACACCCAGGCATTCCAAGCATTCAGCCTCATACAATCAGCAGCAATTTACTTGTTTTATTGATACCACATGTGTGAATGCAAAACTGCCAGAATAAAATGTAGAAATGTTCACACCACTGAAACATAAGGAGCAGATATCTGAGAGGGAGATATCAGCTGCTGGATCTATTAATCATCACCAGACTGGAGCATCTGTTTCGGTCTGGTATTAGTCAGTTGCCCTTTTTCCACATCACATGACAGGACTCATCCAATCACTTTGGAGCATTTTATTCACTAACTCATCTGGAGTATGGGAAAATGAAAAGCAAATTGCCTCACTGTAAAAAACAAGCATTTGTCAATGCCGAATGTTGTCTTGCTGGCATTGGCATTGGTAGTGCAGGAGTTAGAGATGCATAATAGGAATGGCAGTGAAGTATTGAACTGATGCCAACCCCACCCTGCAGAGACTGACAGGCATTTGGGTGTGCCTTTGGGTCATCGGCCATAACACGCATGCCATTTCGCCTCACCCTACCCTGCAGACACCGACAAGTATTGCGGTGTGCCTTGGGGTCTTCAGGCTTTGTGCTCACCCCATTCCATAAAGAAATATGCAAAGATGGGTGCAGTAAAGGAGAACGGGGTGAACTTTGGGATCAAAGAGTCCAAGGCACACCTTGATGCCTGTCAATGACTGCAGGGTGGGGATGGGGGTGGAATGGCATGAGCATTACAGCTGACAATCTCATGTCACACCCCTAATGCCTGTCAGTCTCTACAGGGTGGGGTGTTACAGTTGGAAACCCTAACACCTAGAGTGTTTGTTGGTATTTTCACTACAAATTATCAACATGGGCTTTTTGTGACCCCACCTCATGAACAGTGGCACTACCGGTTCATTAGCGAAAAGGTGATTTTGCACAGTGACTGCGCCATTTGGCACCACAAATGCGAAAACACATTTCAGGCAGGATGTAAAAATGACAGATGTACTGTTCATGAGGAGGTGTAAAAGAAATTGCAGTGTTGAAAATCTGGAGTGAAAATATGAAAAACTGGTGAAGTCACGAGCGTGTGTAGAAGCTGTGCAACGAACGCCTGTAATGCAATTATTCTGAGGATTTTTTTAACCAGATTTTCAACATAGGCATTTTGAGACTTCTGCTCATGAACAGAGGCACTGTGATTTTGTTAATCTGTCCCGAAAGTTGATTTCCCACAGCAACCTCGCCATTGTGCACCAGATGTGCGAAAACACATTTCAGGCACAATGTGAAAAATAACAGCTGTATGGTTCATAAGGAAGTATGAAAAATGGAAATGTTGAAAATCTAGAGAGAAAATATTAAAAACTGTTGAAGTTAACAGTGTGCGTGGAAACTGCGTAATGCACACTCGTAAAACAGTCATTTTTTTGGAATTTTTTCCCCAAATTTGCACCACAGGCATTCTGGGACCCCACCTCATGAATTGTAGCATTGTTGTTTCATTAATCAGTCTTGAAAGGCGATTCCGTGTAGTGACAGTGAAATCACCTTTGAGGACCAAATAACGAGACAACAGTGCATGTGTTCATGAGGTGGGGTCCCAAGAACCCCATGTTGAAAATTTGGAGCCAAAGTTTAAAAAAAAATGGCATAGATATCCACCTAAGTTGAAACCCCCCCTTCCCCCACTGATGCCATTATACAGCTTAGCGGTATTTCTTCATTTTGCAGTTTGGCTCAGAAGAGTCCAGACATGTTCCTGCTCCACTGAAGATTAGAGCACCGGATCTCCAAAGGTAAGTATGGGGTATGGGGGGTGTGGGGAGGAGGTGCAGTGAGTGTGGGTGTGGATTGGGGAGGAGGGCACATGGACAATGAGGAGCATTTTCTTTTTCAGGAAAAAACAGACCCAGACTACTACAGTGCCAACACGGTCGGCTTTGTGTGAGCGGCAGCACACTGGGGTGGGCTCCCACTGTGCCACATAATGTGAGGTGGGGGTGGGGGACATGACGACATGGGGATTGCATCCCTGATGTTGACTTTGTTTTGAGATACTGCTGCTGCCATGGTTATTGAAATGTTTTACCAAGAAAGGCACGTACGGGAGGTGTGTCATCTCTGCCACAGCATGACGAGCTTGTCTCTGATTGCAGCGGCACATTTCTTTTAAGTTGGCGACACTTTACTTAATTTTTGCATCAGCACTAGCATGCTGGTTAATTGGGGGAATGAGGGACACACCTACTAAAGTGTGCCCTGCATTTGCCAACATTGACATACCTCTCATTGTGCTATTATTATGGCAAAATGTTGCTTGCATGTGCGCAAGAAAACATAAAAAAATGACAAGAGAAAATTCTTGACAGCAATGGTACTAAGATTTCTTTCAAAGCTAAATGCAAGTTAAATAGGAATGTATCCAGGATAAAGTCAGCATGCTGGAGAACTAAGTTGCCCTGTGTGTGATGTGAGCCAGGAAGTACTTCTGTCCTGCAAATTGCACACCCAGAATTGACTTGCATTTATAAAATAGTTTGTCATAAGTTTTTTTAAAATATATTTCTTACAAAAAAAATTATTGACCATTTTTTAATATGAATTATAGTACGAATCCTTCAGCAGACATTATAAAATGGGTTTTAAAAAATTGTGAACCTAGCTGAGGGCCATTTTTATCCATGCTGTTATCAGAGTGCGAAAGCATGGGTTAAGATCCAGCAGTCTCACCATAATAAAATTAATACTAACCACACATTCCTGAATGCCATCACAAACATGGGCACCATATTTACTCACAAAAAACTTCAACTTGGCTTTAAAAATAAAACGAATATCATGCGAGTCCTGCACAGGGAAATCACCAATAAAAGTTCAAAGAATTTTGAAACTGATCTGGTGGAGCTTGCCAGTGGTTCGGTAACTGCAGAATGCAAAATGAGGGGTTCTGGCTAGCTCCAGCAAAATGATGCTACTACACACTTGAAGATCATAAATTCATTGGTTCTTTTATTTATAAGTCCCAACGTTTTGCCTACTAATAGGCTTCTTCTGGGGAACTGTAAAGAGATTTTTACAAAAAATAATCCACGTAATTAGCA
This sequence comes from Neoceratodus forsteri, assembly GCA_016271365.2. Taxonomy (NCBI): domain Eukaryota; kingdom Metazoa; phylum Chordata; order Ceratodontiformes; family Ceratodontidae; genus Neoceratodus; species Neoceratodus forsteri. The sequence continues at coordinate 945,983,156 of CM028136.1, read as the reverse complement.
TAATGTAAATACATAAATATACACTAACAACTTGCAAGTTCTACATTTCTCTCAAAGTCGACCGTGCCAATCAAATCTACTGCACATATTACTGTCTAACATATTCCTTTTAATAAAGTACAAAAACACAATAAAATACATTAAACAAAATGAACTATCAAAACATGTTTATTCCAAGTCCAAAATAAAATGCAAAATTACTCCCAACTTAAGCTACCAGAATAAATGTTTAATTTAATATTGCCTTACTTTTTAACTTAGCCAGAAGGGTTCGATGTCTGCCATGCCTCCTTTAGCATTCCTTCAATAAGCACTGTACTTATAAAAACAAAATCAAAGACATAAATCAGTGATCCCTTTCACAAAAACTTTTTAAGGGCCCAAACCACATATAAAGGTCTCAAACAACTCATAAAACAATCACCTTAATATATATTCATTCTCTTGTGCAAGTATGTTTCTCTGACTCTCAGGGACAACTGCTAAATCAAAAAACATAAATGTCCAATGATGCTCCACACCGCACGTGAAAATACTAATGCTGTGTAATTCACAAACTGAGTTGTGTCAAATGTATCAAAGCGCATATTTTAACCTTAGTAACATAGTTATTCAGTCAAGTTCATACTGATTCTAATGTTTTAAAAGCATCCTCACCAGCGCAGTTTGGAACCTGAATGCTCTGAAGGCTGAAGTACATAATAAAATAAAACAGCTTCAAATTTAGAAAAAAAACAAAATGAATGAAATCTTACTATTTCCCAAAACCCTCTTTTTTCGTAATCTTTATTTATGCACCCTTCGAGGAAACTCTCAGGGTCCCTTCCATCAGCCGCTGAACACAACAAATCCACCTGAAATGACACCTCAGACTCGTCGGGTAAGCGGGGTCTAGGCACTCCCCCCAGCCCAAGGAGCGACCCCAGACCTCAAGGACAACTGGAGAGACAGTCAGTATTGGGTGTGAGGTTCGGTCAGACTGATTTCCGATCACTGTCGCCTCACCCGAAGGAAGGGGGTATTTCCGTTTTTCTGCCCGGAGCGCGGATGTGCAATGACGTCCCGCCCAGCAAGCGTGCGCACCCACATGCCCCTGGAAGACGTCCGCCATGCTCCCATCCCCAAGCATCTGCAACCATGCACTGCAGAGCCCCCAGCATCCGCCAGGGGGTACCAGAGCATTGGGAGATCCCCAGAACCCTCCCCAGGACTAGGAGAGCTGTCTGCGGCCACTCAATCCTAGTCCTCCCCTGCCGATCCCCGGCTCCCTGAGCTCACTCCTGAACTCGGGTCGCTGGCGTGGCGCGAGGTGTGGCGTCCAGCACCTCAACCCTCAGCGCCACCGGGCTGGCTCCATAACCCTCTTTTAACACACGCATACACAGATTACTGTAAAAACAATTAACTACTCACATTTTTAATTTCAGATGTTTCTTGGCTAACCGTGAAAATTTCACTTCCTATCCCTGTTTAATAAGGAAATCGATGCTGCTTAACCTACCACAGAGAACATGGATTTCTGACTGCATATGAGGTTTTCTGTTGTGGGCATAGAAGAAAAAAAAACTACTCACCTTAGTAATGTTATTTCTTCTTAGGGATCCATCAATGAGGTTTACAGTAAGCATCATCTTCCTACCAGTGAGTGATGCTCCAGAGATAGAACTTTATGTTAATTTTTGAACTTAGAATACAAGTTAGAACTCTGCACTGTGGTCACACCGCCCCTAGTGTTCTAACATCAGATTTGTTTCTATAGCTAGGGGAGCTGTGATGACCACTAAAACTAGTGGTCATGACTATCAAAAATTTTCATTACAATTTCTAAAATACAGAACAAATTTTAAACTCAGACAATATAAACAAATAACTGACCACATTCTGGCAATTGCTGAGGAACTGCAATAAGGAATGATCAAGTGACCTAAAAAACAAACTGATTCTTGCGTGAATCTCATTTCAGCTTCGGTAAAGGAAGACAGGGTCAGGGATTATAAATCTCATTGATGGATCCCCAAGAAGAAACAATATTACTATGGTGAGTAATCGTTTCTTCAAACAGCAGGAATCCATCGATGATGATTTACAGCAAACAGACTCTCTAGCAGTACCTTGGGATGATGGGCGTATAACCTGTTTAGGAAAAAGGTTCTGCAAGACAGCAGTTCCAAAACTGATATCCTTCCTGGACTGTATGTCCAGGCAGTGTTTTTTTTTTTTTGTGAAGGTGTGCACTGTTTTCCAGGTAGCTGCTTTATAAATATCTAGAATGGGGATGCCCCTTGTAGCTGCCACACAGACAGAAGTATCCCTTGTAGAATGTGCCCTTAGGCCTCTGGGAGGTATTTTACCAGTTTTTTCATAACAGAATTGTATGCAGAAGACTGTCCAATGAGAGATAGTTCTCCTAGCTGCTGGCTTACCTTTACCCACCTTTCCACAGGTAACAAAATGCTGTGTACCATGGGACCTGGCATCCCTTGTCTAGTCCATGTAGTGACCTAGTGCTCTTTTTACATCCAGACAATGGAAGCTTTGTCCACCTGTACTGGAATGTTCAGGGTACAGCACAGGAAGGGTAACTGACTGGTTCAGGTGGAATTCCGACACCACCTTGGGTAGGAACTTCCTATTGGTCCTAAGGGCTACCTTATCCATGTGGAAGACTATGTAGTTTAGGTCTGTACAGAGGGCTTGCAGCTTACTTACCCTCTGGGAAGATGTCATGGCAATCAGGAAAACTGTTTCTTATGTGACTTATTTTAAGTCAGCAGTAGCTATAGGCTCAAAGGGAGTCTCCATCATCTGGCAAGACAGATTGTCAGGTCACATGGAAGTACTGGGTCCCTTACAGGGGGATACAGGTGAATAAGGTCTTTAAAGAACATTTTAAAAACTGTTTGTGAGACCAAAGGACTTGCCTTTGCCTGCTGATGTGTCGGCTGATACAGCTGCCAGATGTACCTTTAGGGTTGAGGTTCTTAGACTTAAGGACTGTAAGTGCACTAGGTAGTCCGGAACTGTAGGCAGCCCTGCCTGCATTGGGATTATTTTCCTGGGGGCCCACCAGTATGAGAATATTTTCCACCTAGAGAAGTATGCTTTCCTTGTTCCAGGTTTTCTGGAAAACTTCAGCACTCTCAACACCTCCTCTGACAAGTTTAGGTTACAGAATTTGAGCTCCTCAAGAAGCATGCCCTCAGGTATAATGTTCAGTGGTCTGGGAATGTTATTCTACCCTGAGACAGAGACAGCAGATTGTATCTCAGTGGCAGATTGATAGCAATCTTGCTGGATAGGGTCAGCAGCACTGAGTACCAAGCCTGTCTGGCCCAGTCTGGGACTACCAGGATCACTGTTGCTGACTCTCTCCTAAGCTTTACCAGTACTGTCTGTATGTGTGGGAATGGTGGGAAGGCATACAGGCACCTCCCTGTTTAGTCCAGAAGTAGGATGTCCTCTGAGACTGTGCCCCTTGCTGGATCTACTACAGAATCTCGACAGTCAGTCTCTCAAACTCCATAAGACTGAGTTCAGGAGACTGACTGTCAGAAAACCAACAGAGTCTTAGTGCAATGTGGGGAGCAATCCCCTCACACCCGCCATATGGGCTAAGGCCTGAGAAACAGTCATTGGTGTCCACAGCCATGTGGAACTGGTATCTAGTGGCATCCAGGGTTTTCTTCACTGTGTCAGCCAGGTCCTGTGCCACTTCACCATCAACCTCATCAGTGCATTGCATAGCGCTTTCTGGTACTGGGCTGTATAGGCCACATAAGCTGCCTGCTTAAGGAGCATGGAAGCTGTTGTATACACTTTTTATGTTTGCTTGTGTGTGCATGCATGAAGCAAACATATTGTAAGAGTAGAGTAGAGGGCTTCAGAGGCGTGTTACTGTCTCATCCAGTGCATTTCAAGCTGCAGAAGGCTCGACAGTGAGAGGCCAACGATCAACAAGGCTGATCATTATGCTATTCTGCTGGGAGAAGGGAGGAAACTTTGTGTAGTTGAAAGGAGGTGGCCACACCTATCAGACGGCAGCTGCAACCTTTCATCTACATGATACTGCCCAGCAACCAGCTGAGCGGTGTCATGCTCAGCTGCTCCTCTCCCCCCCCCAAACGTACGGTGGTCATCTCGTCTGTGTTGCCAACGCCATTCCCGGAGAAGGTACAATCAATGTTTACCATATTTAATTGAGAGGCTTTGGAATGAGTGAAAAAACCAATTAGCTGCATTGTTGCTCTCATTTTTGTTTCTTTCACTGGTTTGGGTTCACTGTCTACCAAAGGAAAGCTCTTGCACGAACACTGGTAGGGTATAGCATGTACACAGTTGCAATGATGTTAAACTCAGGTCAGTCAGATGCCCTCAAACCGCCATCTGCAACAGCCTTAAAACCCACTTCCATTATCTCCCACTCCCACCCTCCATTCCCAGACACATCAGTGAAAAAAAAAAACACTCATTTGTTCTCTGAAGTGTCCTACCCCCCCCCCCACTGCTGCCTCACCCTTGGTTGTCAGTGTGGCGTACACCCGCTCCTTCCTTCTGCTTGCTGTCCTGCCCACCCTCCATTCCCGGCTTGATGTAATGAAAAAAAAATTCCCCCGTCCCTGTCCATGCTATCCTACCTCCACCTTTCCTTTTCCCCCATACATATACATGCGGTGGGTTGAATTTCACAGCCGAGAAGGTAGGTGATGGGGCTGGGGTTATTTTTTTTTATTATTTATTCCATATTTGGAATTCACCTTCAAGCTAAGAGCTCCTTTACAAAATGTTCCACGTCAACATCAATTCACATAGTAATGGGGGATTTACAAACAGGATTGGGGACGGGAACAAATGCAGCTAGTCCAAGCTATGTCAGTATACATTCAGAAGTCAGCAGAAAAACACAGTTATTCATTGAACACACTTAGAAAGGCAGAGGGTAAAGAAGATACAGGTGTGGGAGAGGAAGCAGGGGGTCCAGGTGATGTAGGCAAAGAGAGAGAAGGAAGTAAAGAGGAAGGGAGAGGGGTGGAAAGATCCAGGTGGAGAGGCAAAGAAAGGGGGGGGGGGAGTGTAGGACAGAGTGCAAGAACCAGTGAGATGGAGGGTGGGTACTCCCCATGAACAGAGGCAGTAATGGAGCAGAGGTGAATTAGGGGTAGGGCTATCAACAGAAGGTGGTGGACTTGGGTGAATGGAGAAAACTATATGGAAACAAAACTGATAAATATCCCCACAATAGCTGTCCCAGTAGTGCAGTGCTAGTGCTATTGCTCACTACACCTGTGACTACAGCTTTGGAATAGACTCTGGTCGATTGCAGGTAGGCTGGCGGAGGGAGGGTTGAGCATCCCAAGGACAGCTCTCCTCTCAAGTAGGGGGTGGGGGCAATGCATTTCACTGCTTGTCTTCTCCCTAGTGGAAGCCAGGTGGTAGCACTCTGGGAATGCATACTTGGGGGGGGGGGGCTGACACTCACATGCTGATATGTTTGCAACACCACACAAACAGATAGTACATCATTGCACAATTGATGGCCATTTGGGAGAAAACCAGGAGGCAGAACTCAGAAGTGTGGCCAGATGAAGACCAGGCTCCACAGGTCCCTCACCAGGCACCTCCTTCAGAATCTAGATTGTGCTTCAGAGAGTTAGGACAGCCCTGAAGACCCCACCGCTGGTGATAATCCACTGAGGACTCACTGGAGAGGTAAGCCCTAGAGAAGGTTGGTGACAGGACTGGGAAAACCAGGTCAGAAGTGGGCTGATCAGTGGAAGAACAATAAACAGATAATGAAAAAAAAAACACAAAACAATGTATATGGTATAAATAAAATATTCCATGGGAAGAGCAAGGAAAATTTGATTTTGTTTTAATTTTCACTAGTTTGGCAACTCTTAAAATTCACTGGCACTAGTTATTCAAGGACTGGCTCACTTTTGGGTTACATATTTCACTCTCTCCCATGCATCCAATATTCAACATTTCCACCACACATTATAGGGTAAGTTTCTTAAAACTCATAAGCAGTCTTCCAATTCCGACTAACTTAATTCATGGCTTAACCTATGCCAAAAAATTTGAAAGACACTGTAAAGAAGTAACTGTATATTTACATATTATGTGTGACGTCCTGTAATTCTGTGTATTTAAAATTGTTTGTGCCTTGCTCCAGGTCACACAGAAAACTGGGCTTATGCCCATGAACTCTTTACCCAGTTATTAAATCAGTCAATAAATAACTAAAATCAACTGTTCCCTCGAGAATACTGTAATCACAGAATTATGAAGGAAAATTATGGAAATTAAGACTAAGTGTAGAATTTCCTTCTCACAGCAGAAATATGGCTACCTAAGGCTCCCTTTATGGCACAGCAGCTCTCAGTGATGCTCCCATGCTGGAGAGGGACTCGGGTTTTGTTCGAGGCTTGGGATTCTCACCTCGGGCTGGTGGAGTTCAAGAGCTGTTGCTTACTGGATGCACTTGAGCTGGGAAGGGTCGAGGGTTGAGCTACTAGGGTCAGAGAGTGGCAGATCTTTGAGTGGTTGTGACATCACAGCAAGAAGCTGTAAGAATATTGATTTTCTGATGGCCAAGGGCAACAAGGTATGGTATTGCAACTGGGGAAGGGGATAAAGCAGCAGCATGTTGCAAGGTATGAAGCACAAGGGAAACCAGACTCGCCTCTCCTGGAGTCGAGCAATTTATATAGCCAAACAGTGGCTCAGGAGTTGACCTGGGGGTTGCCACCAAAAATAAAACAGCAACAACCACATAAACCTCTTTTTCAAAACTGGTACAGAGGAGATTTTTAAGTTGGGGGGGGGGGACACGAGAGGTCATGGTCTGAGATTGACGGGAGGAAGTTTCAGGAGAGAAATGAGGAGGTGCTTTTACATGGAAAGGGTAGTGTCTATGTAGAACATACTGCCCAAAGAGGTGGTGTGTTGTAAGTCAGTGGGCAGTTTTAAAACGGGATGGGACAAAGTGAGGGGGAGGGTCACTGTGACAGGGGGGAAGGAGGGGCAGCTGCAGTATAAGGGATTGCTAGCTGCACACTCGAGCAGACTTGATAGATCATATGGCCTGTATCTGCTGGCAGTTTTGCATGTTTGTATGTTCAGACTGCCAGTGGAGCTTGCCAATAGTGCTAAGCAGTACTGCTGTCCTACATCTGAAATCTGCAGTGCATGACAGCTTCCCTTGAGTCAGTTTAAACTCTTCTGTAAAAGTATTACAATACTGACACAGAATCTCCAGGAGCTGGTGGCAGGATTCCTGAAAATATCATGTAGAAGTAAGTCCAACTGGCATCTACAACTCACAGAATTCCATGGGGATTGCTAATTACTAATTTATGAGCAAATCATTCTCCTTAAATTCAGAACAGCTGTGTAACTTTCCAGTACTGATTTCCAGACACACAAACTATTAAAAGATTTAGGTTATCTTTATTGGAGCGTTCCATAGTGTCCACATGTTTTAAACATTTCATTCTTTAAACAGCTACAAAGCAATCGCTGGTGTCTTTCAAATGACACCCCTTCATTGGATGTGTGCACCCCCTGCAATAGGCCATCTGCACATTGATCTATTCTATGGGGAAGGAACAGGGACACTTGCATAGAATTGTGATGGTGGCTGGTCAGCCGTGTCATTTTGCGAGAGCCTGCAAGGGGGGGGGGTGCCAACTAGGAGCAGCCTGACATCTTTTTCCTCCAATTTTTCTCCCCTGGACAGCAGGATCAGGACGTCTGCGCCAGCACATCACGCTCCAGCCCTGCCCCTTGCTTGTATGCATTCTTGTTGTGCTGTCACAAAGCTGCCACCAGGTGGCAGTCCCCTTCAATGGGAACTGGGGTCCCCCCTCCCTGAGGAAGGAGAGCTGCCATCGGATGCTCGATCCTCCCTCACCCTGTTTGCCCACTGAGTGACCCCCCATCCATTCCCAAACCTGGGCTGCCAGCATGGGAGGCAGAAGCACACCCATTCCTTCACTGGGCCGGCTATCTGAGCACTCTTTAGTTTACTATATTTACTCTTAGTCACTTAATGATAGTTTTTTTTATTGTTGTTTCAACGTGTTTATTGATTTTTTTCATTAAAATGCAGAATGTACAATATTTAATGACAGTTATATGGCACAATACAATAACATAGATATTAAATGGCTTTTCAACATGAATTCTGGCTGGTGCTTATCCCCATGGAAATATGACAGGTAACAGACATAATGAAGTAAGTCCAACTGGCAATACACAGTAGATCAGAAACATGCATGCTCATGCCATCTTCGTAAGTTTCTTATCGGGGGAAGCCCCACTTCTGCTTGTTTTAAGGGGAGCTGCCACACCATGCTGGAGTCAGAGCCCTTGGTAGCTACTGGAAGCTTAGTGGTTTGGATTCAGCCCCCTTCCCTCCCTGAAGACCATTTGTTTTAGACTATGAGAGGTCTTCTAGATTGCTTGGGCAATTGTGCATGAGGGTCCTTAAGTATTCTGGGAGGAAGTATCCTTGCAGGATATGGTGATTAGAGGTATTTTCCCTAAACCTGTATTAATTCTGCTAGTTTGCCCTAAGGCTCATAATGAACCCTGTCATAACTCATGGCCTTTTGTATTTCTTGCACCTCAGGAGTTTCTTGTTCTCTCCCATGCCCGAGTATAACCCTCACTGCAGTGATGATCGCTCCCTCTAACCACGTGTCTCTGTGCACTAGGGAGGGGATTCCAACGGCCTGAGTTTGCTCCAAATTTAAACACAGCATAGTTGTAGGCTTTTATACCTTAGAGAGTAGCAAGGGAGTCTAGAGAGGCAAGGTATTGTAGGATATTTTTGTTAGGCTAGCTAGTGCGATTGTAGTTGGTGTCCTGTGCACTGTTTGTTTGTTCTTGCAGGGTCAAACAGCTAGTCACTGTTTGACCTACATGATAAAAATGCTGTGGGATTTTGTATATGGCCCCTTTGGAGCTCCAGGGTTTGCTTGTCTAGTGGTTTTCATAGAAACATTTTACTATGTTGGTCCACTGGCGCTGGGGCAGGTTGCCTACCTGTGAAGCTGGTGGCCTGGGTTTGGGAACAAACACGGGATGTCGGAGAGCCAGCCGGGGAGGAAGGATTCAGCATCCAAGGACTACTCTCCTTCTCCAGGGGGGGGAAGGGGCTAGAGTATTTGGCACAATATGGACACCTAGCGGAGGCTGGGTGTACTGAAGCTCACCGATGTCACTTGTTCAGGGGGACAGTGTGGACGCTGGTCATCACTGCATGTCCCCGCCCCCACATACTGGGGACAAAAAGGCCGCTGGCCGCTTTGAATGCAGCCCGCCCCCTCGGCTTCAACAGCTCCCAGGCCAGCATGTTGACTTATCCCGATGTTGCAGCACTCTAGGGCTGATACTGCAACCCCACCCTGGGGGGTAAGCAAGGGGGTATCGACAAGGTGCGACCAATGTGGGAGTGGAAGTGGGGGTCCCTGACTGGGCCGAGGAACCGGGCAGCCGACGGCAGAAAAAAAAAGCATACTAAAAAAAAAAATAGAAACATTTTACATTGTATCTGCATTATTGTGAGCTGAAATTTCCCCCCTTTGTTTTACCAAAGCTGGTGAACAGCTGACAAGAGTGAATGTCCCGGCGCCTGTGGCTGTCAGTATGTATGAGCTGAGCCGAACACCCATGATCAGTGTTGCAGTCCCATGAGGTGATCTGAGCACACTGTGTACTTCAAGGCCCCAATCTGTTGGCAGATAAGGCCTGCTTTACCCACCCAGTCTCCCCATTTTTTCCCTACCTGTACTGTCACTGCAGACCCTAACTGATCTGTATCCCCTCCCGCTTTCCTACCAAGATTAGTTTGTGTCTATCCCATGTGCGCTTGAAGCCCACCACTGTTTTCATCCCCGCCACTCTGCTAGAAGACTGTTCCAGGTATCCACCACTCTTTTTTGAAAACATCAATCTTGCATACATACACATATGAATTGACTATTTCTAACTTATTGATGTCCAGAAACCCATTATATAAATTTTCGGATTTACTGCCAAATTATGTTTTTGTTTTCCCCCAGTTTATTGTGAGTTTGTTTTCCTTAAAAATGTACTAACATCAAGTGATTTTTGAAGACTTTTCTTACTAGATGACAACCATATCACATTACCCACACAGGCCATAAGTTTATGTATTTACTTATTTTTGGGTGCTCAAAAACATCTTCTTCTATGCAGATCAAACATTCATTCAAATAGAGGTTGACAAACAGGTGCACCAATAGGGAGTCCTGTTTTATGCCTCTGTTAGATTTCAATGTTTTTGTAGCACCACCTTCTGATGAAAATCTGACTTTAGTCCATGTACTAGAATATAGTGCAATTATACACTATAGTGATCACTAATTAATTTTTAAGTTAAGGAGCTTCTTCCATAAGACAGGTCTTGACAAAGAGTCAAACACTTTTCTCATCAATGCTTGTTTTGTCATCAAAAAAGTGAATTTCCTTTTAAGTGGAAATCCACTGCATTTGTCTGAGTGTTTTGGGAAAGGATGGTTGTGCTTAGCCAGGAGAATCGCCTTAATGACACTGACTGAGCGAAGATCCTTGAAGCAGCATCATTAGTGTCCATAGCCACTGTGGAAGTGGTTATTCTATGGCATCTAGGGCGGACGATGCCGTGGCAGTGAGATCCTGTGCCAACTCACCATCCGCTTTATCAGCCAGTGCCAGCATTGTATTTCATAGTGCATTCTGGTACTGGGCCATATGAGCTGACTAAGCTGCCTGCCTGATGAGCAGGGAAACTGATGTATAAACTTTTTTGGCCACAGTATTCAGTTTTCTGGAGTCCTTATCAGGGGGCTGCACAAAGAAAGGGACCTTAACCTTCTCACAGGCAGCCACTTGGATTACACCTCAATTATCAGAGTGGGCATACAGGTTTTCCACCTCCCATCTGTTCAACTGATACATTGTTTCTTTTTATGCCCCCAGGAACTCCAGCTCACTCCACCAACACCTGTACTGGATCCAATGGCAAGCCCCGGCACTACCCCCACAGAGCCTTGGCTGTACTCCCCCCAGGCAGGGATGAGATTGGCTACTGCCCTTATACCTTTTTGTTTCGTTGGGTCCTCCACTGAGTTGCAGGTCTAGAAGGCAAGCAATAATCCTCTATCGGCGGTTGGCTGGGTCCACATTTTCCTCCCCTGTGGTTTCTCCCCTGGAGGTGTGATGTGCACTGGCCTGTCAAGGCATACCTCTCAACCTCCTGCCTATAAATCAGGGACATGACTTTGAAAAATCAGGGACAAAGGACCAAAATCAGGGACACATCTCCAAAATTGGTGATATCCATTCAAGAAGCTGGTAGAATAAGCGACTTAGTGTAAAATGCATTTTCTAAGGAAGAACTCATCTATAACTTTAGTATTTGACATTGTTTTGTGCTTACAATCCCCTCTGTTTAGTCATGGAAACACAAATTTTAGAAGGGACAGAGTAAAATTTGGTGGCAAAACCAGGGACATCCCTGAAAATCAGGGACAGTTGAGAGGTATGTGTGAAGGCCCAATGCCGATGTCCGTCACGCCTCCCTCCCGAGCAAGGCTCAAGCTTGCTGTACCCCCGGTCACCACCAGAGGCCAGGCAAATGCCAAGTCAATCCCACCCTCCCTCCCAGGGAGGCGGCAGTCCACAGATGCTCAAGCCTCCCCTTCTGGTCAGCCCTCCGGCTTCCTGGGCTTGTTCCTAAACCCGGGTCACCAGCATCGCAAGCGGTAGCGCTACCGCTACCACTGTGCTGGCAGGCCGGCCGTTCAACTGATATTTTTTCCGATCTTTTTATCTATGGCTGCAGCTGAAGTAGGTGCAGACAAGATTTTTTGAAGTGGCTTTTTGTAATGATTTGTAAATGGGGACCAGCAACCTCCTTGTAGGAGCTAATGACATCATGTCCATAAATTCTGCTTCCTCCTCATCCTCCTCCGTTTCCTGAGGGAGGATGTTAAGGGTGTTTACCATTTGCCTAACGAAAGAGGAAAAAGAAGAGTAATCCTCTGTAGGCCTTGAACAGGAGCCAAATTCCTTTTAGGGTGAACCACCTGCTTCAACAAGTTTTTCTTCTTCCCCCTCTTCATAGTAATTTCTCCTCCTCCTCAGGCAGGTAGGCTAGAGCCTGAGTCTGGGGAGCAGGGACGGGCATAGTCATAAAATTTAACATGACTTGGAATGCCTGGTAAAAACTGCTACATTTTTGCCATGTCCAATCAGCGTCTCCCAAATGGTGAACACCCCTACGAGATACAATCCCAGAACAGGTGCTAGCTCCCTATTGGACCTCATCCTCACCACTCACCTGGATAGAATCTCAAGAATGCAAGTTTTTCCGGACTCTTTGAGCAACCACTCCCCTGTATTATGTTGCTGGACAAATAGGGTGCACAAACTGCCAGCAAAAATGGTCTTTCATCGGGTCCTTAAAAAGGAAATCTCACCTGCTTTAAGACCTATCTTGCTCAGTGTGATTGGTCCCCGCTCAGTACTTTCAAAAACATTTGTGATGCCCTCTCCTATTTCATTGCCCAGTTCAACAAAGCCTGTGATCTCTTTGCCCCACTGCCTCAACCCAGTCGGGTCCCTTAGACCCTGCAGATTGCCTCATGTGGTGTGGCGAAGAGGGGGAAGGGCATCCTTCCCTCACTTGGATACCAACATCCAGTTGCTGGGTCCTGGCCAGGCACCAGTGCTGAGCAGAGGGCTGGCAAGTAGGACGTCTTGGAGCCTGGAGAGACCCTTTTCCCATTTTCTCCCTTGTCCTGGACAAGAGGCGACACAGATGATGCATGCAAGTGGAGGCGCACATGTGCTCTGGAACTGAGGTTCCTTCCACCCACCCTGTGACCTCAATCTGCCTCCTAAGCATTTGTACAGCCACCAGGCCTCCACCTGGTGACAGCCAAGAGCTGGGACAACACACCACCCAGTCTGGGAGAGGACAGCTGCCAGGTGGCCATTTAGTCCACTCCCAGCCCTCCCCTTTGCCAACCCCTGGTGACCAGAGCTCATTCCCAAACTTGGGTTGCTGGCATGGCAAGAGATAAGGCGCTACAGCATCTCAGCCCTCTGTGCCACTGGGCCAAACATGAAGGGAAATTTTAAGCAATGCAGCATGTGGAACTATGACAGCCAGATGCACCCCTCAAAGTCTGTGCCTGCATTAAAGACCAGAGTATACCAGCTAGGGGTGGATAACACAATAGCCCATGTATGCTGAAGGGTCCAGAGTGCAGCCCAGATGACCTGCAGGTGGTGCAAGTGCGGGGATCGCAGATACCAGGTAAGGAGATCAGCTATCCTCCCACAGTGCACCAGGGCTAGTGGTTGCCCATGCCTGGCCAGCATTGCCAACACAGAAGCGGCGAGTCCCAGCCAAGATGACAATGTGCCACCACTAGATGACCTCAGCCCAGTAGTTGATCATCCCATGAATATGACCACAGCCAAGCAGCAGGCATCCCAGATGATGACATCACCTTTTCAGCTCCCGATGATGTCAGATGACACCTCTCTCCAGATGACTTCCAAGGATCTGGAGGGAGAACAGGTTCTGGAATCACTGCGAGGAGGTCAGATGAATGAGGAACCTCAGAAGCAAGTGCCATGCTGTTTTCATAGGTACGAGGCCAGACCTAGGCCATCTGATGCTTCAAGACTGGTGACACTGTTCCTTTTTTCTCCTCTCAGAGTGCTCTGGGAAAATGCTTAAGACTCTACTGGGGTTACGTAAATACCACGGACACTTTTTGTGACTTTAAACAAATTGTGATACCATGGCTGTAGACGGACATGTCGGGATTTACCCCCTGGTCCTTGTGACCAAAAGAAAGTCTCACTGGTTTGAAACTGTTTAAAACTACTGTTCTGTGTTTGGTTTTACATGTTTTGAAGCAAAAAATATTTTATAGTCTAACGCATAGTTTACTGTACACCAACAGGTTCAATTTGGGTATGTTTTAAAGGTAGAGAGTCCTTAAAAGAGTAGTCAGTAACTTGCGTAGTTATTGAAATTTATGGTACAGGTAATTTACAACGCAAGGGGTACAGTGTTTTGAAAAGTAAATGATTCTAAACACCGCCAGTGGGCACTGAGGGTTGAGGCACTGGACACCACACCTTGCACTACACTGGGTTCAAGAATGAGCCCGGGCAATCAGGGGTCAGTGGGGGGCCTGGGAGATGGACTGAGCAGCCGTAAGGTAGCTCTTCCCACCCGATTGGGGACCCAGCTGCTCCCACTACAGGGTTGCCCCTGACTGGAGGCCTGGAGGTAGTGCAGTCGGGAGTGACTAGAGTAGGGAGGGTGCAGTGGGTCACTGCATGCGCATGCCTCCACATGCGTGCGAGCAACCACGGAAAGGAGGGGTAAAAAACAATTGAAAATAGAGCTGTCAGGCTCCATGATGGCCCGCAGCACCAGTGCCGGCCCCCCCAGAATCTAGATGTTGGTCTCGGGGGGGGGGAAGTCAGTTCCTTCACCCCTTGGCCCTGCCACCAGGGGGTAACAATTAGGGGACTGCCAGGAGGTCAGGCGTGGGTAGAAATGGGAGGTCCAAACTGAGCCCCCCCGGGGGGGTGGAGTCACCTGTCAGCTCCACCATGTACCCCCCGTCACCAAGCAGGTGGAAGGTGGTGTCGGGGGTCAAAAAGCTGAATAAAAAATAAGTAAATGGTTACAGTGCTTTAAAGGTATGGTAACTATTTAGACCACATGCCAGAGTGGGTCTGTGGTTGGTACCCCATCAGAGTGTACTCTCCATTTTTTACTACTAAACAAACTGGAATAACATACCCACCCAACATAACCAGCTATTTCAAAATCTCATTTTATTGTTCCTTAGCATCCAGACTTATAAAAATATGAATTCTTACGTTCTGGAGAATACCCCTTCATCATAGAGTCTGGTTGAGCTTTTGAATAAATACAAAAATATATGCAACTACTTATCTAACTCAAAAAAAAAAACAACAGAGAATTTAAATACATAATTGTGTTGCATAGAATAAGCTGCACATATATTATTTATATTACCCTATTATGAAGCTTTCAACTAGCCATCCAGAGAAATGAATCCTAAACAAGTAAACTAAATATCAATATTATAGAACTTGTTACCACTTCATTTTAATTTCAAATAAAAGCAAGCTCCAACCAACATATGTAAGCTATAACCCACAACAGGGTGTGAGGTTACTGGGGATCAATCAACACACTGGGTGCATTGTGAGGCACAAGGCTGCAGTCCGAGTGCCATCACAGCACCTGGGGTGTTGATTAATCCTCAATAAAGCCACACCCTGGAGTGGGTTATTGCACTTATAACATGGGGTTTCTTAAAAAAAAGGAGAAAACAACATAAAGGGGTTTTCTACCTGTTTAAATATCAAAAAAGAGAATGTATTCTGCCACCTGGAAAAATAGTCCATCAACAAATACTTCATATCTCACTGCTTTTATGCGTATACAAATGTCAGAAATGCACTAGTGATATGATTTCTGACATTTGTTGTGCATAAAATACTTTCTGCCACTGGCAAAACCCTGTACTTGCTCCCCCAAGACACATGCAGTGGGAAGCTGCAGAGAAACACAGACACACACTCACTTCTGACTCTGCGCTATGCAACGGGATTGACGGGGGGGGGGGAGAGAGAAAAAAACTACACTCTGCAGCACCTGTGAATTAAACACTTTCACAAACAGCTTTTTCTCTTCAATGGTCACTGAAGAAAAACAACTAACACTATGACTATAACCCTATTTCTTACTTGAGCCCTGAGGGGACTCCTCCGCTGAGATTGTGGCTTTGGCACTGCTCTTGGCTGGCCGCAGCCTCCTCGCGAATCTGCCCGCTCCCCAGCCGCTGCTCAGGTACGCTTTGCCAACACTAGGACCACTCAGCTTGTAATTTGACTGGTCTTTCTATGGCTGTTTCTAGTCCTCCTTTGGCTGCTACAGGCCCCTTCTACTTCGCTGTTGGATTCAGCTGTACCTTGTATTTCTAGTGCTTGGTGCTCCTACTGACTCTGTTTTCTGTATTTACAGTGCCAGGCACTCCTGTCTAACTGAAATTACAGCGCAAGGAACTCCCTTAACCCTCCATGCCCATTAGCAAGTTATACTGGACTGCCACTAGAGGGACATAATCTTTATCTAAGCGATCCCTGCCTGTTGTTCATATAGATACCTTCCTGAACTACAGCTCCCCTACATTTGACCAGCCCACTACTCCACGCTCCCTGCTTAGAAATTCTTCCTCTTTCTGTTCCTAAATCAGTTATTCACTAATTTCCCTGCCTTTATAAATGATGCATCCCCTACATTCCTCTCTCCCCCTTGTTCAGCTCATATCCCTCTCTTTACCACCTCCACTTGCTCTCTACTCACCTATTCCTAATAACTCTCCGAATCCCATCAGTTACTATCTCCAATCCCCTACCCAAATCCATGCAATCACTCCCTCCCCGCCATTTGAAATTTGGTCTCACTTTACCACTATTCCTCATGCGGCTTTGATAACGATATCCACTTTCACTGCGGTTCTCAACTTTCTTCTTCCTCACTCATCCACTCCCTTCTATTCAAAACTCCCAACCTCCTCGCCAGCCCCTTCAAAATCCCCTAAGCTCCACTTTCTTATACTTGCCTTCTCTTGCTCTCCACCGGGGGTATCCACCCTAACCCAGGCTCTACTGCCCTTTGCTCCTCTGGTGCTTTCTTCTCTACTACCTTCCCTCACTCTCTTCTCTCAGCCCTCCCAAAGGGCTTAAATATCCCACATCTTAACATCCACAGCTTGCTGCAAAGAATAGACCAGTTTCATACCATGGTGTGCACTCTAAGACCAGACATTCTAATCATCTCAGAAACTTGGCTAAAGAGCACTATTCCTGACCACTCGGTCTCCATTCCTGGCTACTTACTGCTAAGGCAACACTGTGCTGGCAGAGGCAGTGGTGTGGCCATTTATGTCCTAGCCGCCATCCAATATTCCATCATCTATTCATCATCCAGTCCTGAGACCCATGATGCCCTAGCTATCCATGTGACCCTTCCCTTCACTCTCCCAATCTTCGTAGCCGGCATATACTGCCACCCAAATGTCCATCATTTGGTCACGCTAGACCTCCTAACCTCCATCACTTCCCTTGCTCGCTCTAGGAAATTATTTATCTTAGGTGATTTCAATATAAATTGGTTGTCACCTAAAACTACCAAAACTAAAAATGAAATTGGAGCCCTAAACCTCTGCCAACTGATCTTCAAACTCACCCACCCAAACCACAAGACACAATAACACTTCCTACTCAACTGTGCCCTTACGTCCCACTCCCACCGTGTCATCACCTCTGGCATCCTCCCCGATACTCTCAGTGACCATAACCCAATATTCATAATTAGGAAAGTCCACAGAACTAAATCACCACACAAAACCATACACCTATGCTCTTTCAAGTCTCTTGACCTTGAACCTCTCTTGAGTAACCTTGCCACTTCTGACTGGTCCCCTCCCAATCTCCTTCCCCTCAGTTGAAACTGGATTGCCTTTGCCCCACTCAAACAAACAAGAGTCAGAGGTAACCACTTACCCTGGATAAGCCCTGAACATCTGGCCTGCCTCAGGGCTAGAGATTGAGCCTGGAAGCAACATAATGCTACCCAGCATCCTAGTGACCTCACAAACTACTGCATACTCAGAAACACTTGCACCAGGTCTACAAGGTTAGCCAAGTCCGAATATTTCAATCTGTCTTCATCACCAACATAAATTCCCCTTCAAAGTTCTGGAAGGTGGTCCACACCCTATTTACCCCATCATCTTGCTCACCACCCCGGTACTTAAAGTAAATAGCTCACTAGTGACTGACCCATCAGCTGTAGCTGCAGAATTTAACTCCTACTATACTTTCTGTGCCACTGAGCTTCTGAAATCCCTCCCCTCCTACCCTTCCCTCTCCCCATCCTCTACCAGTGTGCCCCCTCCACCACCCTCCCATCTTCCCTTCTCTTTCACTACTGTAACCCCAAATGATGCTCTGAGTGCCCTCCTCACCATCAACCCCTCTAAAAGTGCCTCCCCTGATGGCCTTGACCCAAAACTCCTCTCCCTCTCTTCTTCAGCCATTCCCTACCTCCTCTCAATAATCTTAAATCTCGTATTCTCTACTGCCTCAGTTCCCTCTTCATGGAAGCATGCTGTGGTCCTCCGTCTACCCAAAGGGGGGTGACCCCTTGTCCCCTGGCAACTACTGTCCCATTTCTCTCCTCCCTACTCTTGCCAAGCTTCAAGAACACACTGTCCGCTTCCAACTCACCTCTTTTCTCTCCGACACTTCCTTTTTCACCCCTTTCCAGGTCTGGTTTCAGGAAAAAACACTCAACCACCACCTCTCTCCTATGGCTCACAGACTCCATCCTAACCAGGATGGACAATGGACAAATTACCTCTGCCATTTCTGTCAAACTGGCCAAAGAATTTGACACTATCTCACTCCCTTCTCCCCGACTCACTCATAGCAGCTGGCCTACCTCCCTCTGCCACAAACTGGTTCAAGGCCTACCTTATTGTCAGAACCCAATCAGTTAAGATCTTGGACGCCACTTCCCCTCCCCTCTTGATACAAATTACAAGATCAACATTAGCAGACAGTTGTAAGGCAGGTGTTACAAACACTTTGCACCTTGCTGCTCCTGCCATTTCCCTCCCTAATTCCCTCCTCTAAGCCCTGGACAAACTCTACCTCTCTACCTCACCTTTGCCTACCACCCCAAGGGGCTTGTATCTCTGATCTATTCCCTTCCCCCACCGTCCTAAAGGGGTCTCTCTGGGACACTGCATGATCCCCTTCTCTCTCTGGTCCCACCAGTCCCCTTGCAGGCTTCCTTGCACCCTAAGGACATGACTCTTCCCCCTCCCCTTTCCCCCTTTTCTTTCACATAAGCACTTGTTTACTTATTAACCCGGCACTTATTATTGTCCACTCTTTCTACATGTTATGCACAACACTGTTGTAACACTGTTTGTAACACCTGCCTTACAACTGTATTCTAATGTTGATCTTGTAACTTGAATGTTTAATGTCTCAGGGTTTTAAATAATTGATTAGCAGTTTTTTCCTGGGACAATACTAACTGTACAGAAAGTATTTATATAGGTTTTCTCGAAGTGTTACGTTTGTTAAACACAATGAGGCAAGTGCTATGCATTTTTACAATGTTTTAGCACTTTCATGAGCAAAACGCTAATTAATTTTTAGAGTTAAATAAAACCCTGTTTCTCATTCCTATTGTACCCCTTCCCCCAGGTTGCACTGGGAGACGAGTGACTTGTTGCTCAGTGTGCCTTCCTGGTGAAACATTTCAATAAATAAATAAAATAAAAATGACATCAGTCCAGGGGCATGCATAATGGGAATGCAATAAAAAGAGAGAGAGACTAAGACAGACAGACAGACAGATGACAGTGCAGGAAGTTTGAATTATACTCTGTGTCGCTCTGTCTATCTCTCTGTATTGCTATCAGTCTCTCTCCCACAAGGTGTGTGTGTACACAGTGTACTGAAAGAGAAGGCATTTTGCTGTGCGGCAACACCATTGAGCCTGTCACATGATGGACTGTTTTCAAACAGTAAGGAACAGCAACATGCATTAATGAACAACAAACAGACTTAGGCAAATTTTACGAGTGGTGCGCTGATCTCTGTGTCTGCCTGCAGTGCATCTCTCTCTCTGTACACAGTTAAGTAAGGACAACAGCACTACTGTAGCACAACTACCTCTGTGTCTCTGTGCCCAGTATGCTGGTGGGGGGGACAGTAACGGATGACAGGCTCCAGGGGCATTGACACTCTTTCTCTCTCTCTCTCCCATCTCACTGACACCCAGTGTGTCTCTGTCTCTCTCCCTTGCTCCTGTGTGTCACTCTCTGCTTATCTACTGCTGTACTGCATGTCCCTGTCCTGCTGCTTGGGTGTCTCTCTCACACAGGAAAATGCCTGCTCTCTGTGCCCATCTACCGTCTCTCGCTCCCCACACAACCATCAGAGAGAGGGGACTGTCCTTTTCAATGAGTGTAGAGAGAGAGAGACACACACACATACAAACCACAGATTGCAACAACGTTCTACTGCATATCGCAGCCCCGCTTCTCTCTCTCTCTCACACACACGCACAAAAATGCCTTTTACAGTGACTCCCGCTTTCGGTAAATGGAGGTGGGAGAGTGCAGATCATCACAGCTTGTATGTGTGTGTGTGGGAGGCACAGATTGCTACAACTAATGCCTTTTACAGTCATTCCTGCTCTTGGTCAGTGGAGGAGGAAGGGTGCAGATCGTCATGGCTTGGGCGAGGCATTGGGGGGGCTGGGGGAAATCACAAATTGCCACAATTTTCACCATTGTGTGTTGGTACCACTGTCTCTCTGTCTCTCTATCCCACACAATGACAGCCGGCCGTGCACAACTGGGACCTGCAGACAGGACACCAGAGGAGTTTCCATGACATCTGCTCATGTCACTGTCTGCCTGTTACTGAGAGGCTGCATCTGCTCGTGCCAGTGACAAATGCTGCAACTGGGGATGGGACAAACAGCCATCGCTGGCAATGGGAACGGCTGGCACAAATAGTTCAGCAGCACACGGACAGCGAAACACCATGGGGTATCATACACATGGAAGGGAATTAGTCACTCAGCCTCACCTGACTGTGCATTAATGCAGATACGGATCTCATTAACTACCTTTCATTCCTTTCACTTCCGTAATGGCTGACCGCACAAGGTAGAATGAGTTAATCTTTAGTTCCCTTTTTTCTAGCAGTAGGAAAGAGAACAAAGCCTGAGATCAAGTAGGGTCTGTGGTTTTTGCTGCAGGTAGAGAAAACGGACAGACTGGGTGAGTCTAGCAGTCCTTATCTGCCATCACTTTCTACGTTTCTATGAGCTTTCATATGATTTAGGTCAAACTGACTGGTTTGCAATTCACTGGGTCATTGCTGGGACTGCTCTTATGGAGGGGCACCACATGTGTCATTTTCCAGTCCTGCAGTACCATGGCTGACTCCAGTGTACTACTGAACAGCTCTGCCAGTGACCCCACAAGCTCCTACGCCAGTTCCCTAAGCACCTTTGGGTGTATGCTGTCTGGGCCTGGTGATTTGTCCACCATCAATGCTAGCAGCCTTTTCCTCAGTCCATCACCCTCTACCACAACATTTGTGTGCCCCTCCCTCTCCTGCTCTTCTTCTCCCCACTGTTGGCACTGGTCCGTCTTTATCCCTGATGAAGACAGTCATTTGTGCAATACCTCTGCCTTCCCCCATTCTCCTCCAGCCACTCGTCCCCTCTCTGAAGCCTAACAATCTCATCCTTCTTGTCCCTTTTCTCACTTATATAGTGAAAAAAGACCTTCTCCTCTTCTTAATTCCTTCAGCTATCTTCAGTTCCTTCTGAGCCTTCGTGCACTGGGCTACCTTAAATGATCCTCTCCCTGTTTGTAGCTTTTGTCCACCCCTCCTGCAATTGGAGAGACTCGCACCACATTTGTTACTTTTTTATTATTTATTTATTAAGCATAAAATCCTTTAGGCAGAACCTATTTTCAAAGGGTCTGGGGTCATTTGCAAGATAAACATTGACACAACAATAAACATTAACACAATAGTATTACATATTTACAGCAGTAAATGATGAATCAATACATTTGTACAGTGACAAGCTGACATGGCAAATCATATCTGAGCTACACAGTACTACACGTAAAGGACAGCACCATGAGCAACATTTGAGTATAGGATGTAGCTGGCAAAGGAACACAAGTTGTGCATTTTACAGAAGAGAGTAGCCAGTGATACAGTGCATATATTCCAGTAAAGAATAAATATCAACATATGGGGGAGTAATCCCTGGCAGTTCTGCTGAATATTATGCAAGGCTACAAGTATACGGTACAGAAACCCCATGTATGGAAGGATGAAGAGGGCAGGATGGTTAAGGGGGGCATGGCAACAGGGATTAGTAGAAACAGCCACAGGGGTTAAGAGGATGAGTGAGGCTAATTTTTACTACTCCCAGGGTACCCACTTGATAACTAACCAGCTTATTCACTCCTACTGTGTCTCAACCTCCTCCAACAGTTTTGTTTTCCAGCTTTAACTTGCCTATCATTTTTTCTCCCAGATCCACCCCCATTTTCCTTCATTGCATATATAACCCTGCTTTACCCTTATCTCTATGTTAACTTTGCTTCAGTTTCTCTTTATAGATAATTCTTACAGAAGACACGATTGAATCATTGATTCTAGCTTTTTTCATTGTGCATTTTGTTATCCTTTTGTGTTGTTTTCAGCCCCCATGCTGATGCAGCACTTGTTTTTTTGAAACCCTCATATTACATCCCCAACATTTAAGCCAAATCCCGTCTCTGTCCCCCTCTTGACAGATACACTCCACACACCTCAACACTTTAGATGACCACAAATCCTGTTCTCAACTACGATCCATTCATGGCACATACCATCGTCATCACAAATAGGTGCCTGCCATCTCAGTCAAGGGAAAACCCCACCGGAGACTAGGGTGATCATCTTACAGCACACTAAATTCAGGACAAGTTCTGAAAACCTCAAAATTCAGGGATATACATTAGACATTCTAGTACCAGTTATCCTGTACCCAGGTAAAAATTCAGGACAAGAGAGGGGATTTCAGGAGTGTCACCAGCAAACCCAGAACAGGTAATCCTCCTGGTCATCACTCACGATATCGCAGACAGAATCATCCTTGGATTGTCTGCAGCTTCTGGGATGGGGCCAATATGGTGCACAAGAATACCATTAATGATGTGATTTTGATGTCACCATCATAGCACAGATACATCATCCCAACATGGAAAAAACATGCAACGGAAAGTACAGCTTACTGATAGCGAAGCAGAGTGTCAGATGCGACTGCAATTAATATAAAGGGGAGTGCGTGAAATATTACTTTAAATTTACAGTATCTATATGAGGGGGGTGGGGGCCTAGCCCCCCCAATGTAGTACATGGGATTTACGGTATAGATATGAAGGGGGGTGCCTGAGGCAGTACATGGAATTTAACTTATTGATATAAAGAGGGGTGTGGAGGATGTAGCTCCCCGATGTAGTACATGGGATTTATGCTATCGATATGGGGGGTGTCCAAGGCAGTACATGGAATTTAATTCATTGATATGAGGGGTGTGGGCCTAGCTCCCTGATGTAGTACATGGGATTTATTTTATCGATATAAAGGCAGTGCCTGAGGCAGTACATGGAATTTAATTTATCGATATAAAGGGGGTGCAAGGGGCATAGCCCCGATGTAGTACATGGGATTTATGGTATCGATAAGAAGGTGGGTGCCTGAGGCAGTACATGGAATTTAATTTATCGATGTTGCCACTGAGGAGAATCATCAAAGATTAAAGGGTAAAGAAAAAAATGAAGCACAGTCTTACCCCATGCAGCGCTGCTGTTCTCTAGTGATTATTTTTCCCTGATAAGATGAAGGAGATTGCTTCAAGTGTGATAGGTTCATGTGTATATACATTATTTACAGAAGTCCACAGTTTTTCTCGTGAATACCAATGGTCATGCTGTACTAAGTCTACAAGAGATAATGTTTCCTCTGTCTGGCATACCCTGCTTATTAGTTTTAGAAAGGTCATGAATTTGCCAATAGAGAGATTTAAATATTTCTTTCTTATACAATATTCAGTGTCAGTGAAATATAATGCATATCACTGCTTTTGGGTGCCGTATTTTGAAAATGACCTCTTTAGTACATTCCAGGATGACTTGATAGTGTTAGTGTGAGGCCTAGTTTGGGGATCGACAAAGTCTTGTGGGTGGTTTGCTTTCTGGTGGATATAACCCAGTGCTGATAACGAGTCATAAGCTTTCCAGCAATCTGAGACAATTGTTGCTCCAGGCAATATGTGTTGTTGGATTAAGGATATCAATGTTTCTGCATTTCTCCTCTCAACAATTCTAAAGAAGCATTTCTTTGATTCTTTCTACATTCCAGCAAAAATTCATGAACCATATACTCTTCTTCCATGATGATATTTGCGTTTTCCTAGCTTGAATTTATCAATTTCTACCGTTTTGCCTGGTCCACCAATTTTTTCCTTCTCTAAGTCTATGATATCTACACAAACATCCCTGCAAAAATTAAACCAGTCTACTGTGGTGTGATGACTGACAATCCCCAACTGGAGCTGCACACCTTCTTGTGGTACTGCAGGTTGTAGCACCAGTGGTAGGTTAGTTTTAAAATGACTCCGATTGCTAAGTGTGAATTTCGAAACCAGCTTCCAGTTCTCTATACTTTCCTCCTGCAATTACAATACCCACATATCCACTACCTTTTGTCATGTGTTGCTTGTTTCATTGAATTATATGGTTCCTGTCCAGTATTTAGTGCATCTTCTATACTGTTTGACTAGACTGTGACTACAGAGCCACCTGAAAAGCAATCTTATCTGTGCAGATTGTAAAAAGCTCACCATATTTTAATGGTGTACATGCTGCCATTTCTTATGTCTTGTCCTTCTGTGAAGTATGCTAAAGCAGTTGTCTGTTTCCTTGTGGTTTTGTTCCACATGCGATTATGTGCACCAGTTGGATGTTCTTACTTTTTAAAACAGAAATTCTAGAATGCCTACTCATTTGACTGGATCCTGCTTTTCTGTCATTGTAGTGTGTCACTATTGATTGAAGTATTTGTTCAGGATGTCTGCCTTTTACTGGCCCCACTCTGCAGTTCCTCCGTTCCTCTTTTTACCTTACAGTCCTACCCCCTGATCTTCCTCTCTTCACTGACATGCCTAAAACATTTGTCTTGTCCTCTTTCATTATACCTCCTGGGCTATTCTTTCTTTGGTTTGCACCTCTGCACCCCTTATTGCTTTCTCTGCTTTCCTCAGTGTTCCCTGATGCTCCTCCCTATCCTCTTCCCTCTGCATCTCCTTATACCTTCTGAATGTTGAAAATCTCTCCATTCTGTGACTGCCAGCATAACACAGATAAATAAGAGGTCCTCCTAGCTGTAAGAGAATGTTGTAACAGTTTTATTTTAATTGCAGACTTCAAGCACATTTTGCTGTTATTTCATATGGGGCTCATACATGAAATGACCAGGGTCACCCCCAAAAAATGGGTACTCGCTGCTCAGTGACCTTCCTGGTCATAAATATATTACTTATATTCTGCTTCAATTGTAATAAAATGTTTTTTAATTATGACATTCTTCAAAATATGGGTTATTTACACCTTATCTTCCATTTTGTTATGCAACACACTTCCCCTCTACACTGCAAGACAGAGACAGACAGTTCTAAATCATACTTCATGCAAGTCTGGCAGCACTGTACTTCCTGGTTCTGACATACATTCTACGTTACTGCATACTCAGGCTTCTAGGTCTTGCTGTTCTAATTGCATGACTAAGCGCTTGTATAGGTGATGTAAATGGAAATACCAGGGGGCCGGCCCACCGGCGCAGTGGTTGGATTTCTGTCTGCGACGCTGGCGACCTGAGTTCGGGAATGGACTCTGGTCGCTGGAGGGCCGGCCGGGGGGAGGAGGATGGAGTGTCCGGGGACAACTCTCCTCTGGGGGGAAGGTGGGATGCACACCGGTGCCTGCTGGCCCCTGGCGGAGGCTGGGAGCATGGCAAGGAAGTCCAGGTTCAGTGCTCACGGGGAGTGACAGGCGTCGGCATATGCCTTGATGTCAGGATGTCACTCTCCACAGAAAACCAGGAAATGCTTCCTGGCTGGCCGGATGATGGTCTCTCTGTCCTCCGATGCCGCTGATCCCACAACCAACACACCTCAGCGACATCCCCAGCCAATAATGAAGTATGCTGGCCAGCCCTCACCGGTGCCTTTCCCCTCAGAGGGGGACCCATCCGGCGAAGGGAAACACCGGGTTACCTGGGGGAGTCGCAATGTGGGGTTGGTAGCCGGTGTGGGAATCAGGCAGGCAGTCGGTAAGGGCGAAGGAGTGGGCAGCCAGGAAGGAGGGTAAGGCACAATAAAAAAAAAAAAAGGAAATACCAGGGGAACCTGGTAACACAGAACTAAAAGAGAAAAACTGGAATGGCAGCACCTATCAGAGCTGCTGAGCACCAGTACGTGAAGCGGTCCATCATATTGTGGATGTCAAAACCCGAAAGCGCGCTCACTAACATCCACAAGATTTTCGTGATGTGCTTCATTAATTTTTTTTAACAATTTAATGAAAAACTGTCACCCCCAAGTAGACTTTTCAGAAAGAAGACACTGCTTTTTACACACTTAACTTACTTTTTTAATTGTTGTACATCCAGGATTCAGGAAAATGTTGGATGCTGGATGGTTCCATTTCATGTGAAACAGTGGTGCCACGCTGCTTGCTGCAATACACTTGTATTTAAGTGAGCAGTGCGGCAATACACTTTCACATTAAATGGAACTGCACAGCATCCGCCATTTTCCCTCCCGGACTTTACAACAATATAAAAAAAGTAAATTAAAATGCACAACAAAACAATGGCTTCCTTGCAAAAAGCCTAATTTAGAAGAAGAATCAGTATTTATATAGTGCTTTTCATACATCCAAAGCGCTTTACAAGCAATGCTAGACTGGTAGTGAAGTGACTGAATGTGTGGTGGCGGCCATATCGCACATCATCACCCCACACAGCCTGGATAATTGCACGAACCGGTTTTATGGGAAGGGGAATGTTGGCCAGGACACCGGGAATGCTCCATACTCTTTGCAAAGAGTGCCCTGGGTTCTTTTACTTCCACCTGGACACCCACCAGGATGGGCAGAAGGGACCTCGGTTTAATGTCTCATCCAAAGGTCGGCACACCCCAGCAGTACAGTACCCTTCAATACTGCACTTGGATACCAGTGATTTTTAGGTGCAAGTCCAATCCCGGTGTGGAACGAGAACCCACGACCTTCTGGTCCAGAGGCGGATGTGCTACCAACTGAGCCACGCTGACACCTTAGAGGTGTTTAAGGCTTTTGGGGTTGGGTACCCTCAGATTATGACAGTTTCCTTTAAAGCAAAACCATGCTTACTTTTTTTTTCTACAGACTGGACTATGTGGCATGTAATAATGTTAATAGTCTTTACTGTCATTCATTTATTGTGATGGCATGATGTAAATGCAATAACTATACCAAATGGATAAAGTGCTTGTTCTGTCTATGCAAATAAACATTGATATTTAAACATGCCTGGTGTTCACGCAAGATAATTTTAAATTTTTATTTGATACATAATTGACAAGTCAATTGGGCACTGCTCTAATTAAGAAGATATGTTTTAAAAAATAAAGTTTTGTGAACGTGAGCAAGTAGTGTTACCCATGGGTGGAAAAAAGTTGACAGACACCAAGGCCTAGATATACAAATATGTGCAAAAGCAGAGCGCAAAGTTTTATGGTACTCTTGCAACTGATCCAGAGGTTGTCATCTTTGTTAAGATAGTGCACTGGTGCTATTTGACTGAATATCATCCTGTGTTGGCACAGCGGTAAGTCAAGTAGCACTGCCCCAACTAGGGTTACCACCTTTTAAGAAGCCCAAAGTGGGACATTTCTTACTGAAATATGACTTTTCGCAGGACAATATGTAACCTCAACCAACACAACAGATTTTTTATCTAAATAATCAGAATTAAGACTAAATGTTGCAGTTTTTTAGATGTTCCCTAGTGTTTCTAATCATTTTAAGGTATTTTAGTTAGGGTACTATAGTTTTTGCAGCATTTGGAGGAAAGTCTGAAAATATTCTTTAGTGCTATAATGTCAGGACATTTAGTATTTTTCATGTTTTTTTGCAGGACACAGCTGCCCAAATCAGGACTGTCCTGCGAAAGTAGGGACAGGTGGTAACCCTAGCCCCAACATGGACTGGGGCTGTATGCAGCCCATAAGGAACTACCCCACAGGACCAGATAGTGCTGGGAATGGTGATTTGATATTCAGCTGCAAACAGGGGATTGGAAGGCAATCAGAGGGCGAAGGGTGCCACTAGATACCATGGAGGAGGTGTTAACTACTGGGGTGGGTGATCAGAAAATGGAGGATGTTACTGGACACCAGGGACTACACTCCACCTCACAGGCTGGGTGATCGGCGGATGTGGGGTGCCACTGGACACCAGGGCTTCCTGTACACATCATGGGATGGGTGTTTGGTGGTAACGAGGTGCCACCAGAGACCAGTGAGGATGTGACCTGGACCGGAACAGGTAATCAGGTGTGGGGGGGGGGGTTCTAACAGCAACAGGGCATTCATTGTTTCATTGGGATGGGGTTCAGGGGATGGGGGTGTGGGTAGCTGCAGTACAGGCTGACTACCCTCTGTGCACCTGGACCACCTGTCCAGCATCCAGACCAGCCTCCGACCCCCCATCTGACCACTCTCCCCAAAGCCAGACCACCATTCCAACCCCCAGGCCAGGCTTGCAAAGGCATACTCGCAATTTGGTAGTTTTCAATATTTTCAACATAGCCATTTCTTTATAACATCTTATGAATGTGGCAGCTGTCATTTTTCAAATCCTGGCCAAAGTGTGTTTTTGTGTACAAAAAAGTGATTTCGCAGTCGCTGTTCAAAATCAATTTTTGGGAAGATGCTGAAAAGTTTCTCTGCACTCATTCATGAGGTGGGGTCATAAAAAGGCTATGTTGAAAATTTGGGGCAAAAATATTAAAAAAACATCAACAAAGTTATGAGCTTACCTTGAAATTTACGAATGCAGGCTCATAACTTGGGTAATTTTCAGTATTTTGACCCCAAATTTTAAACATAATCATTTCTTCACAGCACCTCATAAATGTGACAGCTGCCATTCTTAAAATCCTAGACAAAATGTTTTCTCGTGCCTGTGCCATGGAATGACCTTTTGGTGGCATGGTATGATGTTTTGGCATGGATCTGAAAATCTACCACTGTCGGGTTTATTAGTTGGGTAAATAAGACGGCTATGCTGACAATTTGGTGTACAAATATGGTAAAATGCCCAGGTTAGGACTGAGCGTTACACTATTTCAGCATTCACTGATAACTTCGATAATTTTCAGTATTTTGACTCCAAACATTTAACATAACCATTTTTCCATAACAGTTCATAAACGTGATGTGTAATTTTTATAACCCTGGATGTGATGTGTTTTCGCACTTCTGGTGAGAAATGACATTTCTGTCAATATACTATAATTGGTACATGCTATGTCTATACGGCCAATCCTAAAACAAGTATCTTCAAAAGTGGAACTTAAAAATGGACTATATGCAGTTTCGGGGGCAAAACAGTGTTTCAAACGCTAAGCCAAAACCACATACAACCCAATGGCAATCCCCAAAAGCAGTGTATTTTTGCCATCCAAATGATGGCAACACACTGTACGTGCCTCAGAAGGGGGTCTTGCCATTCTAGTCTTTCTTCCGAGTTTTGTGGGTTGCGGTTTATGCTGCAAGTGTTATGTTGGACAGGAAACAGTATGGCCGACAGGAATAACGTCGCAGATGGGAACACTGTCAGTGCCATAGCTGTATGTATGTATGTTAAAAAAGTTTACCAACAATTCAGACAATTTTTTTTTGCTGGGGGCCTGCACCCCCGTAAATAAATATAATCAAAAGAATTTACAGAAGCAGCCATTCAGTGCGCAGGGGTGACCGCGGAGATTTCACTGATTCAGTCACTTAGGTGCCACTCACATGGAATGGAGTTGGAGGCTATGGGAATCTAACCCGTCACTAATCTCCTACCTTACCCACAGTCCACTACCCTAACCACTACGCTAAATGAGCAGAGCTGCTGAGACAGGCTTTGCCTCTCATCTTTATATTTTCACGTGGTACATGGTAATCCGAGCAGTGCATGAGTAATCCCAAGTGGTATTCTCGAGTGGCAAGAGGTTCTCATCCGCCATACCA
Organism: Neoceratodus forsteri; assembly: GCA_016271365.2. Taxonomy (NCBI): domain Eukaryota; kingdom Metazoa; phylum Chordata; order Ceratodontiformes; family Ceratodontidae; genus Neoceratodus; species Neoceratodus forsteri. Next base: position 945,953,137 of record CM028136.1, on the reverse strand, counting down.
CTTCCTCTCCAAGGTGTCCACCATGACACCTGCAGCATAACGTGCAAGTGAGCCAGCATGCTTTGTCATGTGCTGTTGATGCTGGAAGGACTGCAGTTCCTTGGTTAAAAAATATTGTGGACAGGGTTTCTTCAGAGGGTTTTGGGGGGGCTCTGCACCCCCTGCATGATTATATACTGTAGTACCACTCCGGGGCCGCCATATTGTCTGATCCAAGAGCTGCAGTCGAGCCTGGATTGCCACTCAGGTAAACTTCTGAGTAAAAGAGAAATGAGGAACCTTGACTGGATTCAAACCCTGAACTTCTGGTTTATGAGGCAGTAGACCCGTTCATTAGACCACGAAGGCAGAACAGCGCAGAGGTTGAGCTGTTTTGCTGTAGAGGCTTCAGATCTGTGTGTGCTGCTCTAAAGTAAGGACAACCAGGGAGACTTGCTGCCCCCAAGGGAGGGTCATGTGCTACCCCCAGGGTGCAGTTGAGGGCAAAAAATGTACATTTGCAACCGTGTAAGGTTTGGAGTTAAAAGCTGCCCACACAGGAAAAGACTGTCCAGGGCTTGTGCTAAAAGGTTATGCATGGATAGACTGCTTATGATCAGTAACATCATTTCACCAGAATGATCGGGTTGCCAAGTCCCATTTCAGCAGAAGCAGAGGGGATGTGAAGCTCCTCATCCCACCACATTTTATTTTTAAAATTCTAAGGAAACCTTATTTTATATTGTTTTAGGGTTTGAATATGGACATTATATGGTGGCAGTGGACATCACAGGGGTCTCAACCACAACCTCTGGCTAACCCAACTGAAATCCCTGCCCATGACTTTTGGTAGTAGGTGACCAACTCCAAGGAATCATTCCCAAGATTTGGAGCTGGAGGCTCTAGGATATGGGAGACTGCCCAGGATGTCAGCCCATGCATGGAAAGGCTGCCATGGCAAGGGGTTCAAGGATGCTGTTGCAGGGAGGAGACTGTCCAGTGTTTGGGGGTTAAAACCTGTCCATCTTAATGGAAGACTGCCAAGATTTTAGAAGAAAGATTGCATTCAGCCCAAGGTGTGAGCTAAAGGGCTGCTCACTATAGGGGATCAAAGACTGCTCACTCTTGAGAAAACCTTTAAAAGGTTTAAGGCTAAAAGTCACTTACGCTATAGGAAGGCTTATCGTTGTTTGTGGTAAATGGATGACCACTTTGCAGGAAGGCCACCGAATGAATGGGATAAAAGGTTGCTCACCAAGGTGAAGGGTGCTCAAGGTTTGAGGTAAAGAACTGCCCACCTCAGGGACAGTTTGTGCAAGCTTTAGGTAGAAAGGCTGCCTATCCAAAAGAAAGATTGCTCAAAGATTATGGTACATGTCTGCTCATCTTAGTGGATGACTACCCAAGCAATGTGGTACAAAGTAACCCGTGCAGAGGCATACTGCTCAGGCTTTCTGGTGAATGGCTACCCAAACAGGATAAAACTAGCCACATATTAAGATCTGTTCCTCCCCAGGAAGCTGCTCTATGTTTGAGAAAAGGACACACAAGATTTGGGATCAAATATTCCTCTATATGGTGAGGAGGCACAAGGTTTGTGTTATGAGGTTGCACAACCTAGTGGAACAATACCCAAGGTTTGGGGGTAAAGGGCAGCCTACAGCTTTGGCTAAGGATTGGTGTAAAAGGTAGCTCATGCAGATTAAGACTACCTAAGGTATGAAAGGACACCTGAAGTTTCTGAGAAATGGTTGCTCCCAGGGAAAGACTACTCAGTGTTTGATGTAAAAGGCTGTCTATTCGAGGGAAGACTACCCAAGATTTAAATTAAAAGCTGCCCCCCTCGAGAAAATGTGACCGAGGGTAAAAAGCTGCTTACCATAGGGCAAGGATGTCCAATATTTGAGCTAAAAAATTGCCAGTCACAGGGCGTGGTTGTTTAAAGTTTCAGATATAGGGTTATCCATGTTGTAGGATAAAGAGCTGTCCATGCAAGAAAGATTGCCGGTGTTTCAAGGTAAGAGACTGCTCACCCCTAGGAAAAGATTCCCAAGAACTGGAACAAAGCTATCCATCCCCTTCAGAGAAAGGCTGCTCACATTTGTAGGTAAAATGCAACTACTAGCATGTGGCATAAACTGTTGCTTATTCTTGGATAAGCAACCCCAACATTGAGGTTCAACACGTTCTCTAGGGGGTGGTTGACTAATTTCTAGTGTGAAGCACTGACCACCCTATGGAAACGTTGCTCAAGGTTTAAGATAAAAAAAAGTCCACTATAAAGGGAAGATTGCAGGACTGCTATACACAGGAAGGTGGTTGAAAGCATGGGGATAGAAGATTTACTGCTGTAGGACAGAGTTGTAAAGGGTTCTGATAAAGTCATGTTCTGCACTGAGCAAACCTTTTTAACCTTTGAGGTAACAATGGGCCTATGGTTTACAATAAAATGCAATACATCATGGCATGCCTGCCTGGGACTTGAATAATCTTTTGCCCTCACCTTTCTAAATATACAGTACAATTTCATTATCCCTGCAGGGCTTATTTTAAAATGTACCTGCATTTTCTTTGAAATATAATCAATATTTAGGGAATCCAAAGCACTTATAAAGTTATAACAAACTGCTTAAAAATTCTGGAACATATTTATCATTGGAACAATATGAACTAAGCCCTTCCTTTCTGTACACATATCTACTCCACAGAAAACTATCTGCTGCTTTCTGTGGCTGAGGAAAAAGTCACATAAGGTAGATTTATACACCAAACATCTGCAACTGCAAGTATTAACTGCAGCTCCTATCATCCTGTGATCTCAATTGCCTAATTTATTTATTTTTATTTATTAATTATTCGGAAATAGCCTTTGAGCAGAAGCTCTTTTACAAAGGTTCCACGTCAGAGAATAAAAACAAATAGTTGAAAATACATAATATACAACACATGATAATAAACAAACACTTCACTGAGGTGCAGCAGTAACAATTTACGAAGGGAGATAGTTAAGGAGACAATTGATTCTTTGCAGTGAGGAGAGTAGAGGGGTACAAGTGAGATCCAGGGGCAGGTGGGAGGAGAGGGGTAGAGGTGAGGGGGAAAGTTAGCAGTCTGGTAGAAAATGTTGTCAAAAAAGAAAGTGGGGGTGGGAAGTGAAACAGTGGGGAAGGTTGGAGAAAGCATGAGGGTAGGTGGCAACAGAAAGGGGTAGGGGCCAATGGTGATGGGTGATTACAAGAAGTTGGGGGAGGGAGGGGATATGAGGTGTGGTCTGTGAGGAGGTGAGGGGAAAGGTTAACAGTCTGATAGAAAGACTTTGTCAGAACAGAAACGTTGGGGGTTGGGATGTGGAAACAGTAAGGAAGGTTGGAGAAAGCCTGAGGGTAGGTGACAACAGAAGGGGCAGGGGGCCAAAAGTGGTGGGTGATTACAAGAAGTTAAGGGAGGGAGAGGAGGGTCTGCCAGGACAGGTAAGGAGGTGGGGACTGTGGGGTGTGTGCAGGTGAGGTTGAGGGTGGACGATATAGGGCTGCCGGAGCGAAACCAGCGTGGACGATAGCAGGCAGTGGCATCTTCGAGGAGCGTCTGTGGGGCAAGAGCCATTTTAGGTGCCATTAAGACAGTCACAAGCGTTCCTGCAGAAGAGTTGTCTAACCAGGCTGCATGTATCAAACACTGATGCAGCTTAGTAAACCATTTAGATGAACTACTTCAAAATACACAAATAATTTCTACATGAAGCATATCACTTTCCAGGAGCAGTGGGCTTTCTATAGCACTGTGCAGAACGGAGATAAAGAACCCCTCAGGAAGCTTAGTTCATGGAGAATACACGTAGCACCCCCTTTAGGAAGGCGACATTACGGATTACAAGCCCCGCCCCGGATGCCCCACGCTGCCAACAGCTGGAGCACAACCGTGGGGAAAAAGGACTACCGGTGTGCTCCCCAATCCCTATCTGCAGTTCAGGATGGGGAACGAACGCAATGTACCTAAAGTCTTCGGCAGCACTGCTGATACCAACGCTCCCCTGCCCCGATCCACAGTCGAGGGGGCCAGTTAAGCTTAAAAACAGACTGCATGCGGTTTCGTGGGCAAAGCAGCGTTACAAACGTTAAGCCGAAACCGCTCACAGACCCAGAGGCAACCCCCAGAAGCAGCGCGTTTTTGCCATCTAAAATATGGCGGCTCGCTTTACGCGCCTCAGAAAGGGGCGTTGCCATTCTAGTCTTCCTCCGAGTTCTGCCTGTAGAACTTTATGGTCCGGCCCTGCGGGGGAACTCATTTCGAGTAACACCGGAAACCGCCAGCCTCTCCACGGGCAGGAGGGGGATGGGCCAAAGTTGCGGACGGGGAGCGGATCCGAGAGACTTGGTGGAAAGCGGCTGCTCCTCCCGGGGATGACTGGAGAAGGCAGGCCGGGCCGAGGAGTGGGGTGAGTGAGCGGGGAACAAGGGAAGCGCCGACACCGGGCAGCTGCAGGACCAGCCCCGCTATTAGCTGCACGCTGTTGGTACATTCGCTGCAGGCACTGCAACATAGATACCAGAAGCTATGGGCGAGGGGTGGCGGCAGCACCCCCCCACCACCTTTGCCCATGAGCATTCAAACTGCCCCTGTAATGCATGCAGTGTCAGAAGGGAAGCCATCGTGGTCGCTATTGTAATGACTACAGCCCCCCATCATCCCCACACACTTTTCCTCATGTTCAGGCACTCATGTTCTGTAACTATTCACTGTGCCTGAATTCCCCTATTAAATTAAGGGAAGCGGTACCCCAGCTGGATTGTCCACACTGGAGTGATACTGGTCGTGCAGAAGTTATATGCATTCTCTTTGTTTCTTTGCTATTTAAATAGTCTTCAGAAATGCAAAACAACAAAATAATGCATTTTTCTTGGAACACCTTGTTTTGTCTGTATTTTACTGCTGGTGGCACTGGCAGTGTAGTTCTGGCTGTTAAAACTTCCAGTGGAAGCCAATGGGAAACAGTGACAATACTTTAGTAATGTCTGTTTTCTCAGAGTCGTATCTGTTCTTGCTTGGGGGGTTACCAAAAATCCTTGCTAACCTCTCATTGCATGAGTTGTGGGCAGGAGTTAGATTGAATCATTCTGTGTTGGTGATGGGTGCTTAGGACCCAAGTTACTATGGCAGCACAAGGGCAACATCATTGGTGCTGGACTGAAGCTTGAGGAGAATAACAATATCACCTTTTCACATTCTGAAGTGTCTGTTTCATCCTGCTTTTGCATACTGCAGGCTGTGATTATGAGGACTTGGTTCTTTAAATTGAATGTTTAATCTTCAGGATTAAAGTACTTAAAATGTAATATCTATAGTAATTTGTTTTTAACTTAAAATATATACATATCCACAGAAAAAGACTTGTTGAGATTAGGGTTAACCTTGCCTCAGGAGTATCCTTGTTGTGTTTTTTTTTTTAACCAGGAGAGAGAGAGAGAGAGACTAAGCTGAAGCTTGTTTACAGGTGTGACCTGGGAGCACAAGGAAGTTAAGTGACTTGCTCAGGGTCACATGGTATGCTAGTGGGAGCTGTTGGATTCGAACCCAGGTCTCCAGGTTTGCAGCTCAGAGCCTTAAACTACTGTGCTATACTGCCTCTTGTGTTCTGGGGTATTGATTTTATCTGACTTAACACAAAGGCAAACGGTAATTCAATGATTGCTCACTGTGCAGATCACAGTTTGTCTATTGAAATTGCCTGTCATTTCTCAATGGAAGTGGCCTATAATCCCTTTTTCCCCTTTGGTGGTAACTATCTAGATTTCTCTTGAATGACTGTATGTTTGGACTTTCCACTACAGCAAATGATAAGGTGTTACACAGTTACTGTACTTTGTGAAAACCGTGCTCTGTGCTTTTCAGTTATAAAGTGATCACCCATGAGCTTTTGCTTGGCTATCTAGAATTGAAAGTGGCCGTCCTAAATTCCAAGTGGAGGCAGTTCCCAAACTGTGTATCCTCAGATGCTTTAAAAACTGCTGTGAGGTCCCCCCTTCCTCTTCTCAGTTTTAAACTGTATGGGTTCAGCTGGCACAGTCTGTCCTCCTGTTACATCCTCTCCAAACTTCTAATTATTTTCACGGTTCTCCACCGCACCCCTTCCACTCTTAAAATGTCAGGCCTTTTGTGTGGTAACCAAAATAGGTCACAGTAGTCTAAATGTGACCACCAATGCCCTGTAGATCAGCACAATCACGTTCTTATCCTGGCTTACTCAATTCCTTCTGGAACATCCCAGTATCCTATCTGCACAGTTCTCATTTTGTTTGAAGTTCTGGTTCAGTTGGTCTGTTTTTATATGTACTGTTTTGATATGTTTGGATGCAGTTGAAAAGGAGATAGTGTTATCTCAATTTGTTATCCATTAAAGTTGGAAAGTTGAAAGTTGCTGGTTATTTTACTCCCCAGACCTTTCTCATTAGTTGACTTCAATTGGCCAAACATCCTGGCAGACGTGACCGAGCCAGCCTTCTGTGATGTGGTGCTACTTGTCGAAGATGCTGGCAAACTTGTCAGAGCCAGCCATTTAAAAACAAAAAAGAGCCAAAAGTTTAGCCGCGTTGATTTTACAGTAGCCAATAGCCATCAGTGATAGGGATGATCCTTCGCATGCAGCCATCATGCGGTCACGCTATGAAGCTCAGAAATGGTTAATTTAGGAGTAACTTGAGGAAACATTTGTACCAGAGGGTGGTACAGTAATGGAGCGGCCTACTTGAGACAGTGGATATGAAGCCAGTGCAGGCCTTCATGTTATGCCTTGACCAATTTCTGCTTACCAAGGGAATTCACCGGGTAACATGAGTAGTAGAGTTTGTAGGGAACCCCTTTAAATCAGCACATATTTACACAGCATACTTTTTCATAGAAACGCAGAATTTATGAAATGGCAAGTAAAGATTTAGAAACTTCATAGGCCGAGAAATATCACCTGACTGTGCAAAGCACCCCTGAAATTGTTCTACTGCTACCCTGATAGTAGTGTGATATAATTCCACTGTTGCTGTATCATTGTAACTATTGGAACACCTTTTAGATGTATGTTGCAGTTTCATAGTAGGTAATCTAGACACATGTAATACTCCCAGTATTTGTAAGTAATACCTTGTCATGTACCATCTCTGCTGCAACATGTAATTGTTTACTAAATGTGTACTTAATTACTTACACCGTTGTATTAAATGTATTGACTGTAATTAATTCCAGGTCGCTCCTGGAAAAGGGACGCAAGCTTCGGTGAGCCAACCTGGTCAACAAAATTCAGTAAATAAAATAAATTCCTAGCACTGCACATACAGATGCTGGATCTTATTGCAAAGGCAAAAAAGTCTGAATACCCACAGCAAATCAAGGACTATTTATGCATATTTTTCATTGTTTAAATTGTATTTATGCAAAAAAAAAAATCCTACAAAATGTTGGACTTTACATAAAATACAAAAGAGCAGTGGACCATTTTAGAAGTGCAGTAAGCCACTCCAAGGTGTGCATTAAAGGATTTAAATGCACTTCCCAGAGGCATAAGGACACTTGGCCTTTGGCCTTCTGCCTCATTCCTCTGGGGTAAGCATTACAGTCCTATAATGCATACCCTGTTGTGGCTTATTGCTTACTTTTCAGGCAGAAAAAGACCTACAGTCTGTCAATTGTCCCTGATTCGTACCTGAATCCCTCCAGTCTAATACTGGCCGAGCTTTGGCAATGTCCCTCTTGGTAACTCTGCCCTGCTTTTGGATTCACCAACCCCATATGCCGATTCCACCCTTTCTTGAAGTCTGTAACTGTCTCAATGTTAGTCATTTCTCTAGGCAAACCATTCCACTTGTCCACCACCCTCTCTCTGAAAAGGTACTTCCTTATGTTCCTCCTGAATCCCCCTCCCCACCCCACTAGCTTATACTTCTTTCCTCTTGTCATAGACACCTTGCATTACCTGTGCTGTTGCTGAAAATCCACCTTGTTTATTCCCTTCTGGTACTTTAATGTCTCTGTCATATTACTCCTTTCTAGCTTCTGGTCTCCAGGCAGTACATGTTCAGATCAGCTAGTCTTTTCTCATAGGCTTTCCTCTGTTTCCTGTGTATCATATTGGTTGCTCTCTTCTGGACTGACTCTGTGCGATCCATCTCTTTTTTTTCAGTGTGAGAGTTCTAAAACTGCGCATAGTACTCCAGGTGTAGCCCTCGGCAAGTGTAGCACAAAACATTGCAGGCCATCCGATGCTTTAGTTTTGCAACTCACTTTTCCTAACCACCACTGCTGCTTTGTATTTTTTTTTATTTGATTATGTTCTTCTGGTAAAGCCCTATTATCCCAGTCTGAGACCCCCCCCCACATCATTACCTGGCATCGCAGGGACATGGATCAACCTCCATTCTTCCCCCACTGCTCCCCTCCCAGTGGCGTGCTCGGCAGGCGCACTGTTACCTGCCTGAGAATGGATCTGGTTTGTGGAGGGAAGGCCCTGTCCCCCTTGTGGGGCCTGCGATGGGTCAGACATCTCATCATTGCCCTGTCTGGGATTTTCCCTCCTGGTTTTCTGCTCTGGGACACTGGCTTTGGGGTGGCATCCAAGTTCACACACAGGTATGGAGCGTATCACCGCCTGTGCCCCCCACCCAGTAAGTCTCTCTGAGTGCACTGATCTGCAGTCACCCAGGTGGCAGTATTGCACCAGAGCACGACTGCCCTCCCTCCCTGGAGTAGGAGAGCATCCTCTGGTGTGCTCAATCCCCCGCCTCCTGTACCCCTGGCCAGCCCCAATGATCCAGGCTCAGTCTCGGACACTTTTAACTATATTCTTTTTCTCCATGCATGCAATGGGGTGTTTTCTTTTTTTGCATATTGATACTATAATTAAATTACTAAAAAGTCAATGCAAATATATAAAAAAAGGAAACACACCCTCTGTGCCACTGGGCAGGCAACTGCTTTGTAGTTTTTGCACCTTCAATAAATTTCTCATTGCCAACATGATTCTCCGCTGTCGAGTGCAATGCTTTGTATGCTGTTCTTGCTAAATGGGTACATCTGTTTAGCAGCATTACAAGTATGCACAGACCATTTCCTTTTATTGTTGCTTGAAGCCTCACCAACTTAACACCTACCCTACTCAACTGATATTGTATCTTTAAAAGTTCCTAAACCTGGGCAGAGATCATCCAGAGCCATTGAATTTGTTGCTCCATTTAGGAGCGGGGACATAGGAAAATCTTCCTTCTGCTATCTGGGTTCCCAAATTTGAAATAATACAGCTAGACATTTAAGGTCATATACTCATTGTTTGGGAAGACAATTAGAGATTGGTTTGTTTTACAGGCTGCCTTACCACAACTTTACCTCTGCACTATTGCAGACTAGAGGAGATCGCAAAAACCCCTCTGCAGACTGACTTAAATGTGCCTCTGTCCAGCCGAGCTGTAAACCAAATTTGTACCTTGCATTGCAGCTCCCTAGTGTGTGTGGCATTTCTGTGTGCACTGCAATCTCGGAGTTTATGGTGCTGTTTCTGATTTTAATTGTATGCTCCTAGCCTGTTTTTCTCTGAGAGACGCTGAAGTCAAATTTAAAAATAATTTCATTTAAGTGCTACTATATTTTTTGTGTGTATTTAGTAATTAACTGTGTTTTTCTGATAATTCTGTGGTTAATAAGGGAATGATTTAAACTCTTAGAATGTACTGGCTGACTGCTCACCACTTAGCTGCTTAAGGAATAATTTAGGGTAGGATTTTTATTTCTTAAACTTTACTGGCTTTCTGTTCTTGGTGTGGGATTTTCCTTTCTATCTGTACTGCTGATTCTTGCCCCCCCCCCCACTTTCAGTACCCCTCCCTGCTAAGCTAATCACTTCGGTCCATCCCTTCCAGTTAATTGCTCAGTCTGACTGTCAGTCCCTGCCTCCTTCTTTTGACCCCTGACTAAATTAAGGCCCCGTCCACACTGCACCGCTCAGACCACATAACGGATAGAAACCGTTACAACTGGAGACCAGTGCAGTGTCTGTTATGGCAGGTCCACACTTAGGGGGCTGGGCGACTGTTACTGTGGCACCCGATCCCACATTGCAGCTCGCGCTGTGCTAGGGGACTGGTGCCATGCATCCACATTATGCCTGGTAACGTTACAGAGGCATAACTGATTTCATAACTGTTGTTGAAGCCACCTCATATGTGGTTTCAACAACGGTTGCAAAAACACCTTCTGTAACATTACAGGTGTAAACGCAAACTGTTGCGATAACGGTTTGGGCACTCTGTAACATTACAGAAGGGTAGTGTGGACAGGGCCATAATCTTCTAACCCTCTTCTCTGCCTAGGCTCCTAGTCACCCCTGCTGGGGTCACCGCGGTGCTCCCCACGGCTCTGGACCTCACCAGTCAACTTCGAAGCCAGCAAGGTACTGTAGCCAGCAGGTTCCATTTCAAGTCTTCAGGCAGCCCAGCTTTGAATTCTGGCACCTTTTCTAAATGGCTCCGTGCCTTCCGAGCTGTGGCTGAATTTCTACCTCAACTTACCTTTGCCGACCAGAGGAGACGAGCAAAAACCCGTGTGCAGACTGACTTAAATGTGCCTCTGTCCAGCCGAGCTGCAAACTGACTTTGTGCTTTGCATTGCAGCTCCCTGGTGTGTATGGCATTTCTGTATGCACTGCAGTCTCAGAATTTATGGCTCTGTTTCGGATTTAATATTATGCTCCTAGCCTGTTTTTCTGTGAGAGACACTGAAGTCAAATTTCCTCTCTCCCCCTCCCTGCTCTTTATTAAACGCTTGCTCCTTGGGGGTGGATATTCTTTTTTCCCCTTCAGTGATTGGACCATTTCTTCTGGTGTGAGGCTATCAAGGCAGCTAGCTTGTGAGTTTCATTGTTGGATTGCCCCAGGAAGCTGGTGAATATCTCCACGCTTAGCAAAAGCCTTAGTAAGGTTTCTAGTTGCAACCCTATATCTCTGCCTGCTGGATAGTTTCATCCTTGGACTTAGTTACTGTCTCACTCCTGCAGTCAACTGCACATTTGCTGTTCAGTCCCATCTCCAGTCCTGAATTCGCTGCTTTCTCTCTTTTTCCCTAGTTCTATGTTCCCTTCTTTTCCTTACCAGTGTACACTATGGGGGTGATCTCACTTCACTGCAGCTTTGTAGGAGGATTTTCCCTTCTGCTAGCCCTCCAGCTCTCAGTAGATCTTCTCTGCCAGCCATCCACTGACTCTGGCTACTCAAATAAAGCCAAGGACTGGAGCTATTGTTTCTCAAACCTAATTATCGGGGTAATACCCCTATCCCTGAAACCAGGCTCCTAAAACTTATCCCATTTGCTAGTATAGCTGACTAACCTAAGCCATTCCCCTTTTTATATGCCACTGGAGAGCAAACTCCAAACCTCTCACTGAGACCTGTGTCCCCCTATGTCATATCTCTCTCTCTCTCTCTCTGGTGATATTGAACCTGGCCCAGGCCTTCCTGATGGCATCACTCCCAAGAACCCATCTTATTGGTTTACAGAAAAGGGGCTTAGGCTTACACATATGAACATTAGAAGTCTGTCTGATAATTTTGCGCAGCTTGAAGCCTGGATTGCTCACAACTCCCTTGATGTCTTAGTTCTAACCGAGACTTGGTTAAAACCCCATCTACCAGATTCGTTATGTAGGATCAATGGATATAAACTTCACAGATGTGATCGTCCAAATGCTAAAAAGGGTGGTGGTGGTGTTTTGTTTTATACCAGGCAGGACCTGGACATTACGGTCCTCCCGGTCAACACTACCTGTCTATGTGAAACTATTCGTATAGTTATTACCTTAGGTCTCACTAAGAAGCTAAATGTAGGGTGCATCTATAGCCCTCCTGAAAATGGACTAACAGGTCTGACTTAGGTAATTTACCATCTTTCCTCACTAAAGGGTAGACAAAAGCTCATTGTTATGGGGGACAGCAACCTGGATTGGCTAGGGAAAAACTCTAATCTCTATGCTGCTGAACTCGGCAGGTTACGCCTGTCTCAACTGGTCACTCTCCTGACCAGACAGGCTAGTAACAGCAGTCTCCAGTCTCTTCTAGACTGGGTCATCTCTAACAGGCCTGAGAGGATCAGTGCTGCTGGAGTTTTACCAGACTCGATCAGTGACCACTCCCCAGTTTACTGCGTTTGGAAGGCTAGGGCCCCCAAACCACCCCCCCAGAGAAATTATTTCCTGGGATTTTTCCAAAATGGATAAGAGAGCCCTAATCTTGAAGCTACAGAATACGGACTAGGCACCTCTGTGTAATACTTGTAATATGGAACGTGCTGCTCAGTACCTCCTTACCACGCTTTTGAGCCTTCAGGACAAATATGTCCCAGTAAAAAGGCACCATATCCAGGGATCTGCCACCCACTGGTTAAATTCTTCACTTCTTTCCTCTCTCAAAAAGAGGGATAAAGCCTAGAACAAAGCTAAGCTAACCTAGTCCCCATCGGATTGGACAGAGTACAGAAGAGACTGAAAGCTATGTAAGGTTTCCAGCAGATCTGCTAAGGGCAATTACTACCATCAGCTCCTTAGTGCCTCTGTCAGTGACATTTGTGGTTTTTGGAGTCATGTTAACACCATCATGGGGAAAAACAAGTGCAATACAATCTCTGATATGGTCGTGGATGGTTGTAATTGTAATAACCTACTCACTATCGCTGAGGCTCTTAACTCCAGATTCACTGACCTCTCCTCCTATACTGGGCCTTTACCTTTCACTCCACAGGATAACCTTAAACCTTCCAACCCATCTTTCACCCTTTGCCCAGTCTCTGAGAGTGAAATCTTACGCTTACTTAAGTCCATCTCTCCTGCTGGATCAGCAGGGGCAGATGGACTCTTACCAAAATTCCTAAGAACCATTGCACCATCTATAGTCTCTCCAGTGACTAGACTTTTCAACCTGTCTCTTCTTACAGGACATGTCCCTTCCCTCTGGAAGATTGCTAGAGTTGTACCGGTCTACAAAAAGGGGGACACCACTTACCTGGATAACTACTGCCCTATTGCCATCCTCTCCACCATCTCTAAAATACTGGAGAAAATTGTTGCTACCCAGGTCTCTGATTACCTCTACTCCTTCAAACTCCTCACCCCTGACCAACATGGTTTCCAATGTGGCACAGTACATCCACTGCACTCATACGGTTTACAAATGATGTCAGATTCGCTATGAACAAACTGGGGCTACTTTTGTTGATCTTAGAAAAGCGTTTGATTTAGTTGACCACTCGCTGCTCCTATCAAAGTTGTCATCCCTTGGCTTCTCTACTTCTGTTGCCGCCTGGTTCCAAAATTATCTTTCGAAGCATCAACAGTATGACCAGATCAGAGATGCTGAGTTCCCTCTTGCTCCTACTTGGATCAGAGTACCACAGAGTTCGATTCTTGGTCCTTTCCTGTTCATAATCTTCATAAACGACATCCCACCGCTCACTGGTGCTTGCTCAGGTCTGCTATATGCCGACGATCTTGTTCTTTACTCATCCTGCTCAAACCTCTCAGATATCAACCTGATTCTCAATAGTAACTTCAATACCTTTGAGAGCTGGCTATTGTAAAACAAGTTTGTCTTAAATAAAAATAAAATGGTGACTATGCTCTTCGGTTCAGGTTCAAAAATTTGATCCTGCACCCAACCATTAAGTATCAGATCGATTGATGGCTCTTCCCTTAACACAATTACCTCTTTTAAATATCTAGGAGTAACCCTTGATCCCGCCTTGGATTTTGACCTGCACCTAGCCTCAGTCATTAAATCCATCAGTATTCAACTTAGGCTGGCATATAAGGTGAGACATAGCCTAACATTTATTTTGTTTATTTTTTATTTTAGTCTTTCGTAACCGGGTAAGGTCCACTAGGCACAAGTGCCTGTTTTCAGGGGCAACCTGGGAGCACTGGGTGGTTAAGTGACTTACTCAGAGTCTCACAGTATGCAAGTGGAGGTTGTGAGAATCAAACTCAGGTCTGATCTGCTGGATGTATGAAGCTCATTCACACTTTATTCCTCTGACCTTTAGGCTATACTGCCAGCCAACATCCACGGTGAGGATGGCCATTGTACAGGGGATCCTGAGACCCAAATTGGTATATGGATTAATAGCCTTTCTGGCAACTGCTGGAAGGCTCCTCCAAAAGTGGGATGTCTGCTACAACAGCATTTGCCGCTTTGCTCTGTCTTTACCCAAACATACTCACCGATGCACACTACACTCCAATCTGGGATGGTTTACACCCCCCCCCCCCAGCCTTCTGACAGTTTACTTCCTACTGTTTTATAAAGAATATAATCTCCTCCCAGATACCTGACAAATTGGCTCTACTGCTCAAACCTGTGACCTCTGCCTACCCACTGAGATCAGCTGACAAATCCCTTCTTGTCCAACAGAGATGTAAAACCAAAATGGGGGAGAATGCTTTCTTTAGCTGGGCCCCTAAACTATGGAACTACCTTCCACTGAGTCTAAGACTCTCCCCTTCTCCACACAGCTTCAAACAAGAGCTTCGTATAGAAACATGGAATTTGATGGCAGATAAGGACCTCTTGGCCCACCCAGTCTGCCCATTTCCCTACCTACTGGATAAGCTGCAGATCCTAGTTAACCAGCAGCCTACTTCTTCCTACCCCCACCCCCTAGAATGGCCTTATGACTGTCCCATGCATGCTTGAATTCCACCACTGTTTTTGACTCCACAACCTCCTCTGGAAGGCTGTTCCATGCATTCACAACCCTCTCTGTGAAAAAATACTTCCTTACATTACCTCTGAGCCGCCCCACAGTCTATCTTCAAATTGTGCCCCCTTGTTCTTGCACACCTCCTTTTTTGAAAGATGCTACCCTCTTGGACTTTGTTGATTCCCTTGAGGTATTTGAATGTTTCTATCACGTCCCCCCTCTCCCTTCTTTCCTCGAGGCTATACATATTAAGCTCCTTTAGTCTCTCTTCATATGACTTCCGGTGCAGACCCTGCACCATTTTAGTTGCCCTCTTCTGGACAGCTTCCATCCTGTCTATGTCTTTGCGGAGATTGGGTCTCCAGAACTGCACGCAGTACTCCAGATGGGGTCTCACCAGCTGTCTGTAAAGAGGGATAATAACTTTCTGTTTTCTGTTGGTGATGCCTCTCCCTATGCATCCCAGTATCCCCCCAGCCCTCCTTGCTGCCCTCTCACATTGCTTGCCCACCTTTAGGTCATCTGATATGACTACCCCCAGGTCCCTTTCCATTTTTGTTGTTGTTAGTATCTCACCCCCCATTGTGTACTCTTCCCCTGGGTTTTTGTTTCCCAGGTGCATTACGTTGCACTTCTTAGCATTGAATCTAAGCTGCCATACATTTGACCATTCATCTAACCTTGCCAAGTCCCTTCTCATCCTTTGCACCCCACCCTGTGCATCAACTCTGTTGCAGATCTTTGTGTCATCTGCAAAGAGACATACTTTTCCTTCCAGTCCTTCTGCAATGTCGCTTATAAAGACATTGAAGAGGACCGGTTCTAATACTGAACCCTGCGGTACCCCACTAGTAACCCCCTTTCTTCAGAGTGGACTCCATTTACTATTACTCTCTGTGTCCTATTCTCCAGCCAATTCTTTACCCAGGCTGTCATCTTGGGACCCACTCCCAGGCTAGCTAACTTGTATATTAATCTTTTGTGTAGGACTGTGTCAAATGCCTTGCTAAAGTCTAGGTAGGCCATGACCGCAGCCCCTTCCTGATCTACTACTTTGGTCACCCGGTCAAAGAAATCTATCAGATTCGTTTGGCCTGACCTTCCTGCTGTGAATGTGGGAGAAAAGGCTGTCAAGGGGGTGCCTATAAAGGAGGGACTCTGTCTCCACTCCTCTGGGGAGCTGGAGGATTGCGGGAAAAGGCCGACTGGTAAAGTGCAGACCAGGGGAAAACAGAATCCCCATGGGAACACGAGCAGGGGAATGGAAGTATAGGGAAAGGGTGGAAGGTAGTCCTGCTACATGCCAGGAGCTTGGGAAATAAAATGCCTGAGCTCCAGGCAATGCTAACTGAGGGAGCAGTGGATGTGGCAGCGGTCACTGAGACCTGGGCCACTGCAGGACATGACTGGGACCTGAACCTGGAGGGTTACACTATGTTCAGGAAGGACAGGGGGGAGGGAAGGGGAGGAGGGGTAGCAATGATAGTCAAAAACTGCATTGGCATAGGGGAAGTAGAGGAGGCGGAGGGAACCGTGGAAGCGATTTGGGTCACCTTGATAACAAGTGGGGCAAGAGAGTAAAAATAGAAGTGGTGTATAGACCCCCTGCCCTGGCGGAGGAGCTGGAAGAGAGTCTGGTGGTGGATGTTGGGAGACACTGCAGACTGGGCAGAGGAACGGTGGTGGTGTTGGGGGACTTAAACATGCCAGGAACAGACTGGGAGACTGACATCTTCTGTGACCAGGGAACAGAGGTTGTTGGATGTCTTTCAAGACGCATTCCTAACTCAGCAGGTGGGGGGAACCGACCAGGGAGGCATGGGTACTGGATGTGGTCCTGGCAGACAGTGACCAGATTGGGGGCCTGGAGGTAAGGGACCCATTGGCGGGGAGAGACCATGCCACGATCTGGTTCTGCCTGGACCTAGGAGGGCTAGAAGGCTGCACAAAGACGGAGGTAACCGACTTCAGGGGAACAGATTTTAAGGAAATGGGAAGGATCCTTAAGGAGCATTTGGATGTGATTGGGTCAGACATGGACACTGATAGTAGGTGGGAAATCATCAGGAGAGGGGTGCAAGATGCTACCAGCACCTGTGCAAGAGTAAGACGAAAATGCATTAGGGCCCGAAAACCCTGCTGGTGGACCAGGGAGGTCCAGGAGGTGGTGTGGGGATAGAAGGCAGCCTATAGGCAATTCAAGTGCTCAAGGAGTGAAAGGGATCAAGAAGAGTATGAGCTGATGGCTAGAAGGGCCACTAGGGTGGTGAGGGCGGCTAAGGCAAGGAAGGAGCAGAACCTGGCCAGGGAAATTAGGAGAGGGAACAAGGGGTTCTTTTTGATACATTGGGGAAAACGAAGGGTGAAGAGGCAGATTAGCAGGATTAAATCAGGGGAAAGATGGGCACAGGGGAGCAGGCTGAGGTACTAAATGAGTACTTCACCTCAGTTTTCACCAAGGAAAATGGGGGTGCTGCATCATACATGGGAGGAGACAGAGATACTGAGGAGGGGACCCTTACCGATTGGCGGGTCTGGGAGAGGGGAGGCATCAGTGGCAGGAGGGGGAGGGCTACAGGGAGAAGAGGTACTGGAAGTGGAAATCACAACAGAGAGAGTGAGGGAAACCCTCAGCTCTCTTAAGATGGAGAAAGCACCGGGGCCGAATAAATTGCATCCCAGAGTGCTGAAGGAACTTGTGGATGTCCTGGCAAAACCCCTGGTGGCGCTTTTCACCATCTCTGAGGACAGGGTGGGTGCCCCAGGACTGGAAGGTGGCACATATAGTGCCTATCCACAAGGGGGGATCAAGGGATGTGGCAGGGAACTAGAGGCCTGTCAGCCTGACATCGGTGGTGGGCAAGGTGATGGAGGGCATTGTCAAGGAGAAGCTTCCTACCCCCAACCCCTAGAATGGCCTTATGACCTTTCACTGCTTGGATTTTTATTTGTTCTGCCAGATTTTTGACCACTTTTTCCATTTCTCCAGTTTCTCTCATGTCCAAGTTCTCATTCACACTGCCCACCCTACCACACATTTTAGTGTCCTCTGCATAAAAGCATATTCTGCCCTGGATCCTCTTGCCAATGTTGCAGATAAACAAACTGAAGAGTACTGGATCCAGGACCGAACCCTGTGGCACCCCACTGGTCATCCTCTTGACCCCTTGAGTATTTGCAGTGAAACACTGCTTGGTGAGTTCTCCCACCTAACCAATTTCCCATCCATGTGGTTAAGCCCTTCCACACCCACAAGCCTCCCAACTTTTTAACTAGTCATTTGAAGGTCTTGCTGAAGTCCAGGTACAGGACATCAACCACCCGAGACACTGAGTTGAAGAATTCTATGAGTTTCTTCTGGCAGGATCTCCTTTCATGAAGCCTTGCTGCCTGCTGTCTTGGAGACCATTTATTTCCAGGAAGTCTACCAAACTCATAACCTCGATAATTGTTTCAAGCAGTTTCTCCACAACTGAGGTCAGATTAACCAGTCTGTGGTTGCCCAGATCACCCTGTTACTGCTTTTACTAAGAGACTTATCACCAACCCTCCAGTTCGTATTGGACTGCACCAGTCCCTAGAGAGCAGTTGAACAAATCTGCCAGCATGTTGCCAGTGCCACCTCTACCTCCTTGAGCATCTGAGGATACAACTGGGTCAAAATTACATTTTGCAGCCAGTAGCCAGCAGGGTTAATGACTGGGAAAATCATTAACCCCACAGACTTATTCACTGGCCCAGCTGGTGTACTTATTGAAATGTTACTTTCTCCAGTACAAGCCCACAGGGCAAGTTAATGGAAAATGTTAGTAGCCTGATACAAAATCTACCAGCATTTGGCTAGTGGGCCAGTGCCAGTTTCGACCCCTGATACAACCTGTCTGGTCCTGGTGGCTTGCTTGCCTTCAGCCCCTTGAGGCTCTTGAGCAATCTGTCTTCAATGATGGTTCCCATTGCCTGCTTCAGTTCCCTCCCAGTTGTAATACCACATTCCATCCATGGCCTCCCTTCCAGTGCTGTGAATACTAAGTAGAATCATTCCTTTATGGTATCTTTTTTTTCTGCCTGTCCTTCTCCACCTGTACCCCTTCCTGCTTCAACATTTCAATTTCTCTTTAGTTTTCCTTGTTCTTCCTGAAGTACCTAAAGAAGGCCTTGCTATTTTCCTTCACCCCTTCTGCTATATTATGCTCTGTCTAGGCTTCCTCACTACAGTGCTGGCCTCTACTAGTTTTCCAAGGTAGAACTTTCTATATTTAGCTCGCCCACTGGTGCAGCGGTAGTACTACCACTTGCGGCACTGATGACCCGGGTTCGGAAAATAACTCTGGCGTCAAAGTTTCAGCGGTGGGGAGGAGGATTGAGTGTCACAGAACAGCGGTCCTCTGGGAGTGGGGAGACATGGAGACAAGCATTCACTTGACCTCTAGTGGAGGCTAGGGGGAAAGTAGTCTGGGCCACCAGAAGTGCATGGAGGTGCGGTGGCTATCAACGCACGTAGTGCAGAAGCTCAGGACATGTCTCCTGACGACACTGCACGTCCACCCCTCCAGGGGAGATAGTGGAGTCACCCAGTCAGCAGCATAACACCAGTCACCCACAGACCTCATATCCAGCTATCCAGCACACCGGATCTTGCTTAAGGGTTGGGAACCCCACTAACCCTGCTGGGGGGTAAACCCTGGGGGAAGATGTAGACAGGTAAGCCATTGAGGATGCTGAGGTGATGGGGCTGAGGTGACTGGCAGAAGGGGCCGGTTGGACGGGGGAGGGCAGAAAAAAATGCAGGGTATCAAAAAGCTGGTATAGCGTAGTAAAATCGCTATGCAAAACAGGCAGTAATGCTAATGCCCCAGCTAGCCTACCCCTGAACAGGGCTTGTTTTGCCCCAAGTTGGACAGCACTCCAGCAGCCGCCAACCGAGGCCCACAGGCTGGATTTCAAACTGAAAAGCCAGCCTATCCCTGAACAGGGCTTATTCTGCCCCCGGTCAGACAGCACTCCAGCAGCCGACGACTGAGACCCATAGCCCAGATTTCAAACTGAAAAGGTAAGGCCTCTGTGCCAACCAATCAGATCCTGAGCACCTTTCAAGCCTGTTTCCAATTGGCTACAACCTTGTTTCCCTGCTTTTGCCTTCTGGTGCTTCTAAATTGTAAAAGTGACTTAGCTTATTGTGTTAAAAAAAAATATGGAAATATCAATGTTTATTTGTAAATCCTGCTTAAAGTATTACAGCTCTCTTAAGATTGTTTAAATCTCTACCCCCCTCCACCCCCTCTAAGAAACCCTCGCTCAGACCTTTTGGCACCTAAACTTAAGCTGCCTTTTGTCCTGCAAATTACTGACCCTGCTGCTGTCTGTCTGCCCCCTTGTCTTTGCTACTTTATAACCTGTAACTCTCTCTCTCTCTCTCTCTCTCCCCCAGCCAACCTGCCCCAGAACATGTCTTGTTCTGCTCCTGGTCAGACGACACTCCAGCAGCTGCTGACCGAGATGCACATCCCGGATTTCAAACTGAAAAGGTATGGCCTCTCTGCCAACCAATGGGATCCCGAGTGCCTTTCTAACCTGTTTCCAATTGGCTACTGCCTTGTTTCCCTGCTTTTGTCTTCTGGCGCTTCTGAATTGTAAAAGTGATTTTAACTTTATTGTTTCTCCCTCCCCCCAACCCGGCCTCCTTTAACTGTGCCTTAGTCCCCCACCTATTGGGAGAGACAATTCATTGCTATTTGTGCTAACCATTGTTGCCTAGCGTAACTAATACCAATGCCCCCCACTCTCTAGTGGTGACAGTTCCCACCCTTGCAACACTCTCTCTGTCCTACACACCTTATGTTGTGTACTGGAACTTCCTAAGCCCAAACTCTCCTCTAAAACTTGGTACTCAGGAGTCACTCTTTGACAGCTTGGGATATCACATTGGGCACACTGAGGGTACTCTAGCAAACACAAAATCCTTAAGGCTGCCACCCCCCTGTCAGCAGCCAAAATGAGTCTTTACCTTACCGTACATCTAGCCTTGGCACTGTTTACCATCCTTTGGCTATCCCCAGGCACCGATTTCCCTTTGCCTGACGCATACCCCAACTGTGCATGGATTCTGCACTGGCAAGAAATGAGAGACAGAAGTGGCACCAACAAGCATACCCTTCCCACCACCTGGTTACTGCATATGAATTACCAAGGAAATACATCTTCAAATTCCCACTAGCTGCCCTGACCAACCTCCTACTACAGTTAACCCTCGTCTCCAAAGCAACACACTCGAAGAAACATCGCTCCTGCTACCATTTGTTTGCTTTATGCCAGTTTTTCTGCTCTCCAATACTGTTGCTCCTACTAATATCAGGGAATGTACACCCTAACCCTGATCCTCCTCGCACTAGACTGCCTAAGCCAAAAGGCCTACTCACTACTGTGTCATTAAATATCAACAGTCTCCTCACCAAGTTCCCACAATTCCAGGCCTGGGTGCAGGGGACTAATCCAGACATTATTGCACTCACGGAAATCTGGCTTTCCCCCAAGACACCAGATGCATCCATTTCACTCAAAGGCTAAAACTTCTTCAGACAAGATAGAATTGGAAAACGTGGTGTTGGTTGTCTAATATATACCAAAATAAGAATAAAAGTGCAGGTCCTTGACCACAGTGTTACCACAAAAGAGGCCCAAATACTGAACCTCAAATTAAATGTAGGACCACAGAATAAAGTACTGCTGCTCACCACAGTGTGTGTGTGTGTGTGTGTGTGTGTGTGTGTGTGTATACGTGTGTGTGTGTATATGTATATATGTGTGTGTATATATATATATATATATATATATATATATATACACACACATATATATACATATATATATACACACACACACTCTCATGGCACCAACCCACTTGGCTAAACCTTGTCATTGCTAACCAAGAGCAGCTAGGGAACCATTGTGGGTGACTTCAATATTAACTGGCACTCACAGAAGGATGCCAAACTCCAGGATCTAATAACCCACCTTTTCTGAACACAGATGGTCACTACTGACACAGGATGAACTACAAAACAGGGAGCAGTTCTCTCATAGGCTGGCTCCTGACCACTCACCAGGAGCATATGACCGAAGTTGCTGTCCTGCCTGACAGCCTCAGTGACCACTCCCCTGTGAAGTGTACCTGGTCAAACAATTTTACAAAAAGCTCACCTAAGGTATGCAAAAATCGCTGTTTGAGTCCAGGGCTACTCGAGCACTTTAAGCTGTATGTGACACATATGGATCGGTCTCCACTGGCAGGTGATATCGATGACAATGAGGCTCTTAGCTACTTCATAAAGGTCTTCACCCGAGCTTGTGATATTTTTGCACCATATAGAATTAAAACAATTAGGGGAACCACCAATCCTTGGCTTTCCAAAGCCCTAATTGGTCTCATGCAGAACAGACATAATCTTTGGCATATCACAAAGGCAACTGGAACACCTGCTGCAATAAACACCTACAAGGCAGCCAGTAATGCTTGCACCAAACTCATCCGACAGGCCAAAGCCTCCTATTACGATGATCTACTTAACAAAACATGGGGCTGTGGCAGAGATTTTTGGGGGACCTTGAAAACCCTGACAGGCAAGGCCACTAAGGCTCCTCTGACCTTCTTGTGACCACAAAGGGGCCCTTGCAGGAGCCCATCGATATTGCTAATGAGCTCAACAACGCCTTCACAGACCTCTCAAGTGTACTCACAAGTGACTATTTCATGGATACGCAAGCACAACAATGACAAACTGCCCCTCACAACCCATTAAGAAAAGAGGTATCGCCATTTCACTTTAGCTGTGTCACCAAGGCCGAAACAATAAACACACTAAAGGGGCCCTTGGCAAGACCAGGATGGCAACGGATATGCTTGACATGAAGCTGGTTGGTCTTCTCCTTAATGAACTCTCTGGTCCTCTTACCATGGTTTTCAATGCCTCTCTTAAATCAGGAGTGTTCCCAGATTTATGGAAGTCAGCAAACGTCACACCTGTCTTTAAAGCAGGGGACAAGACACAAACGTCCAAGTATAGACCCATCTCCATCCTCCCTCCCTCCCCTATCTAAAGTACTCGAAAGAATGGTCTCTGTGCAACTTACGGAATACTTGGAGAAACATAATCTACTCTGCTCACAGCAACATGGCTTCTGGAAAAAAAAGCACTCCACACTCACCGCACTAGTGGACTACTCATCCCACTTATATGACACCTTGGACAAGCAGGCATGCAGTTAGTTCGGTCTTCGTCGACCTTACAAAGGCCTTTGGCTCTGTAAATCACAATCTCCTCCTAAGCCGCCTTCTATCCACAGGTGTATCCCCAGAGACGGTAAATTGGTTTGGCAGCTACCTCACCAACAGGTCAAAATAGTAGATACCCTGTTTGCCGCTAAAAAGGTGACCCTTGGGGTCCCACAGGGGTCAATCCTTGGCCCTCTACTCTTTAGCCTTTTTATCAACTCCGCACCTACAGCATGCTCAGTAAGCACAGGTCTCTAAGCTGATGACGCAGTAATATCAGTCGGTGGTAAAGACCTCCACTCCATCACAACAGATCTCCAAAGCAGCTTCCTTCAACTTGAATCATGGTTCACAGAAAACAAACTACTGTTAAACGTCAAAAAAACTAAGAGTATGTTCTTCACCGCTTCCCAAAGCAAAAATAAATACCTGCCACTGCTGAAACATAACCATAAGGGTGAGTTTCTAGACCAAGTAACCAAGTTCAATATCTCAGCATCACGTTTGATGACACCCTCACCTTCTCAAGCCACATAGACTGGTAATCAAGACTACAAATGCCAAGCTGGGTGTGCTTTACCGTCATAGACACTTATTGACTCCTGATGCTCTCAGACTAGGCACCAGTAGTTCAATACTGTCTACCATAGACTATGGATTGCCTGTTTTTTGGTGGGCACTAAAACAGCCCTAAACAGGATCAGCACATTCCTCTATAAAGCCTGCCAACTCGCTCTGGGGCTGCTTTGATGCCCATACCTGCACACTCTACAGAGACACTGGGTGGCTCCCACTTAACCTTTGAGGGCAATATCAAACCTGCCTGCTTCTAAAAAAGGTGCTGCTGGATCTGTTGTCTTCCACACTGAGAGGCCACTTTTAGGCTGGCTGTCCCTACGAAATCGACCCGAAGTACGACCACTGACAGGATGATGATTCCCTTCAAAAGGATGAAACTTGCCCAAAACTCTATCCTGTATCAGGGACTGAAGTGGTACAATGAACTACCCACTGACCTCTCTGAGACACCCAAGATTAGTACCTTCGAAACTGGACTCAGAACCTTCCTTGGCTCAAAAATGACCTGTATTTGCTAGTGCTAATATGGTAATAGCTCAGCCTGCAGTCTCCCAGTACCTACCCCTTTCCTCAATTATCACTCCACTGAACATCACCTTCCTCTGGACCCCCTCTTACCCTTACCCCTTGTAATTTAACAATGTTTCCTGTGGCTGAACAGTCTCCACCCCAACCCCCGCTGATGATGCCACCTTTTGGCTGACACCCCCCTTTCTCTTTCCTTGATTCTTGTTTGTCTAATTAAGTACTACATTGATGTGTAATACCTCAAACTTTTTTCTATTACTGGTTGTGTATATGTTTCAATGTTCTTTTTACTTTTAACCCTGTATTTTATACTGATATGTCTGTTTTAAACAATTGACGTGGAACCTTTGGAAATGAGTCCTTGACTCAAAGGTATTAATCCTAAACTGAAATAAGTAAATAAATGAAATCATGTCCAGAACTGCATAGCAGTAGACTTCTAATCATTTTTTAAGTGAGTGCATGGCACAGTAGACAACAGTAATGAAACGGTATGTTTTTTTAAGTTTTGCTAATCATCCTATTCCAAGCGTTGTGCATTGTCACAGCTAGTTAGCACTTTTATGCATAAAATTGCTAATCAATTTTTGCGGCTTATTTAATACCCTGAGATGAGGAAAAAAAAATAGACCTCCCTATTTGCTGATGTTTGTTCTGTTTTGTACTTTACAAAGGCCAGTTGTTTTGGCCCTGACTGCCTCCCTGGAGAACCATATTTGTTTCCTATAATTTGACTCCTAGTACTTTTTGCCCTAGGAGTGGGTCAGTTAACATGTGGTGTGTTAAAATTTCATATCAGCAAAAATCCCCCCAACCCCGTAGCTGCCTGATTTGCCCTTACACTGCCTTGTCCACAACCTTTGACTGGTTTGGCGGTCTATAGGCAACTCCCTCTCCGAGGTTCTTACCCCCCCCACACTGTCTGCCAAACCCATACAGATTCCTGCCCCCAGCCCCTTATCATCTGTCACCCTTATGCCTTCCCTGATAAACACCACCACTTCTCCACCTCTCTCCTTCTTCCTCTCCATCCAGACCAGGTCATAGCCAGGTGACTATAGCCATACGTATTTATGAAGCAAGGAGCAGAATGATGGACCTAGAGTTCCTTCCGACCATATGGTATGTAGAAACAAAGAATTTGTTGGCCTGGCCCATGCAGTCTAACAAGATGATCCCTGCCTTTTCTGTGTCTACAGATCCTAACTGGTCTCTGATGGCCCTCCCTCTTCCCTACCTATTTACTAATATTCCCATATGCCTATTCCATGCATGCATAAAGCGCCCTACTGCATTTTCCCTCACCACGTCTGCTGGCATTCTGTTCCAGGCATCTGCCACTCTTTTGGAGCAGTAGTACTTACATCCTTCTTAACACTCCCCTCCCCCCAGCTTTATCGCATGCCCTCGGTCCTGTTGCTCTTTTTCATTTGAAAAAGATGCTCTCCTACACCCTGGTCACCCCCGTGAGGTACTTGTAGGTGTCTCTCATGTCCTCTCTCACTCGTCTGTCTTCCAGGGAGTACATGTTGAGATTCCTCAGTCTCTCCTCATAGGGCTTTTGATGCAACCTTGCACTGTTTCAGTTACCCTCCTCCTCCTCCTCCTCTTCTTCCTCTGGATTGCCTCCACACTGTCTATGTCCTTTTTGAGGTGTGGCCTCTAAAACTGGACACAATACCCCAGGTGGGGTCTCACAAGCGAATGATACAGGGTAACATCACCTCCCTCCTCCTGCTGGAGATGCCCCTCCCTCTGCATTACACTTGCCCTATCCACTGCTTTGTCACACTGTACTATGTATCTTAAGGGGGATGTGGCAGCTATATGCTGCCAGTTCCCATAATTCCCTATGATGGGGATGAATGGCATCTGATCTGCATATACAGTACCTACAGTAGCCAGAACATGGACTTCTTTGGAAGAATGAGGGGATGGAGCATGGTCTGGGCAGATGAGAGCTGGATTTCCTGGGCTGGCTTATTTTCAATTTAGGACATTTAAAGAACAAGTATCTTCTTCATCACTTTTGTAAACATACTTGAAATGGCTAATAAAGGCGTAATTTGGCCATTCTAAATACTGTTCCAAGAGAATACTTTGAAACAATTTTTTTAGTTGCTTTTCCCAGGGTTTACTTTAGATTTAGGTAGCTTAACTAAGTGATCTGCTAGAAGAGCATGCTGAGAATTTTCTTGCCTCCTTGTGTACTTTTTTCTTACAGCTGTCATCTCCATGGCAACAGATTGTGACATCACTAATGCAGGGATTATAGGGTCAGTTGTCAATAAGGTGTGTTTGTTGTACTGCCTAGAATAATATACGTGAAGATTTTCTAAATCCTTATAATGTAATAAAATAAAAGGCAAACTAGAAAACTTCACATTGGTAATGTTTCACAGACTCGTTCACAGCAACATTATTTGCACTACAAACCCCAAAGCTGATGCTCAGCGTAAAAGCTCGGAAACCAAGGACAAAACACACTGGCACAATTAGACATGGCTAATAACTTCTACAGCATTGTCTTCTTACTTCGACTTGTGATAGAATGAAGTTCACCAAACATTTCTCTATTGGTCATGACTGAAGAACAGTATGCCATCATTAGTGCTCTGAATTTCTTGCTGAAACATCACCAGCTGGTGTGTGACTCCTGTGACGCGTACCTGCTAATTCACCCTGTTTCATCCATGGACTACCAGGAAGGGAGAGTAAAAAGGATATTTTTCTGTTTGTTCAAATGGACAGCTTTTGCATTTAGAGATGTACTTTTCAGGTCTTGACTACTCAAATTTTTGTTGAACTTCATTAAATCACACGTTGAGGTAAGAAGACTGTTTTGTAAAAGTTATTTGGCCAAGCTTTTTTGTGCCATTGTGTTTTGTTCTGCTGAACAGCGGTTTCCTAGAAAACATTACAGTTGAATGAAGCCAGTCATCATTTGATGGCTGTTTGGATGCCTATCTGAAATGAGTTGTGGTGGTCTTAGTTGGATTCCTAATGGACAGGTGTCCACATCACAAAGCCACTGACATATAGAAGCTGGTCTCCTCTTTGGCAGTCTTACAGGAGACTGGGGTCGAAATTGGCACTGGACTACTAGCCAAATGCAGGTAGATTTTATATCGGGCTAGTAAGATTTTCCTTTAACTGGCACTGCAGGCTTGTACTGGAGAAGGTAACATTTCTATAAGTACACAAGCTGGGCCAGTGTTGAAACGTTTGTGGTGCTTGTGGATTTCCCCAGTCACTTTCCCTTCTGGTTAGTGGCTGCAAAACTTAATTTTGACCCCCGTGAGAGGTCAAAGATTTAATGTGCATGGTGGCTGAACTACCCTCTCACCTGTGTGGTGGTCCTACAATAACTGTACTTTGACGGAGCAGTGTAGGGAAGGATACACGCGTTCACACATGCGCTCTACATCTCGTGCATCAACAGAGAGTTTAAACCTCCATTGCTGTCAAAATGACGGAATCATGAGCAAAAAAAAATTCACTTCAAAAGTTATAAAGAAAATACTTGAAAAAATTAAATTCTTACTGTAGTGTGCCGTGAAGAGCAGTACCCATGTTAATAAATGCATTGTGAGCCCCTGATAAAGTAGCTTTACCATCCTTTCCTCCTTGCTA
Organism: Neoceratodus forsteri; assembly: GCA_016271365.2. Lineage (NCBI taxonomy): Eukaryota > Metazoa > Chordata > Ceratodontiformes > Ceratodontidae > Neoceratodus > Neoceratodus forsteri. The sequence continues at coordinate 945,925,431 of CM028136.1, read as the reverse complement.
GAAAAACATGACCCATTTGTTTAGAAATTTGGTTATGTGACATGCACAGTAACTTAAGAGCGTTTTGTGTTTCAGGTGATGGTAGGATGATTTGGAAGGCCTTTGTTCTAACAGCATCACATTTAAAGGACACTGAAGACCGCGGCACCCGAGCACCTGCCCTCCTACCCTCCTCATGATGGATGAGTGGAAGCCAAACCCTCGGGCCAAGCCATTCATCCCACGAAAAAAACGCAGCTGGTACCTCGCCTGGAAATACAAACTTTCAAACCAGAGGGCGATCCGGAGATTCTGCCAGGTGAGCATGCTAAACATTACATCTTCTCGGACTAACAAACTTTGGTTGTTTTGCTATGGTAGATCCTGGAGTGATATTTTATTTTCGATAAATGTATGTATTTTATTTTTTCAGTCAGTATTATGTCCTCCACTCGAGTCTGCCCAATGCCCCCCCCCACCCAGTCACTGACTTCTTACAGACTGCGCAGTTATCCACCACTTAACACAGAACCTACTGGGTGGCCAGCCATGTGGATCACATTGGAGCCTGCGAGGGGTGGGGGGAGCAGGTGCCAGGCTTAGCAGCATGGCATCTTTTTTCCTCCAGTTTTTCTCTGCTGTACTGCAGCATCAGGCTATGTGTGCTAGCACATCACACTCCAGCCTTTACCCCTTGCTTGTGTGCACTCCCGCTGCACTGTTGCATGGACTCTTGCCAGGTGGCATTCCTTGCAGCAGAACTGATATGGGCCCCCCCCCCCACCATTGTGCACTCAGTACATCCCTGCTCTGTCTGCCCACCGAGCAAACCTCATCTGTTCCTGAACCTGGGTTGTCTGCGTGGGGGGCAGAAGCACAAGCGCTCCTCCACTAGGCCAGCTATATGCATTTCATTTTAGCGGTTCACTTCATAAATGCAGTATCAGTGGTCGAAAGTGTCTCTGGCTAGATGCCAATAGATTTTATAACAGGCTAGTACAGTTTTCCTTTGACTAGCTCTGCTGACTAGTATTGGAGGAGGAGGAGGTAACATTTTGGTAATCACACCAGATGGGCCAGTGGATTTTCCGCAACTACTGTCTCTGCTGCTTAGTAGCTGTAAGACTTTATTTCAACCCCCAATTATGTCAAAGCAATTTACAGACCGGTGAGTTAGTTGCCAGCAGTGCAACAGTGAATATGCAACCTTACTGCAGCCCTTCTGAGTTTCATGGCATCCTATAAACAGCCATGGGTAATTGCATTTGTACAGCTTTCTTGTTTCCAGAGGTGCCCTGGGGGGGAAGTTACATAACCATGGCAGTGATCAGGCTAACAGTATCTTGAACAGTATTTGCAGATTTGCACTTGGTTCCTAAGGTTAAAACATCATTGTACAATACATTCTTAGCAAACAAAAACTATGTTAATGAACCAGTTAGGGTTCAAATTAATACCAACAAAGCAGGGAAATGTTGCATTAGGGTGTAAACCCTAAACCCCCCCACCCCAGGCAGCAAAAAGGAAAAAAACATTAGAATTTTCTTCCGGTCTATGGAGTCTTGGTGAATCAATGGTTGGGTCTTCCTTGTGTGAAGAAAGGAAATCATGTCTGACATTATTTGTTCACGGAATGGGGTGGGCATTAGGGTTGACAACCCCAAGGAAGATCCCACCACTGATTCTCCAGGACTCTCTAAACCCAAAACCCTAATGTTTTTGGTTTTTTTCCCTTTTGCTGCTTGGGGAATGGGGGTGGGGAGTTAGGGCTGAAAACCCTAACACCACATTTCCCTACTTTGCTGGCATTCATTTGAACCCTATCTGGTGTATTAATGCAGTTTTGCTAAGAAATGTCCTTTCTTTTTGAGATACAGTACTGAAATTGTATCCTCATTCACACAGATCTCTTCAGGACCTGTGTGAACAGATGCAGATATGCAGGGCCCTTTGAGCCCTGCACCATGGGAACACTCCTACAGAAATGCAGGGCCACTGCATGCCCTGCACTTCTGTTCAGCAACAGATGTGAGTAATTCATGGAGCTCTTTGGTGGGCTGCAGAAGTGCAGGGCCCTCTGGTCCCAGCACTTGCATGTGACCAGAGATATAAGCACATGGGGCAAACAGTCCACCTGTCGGCCAATTTACAGGCCATCTGCCATCCAGAGGTGCAGGACCCTATACCAACAGAAGAGCTGTTTTCGCTATATGCTACCTGGGCCTGTGTGGGCAACCCTGCAGCTTTCATTCCCAGGCTGTGAGTGGGGTGTCACATAACAGCGTCATCCCAACACCCTTACCCTTAAACTCAGATCACAAAGCATACCCACTGGGGTGAAGACTGGCACTGCACACAACGTTTCTTAATAATTCTATTTTTTTTATTTTGACCCCAGATGTTCAAGATAGTCATTTTATGACTCCCCTTATAAACATGGCATGTGGCATTTTTAGTATATTGTAACACTTAAAATGCAGAAGCAAAAAAGAAACATTTTTTAATAAACACAATAATAGATTCTTGGATAATTCTCACCCAGTTATCAGAAGTTAAACTTCTGTTTGCATCTAAATACAAAAATATGAAAAATGTCTTTTTTCCTTTTGCAGTCGGACATTTCCAGCGGGTTCACAATTCATATGTTATCGAGGTATCACACATATCTTATTCGGTTCAGCTTCTGAGAACAACCTGCTACCACAACTCTGAAGCTTTTTATTGTACTCTTTAAAACCACCTTAGAATGATGGAGTGCTGTTCAGCTTCGATGCCAGTTATGGAAAAAAAAAAAATCAATGCTTCCAACCCAACCAATTGGTCAAGAACCAAGAGTGTTACTGCGAATTGCCAGTTCTGTTTCTAATGATAATATGTTTCAAATTGTTCATGGCGGACCTGCCATGGGTTTTATTATTTGTTGTTGACTTCTGCATTGTTATAACAGAATCTAGCACTTTGGATTTATATCCCAGATACCTTCTGCAGCTACCCCAGCCTTCAGTCTATTTATTCTGTAGTCCCCTGACCCCCTTCCTCCTACTATGCTCCCTTTTATCAACACTGCTGTGTTTTCTCATCAACTGAATAGCAGACTTATTAAAAATGTGATTCCATAAAGTCCTGCGCCTTGTAATTGTATGTTATTTGTTGAACTGCTCTGATTTTTGTACTGCCCTGACTATTGTATTTATTTTATTTATTTAGTTTTTGTTGACCGGGTAAGTGCACTAGACAAATCCTGCCTATTTTCAGGCACGACCCAGGGGAAGGGGATACAGATGAATGCCAACTGACCTTGAACCAGATGAAACTTTGGTGGTATATTTTTTTAGTGAATGAGGGACATTTGGCCAGGACACCGGGGATATTCCCCTACTCTTTTCAATAAGTGCTATGGGATCTTTAACATCCACCTGAACTACCACCAATCCAGGCAGATCGGACCTCGGTTTAACGTCTCATCCGAAAGACAGCACCTCAGAAGTGCAGCACCCCTCTCATGCTGCACTACAGTGTCAGTACTGGGATATTAACCCAAGTGCCAGATGTGGGAACTGAACCCACAGCCCTCTGATCTCCCAGCCTCAGAGGCGAGTGTGCTACCTACTGAGCCACTGACATGTACATATACAGTATGTATATGTATTTTATTGTTCTCCCTGTCCCCCATGGTCAACCTGGAAGCAAATTTCAGCTCAAATTGCCTTTCCCGGTTAACAAATTTTATTTATTTTAGTTTTTGTTTACCGGGTAGGGTGCGTTTGCCATAGAAGTGACTATTTTCAGGCACAACCCGGGAGGTTACAAGGTAGTGAAACAATACATCATTGTTTTACAGCAAATATACAAGACAGTGAAATAGTCAGCTAGGTACAATAGCAGCAGGATAATAGGCAGATACAACAATTGCAAGTACAATTAAAGCATGGATCAGGGCTAACTATGAAACGTACCATAACAGGCACGTGCAGTAAATGCAGGTACAGTTATCGAAGAATAATGCAGAGAGGTAGGGAATAACTGTTAGGCTGGAGATGGATTAACAAGGGAGCATGAACAATTTTAAATAAATAAATATACTGTATGTCATGAGCAATCACTTGAAACTTGATACTGTCTTTCATTCTGTTGATTGGCCACTGATATTTGCTGCTACATACAACCCCTGGGCTGTGGCATAAGTCTCCACAGATATTTGGAAAAAATCAGTCTGGGGTCATCTTCAGATTCTAGATGGCTTACTGTTGGAAAAATGTCCGTCAGATAACTGAAAGCATATTCTGTACTTAGTTGTGTTTTACATAGCATAAAAACACTATGCTTAACTAAACATTGGCACAGTACTCTAGTAGTGAAGTTCCCCATTTAGGATCTCTGAAATCTAAAAGGTGCAGTCATTAACACTATGAACTGAACTAAACCACAATATTGTTTGAAATTAATTTCAAGTTGAATACAATGAATCTGAAGTGTCTTCTTTGCTTTGCAATATTGCAACATACAAGGGCTCCTTAACACTTTGTACTGAAAAATAGCTTGTCAAACTTGGTTGAAGGTACACTACCATGAAGTGACACTTCTTTTCAGTATGGGAAAATAAAAATAAATGACAACAAAAAGGTTTGCCCGCTCCTAACTGTTGTGTTCAGAGGAGTTTGTGTAACAAGACAATTGGCACTGTTTTTACTATGTCTCTTGTTGAGTGCATTAAACTAGACAGTTTCATATCCCTGCTTGGGCAGTGAAAAGCAACATTGTGTAACTTTTCTGTTACATTATTGTGCAACATTGTACCACTGGATAATGAGATCTTCAGAGTGCTGAAAGGTATTCTGTAGCTATTTCAAAGTTAACAAACTTACTAAAAAGTAATACAGTGTTGCTTTTCATGGTTTTCAGATTGCTGTTGGGTTCTCTGAAAATAAGTATTCGCAGCAAATGTCAGCTGTTGGGGGCAGGAGTGTTTTGGTTTTTTATGTGATTGACAGGGAGGCTTATTCATTACCTCTTTTTTAAATCTTGCTTATCCTATCATAGAATCGCATCTCAAATTATTTTCATGGTTCAAGTCCATTAAATGTGTTTGACATGCATTAATTCTAGTCTATTCCATTAGTATTTTGATATATATGCAGCCTGTCTGATTAGTTCTGGTTAATGTCACCTGCCACAAATTGACCTAAGATCGGGCCCCACCTCAATGTGAGGCGGGGCCCGATTTTAGTATTTTCATGAAAAGTTGCAATGTTTTACTTAAGGCACCCTGATTTATGTACAATTTTATCTGGTTGATCCTGCATCCCTCTCTGCCAGCATTTTAAAACAGAGAGCCCTGAGCTGCATGTCCACTGCCTCACTTGGCTGTCCCAAGAATGACGTATCATGCAGGGAGTAGCCGCAGGAGTGTGCATAAGGTTACCGTGTAGCTGGAGCTGTTAATAGCTCAGGTTGGAATGTACATGTCTCAGTGCCATACCAAGACCAGGTATAGAGTGGCTGCAAGCTGACAACCTATTTTACACATGTACATTAAAGGGTTTTGTTGAGAAATGCAATCTAAAGGTGACAGCATAAGTATATTTATAAGGTCCCTATACCTACTGAATGATCGCTTCAGAGCACTAAGGCACCGATGATGTCATTGTGATTGGTTGACATCCATGGCACTCCAGACATTACCTCATGGGTTGTGACCCCACCTGATAGGCTAGTAATGCACATGACTCAGGATCAGATTTCTCCCATATCCCGGTCCCAGAAGCCCCTGCTCTCCAGTTCAAACTTTGCATCTGACCAGGCTAGCACACCAGGGTCCCTGCTGTCCAAATTACTAAGGTAAGCCACTTTTAAATCCAAATTGTTCAACCTACATAAACCCTCTATCTAGCAGGAATCAAACCAGGCATAATTTTAAAGAGCTAACACCCTTTTAAATTATTTTGTTCCGTTGTAATTCCGTGAAGAAACCTTGCCTGTTGTACTTATATGAGGTTTAGCTAACGGAGGGCCCTTTCCATTGTTTAAAGCAAGCTGCCTGAATTTGTGTTTTTTTTATACTGCCGAATGGTTAGGAGCTGTGAACATCAGTGGAGTGAGGAGTTGTATAAAAATCGTATTGGCTCTGTAGAATATACAAGTGAATATTGGAACCAAATCTATGAATTGTCAGAGTCTGGAGATGATCGATAGTAAGAATACTGATTCAGGTTTTTCAGGACTTGCAATGCTGGAATTGCACGGTGATTGCTATTCTTATTTAGGGTTGTGCTGTCATTCTATCAGCGTATGAGCATTACAACTTGTAAAAATCATGCTGCCCGATACTCGTTGCCGTTTTCACCAGCCCCTATCGCGAAAGTGGCTCCCATGACGCCCGAACTGCAGTGCTCCCCCACTCCCGGGATCGCAGCCATGCTGCTTGCTCCCTTCCGCTCAGGCCCTTTCTAGGCCCAGGCAGGTGCTGCATGCGGAGTGCGGCCTGCACAGGTCGCAGCCACACCATCCACTCCCTCCCCTCGGGCCTCTCTGGGCCCAGGCGCTCCTCACCTCCACTTCCGTCAGGAGGACCAGCGAGGCGTTCCCGAGTGGCGTGCTGGCTCTCCACCTGCTCCCGCTTGTGTCTCCGCCGTTTATTACGGCCGTGCAGCTGTCCCCCGTGCAACACTCCTGACCACCGACCTCAGGCGCAATGACTCGACTCCTCTCGGAGCTCCCCTGCACCCACGTGGTATGGCGCGCTCTCCTACCCCTCCTATCTCGCGTCCGGGGATTTCGACCTTTAACTAGGTCCACGAGGCCCTCCAGCCCTATGGCCCCTTTCTACCAGGTCTCCTCGAGTCCTCAGGGGAAGGTTCCCCCTCTCGCTCTCTCTCTCTGACGGGCCAAGCCCCTTGCAATGGCCCAGGTTTCTCCACTTCGTTTTCCTGGTATTGGGAGTCTGCAGAACTTTTTGGGGCGCCTACAGACAGGTTGCCACGCTCACCCAGGAGGTTGGTCTAGCTCGTCTCTCCCCCAACTCTTGGTGGAAAAGAGAGGAGGCAGTATAGCACAGTGATTTAAGCCTCTGAGCTACAATGTGGTGACTTTGATTCCCATCCCCCAACTACAGACTATGTGAGCAAGTCACTAAGGGAGAAAGAGAGAAGAAAAAAAAAAAAAATGCAGGCTTGTGCACCCATATGGGCTCCTCCCACAGCAGCCCATGTGAGCCACCAGCAACTGCACCTTCTGTTGTCGCTCCCTATAGCGATCCCCAGAGTCTCAACCTCCATGTGGGTCCCTCACCACAGCGACCCCCATCTCTCACACACACACACACACACACACACAACACACACACACACGTTCTCTCTCTCCCTCGATCTTTGTACAGAGCACATCTGCCTATCAGGGCCCCACCACCCGGTGCTGGCCCAATTGGCATCATGGTAACTTCGTCCTTTGTCTTCCCCAGATGGTCAAGGCCAAGAAGTGCACAGCGTGCAGCTCAACCTCCTGCCTCACACCCCTGGACCACTATGCCCCGCCTGTCTACACGATGACGATGACCTATCCTCAGGACAGTCCACTGCCATGGGTCCCAGCAACCCTGGCCCTAGCGGATCATCTTGTTGGACCCAGGCGTTTCTCCTGCAGAACCAACAGGCGACTGTAGCCATAGATGGAGAGTCAGCAGAACTTTATGCTGAAGGTGATGGAAAAATGGAGTCCCTCACCCAACAGAGATTACCTACGAACCCGCCTCTGGATCAAGATGTCGGGGGAAGGGCCAACGAAGATAACATGGATCTGACAGTACCTAACCCAGATGCCCCCAATCCCAACACCGGGGAGGACACCGACCTACCAGAAGAGGACGACGGGGCCATCTCCGATGAAGAAGATGTGGAGAAACAGGCTATCCCATCACTTACTTCCAAGCTATGTTCCTTCGACATGGTTCCAGGTCTCATCAAGACCACCATGGGGTTCAAGATGGAGGAAGACAAACCTCAATCCAAGCTAGATCCTCTGATCCAACAGAAATCCACCATTCGAGAGTCCTTCCCCGTCTGTCCGGCCATCGAGGACATTGTCAACCAGGAGTGGTATTCCGCCGACCCAGGCCGAATGCCCAACAGAAGAAACCTGGACCGCATGTACCCTGTGCAGGATGACAAAGCAAACATCTGGTGCTCCGCCCCTACGGTTGACCCCCAGGTGGCCGCCCTCAGCAGATGGACTATACTACCCTGCAGGACAATTGCTCTAAAGGACCCTACAGACAAGAGGGTCGAGGACATGTTAAAGAAGACTTTCGAAGCACAGGGCATGGCGGCAAGAGCATCCACAGCAGCCATCTACACAGCAAGGGCACAAATACGTTGGTTGGAGGAGCTCCTTGAGCAGGCCAACCCCAAATCCAGAGAGACAGAGCTGCTAGAGTGCACCATCGATGCGGCAAGATACCTAGCCGACATGGCTGTTGACACCCTCAGACTGAACGCAAGGGCCACAGCCATCTCAAACAGAGCCAGACGGGCCTTGTGGCTTAAGTTATGGGAGGCTGACAACGAATCCAAGACCCTACTGCAAAATCTACCCTTGAAGGGCAAACATGTTTTTGGGGGAGGGTCTTTTCGAGTTTCTGAAACAGAAAGAGGAGGGCAAGGAACTTCTCAGAAACAAGACTAGGCACTCTTATCTCCCTTCCCATAGGCGGAGATTTCGGGAGAGCCAGAGGTCGTACCAAACCCACAGGGACACTCACGCAACCACTCCCTTTCGAGGTAGAGGCCTCTACTCTTCAACTCGCGCCCCCTCCACCCAGTCCTACTACACCTCATCCTTCAAAGCCTGTGGCTCGAGATTTAGAGGAAGAGGCAGAGCCCAGCAAGGCAAGCCGCAATGACTACTCGCACCAGACCCCCGTAGAACAGGGCCGATCCCCTCCCGTGGGTCAAAGACTAGCACTCTTCAGTCACCAGTGGTTCCACACCACCTCCGACAGATGGGTCCATGAAGTCATGTCCAAGGGATACTCGATAGAGTTATCAGGGATTCCCCTGAGACACAGGTTCATCACCTCACCGGTGGCAAAAAAGGAGGGCCACCGCTCATCAGGTACAACAGATCCTGTGGGACCTGGTCGACAACAGGGCAATCCAACCAGTACCACCACACGAACAGGGATCGGGAGTATACTCCATCTTCTTCCTTGTGCCAAAGAAAAATGGAGACCTCCGCCCCATCCTGGATCTCAAACACCTAAACCAACACGTGGTGCCCCAGATGTTCAAGATGGACACCCTGAGGTCAACCCTCTGCAGTCTTCGGGTGGGCGATTTTCTGATGTCCATAGACCTCAAGGATGCGTACCTCCACATACCCATCAGGTCAGCCCACAGACAGTTCCTCCGGTTTCACATCCTCGGCCAACACTTCCAATACCAGGCTCTACCATTCGGACTCTCTTCGGCTCCGAGAGTCTTCACCAAGGTGTCGGTGGTACTAGTAGCCAGACTCCGAGAACAGGGCCTCGACATCATCCCCTACCTTGACGACTGGCTGATCCGGGCCCGCTCCAGGGAGACCTCTCTCCATCACACCACCCTGGCTCTAGGGGCCCTAGAACAACATGGCTGGGTAGTGAACCGGGACAAGAGCCACCTAACACCCACACAACAAATAGAGCATCTAGGCACAAGCCTAGACACTGCTCAGGGATGGGCACGACTGTCTGAGGCAAGGATCCTCAACCTACTCCTCCTGGCATGCACAGTTCGCGCCAGCCGACTGGCTTCCATGGCTACCCTGACACAGCTGTTAGGTTGCATGGCTTCATGTATCGACCTCGTCCCATGGGCCAGATGGCACATGCGGTCACTACAGACCCATGTCCTCAGTTGGGGATCCCCAGACGAACACAATCTAAGGACCTTCATTCCTTTACCCCCAGCGGTGAAGAGGTCACTAACCTGGTGGACAGTCAGATCACACCTAACCAGGGGTGTCCCGCTGGAGGCCCTTTCCCAGGTCTCTATCGAGGCAGACGCGGTCTTCAGGGATGGGGTGCTTGCCTGGCCAACAGGACAGCACAGGGCCTATGGACCCATTCAGAATCCAACTATCAATCAACATCCTGGAGATGCGAGCAGTTTACCATGCACTAACAGCCTTCAAACCCAACATCTTTGGACAATCAGTCCTGATCCGATCCGACAACCGGGTAATGGTGGGATACATCGCCAAACAAGGAGGCACCCGAAGCAGAGCAATGCTGAGGGAGGCAGCACGAGTCCTCAACTGGGCCCAGGCACACACCACTCACCTCAGCACGGTCCATCTCGCCGGAAAGCTCAACATTCGAGCAGACTGGCTGAGCCGGCAGTGCGTTCACCCAGGAGAGTGGCATCTCCACGCCAGCCTTTTTCAAATGATACAGGACACCTGGGGACCAATCTCCTTGGACCTCATGGCCACGGCTCAGAACACACAGGTCAGAAACTACTTCTTGAGGTACAGGGACAACCAGTCACAGGGAACCGACTCCCTGTCACAACCGTGGTCCCAGGACCACTCCTTCGTCTTTCCCCCTCTTCCCCTGTTGCCTCAGGTTCTGACCAAAATTCGCTCCTCAAGATGGACCGTCATTCTGGTAGCTCCCTACTGGCCGCGGAGGACGTGGTTTGCCACGATTCTCTCCATGGCTGTAGCCTTCTTCAGACTGCCTTACTGCCCCGACATGCTGAATCAGGGACCACTCCTACATCCGAACCCCAGGACCCTGAAACTGACAGCATGGCTCCTGAGAGGAGAAGACTAAGGAATGCGGGCTACCATGACTCGGTCATCGCTACAGTGCTGCGGTCCAGATGCTCGTCAACCACCTCCACCTACAGCAGGCAATGGGTGGTGTTCACCAGATGGTGCCATGACCAGACAGTGGACCCAGAATGCACCGACATGCCCACTATCTTGTTATTCCTCCAGCGAGGCCTGGATAAGGGTCTGGCTCATTTCGTCTCTCAGGGTACAGCTATCAGCCATTGGAGCAGCTGTGGGGCCTGTAGATGGACACAGTCCTGGGGCCCACCCACACGCCCTGCGTTTCCTAAGGGCGGCCAAGATGCTATGGCCATGAGTGCGCCCAACTGTCGCCCCCTGGGACCTCCCCCTGGTGCTGGACTCCCTCAACTCGCCCCTTCCAACCTCTCCAGAACGTAGATCTGTTCTGGGTTGGGTTAAAGACCTGCTTCCTCGTGGCGATATGCTCAGCCCGCAGAATCGGCGAATTAGGCGCGCTGTCCTATAGGAACCCTACACGTGTTCACGCCCCACGGAGTACGCCTACGGACTGTCCCGGCCTTGGCCCAAGGTCTTATCTCCCTTCCACAGAGAACAGACCATTGAGTTACCCACTTTTCAGGGAGACTCCCACTCAGGAGACACCTCTGTTCCTAAAGGCCTGGACGTGGGCAACACCCTAGCCATCTACTTGTCCAGGACACAACCGATCCGAAAGACAGAAAGACTATTCTTAGTCTCAAGGGGACAGAGACAGGGGAGAGCTGCCTCCAAGACCACCATCGCTGGCTGGCTGCAGAGAACTATTCAGGAGGCCTACCTGGCGAAGCAACAAATACCTCCCCAGGGTATCAAGGCTCACTCCACTCGTGCAATTGCCACATCCTGGGCAGAGAGGGCCAACGTGTCAACAGAGGACATCTGCAAGGCAGCCACGTGACCTCTATCCACACCTTTGCCAGACACTACCGCCTAGATCACCTGTTCCAGTTGCAAACTACCTTTGCGACCCAAGTCCTCTCTGCGGCCTCTGCCAACACCGATTATTTCCGCCCCTAGACCACTTGTCTCCCTCCCAGATACACAGTACTGCTTCTTATCTACCCATGAGGTAATGTCTGGAGTGCCATGGATGTCTATATAATGTGCAGATTACAATTCTCGTTACACATGGGGCCTGATTTTTGAAGGGCTTTGGATCAGTGCAAGGGGCAACTTGCATCAAACATTGTGGCAGTCGCAATTTTGTAAGGCAGCCTGCCACAAACTCTGATGCAAGTCCCTTGCCACAAGTGCCACAAGTTAGACCAGCTGTCCATGGTCTAACTTCCACTATGTGGGGGCCCATTTTACGGGGCGTGTGCCAAAGCTTTGGCGCAGGCTGCCATAAAGTGTAGAAAATATCGCAACTACACCAGACATTCTAAAATCAGGCAGAGTTGTGGCAAAGGAGTTTGACACAGTTGTGGCAAAGGAGTTTGGCGAAGTTGTGCCAAAAATCGGGGTCGATTCAGGGCTTGACATAAGTCCTGCATCAAGCCTCGAAAATCAGGCCCATGGTCCTTAGCCTGGTCTCTACAGGGGGACATAGTGGCAGCCCATGACATGGGAGCCAACAACCACCTAGCAGATGCTCTCAGTCACATAGGAAAGATGTTGCATGAGTGGTCCCTGCATACGGAGGTGATGTCCAAGGTTCACACTGTAGGGAGCATGTCAGTGGATCTGCTAACTTCCAGAGAAAACAGAAAGTTAGGCTGGCCCGGTGGCGCGGAGGGTTGAGGCGCTGGATGCCACACCTTGCACCATGCCGGCAACCTGGGTTCGGGAACGAGTCCAGGTTCATCGGGGGTCAGCAGGGGAGGATTAGGATTGAGCTTCTGCTGACAGCTACCCTAGTCCTGGGGTGGGCTGGGGAAGTACACTGTGCTGTGACGGCCCCTGGGGATGCCCAGAGGCACTGCAGATGCGGGTGTTAGCAGAGGGGGAGTACGGCCGACATCTGCACATCAGTGCATGGACATCATTGCACGCCCGTGCTCCATCGGGGGACCTTAATGGAGGAAAAATGGCTGGGTGTGACCGTGCAAACCTGATAGCCATGCCCTACCTCGCTGGGAGGACTCTCGTGAAATCGTGCTGGAGGGGTCCGGGGCCGGTCCGGCTGAACAGGGTATGGGGAGGCCCTGCAGTGGACTGGCGATGGCCATGCTGGATCCTCCATCATCTGAGTGAGCCTGGTGCTCTCCCGGCGGGCAGGACCGGTGGCTGGATGCCCCCCCTGATAAGTTGCCACAGCAAGGCAGAAAAATCCTGACATGATGACCAAAAAAAAAAAAAAGTTGAGACCACTCGGGGTTGTTCTCTCGGATCTGGCTCCGGGTCTCCTTGCCATGAAATGTCATCATCTTTGGAACTGCCTCTAGATGAATCAGCTTTCAGTTATTTATTTATTTTTTATAATGGTGACCAATACATAGATAGATGTTGTCAGCAGACAAGGGCCTTTGGCCCACCTAGTTTGCCCATCACTATTAAGGAGAACTTCAGCATAAGAAAAAAATTACTATATCCAGGGCTTAAGTTGACCCCATAGTTAGGATCCCAGGACCTCTAACTTTTACTATAAATTTTTAATCTAAGGTGCAAGGTATCCACAATGCACTATTGACTTCAGCCTGACTTTTTTAAAGTTTTATTTCCTGATGAGACACAAAATATGCAAGAGGTGGAGGGGGGGTGCCCATACACTTCAATAACATATCTATCAGAATCTCTGCTGTTTCAGACTGGAGAAGTGGAGGTATTTCTCTTGGAAAAGAGAGGACTTCAGGGGGGACATGATACTAGTCTCCAAAATATTGAAAGGCACAAGAAACTTGTCCGCGACAACGTCACGTGTTGAACTTTTTTTGCTGTTGCTCTTCTCTTGCAGACAGGGGCAGTGCTGTTTTTACTGGTGACTGTGATTGTGAACATCAAACTAATATTGGATACCAGGCGGGTTGTGAATGAGGACGAGTCTGCACAGGATTATGGTATGTACATGTTTTATGAAATTATATTTTTCTACTAAGGAGAATCTGAAGGATGCCTTAAAGAGCATCTAAGTCGTTGTTTTCAGAATCCCCCAAAAGAAACAAAGCGAACACTTACCTGTCCCAGAGTCATATGTTGCCAATATTTTTTTTTTTCCACAGTTGCCCCTTTTTAGAAAGGGAAGGGATCATATTTTGGCTCTGTGGAGCCACGCCATGCAGTCCCTTCCATTTCCTGGTTCCTTCGCAGGCTGCGATCTGCCCCCCACCCCCATGCTAGTGCATTTGATGAAGTCAGTATATGGAGACTGCGGGGGGGGGGGGGCTCCATAGACATGAATGGGACTGCTTCTGAAAGTTAATTTTTTGTAGTTTAGATGGCCATTCAGAACAAATCATGGCCACCACTTAACTCACAAAATGTGCTAGTGTAGGGGCAGACTGCAGTCTGCAGAGGTGCCAGGAAGTGGAAGGGATTGGAGTGGTGCGACTCCACAGAGCCAAAATATGATCCCACCGCTTCCTAAATAGGGGCAACTATGAAAACAAATATTGGCAGTACATGACTGCGGGTCAGGTAAGAATTAGTTATGCCTAGGTCTGTAAGTTTGTCATGGATGAGGTTTCAATGACTCATTGTTTGTTCATGAAATCATTAGTAAACAGCAGTAAATGTTGTGGCACTGTCATCATTGCTACATTCTGATGACACTAGTGAAAGTCATGGAAGTCCTAAATAAAGAGCAAACGTCGTGGAATCAATGACGTTTATGACTGCCATGACAAACTTACATCCCTAGTTGTGCCTCTTTGGGGGAACACCTCGATCATTGCTCTTTAACTTCCTGCTGGTAATTCTAGGCTGTGACATCCATTACATATGAATGACACTGCAGCCCCTGTAATACAGTTTTACATAGCGTCTTTCATGCAACTTTACCCTGTGTATCCTTTCTGTCTCAGGACTCACCTTAGCGTCTGTTGCAAAAAACATGTAGGGTCTGTACAACAGTATCCCAAAATGCTTTACAGTGTGAAAAACTAACACCAGAGAAAGATTGCATAATGAGGTAATATGACTAATGAGAACGGGGGGTCATAACAGGAACTTATAAAACTGGGGAAAATTCTGTTATTTACACTGGGGAAAATTCTGTTTATTTACTGGTTATTATTTTCTGTTATTTAAGGGTAGTCAACAGGGTGGGATACACTACCAAATTGCTAGGTCGTGAGCACCAGTCTGGAAATATTTAAAAGTGCCTTTGACTTTTTCCTGGGCAGGGCTACTTGTAATGATAACTGCTGTGCAGTGGGGGCACTATTTTTAGGCTAGTCACTTTCTACTGCCCTAATCTTCCAGTATGAAATCATACCCCTTGTCAGACTTCTTTTCCCCAGGGAGACCATGCAGGGTTTCCAGTCTCTGATA
Source organism: Neoceratodus forsteri (assembly GCA_016271365.2). NCBI lineage: Eukaryota > Metazoa > Chordata > Ceratodontiformes > Ceratodontidae > Neoceratodus > Neoceratodus forsteri. The sequence goes on along the minus strand of CM028136.1, from coordinate 945,910,194 downwards.
GTTTCTGTCTCCCACAGCCATAAGCATTTTGGTGGCCCTGCTTGTGCCCTCTCCACTACCTCGTTGTCCTTTTTGTACTGAGGAGCCCAAAACAGCATGCGGCCTCCTGGTGGGGGCCTGACCAGAGCTTTTACAGTGGTAGGATTTCTCTGCTCCCAGCCCCCCTTGATGTCACCCTAGCATTCTGCAGACCCTCTTGACAACAGCCTTCGCTGCTTGGCGTCTTTCAGCTCTGTGTCTGTTATGACCTCCTGTTCCTTTTCCTCCTGTATTGCTGCCAAAGGAGCCCAACACAGGGTGTGGGTCCTACCTCTGTGTTCTTTTAACTTTCTTCTTGTGCTTTTGCCCCTTCAGCCTCTGTATCTGCATGTTTGAAGGTGTGGTGCAGTAGTTCAAGCACAGAGCTATGAACTAGAAGGCTGCAGCTTAGAGTATCTAGATAATGCACTGTCTGATCCCCGTGATAGTACACCGCCGCAGTGTACTCCGATCCATTTAGCCTACAGAATACATTCGGATAGCATTTCTGCTCCAGATCCCCAGATAGTTCACACTACCCAAAAATGAATGGAGTGCATCCACACACCCCTATTTAGAGTCACACCTAAGGCACATCATCACTGTGTGACCTTGAAAGTCTCTTGACCGCTGTCTGCTTCAGTCCTCACAGATATAACTGGACTCCACTGTAAGTTAGACTACAGATTGCTATGTCTGTCCCCACTACTTGGGCAGACACATCTCTAGTCCTTGCTGGGAATCAATCCTGAGCTCCTCGTACCAAAGACAGCAGCTCTAACCATGCAGCTAAAGGACAATTCTCCCTAGATGGGTTTCAGTGCACCACAGGGGTAGTAATAAGGGTGTTCTCTGTGCTCTGGACATGGTCAGTTATTACAGGAGCACATTTTCTTTGTAGAAAATTCAGTGTGATTTGTGTGCCTCTTGTATTTCAGGAGCTCAGTTAGCAGTGGAAATTCCAGGCAGTAGGAGGAGTCCAGAAGGTGCACTGGGAGATAGCAGGCTTTTGTTATTAGTTAGGCAGAGCTAGACTAGATCAGCACGCTATCAGGTGAGCTTGAAGCTGTCAAGTTAGGAGATGGGCCAGCGGGGATCACGTATGTGGGTGGCCAGCAACTTACTGTATGCTTCGGTGTGTTGGCAAGGAACAAGTATATGGGCAGCCAACACAAGTTAGTACTGGGGGGTGCAAGCAGGGAATGAGTATGAGCAGCTGGCAACTGAATGCCCCCATAGGTGGGAAGATAGGGAGTGATTGTGTTTGGTTTTGAGCAAGTTTATGGGCAGGCAGGAAACAAGTGTTATGAACAGGTGGTACTGTGGCAAGCCAGGAACGAGCATGTGTGCACAATGTGGCTATGAGAGAAAATGTAGGCTGGTGGGAAACTAGCACGTTGGTGTGAAGGGATGGAAGGGAAGGAAGGAACATATTGATTATGGGTCAACAGTTGAATGGAAAGCAGGTGACTTAGCAAAGAAGGCAAGATTAAAAGAATATAAACAGATGAAACCTGGAAACAGGGCATTGAGGCCGGAGGAAAGCGAAGGACAGAAAATATGTGACATCAGAGCAAAACCAGGAAGAAAGGTGGCAAAAGGAAAACATGAAATGAAATGACAGATCATAGAGAAATGTAAGCCAGAGACAGTGAGACCAACAGTCATTGTGGCCTGCCCTGTGTGTTTCAAGGGAAGTCTGTTGAGCAATTCCGTTTCTCTTAGCTGGTTTGCTGCTATCTTCATCTGGTTGTCTTTGGAATATAAAAAATGTAAATCCAGTACTACTGTTTTAATAATTTGTACTTTACTGAGTGTTGTGTGCTTTTATTGAAAACTGTTATGTGGTAAGGCTGAGACTAGTCTGTGGTAAGGAAGCTGACTTGCTCTGGTTGCTTACCTCTGTGTACAAAACACAAGTCTGTGGAAACAAGTTTCCTGTAGACTGCTTCTCCAGTTCCCTTGAAAATACAAGAGCCTTTATAGATCTGGGAGCACTACTACAGTCACTACTGAATGCACTTGGTTAGCCTACAGGATATTCAGAGGTGAGACCTCCAAGATCTACAGGAATCCCTATATTTTAATGTACAGGAAATTGTTGCTAGACCTAGACTTTATTGGTTACTTGGACAAACAAGGCAATTCATGAAAATCAGCTGACAGATACAAGGAGGGAAGAGTTAATTGACATGAGAGTCCTGGTAGTGTGGTTTGGACAGGTGGCTGTGGACCCTGAGCCAGAGGCGAGTGAAGAATTTGGTGGAGTGAGTGTGTGACTGTAGATGGCCACGGGCGTTGGGGATACAATATGTAGTAGCGATTGGGTGCATTTTCTGTACTTAAAGGTGAAAAAACAACACATTGTCAGGTGTCACACTGTCATACACTTAGATCTGTAGTAGCATCTAAGAGACAACATTATTGTTGCACATAAATTATTAAGAACCTTTATCACTAATAGGAAATTAACTAGTAAATTAAAAAGTAGGTAAGAGCACAGCCAAAGTCTGAAGGAGCACATATTTTAGAGTACAGTTTAGATGTTCTATGCTTCACTGTTTTGCAGGAGCACACCGTGCTAAATCCTTAGCACCATCCATGGGTTGCAAATTTAATACTCTTCATTGTGTATTGTTAATTAGTTTGAACTGGCAGACCTTGGTTACAAGATGTGCAAAATTATGGTTGAAACATTTACATAAAAATTTGTTGCAAAATCCTAACTATTACATTACCCATACAGTACTTTGTAAAAAAAAAAAAAAAAAAGAGCACCTACTTTGTGAACTAGGTAGATCTGTACAGACAAATAAAATCATCCCCAATAGGTGCAATACAAAATTTGGAGAAAAATGTTGCAATATCAGGCTTCTTTCTATTGGAACGAACCAGTCATTCTCTGTATGTACTGCTCAGTGTTGGGTAAGTTACTTTTTCTAATACTTTCTATTACTTTTGGAAACTTGTTCCAGAAAGCTCTGAGCAGTCACTAGCAAGGATGGAGAAGTACTAAAAAAAAGTAATACACCTTACAGTTACAATTATTTATGTCTTTTTATACAAAAGAAATACGTAAACGTAACTGATTACATTTATTTGAAAGTAACTCGTAACTAACCTATTACTTTCAAAAAATGTAATCTTATAGTTATTTGTTATTTTTGTATTGTTTTTGTATAAAAAGAAATAAGTAACTATAATTGTAAGTTGAATTACTTTTTCTAGTACTTATCCATCCTTGCTAGTGACTGCACAGAGCTTCCTGGAACAAGTTTCCAAATGTAATAGAAAAAGTAACTTACCCAACACTGGCACTGCTTCATCTTCCATTGTGTTTGCTACTGCATTGAAAAGTTGCTTCTCCAACACTTGTAATTGCTAAGTGCAGTAGACGCTGTTTCTTCGATGTTTGTATTTTAAGCAAATTGTATACTGTGATGTCCTTACATGGGAAAGGGTCCTAATGGAATTGGAAGGGATAAGAGTTGATACAGCAATGGGGCCAGATGGGGTGCACCCCAGGGTCCTAAAGGGACTAAGAGAGGTGATGGCTGAACCTCTGGCAATCCTGTTTAGCCAAACACTGGAAACAGGGGAGGTACCCAAAGACTGGAGGACAGCAGATGTAGTCCCCTTATGCAAAAGTGGAACAAAGAGGAAGTGGGGAACTACAGACCAGTCAGCCTGACCTTGGTAGTGGGAAAGAGCATGGAAGCACTACTGAAGGAGAGATTGGTGGAACATCTGGTTGCCAGTGGACTACAGGACCCAAGGCAGCATGGATTCACTGGGGAATGTCATGCCAGACCAACCGCATTGAATTTTTCGACTGGGTGACAATGGAGGTGGATTAGGGGAGGGCAGTGGATGTGCCCTATCTGGACTTCGGCAAGGCCTTTGACACTGTGCTGCATAGAAAGCTGTTAAACAAGCTGGGGAATATGGGAGTGGGCAGGACAGTAGTGTGATAGGCGGGTAATTGGCCGGGTGGCAGGACATAGAGGGTAGTGGTAAATGGCTGTCACTCCACAGAGGGAAGAGTGACCAGTGGGGTGCCACAGGGATCAGTACTGGAACTGGTCCTATTCAACATCTTCATCGGTGACATTGTGCAGGAGCTGGAAGGCAGAATTTCGCTGTTTACTGATGACATGAAGCTCTGTAACAAAGTGGACATGCCAGAGGGTGTAGACAGAATGAGGAGGGACCTGTAGAAGCTTGGTCAAGGGTTTGGTAGTTGACATTTAACACAAAAAAGTGCAAAATAATGCATATGGGGCACAAAAACCCTGGAACAACATGTCAATTGAGGGGGGTGGTGAGGATATAGTATGCACCAAGCAGGAACCTTGCGGTCATCGTCTCTGATGACCTCAAGGTAGGGAAACAGTGCAACAAGGCAGTAGGTAAAGCAAATAGGATGCTGGGATGCATAGGCAGGGGCATCACCAGCAGGAAAAGGGAGGTCATAATTCCACTATAAAAGACACTAGTGAGGGCCCCACCTGAAGTACAGTGCCCAGTTTTGGAGACCTTACCTACATGAGGACATAGACAGGGTGGAGAAGGTTCAGAGGAGGGCAACAAAGATGGTACAGGGATTGCATCACAAGTCCTCTGAGGACAGGCTGCAGGACTTGAATATGCACTCCCTGGAGGAGAGAAGGGAGAGGGGGTTATGATAAAGGTATACAAGTACCTTACAGGGAGGAACAGGGTGCAGGAAAATACTATTTTCCAGCGCAAAAGATGTTCAAGTACTAGAGGGCATGGGATGAAGTTGGAAGGAGGGCAAGGCAGAGGAAATGTGAGGAAGAATTTCTTCACAGAAAGGGTGGTGGACAAGTGGAACACCCTGCCTGAGGAAGTGGCGGGGGCTGAATCAATCTCAGGATTTAAGAATGCATGGGATATACATAAGGGAATCCTGGAGGTCAGGGGTAAGGGGCAAAAACTTAGTGATCTTACGAGCTCAAATGGGCAGACTGGGTGGGCTATGGGCCCTTAGCTGCTGACAGTATCTATGTATCTGCTTTATAATGTGTTTCGTAATGTAGAGGCAACAATAATGCGAGGGGGCACAGTCTTAAACTGGAGGGTGGGAGGTTTAATAGGGAGGTCGGAAGCACTTCTTCACAGACAGAGTGGTGGACACTTGGAATGTGCTGCTAGAAGAGGTAATCTCATTGAAGACAGTGGGCAGCTTTAAGAGAGACTGGGACAGGCATGGCGGAGGGTAAGGCTCATGGGTAGGGAGGATGGGAGGAGTGGGGAGGGAGGGCAGGGACAGTAACTCAAACTGTGGACCCTGCAACACAAGCAGACTTGATGGACCGAATGGCCTTTTTCTGCTTGCTTCTTCGTATGTTCATATTATGTATTTTAATGAAACTGAATTGTTTATACACATTGCTGTCTTGTAAACAGGGAAGTTTGTTCCCTAATGAGATAATTACCTGTATAAAAATATTCTGTCTATCTGCTCTGTCGTGACATCAGTCTCTTGCCATAGGAATAACTGTGATGTCACAAGCAGAGTATTATGATATCAAGTTGGGAAGAAGCAATAGGAGAGGATGAACCTTCAAGAAACAAACTATCCTGTTTTCATGTGTATGAACTCAGTAATGAGTAACAGGGATTAGAAGTGCAGCGCTAATGAGAAACTTAAGCTGCTTTGTGTCCAATCAATCAGTACTTTGCTTAGTGCAAATTTCAGAGAGTCAAAGCACGTTACATACTGTCAGAGAATTTCTTAAATAAATTATTCTATTGCTTCACATTTTAAAATCATCAATACTAAAATCCTTAAATTAACTCTCATCAGGGAAGTCCAAATATTATGTTTTTCAAAATTCTTTTCAAGACGTCAGTGGCTCATTCAGCGCCATCACACACACACATTAGACAGGTTGAGCAGACTGGCTGGGTTGATGGGTGTTTTCTGCTATCATGGTCTATGTTTCTATGTTTGTTGGTCTCTGTGTGCTGTGCTTGCAAGGACTAGTCCCAAATCTGTACCGGCCCTAATTTTTTCATTCCTTGGAGACTCTTCTGGGTTGTAGTTTAAGCTTTAAACTTATTCTCTTTTTAGTTGGTAGAGGCTGGTTTTCGACCAGAAAGGTTTGCTTATTTTATGTTAGGCACCAAGTTAGTGTAATAGTACTTTTTAAACTATTGTTTTAACTAAGATGTATATATTTTTTTGTAGCCAGACTTGCTGTAATTTGAGTACAATTCAGCAACAGAATAGTTGCAGTTTGTAGAGCACTATTAGTGCCTGCTGTTGTGTGGCCTGTAGCTTATCACTTACTGGGCTGCATATGCCTGGAGATACATAAGGTAGTTTTGCAATCTTGGAAAGCTCACTAGCCATGTAGTGAGACCTACATACTGGACATTTTTAGCCAATATATCAGGAATAGTTGGGTCTTCTTCAATGATATCTCGTCCATTCAGCCACACCTTTGGAACTGTAAGCCATCTGTATCAGGACCGCTCAGAAACTTTTGCCAGCAGGTGCCACCCATGTTGATGTGTGTTGGTGCTGCGTATATAACACATGCAGTCCCTCTTCTCTTCACTTCCTTCTCTCTGTTGACAGCTCATCTGATTCATGAGGAACAATGCTATAAAACATTATTTTTTTTTCCTACTTTTGTCATTGCACGTCGTCATCTGGGGTTGCAAAGAAGCTGGAACCATTTTATTACTTTAGTTGGTACGGTGTGAAAATCTACAAGGTTGATGCACATGCTGTGTGTGTGTCTGCTACCTAGGCCCGTTGCATGATATGAAGCTCTGTATTATTTCCCAGGGCTTCAACCAGGTCACTTGGAGATGTTGTTGAAAGGCTTTGGAAGCCTCCCTTCAAAAAAAATGAACGGCCAGTGTACAATGCTGTCCTTTGGCCTGGTTTTCTCATCACCGTTCAACTGCATTGGCTCTGATAATGTCCTGCCATATCACCTGACCACTCTGTTTCTTCCAAACTGAAGAAAAAGTATCATAAGCTTGTCATCAAATCACCACCACAATAAGCATTCCAAGGAGAAGGCTGCTACATCCTCCTCTCGTTCTGAGTCACTACATGGCTCCGGTGGTGGGGTTAAGTCTTTGGCTGCTTTGGCAGACTCCAGTGCTTCATCGACCATCTTCAGGACATTAAGGTTGTGATCTGGCTCTCCTGCTAAGGGTGGTGTATGGCCATTGGCGACCAGCACTGTCCTGTCTTTGTTGTCTGTGTCATCGACCCTGGCATTTGGTGCAGTTGGTGCTTAGGCTTTAATGGCTACATTCCCTGAGATATTCTGACAGCTGATGCCTTCTCCACTGTCGAGAGTGCTCCAGTCATCATTTCTTCTCCATTCATCCACACTGGTTGTAGGTTCCTCTGAGACTTGGACATATTGATAACCTACACTTTCTTCATCTCACCGCCTAAGGCAGGCAGTGGGTCCTGCCCTCCTTAGCCCGAGTATGATGAGGTGGATTATTGTCTGGCTGTTATTCATAATGAGGATTATAAAGGGGATTAGGCTGATCTGTACTTGCCTTTTGGCTTCGACTCCAGTTCCACTCTGTCCTCCTGCACGTATTGCTCTGTACTATATACTCCTTGGTCCCCTGCAGAGGATGCACTCTTCCAGGCATTATTAAGGTGCATGCAGGACATTGTGGGCTTCATGGCTGAGGATGAGGATTCCTCCATGCGCTCGTTACGAGTTCCTGGAGGTATCCACTGCCCCGTCTGTGGTGGTTCCCTCTCTGTGTCCTACTGTGGAGGATGCCACCTTAGATGCTGGGCATAGACCTGGTAGTTTGCCTGCACTACCTCGCAAGGCTGATTACCTACCCCCTTCCACAAAATCTAGTTATGCTTCCCAGAGTGATACTGACTCTGTGGTTTTCCTGGCTAACCACGATCAGTTAATGGCTCTATAATAAGTGCTGTCTACCCCTGACCAGAAGTCAAAGAATCCTTATGTTCTCGGCAAAACAGATTTATGCCTCTGCCTTTTGGGGCATTCACATTGGTAACTATCAGGTGCACATGATTAAATATTGTGCCAGAATAACCACTGGAACTCTGTCTGCTCCAGCTGACAACCTCCCTGATGGTCCTCTCAAGGAGTAGGTTCACCCGAGGGTTACCAATGGCATGGATACCGGAAATTATTGGCTCCATTCAGCCTTTGATGCCTTGGATGCTTCTGCCCGGGATGCCTCCTCTGGCATTTCCGTCTGGTGGTATTCCTGGTTATAGGGTGCTGAATTTGCTCTGGTGTGCAACAGTCCATTTAAAATTCCCCTTTTTGTGGTCAGATACTGTTAGGCCATGATGTGAAGCTTGTTCTTTAGGATCTACGGTCACCTTTAGCCTTTTAGGGACCATAGATGTTATTTTTATTGAAAGGGTGGGCAACATCCCCCTGGTTGCCAGTCTAGGGCTAGTGACCTTCTTGTCCCCCTGCTGGCCCTATGGGTGCTGGTGCTGGAGGTGCTTTCTTGGGGCTTCTTAGATTTTATTGATCTCAGCCCTGGGCTGGGACTTGGGCTTCAGTGCTGTTTCTTCCATTTGTTAAGCTTCAGGATGGTTGTTGGCCTTTCTTTCTGTTCAGGTGCTGCCTTCCAGACTGGATTGCACTCCCAATGTCTTTTTTCCCCACCGGACGCATGGTAACCAGCTTCCTGTTCTTATCGGTAGCTACCTTGAGTGTGCTGTGGGCCCAGTAGACTACTGCTTAATTTTTTGTTCCCCGGTTCTCTCTTATGTTCTATAGGCGCTGGGCATATTCTTTTTTTTATGGGAATTCCTCCATTCTTTATGTACTGCTTGGTAATCATTCTAAATATGTAGCTCTGTAGAGGAGATATTCTCAAAGAAGATAAGTTAGTTACTTTCTTACCTTAACAGAAGATCCTCGAGAAAATCTCCTCCATAGGGCCACAGCTCACCCTCCCGCCTGCCTCCTTTTGTGAAGGAACATGTGGCAGTCTGACTGTCAGTCGCTGGATGCACTTCCTAACTGCCTGTCTAGCCTGGCATTATACTGTTACTTTCCCTTGCCTCTCCCCTGTGCCTGCTTGTTGTACTCGGCTTCCTGGTTTCTGCTAGCACACTGTGTAGTTGGAGTGAGAGATATAGTACAACCGAGGAAGGGGGGTGCAACTCGCACTGTATAGGCAGTGCCAAGGTGTGTCGAGTTGGGCAGCTCTTGCTAACAAAAGTCTCCCGAGTGGTCCTGATGCCGACGGCTCACAGCTCTAAAACTGTGGCTCTATGGAGGAGATTCTCTCAAAGACTGACCATTACGGTAAGTAGCTAACCTTCAGAAGACTTTGGGCTGTTGTCTGCCAGTGTATTGTAGTAAGCTACCTGCATTTTTGGCTGGTGCAGAGGCTCGGCCGAATTGCCATACAAGTGCTCCAGAGCCATACATTCAAATTAAGGTGCTGCTGCTGAGTGTGACTTTTGACTATGACTTGCGGTGGTAGTCAAGATAACATATTTTTTGCCTTTAATCTGTACTTACAACAATCGAATGAAGCCTTTATGTTCTTTTTACTGTTTGGAACACTGCTACCTGGCAAACATCACCATTCAGTACAGATCATTCGGGGAGCTGGGGCTGTTCTCTAGCAGCTGGGATCGTCCTTGGGCCACCAGGGCTGTCCTTGGGCAGGAACCTACTTCTTGTTGATTACTTTCTTTACTAGTGTGTTGTAACGTACCACAGTTGTGAAGGGCACAGAATGCATTGTTTCTATCTTGCCAATAGATGAAACTGTACCGAGCATGGAAACCCCTCGACGGCCATCCAACGGCAGAAAGGTCCTGGACATTGAAGTTTATTCCAGTCGCTCAAAGGTTTATGTAGCTGTAGATGGGACTACAGTGAGTATAACTTGATTACTTTGGTCTAGTTCTGCTTTCTGTTAGACACAAGGGGTGAAGTAACCACCAGCTTACTTTTTTCCCTCCAGCTTGTGTTGGGGAGGTATTTAGATATATATTTGTTTGTTTGAGAGTTGGTGACTGGGAGAGGCACACTGACCCATGGTTTGTTTCCAGGTGTGACCCAAGGGGAAAGGGAATATGTGTACAGATGCAAACTGACTTACAGAACCAGATTAAGCTGTTGGCGGTATTTTAGTGAATGGGGGGAAATTTGGTCAGGACACCGGGGAAATTCTCCTGTTCTTATCGAGAGTATTTATTTCTGCTCAGGCCATTTCAGCTGCAGCCTCTACTTTATTGTATGGTCCTGTTTCTACAGTTTAGCAGCTGAGGGATTGAAGTTCAGGGAGGTCAGGCCATTAGCCAAGATAACGTCAGGATGTACCCCCTTACACTGGATTTGCTCATTTATTATAGTAACAGGTGTATGAATGGCATATGAAAGTGCTGTTTGACAGAGTTCTTGGTGACCCAGGGGCTGCATTAGGATTTGAACTAGGAGCTCCTGGCTTGCAGGTTTTGTTTCCTTGTAATCACTGGACTGCAGTGATCCCTCGGTACTCCAGACTGGTGGACTTGCATCTTAGTATCTGGTTTCTTCCACCGGCCTTTTTATCACTCACCTGGGGAAAGTGGCTTCTCAGAATGGGAGGTACCTCATCAGCCTATGGAGATAAGCACCCCGAACAGTTTAATCCTCATTGCACTACTGCGCAGTTTAATTCTCCTTGCACTGGTGCGCAGTTTAATCCTCGTTGCACTGGTGCGCAGTTTAATCCTCGTTACACTGGTGCGCAGTTTAATCCTCATTGCACTGGTGCGCAGTTTAATCCTCATTGCATTGGTACACAAGAGGTTGTGGAGTAATTATCTCACCTTATTCATGTGTTATGGGAAAGTCCTTGGTGACAGAATGAAGATTGTGCTATATACCCAGAGATGGTTGTCAGGTATGCCTGAGATCCTACCCGCATTGCTGCTGTTAAACCAGTTTAACTAAGCTGCACTGGTTTAACAGTGCATGTAGCTGTTTATGTCCACACTGCTGCCCTGGTAGAATGGTTTTTCCAAAACTGTTAACACCTCAAGAGCTAGTCTCCGGTTTGTGTTAGCGAATAATTGGAGATTGACCAGCCGAGGTGGGGAGTGGAATGGTCTTTCTATCTGCCATCCAAATGGGGGATTAAATGGTGGTGGGGGTTGCGCTTGACACCAGGGACAAGGGGGGGGGGTTCTACCAGGTACCAGGGAGTGATTGATATAGGGACAAGGTGATGGAGAGGAATGTCTTTGTTCCACTTCATTGTTGTCTTCAGCTCCTGCCAGTGAGATGAGAGTGCTGTCAGGCAAGAGTGTCCTTTCATTAACTGAACAAAACAAACAAACCCACCTCTCCTTGCGATCTTCTGGCTTTTCTTGGGGGATGCTGGAACACAGATCCCTTTCCTTAACAAAACAAAGACTAAGACCTTCCCTTTCAATCACCTCATTGGTTTGCACTGCTGCTGGTGAGGGGGTATTGCAGTTGGGTTATGGAGCCCTTCTTTAAAAAAAAAAACTTCTCCTTACAATCCCCTTGGTAGTCCTGGCTCCTGCAGGTGAGTGGAGAGAGAGCTTTCATGCTACGGAGCCCTTTCATTAAAAAAATAATGAAAAAAAAAACACTCCTTGTGATTCCCTCACTGGTTTGTGCTCTTGCCAGCAAGGGGAAGTGTAACTGGGCTGCCAGTCCTGTATAAATTTAAAAACCAAAATTGTGGCACCATTGTTTTCGTGTACCCCCTTCTACACTGATCTGACAAGGAGTCAGTCTCCAATGCCAGGACGCTCCCCCCTCCCCCAATTTTGACTCTTCCCTACCCTAGGCTGTGACTGGCATGACCCGCTCATCTCCTCAGCCAGCAGCTGTCTGTTTAGAAATAGCCCTAAGCCGCTGTAGCACTGTAGTGGATCAGTGCTGTTTCCAGTCAGATGGTGTCTGACTGAGGAGGTAATAGGAGGGTTATGCTGGTTTCTGTTTGGGATGGGGAAGGGGAGGTGAAAGGGATGGCTGCCACTGGACACTAGTTTCATTTTGGGGGGGTCTGCCACTAGACACTGGTGGCATAGAAGAGGGAACGCTACAAGAAACCAGGGAAATATAGAAGTGGGGTTACAGTGTGTGCCACATAGTGATTAACCTGGGTTAGATAGGGAGGGGAGTGACACTGCAACAAGGAGATCAGTACATGGGACAGAGCTAGGGTTTCACTGGGCAGCAGTGAATACCTACCTTAGGACAGGGTGATGGCACCACTGGATAGCAGGGATTACGTAACATCGGACAGGGTTAGGCACAGGCACAACTAGACCCCAGTACCTGGTACAGAATGAGGTAAGGGTGGGTGGTGCCGTGCTTCTCCCCGTTAGTCCCAGCTGCTCGATTTCAGGCCCTTGAGTAACAATGCTGTAGCCAGAGCTGATACAGCTTTGGTGAGCTCCTAGGTCAGTGAAGGGCGCCATCAAGTACCATCTCAAAGATCGCGGCAGTGATGCAACTCACGCGCATGGCACTTTCGGGCATGCATAGTTGCGAGAATGGCATTCTGCCATCTTCTAGCATGGAACACCATTGAACTGCGGAAGTAGCAGCCTCTTCGCTGTTACTCCCATAGCGATCGATTGATGGCGTGCTCTAAGCTCTGTTGGACTTTTGAAGGATGCTTCCGAAAGTCTAATGGAAGCATGCCATGATCGGCCGTTTTAAGAGCCAAGGAAACAAAATGACTGTAGGCTCCAACCACAGCCATAAAAGTGAGGGAAAAAAACACAATCTATTTTGTGGTTCCCCATACTGGTACTGGCTCCTTCTGGCAAAGGGAGACAGGTGTTAGCACCCTGTGTGTCTCCTGCCCCCCCAACCTCTTTAGGAATTCCCACCCTTTGGAGGGCAACTGGCATGTCCCTTTTGCTTATCTCAGCAGGTGGTGCTCTGAATTCAGAAACCACTAAATAACTCTGACATCATGTTGTGATAGAGTTGAGTTCGGGCAGCAGCCAGTCAGGTATGTGAGTGGTGGGCTGTGTTGTTCATTTGAAAGGAGGTGAGTGGAACAGAGGTGGCTAGATGGCAGAAGAGCTTGGATGGGGGGAATCCAGTGGACACTACAGCATGCTTAACATGGGCTGGGGTGAGGGAGGGGGACCCACAGGACACCAGGCAGTGCTTGGCATATGAGAGAGTGAGGGATGAAGGAGCTACTGGACACCAGTCAGTGCTTGGCACAGGCAGAGCAATGGAGGGGATGCCACTGGATTCCAGGGAGAGTCAAACCTAGATCACCAGTTTAACATTACTTCTCTGCCTCACATGAGTGTGACCAGTGGCAGTGTTGGTAGCCTGATCCTGGGTTGTCAAGTTCACAGCTTGACCCACCACATAATTCAAGTGGGGGTGGGGGGTGGGGGGCAAATCTGGTTTCCAGGTTCACACTGTGGCTACCCGTGCTTGAGAGGATTGGAACTCTAGGACAGGATCACTGTGCTCATTTAGGTCTATGACGTGATGTAAAGCAATGTCACAAAACCAGTACAGTACAGTTTTATCCCAATAAACTATATTGCTGCAAAAGTAATTATTGAAAAGCATGGAATTGTGCTGTGACTAGCTGAGATCAGCTGCATCAGGCAAATACTATAACACTGTCAGCAGTGGAAGCATCTGCATTTTTATTATTCAGTTCACATTGACAGTGGCCGTTCACAATGACAGCTGCAAAACACATGGAATGCATTCAGTGAATTCTGGGATGCAAACAAACACAACAGTACCAGAATTCAGTACAAACCAGTCACAAGGAGAACTGGTTTAGCAACAGCAATGTGGACAGAAAGTGTTTTCAAGAACAGTTACACTAATGTCGGCCCAGTGGCATAGAGGTTTTTGAGGCACCTAGATTCTTCTTACCATGCCGGTGACCGGGAGCAAGCTCAGGTCAGTGGTGGTTGGCCAGGGGAGAGGACTGAGTATCCATAGGACAGTTCTCCTCTCCCGGGTGGGAAGGTTTGTAGGCTTGGCCCTTGGCTGCCACTGAGGGGTAGACCAAAAGGTAGTGCCGGCAGATAGAGTGGCACAGACAGGAGGGGCCATGGTTGCACAGTGTGTGCACACCTCCATGCTCACGCACTTGTGTGATTCCGTGACAGGGGAACCAGAGGAGAAAGTGGAAAATGGCGGTCGCAGGCTTTGTGAAGTCCTGCCTGTCCGCCCTTGCTCTGCACTTCCACTGGCTCACCTACCTACAAATTTGGATGCTGGGTCTCCGGGTAGAGGGAGGACAGCCCTCCCCTTCCCGGGGGGGGGGCAATCCATGGAGGATATAACAGCTTGGTGAGCTGGAGAGGCAGTTGCCGGGCGAGGGAGGCAGCGATGGGACAGAGCAGCCGCCTGCAGCGTACCCTGGCAGAAAAACATCTATGATAAGAACAATTACACTTAATACGGAACCACTTAACTAAACTGGTTTTGAAAACTGTTTTCTAAAACTGCTGTATAGTATGGACAGGAGCTGGAGCCTTAGAGTATGGAAGTTTCTTTTCATGTGCGAGTTCCATCCACATGTACAGTAGTTCATTGTGGGGCTGCTGCGTTGGCACCTACAGTAAATATAATCTAGTTATAGAGTAATGGGCCCACTGCACAGCCATCCCCACTGTGACCACTGTAATAGTTTCTTCTTTTATGATTCTGGAGTCTTATTTTTATTTTTTTTTGTCAGGTTCTGGAAGATGAAGTCCATGAACAGGGTCGTGGAATCCATGTCATTGTGTTGAATCAAGCTACTGTAAGTGGGTTCATGAATCTCCTCGGGAGAAGGGATTCCGATTTTAATGGATTTTTTTTTTTTTTAGTTTACTCTATGAAGTTTGAAACTGACAAGTGATGCACTGTTTGCTTAGAGGCACCTAGCTAATATAACCCTTGGTTTTCAATGCATGTGTCAAATCAGACCCAGTGGTGTAAACAGTGTGGGTCACAGCAGGAGCCTGCCTGCTCAAAATCAAAGCAGAGGTACAGATTTCCCCAACACCGTAACCAAAAATTGTCAAATAATTTTTGTATTTCCCTTTTTTGAGATATTTTTATTGGGTGGGTGTGTCACTCTGGTCCCAGTTGTGAAAGGGGAAGCGGGTCACTTCTGCACAGGTTATAACATCTGCCCATTTGGTGCATGTTAGCTCTGTCATTGTTTAAGTTTGCTGAACTACTGGAAGCTGTTGGCTAGCTAGAACTACAGTGTTCATCTGTACTTAACAGCATGCATAGGTCTTCAGTCAAATCTTGCTTCCAAAAAGAGAGAAGATAGCACACAGATAATGCTATTGACTCCCTCAGTGCAGCTGATATATAGAATAATGGCTGGGTAGGGGGTTATAATGAGAATTTTACACTCCCCGAGGTGTAGGATGCCACATAAACCCTAAGAGCAAAACTTGAGGGGTTTATAAAGGCATCGCACACCTCGGGGGGGTGTAAAATTTGAGTTTTACACCCCCACCAAGCCTTTATGTTCTATAATTGCTGGGGATTGTTTTTTCACCACAGCAAATATATCTCTATGGAGCCGCAGACTGGTCGGGTTTCAGTGCGGTCCACAACTCGTGATAAAAACCTTTACTTTTTTTCAGCCCCATCAAAAAACTGCTCGTTTGAATTAACTTACTGCTGCTGAGGCTGAGTGCGGCAACTTGTGGAGTGGTGGGGAAAGGCTGACGGCACCAAGCAGTGGAAAAGCAGTGGCTACGCATGCTCAGTATGAGGGAAACCGGGTATACGATTGCCGTTGTAACGGCCAATTACAACTGGGTTCCCCTATGGGAAAAAATTAGCACCAGTTATTATAATACAGTTACTTCTGGTGGATCGCAGTCTGTGCCATCCACTCAAGGCAAGGGAGTGATAACTTCTGATGGGAAACACTGCGGACCTACAATAGTAGACTGCTTTAGTAGTAAGGAGAGGGGGCAATGATAGCCTTAGTTTTAGGGGGCTGTAGAAAGGTTGGTTCTTGAGGAACATACCTATTCTTCCCATCTGCCTCTGATTGGTTGGGCAATACCATGTGAGGAAACTGCATGGCTTTTATAATGCATGGTAGGAGGTGACCTCTTGGCCTTTATAGCATCATCTGGTGACATTTCGACAGACTAATTTCGTGGTCTTTTTGGAGATAGTAAGAAAGGAACAAGACTGGGCATATGCAGTTGATGCAATATGCTTAGATTTCAGTAAAGATCTCAGCACCATCACCCATGAGATGCTGGTTCTGAAGCTGATGCCATTTGGAACTGCAGTGCTCCCTCTCTATAACCAGTTTTTTTATAACTATTTTTGGAGACCTACTGGAAGGGGAGGAGGGGTAGCAATGATAGTCAAAAACTGCATTGGCATAGGGGGAGTAGAGGAGGCGGAGGGAACCGTGGAGGCGATTTGGGTCACCTTGATAACAAGGGGGGGGCAAGAGAGTAAAAATAGGAGTGGTGTATAGACCCCCTGCCCTGGCGGAGGAGCTGGAGGACAGTCTGGTGGCAGATGTTGGGAGACACTGCAGACTGGGCAGAGGAACGGTGGTGGTGTTGGGGACTTAAACATGCCAGGAACAGATTGGGAGACTATGACATCCTCTGTGACCAGGGAACAGAGGTTGTTGGATGTCTTTCAAGACGTTCCTAACTCAGCAGGTGAGGGAACCACCAGGAGGCCTGGTACTGGATGTGGTCCTGGCAGACAGTGACCAGATTGGGGCCTGGAGTTAAAGGACCCATTGGTGGGAGTGACCATGCCACGGTCTGGTTCTGCCTGGACCTAGGAGGGTGAAGGCTGCACACAAAGGCGGAGTAACCGACTTCAGGGGGTGGATTTTAAGGAAATGGGAAGGATCCTTAAGGAGCATTTGGATGGGATTGGGTCAGACATGGGCTGATAGTAGGTGGAAATCATCAGGAGGGGTGCAGGATGCTACCAGCACCTGTGCAGAGTAAGGCGAAACTGGGTGGGGCCCAAAACCCTGCTGGTGGACCAGGAGGTCCAGGAGGTGGTCTGGAGTAAGCAGCCTATAAGCAATTCAAGTGCTCAAGGAGTGAAAGGGATCGAGGGAGTAGAGCTGATGGCTAGAAGGGCCACTAGAGTGGTGAGGCGGCTAAGGCAAGGAAGGAGCAGAACCTGGCCAGGGAAATTAGGAGAGGAACAAGGGTTCTTTAGATACATTGGGGAAAAATGAAGGGTGAAGGGCAGATTAGCAGGATTAAATTAGGGGAGAGATGGGCACAAGACCCGGGGGAGCAGGCTGAGGTACTAAATGAGTACTTCACCTCAGTTTTCACCAGGAAAATGGGGTGCTGCATTATACATGGGAGGAGACAGAGATACTGAGGAGGGAGGGACCCCTACCGATCGAGGCGTCTGGGGAGGGGGAGGCATCACTGGCAGGTGGGGAGGGCTAAGCAGGGAGAAGAGGTACGGAGGTGGAAATCACAGCAGAGAGAGTGAGGGAAGCCCTCAGCTCCCTTAAGGCGGAGGCTTACCGGGGCTGGATAAATTACATCCCAGGCGCGAAGGAACTGCGGATATCCTGGCGAAACCCCTGGCAGACTTCACCATCTCTCTGAGGACAGGGTGGGTGCCCCCAAGACTGGAAGGTGGCACATATAGTGCCTATCCACAAGGGGGATCAAGGAGATGGCAGGGAACTACAGGCCTGTCAGCCTGACATCGGTGGTGGGCAAGGTGATGGAGGGCATTGTCAAGGAGAGGCTAGGGGGGACCTGGATAAGTCAGGGTGCCTGGACGATGGAGCAGCATGGATTCATCCTGGGAAATCGTGTCAGACAAACCTGGTGGAGTTCTATGACTGGGTGACAAGTGCCTTGGACCTGGGTAGACCAGTGGGCGTCCCTCTTTCTAGACTTCAGCAAGGCATTTGACTCTGTTCCTCACGTGGGCCTGTTGGATAAGCTGGGAGAAATGGGGGTGGGGAACCAGATGATCAGATGGATAGGCAATTGGCTCCAGGACCGGACCCAGAGGGTCATAGTTGGCGGGATAGTCTCATCCCCAAGGAGGGTCATTAGTGGGGTCCCACAGGGATCAGTCCTTGGGCCCCTTCTGTTCAACGCCTACATCTCTGACATAAGGACAGGAATCAGGAGTGAGATGAGTCTCTTTGCGGATGACTCGAAACTGGGGGCGGTGGTGGATGGGGAGGAGGGGGGTGGCCCTACAGGGGGACCTGGAGGCTCTGGAAAGATGGTCTAGAAAGTGGAAGCTGAGGTTCAATGCAGGGAAATGCAAGGTACTCCACCTGGGAGCCAGAAACCCAGGCCAAGTGTACACCCTGGGGGGGGGAATGGTACAGTCTCGATGGCTGAGAGGGACCTGGGGGTGGTGGTGGATGTCAAGATGAACAACTCTGAGACTTGTAGGAGGGCAGCAGCCAAGGCCAACAGGATGCTGGGATGCATCACTAGGGAGATCACCTCCAGAAGGAGGGAAGTGATAGTCCCTCTGTATAACTGCTTGGTGAGGTCGCACCTTGAGTACTGCGTGCAGTTTTGGAGGCCACACTTAAAGAGGGACATTAACCTCCTGGAGAGGGTCCAGAGGAGGGCAACCAAAATGATTTGGGGCTTGGGGGACAGGACCTATGAGGAGAGGCTCGAAGAGCCAAATATGTACACATTGGAAGAGAGAAGGGACTGGGGGGACATGATCGAGATCTTCAGGTACATGAAGAGGGTAAATAGGGGAGGAACAGTCAGGGTGCTTCGAAGGAAGGAGGAGGGGGCCACTAGAGGGCATGGGTGGAAGCTGGAGGGGGGAAGATTCAGGGGAGAAAGGAGGAGGTGCTACTTCACTGAGAGGGTGGTGGAGCCATGGAATGCACTGCCTAGGGGGCTGGTGGAGGCAGAGACAGTGGAGGGGTTCAAGAGGGGGGGACAGGTACAGGGGAAGGGTTCTGGAAGCAAAATCCAATGCAGCAAGAATATCCGGAACTGGGAAGGGAGAAGCCAGAGAAGGCGAGGGGGACAGCAAGGTCAGCACCCAGGGTGGGGGCTGACCAAACGAGCAGACATGAAAGACCGTTAGGCCTATTCTGCTGGCATTTTAGTATGTTAGTACTGGACTGACTCTGAAAATCTTGATGACGGTGACAAAGTAACTGAGACTGAAGTCAAACTCTAGTGTGTTGACAACTCTCTTACACTGCAAGCATAAGAACTGGCTTAATGTGATTGATCGAGACCTTCAGGTACCTCACAGGGGTGAACAGGGTGAAGGGAGTGAGCCTCTTCCAAATGAAGATGAGCTCCAGAACTTGGGGGCATGAAATTAAATGGTAGGGAGCAAATTGAAGTAGGATGTGAGGAAATACTTCTTCACAACAAGAATGGTAAAAGCATGGAACCGAATGCCAGTCAAAAGCTGCGGAAGCCAAAAGGGGGGAAGGCCTCAGACATGCTTGGGATAGAAGCAGGCATATTAGTATGGAAGTACGGAGGGTGAGGATCCCCAGAAGTCAATTAGAATCTGCAGAGACACAATAGGCAGGGAACCCTTGGCCAGGCTGGGTGGGCCTAGCGTTTTGTTTTCTGTTGATGGATTCTATGTTTCTGTGATACCGTACTGACCCATGCTCAGTTGACCGATTCAGACATTGTTTCTGCAGCAAGAAGCTGTAGTGTTACTAGAAGCAGGGCTCAACAGCCTTGACTGGCTGCAGTATCAAAAAAGCTGAACTGCAGAAAATTATTCAGCTTAGTCAGCTTGTTTCATATGCCAACAACTAGCTGCAAAAAGGTAAATCAAATCTAATAAAGTCTCATTTTCAGTCTGCTCTGCACTTTTCGTGTTCCTCAAAGAAATGAATAGGTTGCTGTAATGAACCCGACTGTCTGACCTGATTTTGTTCATTATAGCAAGGCAGCACTGTACAATATGCCATAACTGCTTCAGAGCTAGTGGAGCAATAGTGTCAGTAGCAGAGCGCTGCTGGCAACCTTTTATTTATGGATTTAAAGTTTAGTGCGTGGGAAAGGTACACTGGGCTGAAGTTTCCAGGTGGGACTGGGGTGGCGGACATAGGTAAGGGCAGTTTCCAGGTGGGACCAGGGTCGAAGACTAGGTTTTCTGGCAAAAAGCACCTGGCTTCACCTGAGCTTTATTTTTTCTAAGTTTGCTTGAAAGGACAGAGCAAGGTGAAACATTAAGACTTCTTTTGGCTAAGCAAAGTTTCTCTCTTTTAACTATTTTGTTTTGTGCTTACAGGTTGTGCTTGCAGGTTTTGTTACTGTTTTGTGCTTACAGGTTTTACAGTTTACTGCTTTATTTTTCTCTGATTGAAATTGTTTTTGGCAGGGTATATTTTCTGTTAAATTGTTGTGCAGGTTGTCTTGCTGAAAGGAAGGAAAGCACCCACCGGGGTGGTGGGTCAGAGCTGTAGCTGATTGTTTCTGGAGGGCACGGGCTTTCATTGGCACTTACCAAACTTGTGTTCAGCCTTTGACTAATAGCACTTCATTTGAGATATCTGAATTTACCTTCCTAGTGTATTACAGTGTTATGTTGTAGTTCTGCAACGTTATGCAATAATAAATGTACTTTTATTTTACCTTCTATATGTGTTTGCTTGCTCTCCCAACTTTTGTAATCCCCTTCCCCCCAGAACGCTTCTGGAAATGAGCTGTTTACAGCTCATGTTGTCTTTCCTGGTGAAACATTTTGCAAATAAATAATCTTACCAGCCCAGCATCCTGTGTATGGGGTAAGCGCACGCACATGCTCACACACACTAACAAAAAAGGAAAAAAAAATTGAACAGGAAGGGAGAGAGAGATGTAGTGAGTGGTGCAATGCACTGGCTGTGTGGTGGCAGTCTTCCGGGAGACATTCTGGAGGCTGCAGTACTACTCTATTTGCAGTCACCTCTCTGGTCTGAGGGAGGAGGTTGCCCATCTCCAGGCTGACCTGATGAGGATTCAGGAAACCTCCTCCCCCACCCAGGGAGCACCAGAGCCACTGCTGCTGCCTCAGAGATTGCCAAGAAAGAGGAACGATTGGACCATTGTGGGCCCAGGGAGGGTAAGGGTGGTGGAACAGAGGCACATCCCTCCAGTTGTACCTTTCCACAATTCATATGCCATTCTGCCAGAGCATTGTTCCTCTATGGAGACACCTGCAGTGGAGACCAAGGAGGATGCTGGGAACCTCCACAGTGGAGACCCACAGGAGGGGGGCACGGGACCCCACAGCGGAAGGAAACAGCTCCTGGTGGGGGACTCAGTCATTAGGGGGTAGAACTGGGAGAGGGAAGAAGGGAGGGGAGAGGGAGGTAAGGTGCCTGCCCGGCACCATGGCTTGGAGGGACAGGAAGCTAATCCTCAGGCTCTTAGGACCAGCTACACAGGAGGTGGAGCAGGACGTCATTGTCCACCTAAGGACAAATGACCTGGCTGGGAATGGGATCAGAGCAGCGCAGGAGGGGTTTGTGGAGTTGGGGAAGGGCCTTAGACAGGTAGCACACACGGCAGTCTTCTCGGAAGTGCTGCCTGTCTGTGGCATGTGTGAGGCTAGGGTACTTTGCACCATGGGATTTAATGAATGGTTGAAAAACTGGTGCAGAGCTCAGGGTTTTGGCTTCATTGAGCACTGGGTCCACCTGGAGGGATACAGGCTTATACCGGCATGATGATCTGCATCTGTCCTGGAGGGGAACCAGGATCCTAGGTGATGGGTTTAAATGCTTCATTGGCAAGCATTTAAACTAGCTGGGGGCAGGCACTGAAAAGGAGCATGGAAATCCCAGCCTCCCCCAACACAACAGGGTAGTTAGCGAGGTAAACTGCAAGATAGAGAAGTTGATAGGGAGCAGAACAGGGGTAAATGGAGAAAAAGGTAAAGACATTAAGGACAGGGATGGGGCCAAAAGGGGTAAGGCCATCAAAAAATGGAGGGCGATGAGTACCAATGCCAATAGTCTGGGTAACAAGCTCCCTGAACTAGTGCCCTTGATGGAAGAGGGACACCTGGATATCGTGGCAGTCACAGAAACATGGTATACAGAGAACCATGACTGGAATGTCAATATACCAGGGTGCACAATCTACAGGAGGGACAGAGAGGGTAAAAGAAGAGGAGGAGTAGCTCTCTACATAAGGAAAGGGATCAAAGCAACAGAACTAAAGGGTAAACATGGAGGAGAGGAGGCACTGTGGGGTCACCCTGGAGACAGGAAATGGCACCATAGTCCGCACTGGACTTGTATACAGACCACTGTCTCAGGAGGAGGAAATGGACAAGGAAATAGAAGGCATCCTTAGAATGGCAGAAAAGGGGAAATATTGTTGATGGGGGACCTGAATATGCCAGATGTTAACTGGAGCACCTTTGCTATATCCACATCCAAGAGCAGGATCATTCTCAATGCCCTACAAGGGGCATGCCTCAGACAGCTAGTGTTGGAACCCACTCGGGAGGGAGCAATCTTAGACCTGGTACTCTCAAATGGGGACGGAGAGAGGATCTCAGATTTAGAAGTTGGTAGCCATCTGGGAACAAGCGACCACCAAACAGTGTAGTTCACAATAAACACAGCCGTAGAGTCAAGCCATCTAAAGTGTGGGTATTGGAATTTAGGAGTGCTAATTTTGGCAAAATGGGAGAGTGCCTCAGAAAAGCACTAGCAAATGGGCAAGAATGAGGGGTGGAGGAACAATGGGGAAAAATCAAAACTGCCATCACAAGGCAGCAAGCCTTTGTGTGAAGCAAATAAAACAAAATGAAGGAGAACTGTGGCTCTCAAAAGAGGTGGCAGGGAAGGTTAAAGAGAAAAACATAGCATTCAGGAAGTATAAGGAAACATAGAAGGAGCAGGACAGAGAACTGTACCAGTTAAAACAGAAAAAAGCAGGGAAGGCAGTCAGAATAGCAAAGGCCCAAACCAAGGAATAGATAGCCATCTCAGTTAAGAAGGGGGATAAAACCTTTTTCAAGTACATTAGGGAGCTAAGAAAGACCAAGGGAGGGATAGTGAGGCTTAATAAAGGGGAGAGGGGGTGGGCAGAAGTTGACAGTGAAAAAGCAGGGATACTGAATGAATACTTCTGCTCAGTATTCCCAAAAGGAGAGGAGGAGGAAGTACCTAAACCAGTCAATAGAAAGCACTTTGGATAGGGGGGTCGATACCAGTCCATTCACAGAAAAAAGGGTCCTGAAAGAACTCCTGAAACTGAAGGTGGACAAAGCAATGAGGCCTGATGGGATTCACCTCAGAATTCTAAAAGAACTAAGGGTAGAACTAGTGACACCACTGACTACCCTTTTTAATAAATCATGGGAAGATGGTGTGGATGCGATTCCCCTTCACAAAAGTTGGAGTAAGGCAGAGGCAGGAAACTACAGACCTGTTATTTGACCTCAGTGGTAGGGAAAATGATAGAATCACTTCTGAAAGAAAGAATTGTTGAGTACCTAGAGGCCAGTGTGGCACAGGACCCAAGGCAGCATGGATTCACAGCGGGAAGGGCATGTCAGCTGCATTTAATAGATTTCTTTGACTGGGTGACCAAAGTAGTAGACCAGGGAGGGGCTGTGGATGTGGCCTACTTGGACTTTATCAAGGCATTTGCCACAGTCCCACACAAAAGAATAAACAAACAAGTTAGCCAGCCTTGGAGTGGGTCCCAGGGTGGTAACCTGGGTAAAAAATTGACTGGACAACAGGACGCAGAGGGTAATAGTAAACGGAGTCCACTCCAAAAAAAGGGGAGTTACTAGCAGGGTACTGCAGGGTTCAGTACTGGGACCAGTCCACTTTAATGTATTTTTTAGGTGACATTGCTGTGGGACTGGAAGGAAAAGTGTGCCTCTTTGCAGATGACACAAAGATCTTCATCAGGGTTGATACGTGGGGGAATGGTCAAACGTATGGCAGCTTAGATTCAGTGCAAAAGAAGTGCCAAGTAATGCACCTGGAAACAAAAACCCAGGAGAAGTGTAACACAATGTGGAAGTATTAACAACAAAGATGGAAAGGGACCTGGGATAGTCATATCAGACAACCTAAAGGTAGGCAAGCAATGTGAGAAGGCAGTAAGGAGGGTTGGGGGTGGGGATACTGGGATCCACAGGAAGAGGCATCACCAGTAGAAAACAGGAAGTTGCCATCCCTCTGTACAGACAGTTGGTGAGACCCCATCTGAGTACTGCATCCAGTTCTGGAGACCCCAACTCCGCAAGGACATAGACAGGATGGAGGCAGTCCAGAGGAGGGCAACCAAAATGGTGCAGGGTCTGCACCAGAAACCATACGAAGAGAGAGAGAGACTAAAAAAGCTTAATATACCCTCGAGGAAAGGAGGAAGGGGGGGATGTGATAGAAACTTTCAAGTACCTCAAGGGAATCAATAGTCCAAGAGGGTAGCATCTTTCAGAAATAGATATGTGCAAGAACAAGGGGGCACAGTTTGAAGATAGAGGGGTGACAGCTCAGGGGTAATGTGAGGAAGTATTTTTTCATGGAGAGGGTGGTAGACGCATGGAACGGCCTTCCTGATGAGGTTGTGGGGTTAAAACAGTGGGGGAATTTAGGAGGATGTACTGTAGGCTGTTGGTTAACTAGGATCTGCAGCCTATCCAATAGGTAAGGAAATGGACACACTGGGTGGGCCAAGCAGTTCTTATCTGCCATCAAATTCTGTGTTTTCTGTGTACCAATGTATAGAACAAAACCGCACAAAAAAACCAGAATGCAGAACTACAGAGGGCAAAGTATACAAAAAAGAGAGTACAAAATATAACAAGTCTGAGGAAACCAAAAATGTGGGCAAAAAAATGCAAACAAATATATGTTAGAACCATATGGAAGAGCTAAATACATGTAAGTTATTGGATGGACCCTTGAGTAGAAAGCAGTAACAGACTTCCATCCTTGGAGGAAGAGGGCATCTGCTTGGAAGGATGCTTGATTCTCCTATGTGTGGCTGGCCGTTCTACACAAAGGGCTCAGGATGCAAGCCTGGCTTGCCAGATTTGCGCAACGCTGTATTTTTGACAAGCAAATATTGTGAGTGTAAGTCCTTTTTCTGTCATACTAGTGTATGACAGGTGGCCAGTCAGTTAGAATCTAGTAAACTTGAAGGTCATTAAATTGCTGAGATTTGATTGGTTCGATGGTATTTGTGCTTCATTTTGTTTTGTAATCTAGTGGGTGAACAACCTTCTAGGTTCCTGCATTTTGGTTGATTGGATGGTGGGATGTAATGGGTCAGTACAACAAGGTTTTAACTCGTTTGCTGACCATATGAACAACCTGAACTGAAGCCATGAGAAACTAATTCTCGGCGACTTCAACATAAATTGGCTGTTTTCTGTTTAAATCTATTGACACAATTATTTTCTTCACAAAACTTAAAGTGGTTTTCTTAGATTCAGCACTGACTTACCCCGTTGGATACCTAATGCTGGCAAAATTCATTCTGTCCCAGTTTTAATATTTGATGCAGTGTCTGTATTTAGATATAAGGGCTCGTACTTAAGCCCCGACGAGGTGGCTAACCGATTCCTTCACTTCCTGATTCATGAACCGTCCCTGCGCTATGGCGTCCAGCAAGGAAGATTGATGGGGGTGCCCATAGAAATGGATGTTACTCTGTTTTCTTTCAGTGTAATACCTTATGATGGCGAGTTGGAGATTAATGAAGGCCACCACTCAACTAACAAGAACCTTGTTAGTTGGTGGAGGCCTTCATTAATCTCATACTCGCCATCATAAGGCATTACATAGGAAGGAAAATGAGTCCCATGCATTTCAATGGGATGTGCCCCCACCCTCTCCCTTGCTAGATGTCATAGTGCGGGGGGGGGGAAGATGTTCATGAATTGGGAAGTGAAGGAATCGGTTGGCCACCCTGTTGGGGCCGAAGTACGATCCCTGTACCTAAATACAGACACTGCATTGAATATTAAAACTGGGACAGGATGAATTTCACCAGCATTAGGTATCCAACGGAGTAAGCCAGTTTGGAATTAAATAATCTAAGAAAATCACTTTATGGATGACACATTTTTTTTCTTGCTGTGCTGACTTGTGTCCAATTGCGCCACCAGGGTCACGTGATGGCAAAGCGCGTTTTTGACACCTACTCCCCCCATGAGGATGAGGCGATGATTCTTTTCCTGAACATGGTGACACGCGGGAGAATTCTCATCTTCACTATCAAGGTCAGTAGATCTCTTTTCCTCCTCTCCTTCACCATGATCTAAGATCACTTGCATCACTAAATGAATTACGATATAACTGTTGTGGGGAACTTTTTTTTTTTTTTTTTAGGTAGGCCTACCAGTTTGTAGCGGCCATGGCACGACCTGCATCCTGTACCCCGTTCCAGTAAAAAGCAGCTCTGTTATCCTCTGAATTAAATTGTTTACTCTCCTTGTTTTTTTTTTTTTGTTTTTTTTTATTTTAAAAAAGGTAGTGCAGTTTTCCCCATTCATATCTTCTTTCTGTAGGTGCCTCGCTTCTCTTTGTCTTCCTGGTCTTTCAAATGAGTTCTGTATGTACCAACTTAGTGCAGTATTTTTTTGGTTTTTGTCCATAAAACTTTTTTTTGTGTTTCCGTGGAGAACACTTATTTTACACAAGTGGGTACATCAACACAAGTGTCAAGAGCAAACGACAAACACTTGCACTCGCTCACGCCAGTGGATGAACCACCAAACCAGGGCGGTGCAGTGCTAGCGTCTTTATTGTTTAAAAATTCAGCAGCCACATGCAGCAGTCCACTTGCTGACACAGCAAGAGAAACCGTCAGCATCTCGTGTCAAGAGGACAAAGCGCAATGCGCCTGCGCGAAACATTGAGGGTTTCTCTTGCTGGGTCGGTGAGTGGTCTGCTGCACGTGGCTGCTGAATTTTTAAACAATAAAGACGTTAGCACTGCACTGTTCTGGTCTGGTGTTTCAGCTACTGGTGTGAGTGAGTGCAAGAGTTTGTTGCTGGTGTTGGATACCATTGTTCTGTCTGCACCACGCACCATGTAGCAGCTCTTTATTATTTCTTGTACAGCAAGGGTTAAACCAACCCCAGAACACATAGCAGTCAATAAAAGTAAGAACATCAACTTAGTTTGTACTAATACAGACACATACAGCTGTTTCCCTAGTTTAAAATCTTGGAATAGCATTGACAGCTGGAAAAGGAATTAATAGAAACATTTAATCTAAAACAATTTATCAAAAACATTTACTCTATGTACCCCCTGTAGCTCAGGTTGAGGGGTTACTCCATTCTTGGTTATGAGTGCAGACTCCTCTGTGAGAAGTCACATTTCAGGAATGGTGTGGAGCTATACCAGGGGTGTGGACTGTTTTTCTTTGTGGGGGGAAGGGAGATAATGTACCACTAAGTGCAGTCAATGAAGGGTGCAAATGGGTTGGAAAATCTTGGGCTGTAACACCTACGCCCACTAGCAGTCTAGGCCCTTTCTGGTTGTCTTACCTTTACTACAGGATACATGATGTAGGCTTATGATATTCCTGAGTAGCAAAGCATTGTCTACGATAAAGTGGGCTAGTGGTATGGCTGAAAATCAATTACAATGTAAAATACAGTATGAAGGGGGCTTGGGTCAGGGGTGAAGTGGGGGTTAGGTCAAGGAAGAAAGGGAGGGAGAAGGGGGTGTACGAGGGTGAGGGGGCTATTGAGGTGTGGAGGGAAGGAGATGTGAAGGCAATGATGGGTTTGGAAGAAGTGAAGGAGGAGGGAGGGGTAGTGGAGAGAGAGGTTGAGTGGAGGAGGGCGAGAGAGGGATTGAGGTTCAGAGGCTAGGGAGGCCGAAAAGGGCATTTGTAGTAGAGTGCAAAGCTTTGCCTTGCTAGAAATGTGACTATGCAGTCAGTGACAATGAGCATATGAAAGTATAGGCCACCTAGTATGTGAACCTCAGTTACTTGTAATTTTACCTGGCCGATGGAAGGTCCACCCCTGTATGTGATACTATATCGAGGCATGGCCCCAGATTTGAAAGTGGGTCACCAGAGTGCCAGCTGCCATATGTGCATTTGTTTGTTTGTTTATTCTTTGCAGTAAGTGCAAGTAAAACCAGGAGACCACTCAATAGTGTGACAGTGGCTCCGCAGCATAGAAAACTGAGTTCAGTAACAAAAGCTGGTCTCAACACTTACTCTATATGACAAAGGGAAGTCGGATGTTCTTCCTAATGGTTTAAACTTTATTCAGAGTTTTGAATCAAGTAAAATCAAGTAAAATGCTCACCACACATGTGCACCCAGATGGCTCCAATGTTTCAAGCCACCCTGACTCTTTGTCATATAGAGTAAGTCTTGAGACCAGCTTTTGTTACTGAACTTTGCAGTAAGTGTCAGGAGGTTGCGCTATCCTTTTCTGGAAGGAGGGTTGGGTCTCTCCAGTGGTGAAAAATAACTAATTTGGCCACTGCCAACACACATGTGAGCTGAAAGGAACTGAGGGTAGGTTAGGTTGAGCTGGTGTGAGTGAATCCCCTGGAGAGCAAGGGAGGGACCCCTGGGGAGATAGTCTGCTGTTAGCTGATTGCAGCTATTCCAAACTCCATTCCAGTAGGAGGCCCAGAAGACGTGTGTGTGTGTGTGTGTGTGTGTGTGTGTGTGTGTGTATGTGTGTGTGATGCTTGGAGTGAGGAGCATTGCCAGCAGTCACTCTTGTCCATCAAGCCTGTCTTGTATAGCCAGAGAGCTGCATGGTAGACCTTGTGAAGGATTTTATATTGCAAAGGTTTTGACTCTCAGTCCTCTGGATGCCTTGTATGCCAAGGACCGCACTTTGTCCCAGTTAGGCAGGAATATCGAAGCCCATTTCCTGTTCCCACTTGAGTTTGGGGAGTGATATCACAACTGGGAGTATTCCTTCTCTACCAGGGGTTTAAATTTAGCTGCAGTGAGGTAAATCTTCCTATCCTGGTTTCTAGGGTTCCATGGGGAGGCAAGATGTAGTAGCGTGATACCTTGATTAGAAGGAGATCAGGGTGTTGTCTCCAGAACTGAGAACGGGGGATCCCATACCTAGATATGATTTCTTCAAAGGAGTAGAAGACCTCTGTGGATGGGTGGTAGAGGTCCTGTAGAATAAGGATGCCCTTCACTTCACAGGAGGCCCAGTATATTGGTTTATGGTAGATGGGAAGCTGGAGGTGAAAAGAACATGTACGGGAAAACGAGTGCAGATTTGGGATCCATTAGAGAGCTCGACCAAAGACTGTTTTCTCCCAGTTATCACCCCCTCCAGCTAACACAAGTAACATAGTAATAAGGTTGGAGGGGACTGGAGGTCCATCATGTGCTTCCTCAGCTTCATAAGCAGGGATAAATACGTTTGCTATGCAAATATTAACTTATTTGAATTTTGTGCCTACTCTGCTACCCAGGGGACCCTGTTATTCCCTTGAAGTCTGTCCAGGTTTATCTTGAAGGCCTGCAATGTCTTCATGTCCTCTGTCCCGCTTGTAGGCTGTCCTGTAGGAGAAATAATGCCTCCTAACATTACCCCTGAAATGACCATCCCTGAGATTCAGGGCACATCCCTGCACCCTGAAATAAACCGTGACCTTTGTCACAGAAGTCATGGAGTCTGTGATTTTTCCCAATTTTATATGAAAATTCCAGGACTGTTGGCATTTTCCATGACACCACCAGGAGTTTTAGCCTTTTTCATGAAAACACTGTAGCTTTTTCGGTGTTTGAAAATGGCAGAGTCATAATTTTGTGCCTTACCACTGCTATGTGCTTGGTCCCCTGTTGGTCACTGTGGAATTCTGGGGCTTGAACACAAGCTCTGGTGTCCCAGATGGCAGTACAGTGTGCTCTGTGCTCCTCCTGCTGCAGGACCAGCCTAACAATGCATTGTTTTAATTAAATCTTTGCAGACAAGCGTGTACACATATATGTCCAAATTGAGGTGTATTGTTAAATATGCAATGGATCCTTGACTTTCCATGATGTTTACTGCGATTTCCATAACTTCTGTCACTTTGACCATGACAGTATTTATTTATGTCTTTGATAACCGGGTAGGTGCACTGGTCCAAGGAACCATTTTCAGGCGCGACCAGGGCCGAGTGGCAAATGGAACAAAATACATGATATACACAGTGGTAATACAGCATTGTAGAAATACATGTGGAGGCCAAGATTTTGAAAAAATAATTAATTATATTATAATACAACAGGATACGTTATGTACACCCGAGACACAGGAAATAAATACATCGTAAGTAGGAATAATAAATACAAGGCAGCCATGTGGAGTACATAATTAGCATGGTAAACCCAGTTAACCCCCAAACCAAGGAGTCTAGACTGGTTACCAAAATGGCAGTGAAGAAGGGAGGAGAAGAGTAGGGTAACCCCATTTTGCCATTTACCGTGACAAAAGTACAGCCCTAGTCATAATCCTCTGTATATAAATCACAGTTGGTTGTCTTGGAAGTGATTGTGATGCCACAAGGGGAGAATATCATCACATGTAGGTAAGCAGCAGGAACTGATGATGTCCAAAGGACAAGGATCCTGTTTCCATGCAAATGTCACAGTAATAGAGAAAATAGGGAAAATTAATATGGGGAATACTGGTGGAAGTGTGTAAACTTTCCAGAGCTTTGCCAGGGACATTGCAGGCTCTTTAAGGGCTAATACACCATTGGAAAATTCTGCAAATTGTTTTTCATATAACTTTTATCTCTGCTCTCTAGGACTGAAGATTGCCCTCCTCGGGCACTGGTGACTACAGGTGTGCAAATGTGGAATTCCGCCAGCAGAATAGCTTCTGAAATGCCTTCAAAGTTCTGCAGAGTTCTGAGAAGCATTTGTATGTAAACCGCTGAATAACCTTCCGTGAATTATGTAAAAACTGCAGAATAATTTTCAGGAACTCAGTGGCTCAGTGGATTAGTAGAGGGCTGTTCAGTGGCCTGTGTGAAATTAGTTGTGGTGGTCTCAGTCCAGTTCCCAGTGGGCCGGTGTCCACATCACAAAACCACCAAGACAGTTAGCACCGATTAACACCCTTGTTAGCAGTCTGACATGAGAGGCCAGAGACTGAATGGGCATGGAGTCTGATCTACTCTCTCACCTACATGGTGGGCCCTCCGTGGCAGGGTTGAGGCACAATGGTGGTGCAGTGTGGGGAAGCTTGCACTGTGATTGCCCATGCTATACCTGGCCTGTGGATAAACAGAGGGCTTCAGGCTGCAGAGCTGCCAATAGAGCACCTTTCATGAGCACTAAATTCACACAGTCAGACAAAAAAATCTATAAACTGCAGAATAATATTCCATGGATTGTGGAAAATGAATCCATCGTTTATGTAGACCAAGGAAAACATTCCACTTTTGAAATTTCCTCCCAGTGGAATTCTGTGGAATTGGGCTGTAGGTTCCAAATTTCTGCTGATTTCTATTCTGCCTGAATTTGAATTATTCCACCCAGCCCTACTGGTGACCCCATCTTTACTGCTTCCCCAAGGACTTAGAGTGGTATGAGGCCCATGAACATCAGCGTCCATCATTCAGAAAGGCTGGGCATAGTTTTGTACCATTTTTCTGGTACTTCCTGCCTCCTTCATGGAGCTGCCTCATGCTGTGGTGGCCTCGCGAGCCACGGTCCTCCTTGATGGCAAGAGGCTGATCCCACGTTTACCCACCACTGGGGGTTCCACGGTGCTGCCTCCCCCTGGTTGTGCACCTGTTGCCATTGGCAGCATCCTTCGATCTCTGGCCGCTCAGCTGCTGTCGTTCCAGGCTCCCATTCGAACCCGGGTCTCCCATGTCATAACATTTTGTGTTGCTGCTGGCCAACTAGCGGTTCCAGAATACTACTGTTTTTTAACAGTAGCCAACTATTACATTGAAGTACTTGTTCTAGTTCCTGTTGCTGATTTGAAGGCTTCAGTACCTGCCACTACAAGGTGTGATGTGTAAAAGTGGATTCTCAGTCAGGATAAAAAATAAATAAAAGGGAGCTCAATTCCTAATGTTAAAAATAAGGTTTAAAGATTTCCATGAGAGCCTCTCTCTGCCCAGTGGGGAAGCTGGTTCTGTTTCTTACACAAGTAACTAACACAGATGTCATTAGATTATGTACCATGAGGAGTGTAGAGGCTGTGACAGGACTCTGCAGGGTGATCTTCCTGATATAAGCTGGTACCTCGGAGACACGCAGATGTGCTGAGGAATATATTTCAATGATGACTACCACTAGCCTTGATAAAGTCCAACTAACCCTAAAACTTTGGTCAACTTTGTAATATCGGTGACAACTTTACTTCAGAATAACTCTTTAAAAGCTTGTTTTTGAAATATGAAGTTGAGCTCTTTATTTTTTTTTTTATCCAAGTCTTATATCACTACTAGAGACTTCTCTGCACAAATATTGAGCATCCTAATGTAGGATGAGGGCATTGGGAAATCCAGCCCCTTCCTCCTGATTGGAACAGGACTTGACCAGACAGCTGTCACACATAGAATTTGACGGCAGATAAGGACCGCTTGGCCCACCCAGTCTGCCCATTTCCCTACCTACTGGATAAGCTGCAGATCCTAGTTAACCAGCAGCCTACTTCTTCCTACCCCCAACCCCTAGAATGGCCTTATGACTGTCCCATGCATGCTTGAATTCCACCACTGTTTTTGACTCCACAACCTCCTCTGGAAGGCCGTTCCACGCATCCACAACCCTCTCTGTGAAAAAATACTTCCTTAAATTACCTCTGAGCCGCCCCCATCTTCAAATTGTGCCCCCTTGTTCTTGCACACCTCTTTTTTTGAAAGATGCTACCCTCTTGGACTTTGTTGATTCCCTTGAGGTACTTGAAACGTTTCTATCATGTCCCCCCTCTCCCTCCTTTCCTCGAGGCTATACATATTACGCTCCTTAAGTCTCTCTTCATATGTCTTCCGGTGCAGACCCTGCACCATTTTAGTTGCCCTCCTCTGGACAGCTTCCATCCTGTCTATGTCTTTGCGGAGACTGGGTCTCCAGAACTGCACGCAGTGCTCCAGATGGGGTCTCACAGAGATGGGGTCTGTACAGAGGGATAACAACTTCCTGTTTTCTACTGGTGATGCCTCTCCCTATGCATCCCAGTATCCCCCCAGCCCTCCTTGCTGCCCTCTCACATTGCTTACCCACCTTCAGGTCATCTGATATGACTACCCCCAGGTCCCTTTCCATTTTTGTTGTTGTTAGTATCTCACCCCCCATTGTGTACTCTTCCCCTGGGTTTTTGTTTCCCAGGTGAATTACCTTGCACTTCTTAGCATTGAATCTAAGCTGCCATACATTTGACCATTCCTCTGACCTTGCCAAGTCCCTTCTCATTCTTTCCACCCCACCCTGTGCATCAACTCTGTTGCAGATCTTTGTGTCATCTGCAAAGAGACATACTTTTCCTTCCAGTTCCTCTGCAATGTCGCTTATAAAGACATTGAAGAGGACCAGTCCTAATACTGAACCCTGCGGTACCCTACTAGTAACCTCCCTTTCTTCTGAGTGGACTCCATTTACTGTTACTCTCTGTATCCTGTTCTCCAGCCAGTTCTTTACCCAGGCTGTCATCTTGGGACCCACCCCCAGGCTGGCTAACTTGTATATTAATCTTTTGTGTGGGACTGTGTCAAATGCCTTGCTAAAGTCTAGGTAGGCCATGTCCACAGCCCCTCCCTGATCTACTACTTTGGTCACCCAGTGAAAGAAATCTATCAGATTCGTCTGGCATGACCTTCCCTCTGTGAATCCATGCTGCCTAGGGTCCTGTGCCCCTCTGGCCTCTAGATACTCGACAATTCTTTCCTTCAGAAGTGATTCCATAATTTTCCCTATCACTGAGGTTAAACTAACAGGTCTGTAGTTTTCTGCTTCTGCCTTGCTCCCACTTTTGTGAAGGGGAATCACATCTGTCCTCCTCCAGTCCTCGGGTACCACCCCATCCTCCATGATTTGTTAAAAGGGTAGTCAGTGGTGTCACTAGATCTACCCTTAGTTCTTTTAAATTCTGGGATGAATCCATCAGGCCCCATTTCTTTGTCCACCTTCAGTTTTAAGAGTTCTTTCATAACCCTTTCTTCTGTAAATGGGCTGGTATCAACTTCTGTATCCAGAGTGTTTCTACTGTTTGTTTTAGGTACCTCCCTCTTCATTTGTAAATACTGAGCAAAATATTTGTTTAGTATCTCTGCTCTTTCACAGTCTCCCTCTGCCCACCCTCCTCCCCTTTATTAAGCTTCACTATCCCTCCCTTGGTCGTCTTTCGCTCCCTGATATACCTATAAAAGGTTTTATCCCCCTTCTTAACTGAGTTGGCTATCTTTTCCTCGGTTTGGGCCTTTGCTGTTCTGACTGCCTTCCCAGCTTCCTTTTGCTTTAACTGATAGTTCTCGGTCCTGCTCCTTCTGCGATTCCTTGTACTTCCTGAATGCTTACTTTTTCTCTTGAACCTTCACTGCCACTTCCTTTGAGAACCATAGTGGTTTCTTACATCGTTTTGTTTTGTTTATTTGCTTCACACAAAGGCTCGTTACCTCTGTGATGGCAGTTTTTATTATTCCTCATTGTTCTTCCACTCCTCCTTCCTGCCCATTTGCTAGTGCATTCCTTAGGCACTCACCCATTTTGGCAAAGTCAGCCCTCCTAAAGTCCAGTACTTTTGCCTTTGTATGGCTTGACTCTATTGCTGTGTTTATTGTGAACCATACTGTTCGATGGTCGCTAGTTCCCAGATGGCTACCCACTTCTACATCTGTGATCCTCTCTCCATAGTAGTGCAGTTTCTCTTCCTGCAGTACCTCTTTAGCCTTGTGACTTTGCTGATTGTGACAGGGGTTGCTCTGGTGCTTACCAGTGGAGCAAGAAAAAAAAAAATGTGTGTGTATATGTATATACAGTATATATATATATTTATTTAGTTTCTGTTGAGCGGGTAAGTGCACTAGACAAATTCTGCCTATTTCCAGGCATACACACAAAAATCACTGGGGACAAGTGTGTCCTCGCAGTAATACGCTATCTGGCACTTGCAGTCCGCAAGGCTCTGCAAAGTAGCACCAAAAGCAAGTACATTTTGGTGGTTGGGTAGAGCAAGGGATAAAAAACAGAGCCGACCCAGTTGTAATAGTAATATAAGTAACCAAAAAGAGTTCCTTACTGTCTGCAAGATTGGCCACTTGTGATGTCACAATGTTAGGGGCCATAGTTACAGGTGAAAACTATACCCTCATGTCTTGTAAATTTTGTTTCCATGTCAACAGACAACTGTTTTCGTGTAGCTGTAAGGGTTATATATGTGTTTTGCTTTAGTTTGTTTTCACTGTTCAAATTAGTCCCTGTAACTATCCTGGGGGTTTCCATTTTATGGTTGTCGAGATCTTGCTGGCCCTGAGAGCTTCATTAGCGTATGAGAACATGATGTGTCAACACCCTTTAGATTCTACGGTGTGCCTGTCTGCTTAATTAGACTTCCAACAAAGCCAGTCACAGCAAGGTGTGAAATACCACATTTACCTTCAGTTAGCTTTACAAACTACAGTATCTAAATTGAAATACAGAGTTTTTCCAGTTAAATTGCTTTCTATTTGTGTGTCTTTAGAGAGTTTTTTTTTTTTTTCAGGATATTTGTTCTTTCAGCATAGAGATGCATGGTATAAATGGTTGATCTGAGAACATGTTCTCATATGCTAATGCAGCTGTCATGGACAATGAGATTTCAACAGCAATAAAATGGACCCCCCCTTCCCCGGGTAGTTACAGGGTCTAGCATCACACATGAAAAAAAACTAAAGCAAACAGATATATCCCCCACGTATATCTCCATCAGCTACTGGAAAAGAGTTGTCCGTTGACAAGGAAACAACATTTGCAAGATATGAGGGTGTAGTTTGCCTTTTAAACTTTACAAGTGACGTAGAGGCAAACTGGTAAACTTTGCGTTTTGCAGAGATTTGTTGGCATTATTCCAGACTTTGCACTTAGCGACTTCAAGGCTAAAAAAGAAACCATAAAATAAAACAACCAACCTGCGGTGCCCATTGTCCCCTTCCTGTTTGTCCTAGCCATAGAGCTGTTGGTGATGGCCATCAGTGACCGTTCCACCCTCGGAGGCATTACATTTAGAGCACAGGAGGTCAGAACGGGTATACTGTGTAAGACTGAAATGCAAAATCCCGAGTGTCTGGAGCCCAAAACCAATTTCCCGGC
The DNA here is from genome assembly GCA_016271365.2 of Neoceratodus forsteri. NCBI lineage: Eukaryota > Metazoa > Chordata > Ceratodontiformes > Ceratodontidae > Neoceratodus > Neoceratodus forsteri. The sequence goes on along the minus strand of CM028136.1, from coordinate 945,873,938 downwards.
ACTCAGTGTCATAGTGGGCTGTGGGAGAAGAAAAGCACCAACAACAGAAGTAGGTACCAAGCACACCAATGTGTGATTTTATTTCCAAAAAATAAAAACAAATAAAAACTTTCAGCAAAACAAATATCAAATAAACATAACACAGCTAGGACTTGGCTTCAGTCCCACCCTCTGTGCTTCCTCAACCTGTACCTAGGTTGAACTGATCTACCTCTAGACTGAAGAGTGTACCTTATATACAGAAAATGTCACATGGTCTGAGGCTCCGCCTCCTAGTCTAATGCAATTTATTTCTAGGCTATAAAATACAAATGAAGCATAATACAATAAACAATATACATAATTATCTAAGACTTTGGCACATCATAAGAATCGTAACACAGTTCGGCTTTACGACTGGGGGTGACTTTGGCACCAAGGGAAACTCTGCTTATTGAACAGAATCAGGAGCTAAATAAAAAGGTCAGGAAATTCTGGTAAACTGTTAAATGTATTTATTTCTTGCACTTCTGGCATTTCTTAGGCAATTCAGGGATTATTTTGATTATAATGAGAATTACAAGAGCGAGTGTCAGCACCTGTCAAAAGGAGTTCTTGAGGCGAAGTGCAGGGCTGAATTTAAACAACTCACAGGGCAGAGTTTAAGCAACAGCAGCAGCTCTGCTTCGCTAAGGACACCTTTTTCTAAGGAAGGCACCCACATACAGGGAGTACCTATGGCAGGACAGACCCAAAAGATTTTTTAAAACTAAGCTGACACAAGATAACACGGAGCGAGGACAAATTAAACAGCTAATGCTCCGTCTCACAGTACAGGGTTTTAAAATGGGAAGGGTTTACTTATGTTAATTCCCAATACAGGGAAACAGTATTTTCACTTTCTCTATCTTTTTACAGCATACCCACAGCATACCTAATGGAAACCTCTAGAAGGGAGTTCTGTCTGAGGATATTTAGTGGGGCAGTCGCTGCTATTTAAAGTACAGCAGCTTCACGGCACTACGATCCTGCGCAGCTTCATGCAGGAAGGTAACGAGCGCTATGGATCATGAAAACAGAGCGGGGCTGTGTTTGCAGCTCAGCTATTCTAAATTCTGTTTTTTACATTACTGGCTTGACAGCCAGCTGAATGCAGGCAATCTTTGCAGTAGCCTGCTGTGCTTTCCCGAAGGTGGGGGGTGTGGAGAGAAGACAGGAAGGGGAAAAGGAAAAATGAAGAAAAGCAGCATAGGTGGCCAGCCTACAGTACAGAATAGGAGAGAAAAGAGATGCTGTTGTGCAACGGGCTTTCAGAAAGGAAGAAAAAGATGACAGTAAAGAGCCTCTCTCAATCTTGCCTCCCATGCCGGGGGGTTGGGGGGGGGTGAGCACAATGCTACCACACTCAGGATTTGCCTGCAGCAGGGTTTTGTTTTAATGTTTCGGGAGCTTGCCCCCACACCCCTCCTTATTTTGGATAATAAACTCCGCTGCAGGCAAATCCTGAGTGTTGGGATAGCAAGTGTTGGGCAATTGGTTTTGGGCTCCAGAAACTCGGGATTTTGTATTTCAGTCTTTCGTAATACACCTTTCAGAACTGTGCCTGCTGATAACTGTACAGTGCCCCCCACTCAATCACTCCTCACCTGCAACTACTACAAGTGTTCTCTGAAGTCACTGGCCTCCAGGTGAACAACCAACAAACAAAAAAAAAAGTATTGCCCTGAAGTCGCATTGTACAAGCTTCTTAGAAACTAATTGAAAAAGGGACTAAAATGGTCCTTCACCCATATTAATTGAGGATCAAACTAACTCCGAACATAGCTAAGTTATGTGAGGCTAACCTGACCTCTGATTTCTGAGCTGACAGTGGAATGATCAGCGGATGCAATTAAAAGCTTTTGCTCGTGGGCAAGATTGATCTGCGAAAATGATAGTTATTCCCAAACTATTGTGCTGTATCTCACACATCCCGATTGCAGTTTCCCCCACAAAATGTTCATTAAAATTGACAACCTAATCAGGAACTTTCTGTGGGATGGGAAACCCCGTGCTGTAATAGAGCCAAGTTGATAACACATTGGTGTAAAGGGGGTGGGGTGGGTATTGTCTTGGTTTCAAGGGTGCTGTTGGGCATTCAGAGAGGTGCAAACAATCTGATGATTCCTTGACTCTGGTGGGGGGGCACCACCACAGTGGGTAAAAACAGAGGCAAAGGAGGCCAGGGGACGGTCACGGGCAAACATTTTTTGGTTTACAAGAATTTGTATAGTTAGTATGTACTGCTGTATGTTATACCGTGACCAGCTCCACATTGTTCAGTATTTTTATTTTTGGTGTGAAATTTCTCAGCTTCTCTGTATACATGCCTGTTTTTGACCACCATGTGGCCTGGATTGCCTCCATGTAATTAATCATGTTATGTACTTGCCTGATTGTATTCTAATGCACTGTAAATATTGCCTGATTTATGCGCCACTGAGTGACCTGGGTCAGGACTGTAAATGGTCCTTTGGATCAGCACACCTACCCAGTTAACGAAGATATAAATTAATAAATAAAAAAATCTTTTTACACTCTCCTTTATCGCTTGAGCTCCATAACCATCCTACAATCTTATGTTCTGTCCCCCTGTGGAATAAGCTAGCAGATGGTTGTAGGACCCCCTGCCCCATCTCGTACACCTCTTCATGGGGCAGTCTGTAGTCTGGGTGGCAGGACATATTCTCACACTGAAGTCAGAGTAGGAGGGCTTGAGTACTGTTAAAGGTGTATTAATTCTGGATATCTTCTGTCCATCCCGAACCTGAAAGGATGTTACTAGCTGCAAACAAGCTGTTGTAGAGATACCACCAACTGAGAAGTATACTAACCCTGATGTTGAGCAATCTATCTCCTGGCCCTCAAGCAGAATCACTACTGCTAGACCACTGGTTAAAGAAAAGAAAGGAACAGTGGGTAAGATTTATCTGGCTGTAGGGACTCTATCCCAGATCAATCCTTAAGAGTGAAAAATAAATGGGCAGATAGCTTAGGAACCACCATCTCGGATGAGGAGTGGGCAGGCTGCTGGTTCAGGGCTCATAAGCCATGTAGAGATAACCACAGCTGCCTGGTCCAAAATAAGAGCCGCCACCACTTGTTCTGCACACCATTGGTACTGCATGCACTTGGTTGGATGGATACAGATGTCTGCTGAAGATATGGTGCCCCTGGAGGTGACTTGCTTCATACTGTAGGGTCATGCCTGACTCTTGCACAGTTTTGGCAAGGAGTACGTAAGGTATGTAAACTGGTAATAAACTGTCCCATACCGTATTTCCCCCCAGCTCTGTATTTTAGGCACTCCAAGCCTGGAGACCCATTACTGGTCTTCAGGACTGATATAGCTGCTAGTAGCCAGTATTGAAGCTAAATGTCTCATCCTCCATCATTGGCACTCCACGGAAATACCCATGGTTGAAGAGTGGCACTCAGCATTCGTGCACGTTGCCATGTTTGAGAGGCTTTTGCATATGGTAGCCCATGATGTCACTTCCCACTCATGCATATGGGGTCCTTTCCAAGCCTCTCCCCATTCTTCCACCCTAGGCTAGTGGTCCCTTGAGACATTTTATCCTGCGCGTGCTCCCCACCCAGTGTTTGAGATCCTGGGATAGCTTATGTCCAGGTTACATGGTTTTAGCGAGCTGGGTATCCTTCCTTTAAGAAATGGTATATCCATATTTTATATTGTTTATTTGAACTCACTTCTCGGTGGGGGGGGGGTCCAGGATCTCTTCTGACACCCACTGCATGGGTGGCCTGCATGGAGTTGGGTGGCTGTGGGCAATGGCTATCTCCAGGTAAGGAGCTCAAGAGTCAAACTTTGTTGTATAAAAAATGGACTGCAGTACTGTTATTATTGTTCAGCCCAAGACATGCAAAGTTTTCCCAGAAGGGTTACCACAAGGTATGGATATATCATCTGTATTACGGTGTGCATTTTACCTGGAGCTAGTCTATGCAGTTATCTCTGTATTATATGGTCTTAGCAGTGTAGAACTGTGTTATTGTGTTATATTCTGAATATACTGTTGGTGTGTATGTCTTGCTTTAACAATATTTTATTTTTATTTATTAAGTTCTTGGATTACAATACCTATGAGTCAGTGACTCTTTCACAGGTTCCACATCAAGTTCAACAATAAAAAGTTAACTGTTAAAAAAAAAAAAAAAAAACCTTCCCCAACTCACATAGCACCCCATTCCACTCTCTTCCCGCCTGCCTAACCACACCAGTAGTAAATCAAGACCCTTCTCCCAACCCACATAGCATCCTATCTCTCCTTTCTCCTGCCAGAAAACAGCTTGTTTCCAGGTGCATTCTTGGGGGGGAGGGGGTTTGGATTACATGAACATGTTTTATTGACTGGGGAGAATATTGACCAGGGCACCAGAGAAAATCCCCTACTCTTACGATATGTGCCATGTGATCTTTACTACCACCTGGCAGCCACCAGAGATGGGCAAAAGGGGCCTTGGTTTAACGTCTCATCCAAAGGATGGCAAGGTGCCATTAGCCTACGTTCCTGGTGTGGGAGAAGAACCATGAACTTTGAATCCTCTGGCCTCTGAGGTGAGCATGCTTCCTACCGAGCCACTAACACAGCTACACAAACTGAACTGGTATTCTTCCTTGTCTGTCTGCTGTAGGATTTGTTGACTGAAAATTAAGATAATTATTCGCATGGTAGGGATAATTTAAAGCACTTTTCCCTCTTTTGGGGATTGGATTGCAGCTTAAGTTAAATGGTGATTTAATCCCCTTCAGCAAGCAGTGCTTTGGTAACAGTAATTCTGAAGTATTCCCCACAAGAAGTTGTGGGAATCTTACCCACAGGGCTGGGGATTTTCATGGGAACAGAACACAACTCTATTCTGAGACCTGCTTTAAGCAATAAATTGAAGACATGATTTAGAAAGCACTCTGTCATCCTACAGTTAAAACTATAACTTTGCTGCGGTTGCGGCTGCTTAATTGAGCCGTAGGAGACTTTTTTTCCCTTTGGGACTACAGTGCTGGTTACTCTAGTTTTTTCCTGGCTCTGTGCCCATTATATAGGGATGATTTTCAGATGTTGCCTCCCTTAGACCTGAGAGGAAGCAAATAAAAATTTGCTTAAGGAAGTGCAGTGCAGTTTGGTCAGACATGCACAACCACAGGGAAGTGCTAGTGGCAACCCTTGCTGAATGGCTGTTCCCTGGTAGTTCACAGATCCATATGCAACCAGAGGCTCACTTGTACTAAGACATGCAGGAAGGGCTTGAGGCAGTTTTCACTGCTGCTCCAGGACTAGTTTTTCACCACTGTTCCAAGATTCATTTGTTTTCACCACTGCTCCAGGGTCAGTGTATTTTCACCACTGCTCCAGGGTCAGTGTATTTTCACCACTGCTCCAGGGTCAGTGTATTTTCACCACTGCTCCAGGTTCAGTTTATTTTCACTGCTGTTCCAGGGTCAGTTTATTTTTACCACTGCTTCAGGATCAGTTTATTTTTACCACTGCTCCAGGATCAGTTTACTTTCACCGCTGCTCCAAGGTCGGTGTATTTTCACCACTACTCCAGGGTCGGTTTATTTTCACCACTGCTCCATGGTCATTTTACTGTAGTGCACTGTTGTACTGCACTTCTTTTAGCACTTTGTTATTTTTAAATATAGTCCTGGAAATTGCAGTGTGTCCTGCCTCTTCTACGATGTCATAAGTAATCGGCAGTATTTAAGCTCACCTACTCCTGCCTTCCGTGCACCCTTGCTAAAGGATAGTAGAATCTGAAACATTTCAGGCATTTCAATTTGTCGTGTCTGGTTTTGGCACCAGAATAAACCTTGCACTTTATGCACAGCAAAATCTCCGGTGGTGGTGAGTGTCTAGTTTCTTTGTTTACATGTCATAGCATTTATCGAGAGCACCACCTGCCCTGTGCATCTTTTTCTTGTTTTGCATACAGTACTTTATACAGACCTAGTCCTTTTCCAAATTTGGTAGCCTTTTGTACTTTTTGGAGCAGCATGAAAGTGCCAAAAGGCTTCCAAGGTGACCTTGGCTTTATGGGTTAGAACATGCATAGCAAAGGCCTATGCGATGGCAAAATTGTCACCATCAGCTTTGATCAAAGTGCATTTAACCGGAGTATGGCAGACTCCTCCGTTTCTGTAGGGTAAGGCATCAACCTATTCTTCTTGCACACATTTACAAAACATTACAGATTGGACACTCGGAGCGCCACTGATGCGGCCTTCAGGCATATGATGCTTTAAGCAGCTGTAAAACAATAGGCAGCAAATAACTGGAAGAACATTTTCTCCCAACTACTTTTGATGGATTGCATTTTAAATCCCAGCTGTAAATGACTAGCCCAGTGACAACATGGAACAATACAGAAAGAAGAAATTCTATCAGACTTACCGAAATGACAGATGTTTTTGGTGCAGTATTAGCCACTGCTTAGCAGTTCAATCACAAACTGTAGTGGGAAAGAAATAATGTGACCTATTGGGAATTGAACCCAGGCCCCCGGAATACTGTCCTGGTGCTATACCGCTGAGCTACAGACTCATATGGTTAGACCTGCAGTTCCCAGACGCACGTCCGTTCTCTGATATTGCATGTTCTGCAACTAGGAACAGTTGAGATGGCAGGTGTTTTTGGTGCAGTATTAGCCACTGTTTGTAAATAAAAGAAAACGTCCACATCCATATGCCCCACACCTCTGTGTGGGGCACCCCCCAATTAGCATTTTTGCCCAGTCTTAAAACTGTCACTTGCTACCTTTTGTTGTAGTTTGCTATCTTTTGTTGTAATTATATTCTGTCTGGTTTATCCTGCCGTCATTTTATCTCAAGAGCCTCTAGCGGTGCATTCCACACTCTCCCACAGCTGATGTCAGAGCCAGGGAGAAGACCCGGGAGCAGGTATGGTGTAAGTCTATGGACAAAGATATTAATAACTCCGGTTTGTGACTTACAGGTCTCAGTGCTATACTGAGACCAAATATAGACTCGCCACTACCTCTGTGTTGCAAACCAGAGCTATTAATAGCTCCATCCATAGGCTTACACTATACATGCTCCTGAAGCTGCTCCCCGGCTCTGACGTCAGCCACAGGAGATTGTGGGATGTGCCGCTAGAGGCGCTTGAGACAAAATACCGATGGGAGGGACAGCAGGGTCAGCCAGATAAAATACGGTTACAACAAAAGGGAGTAAGTGACAATTGTAACACCTGACAAATTGCTAATTGGGGGTGCCCCACACTAAGGTGCGGAGTATATGGACATGGGCGTTTCCTTTTAAATCACAAATTATAGTGAGAAAGAAATATTGTGACCTAGTGGGTTCATTTTCCAGTAGGTCACGTTATTTCTTTATCACTACAATTTGTGATTTAATTGCTAGTCGGTGGCCAAAACTGCACCAAAAACAGTTGAACTGGCCCACCAGGATACTTGGAAATTTCCAGGTGGGCTACCTTCCTTCTGGGTTCCTGCTCACCTTCAGTTGAGAGAATGCCTGACCATCGAGAGGTTTAAATCAGAGTTCAAAACCTACCTATTTCAAAAAGTGTTCCCAGATTATTTTAATTAATTTATAATTTTATATCTGTATTTATTGATGTGTTGTTATTGCTGTTTGTGAAGCCCCTTAGTTTTAAGAAAGACACCATAATAATAAAGATTACTTTACTGCTTACTTTAAACTCTGAAAATCTTCGCATTTATCAACAATTTTCTAATTAAATAGAATATTTTCGGCACTGCTACTAAATGTAGGAGGCAAACATAGAGCTAATGCATCAAATTTAAGTGTAATACTTCCATACGTGTGTCACCCTGGTCACCCTGTTGGTTTTTCAGGTGGGCCTCTGTATCTACTTTCCAGATGGGCCCTCGGTACCCCAGTCCGTCCCTGACCAAAAACATCTGCCATCTCAATTGTTCATAGTTGCAGGATATGCAGTACCAGAAAAAGGAAGTGTGTCCAAGAACCCTGGGTCCAACCATTTGAGCCTGTAACGCAGTGGTAGAGCACTGGGACGGTATTCCGGGGGCCTGGATTCTATTCCCAGTAGGTCACATGATTTTCTTCTCACTACACTTTGTGATTTAATAGCTAAGCAGTGGCTAACACTGCACCAAGAACATCTGTCATCTCAATTATTCCTAGTTGCAGAATATGCAATACCATAGAGAGAGGGGAAGTGAGTCCCGGAAACCCAGATCCAGCCATGTGAACCTGTAGCGCAGTGGCAGAGCACCGGAATGGTATGATATAAATGTTTAAGTACCTCAGTGGAATCAACAAAGTCCAAGAGGGTAGCATCTTTCAGAAAAAGAGATGTGCAAGAACAAGGGAACACAGTTTGAAGATAGAGGGGGGACAGCTCAGGGGCAATGTGAGGAAGTATTTTTTCACAGAGAGGGTGGTGGACGCATGGAACAGCCTTCCTGAGGAGGCTGTGGGGTCTAAAACTGTGGGAGAATTCAAGAATGCATGGGACAGACATAAGGCAATTTTTGTGGGGGGTAGGAAGAAATAGGCTGTTGCTTAAGTAGGATCTGCAGCTTATCCTCTAGGTAGGGAAATGGGCAGACTAGGTGGGCCAAGCGGTCCTTATCTGCCGTCAAAGTCTATGTTTCTAAGTCTATGGTGGCCTGGGTTCCTGGTAGCTCACATTATCTCTTTATTACTACAGTTTATCAGACTTAACTGTATTTTTTTCTGAGAGTTTCAACATTGTCTCTGGGGCCCACCCTAGATTACTCTCGAGAGAATATTCTGCAACTGAGATTTGATTGGATTGTGTACCTTTGTTTACCAAACAAGTTGATGCTGTTTGTTTCCAGCAGATATTGTTTTGTGCATTGTTCCTTTACTCAGAATTCTCTGATGAGAGTTCAGTGTTGAAGCAGCTGTTGCAGAGATTATATTTTATTTCAGTTTTGTTAACCAGGTAGGGACCTTGTACCAAATGTCCTTTTCTAGGGACATGGATATGTTGTTCATCCACACTTATTGGCAGGTTCCTTGCCACTTTAAATCTTGCCGGAAGGTCTTCAAGCTGGCTCCTCCCACCCACCCGGGTGGTAAAACTCAGCTCCGCCCCATGGCGTAGATCTTCCTTACGCTTCGTAGGCTCAGGTTCCCTCCTATAGCAGCTCGCGTTTAAGACTGGTTCCTAATTCTTCGAAAGTTCGAAATCAAAAAGTTTTTTTGCTAAAAAGACTTCGGTCTTCTTCTCCTCGCGGCTGCGATGGACAAATCGACTCCCGGTTTTCGGAGGTGCCCTTGTGGGCAGAAGATGTCTAGGGCGGATCCGCTCCCGCGTCGTCTACTGCCTGGGCCTTGAGCACGACCCGCGGGCCTCGGTGTGCTCTTCCTTTTGACTCGTCCTTGAGAGACCGTGCTGCCCGATTACAACTGGGGCGTCCGAGAAAAGAATTCCACCGGTGAAATCTAAAGAGGCCCGATTGGCGGTGTCCGCGGCGGCGGGCTCGGCAGATCAGCTCAAGCAGATGATCGCCCTCGAAGAGGAGGCGGCGCGGGCCGCTTCTACCTCGGCTGCGGCATTTGTCCCGCTCTCTCTTGGTGCCTCATACTCAGCTTCTTTTAAGGAGCTTTGTCTGACCCTCTCGACCAAAGGTGAGGGTCCAACTTCTTTGGGGCCTTTTTCCAGGTCCAAAAAGAGCAAAAGTAAGTCTCTCTGTCGACGCTCTTGGGAGCGGGAAAGATCCCCCTTCCCTTGTCGACAGTCAACTTCGGTCGACCCCTCAGCTTCGGCCACTGGCTTCACGGTGTCCCTGTCAGGCCAGTTGACTGAGACTCCCGTCGGCGCGGTCGAGATTTTTCTCGGCCCGTTAGACGGGTTGTCGGCTGGAGAAGCTGAGAATCCCCTCTCCCCGGTTCCCCCGGTGGGAGTTGAGGATCCCGTCGGCTCGTCTGTGCCTCCGGTTCCGGAGCCTTCGGTGGGATCGTCCGGGCCAAGGGGAGTGCCGATTTCTGACACTTCTCCTCGCCTTCCTCTGCCTAATCGAGACTCTCGGTCTCAGTCTCGGACATCCTCGCGGTCCAACTGATCCCGCCGCCATAGGCGGTCACGGTCTCGGCACCGCGGCAAGCGGCATCGCCGCTCTTCCTCTTCCTCGACGAGGAGGCTTGGCGCCAAGTTGCGTCGGAGGCGAGAACTTATGTAGCCAGCTCCTTTTGACGGGGAATAAGCCATTGATGCGCTCTTCCCCGGCCATTAAGTGGCTGTCACCGGAGCAGCCGAAACAACCTCTCATTGTAGTCGAGGAGCCTGTTCTCAGGCCGGTTGTTCGGCCAATTCCAGCTGCCCCACCGATTCTGGTGGAACCTCTGCCTCCACAGCCATTAGTTGGGGCTCCGACCAAAAATTCTCGGTTGGCCTTGGATTTGCCCCATAGGCTGTCTGTCACCCTCACTCCCGATAAACCTCGGCAGGTGGAGGGTGGCTCAGGCCCGAGGCAGCTCTTTGAGGACTCTTCTGAGTCCGATGATGGTTCCTCCCTCTTCTCCAAGCGCATGGACTTGGAGTCCTCGGGAGGGCAGTCAATGGACGATAGCCCTTCATCCTTCTTAGGGTTGCTTCGAATCATCTCGGAGTCCACCGGGATGAAGCTCGAACCCGTTTCCTAAATGGGCCAGGTATCCCCTCACGGAGATTCTGGACCGAGGATTCTCTCGGAGGCCTTTCCGGTGGCGAAGCCATAGTGAGTCCGGCCTTGGAACTTTGGCAGCGTCCTGCTTCCTGCCCTGCACCTTCGGCCAGGCTGGCCAGGAAGTACGCGGTCCCTACCGGTTCCCTGTCCAGTTTTTCAGAACACCCCTCGGCCGAGGGGTTGGTTACCGACAGCGTTTTCCAGCGTGCTGGGAACGCCAGGGATGTGGAGCAACCTCCCGACAAGGAATCCAAGAAATTGGATTATGCCAGGCGGAAAGTCTATGCTGCGTCGTCCTCTCGGCCTTCGTCAGGCCAGTTTGGCCGTCCTCATGGCACATTTTTCTCACGCCCTGTTGGGCTCCCTGGATGAGGTTGTCCCTCATCTTCCCGCAAATCTGCAGACTACGGTCAGGCAGGTGCGGGACCAGGGCAGGGCGGTGGCCAAACAACAGCTCAGACTGCTTGACATCGAGGACTCATGTGCCAGGTCTGTGGCGGCCGCAGTGGCCATGCGTCATCGGCTTGGCTGAGGATATCACCTTTACCTCAGATACCCAGCACAAGTTGGCGGATGTTCCCTTTTGGGACTGACCTCTTGAGCCCTGGGGTGGAAGGTCACCTGCAGAGGATCGAGAGTCAGTGCTACCTTGGACTCGGTCTCTTCCGCTCAGAAGGACAAGGCACTTAAGCCACAGCCTAAGCCCTTTCGTCCTTCTAGCCCAGCTGATGCCCGGCCCAGCAACGTCGGGGCCAGCAGGCTCGACCTTGGTATCCCAAACCCAAGCTGTCGGCTTCCTCCAACAGGAAGCAGGGAGGTAAAGGCCGGGAGGTCCCTCGGCGGTCCTCCTCCAAGCCTGCCCAGTGGCGGGCTGAGGGGTGTCGCCCCATCCTGTCTCCACCCTGGTTTCCCCCGTTGGGGGGCGGCTCAGACACTTCCTTTCCACCTGGTCCGCTGTTACCACGGACAGGTGGGTACTGGAGGTGGTGGGAAAAGGCCTACCTCTGGAATTCGAGCAGGCCCCGCCCTTCAGAGCCGTCGCACCTCGGGGGGCCTCGGGGTCCGCAGCCTCACTGGTGGCTCGCCGAGCCGACATCGCTCTCCTCCTCCAAAAGGAGGTGATCACGGAGGTGGAGGACCCCCCTTCAGACCCGGGGTTCGTGTCCAGGTATTTCCTGGTTCGAAAGCAGACGAGGGGCTGGCGCCCATTCTCGACCTGCGACCTGAACAAGTTCCTAAGGTCTCGAACCTTCAGGATGGTCACTCTGGCGCAGATAATACCATCTCTGGAACAGGCGTGTGGTTCTGCTCTCTGGACCTACAGGACAGCGTTCTTTCATGTCCCTATCTGTCCGTCACATGAATTCCTCCACTTTCGGCGGAGGGATCCTCTTGATTCGAGCCATGCCCTTCAGCTTATCTCCAGCTCCCAGGGTCTTCACCAAATGCATGGCAGTGGTGACAGCATTCCTGCGGTGCCGAGGGTCGGGTGTACCCTTACCTGGATGATTGGCTGATAGCAGCCTCCTCAGGCGGGAGGTGGAGCGGCCCAGATCTGGCCCTCCAGGTTTGCTCTCAAGTTGGCCTTCTCATCAATGAGGCCAAGTCGAGAACTCGGAGCGAGCAGGTGATCCTGTTCATCGGGGCAGAGCTTGACTCTCTTGAGGCAAACACGGCTCCCGGCCGGACAGGGCGAGTTCTTACCTCCTTGCCCAATCATTTCTGGTTGGGCAATCGTGCCTACCCAGGACTTCCTCGCCTTCTGGGTCTCATGGCGGCCTGTACCAGCGTGGTCCGTTGGGCGCTGGCACATCGCCCCTTCAGTGGGGACTGGCCAGCCAGTGGTCGCACGCTGTGATCCTTTGGACCAGCTAGTGATAGTGACCCAGGAGATGTGGAACACTCTCCAGTGGTGGACCGTTCCATTCCATCTGCAGGAGGGCATCCCGTTTGTCCACCCCGAGCCGACGGTCTCTCTATCGACCGATGCCTCTCTGATGGGTTGGGTTGCCCATCGGGGGGAATACCGAGTGCACGGCCTCTGGTCCCCGCGGGAGTCCCAATGCCACATCAACCTGCTGAAGCTCCGAGCGGTCCACCTAGCTCTCACCGCCTTTGCTCTGTTTCTCGGGGTCCAGTGGTCCGGTCCAGGCGGACAATACCGACCATGTGCTACCTGAACCGCCAGAGGCGGGACGCTGCCATGCTTCTATGCAAGGAAGCCTCCTCGCATTTGGTCACTCGTGCAGAGCCTGGGCGGATCTCCTCACTATTCATGTGGCAGGGCCTCCAACACCCTGGCCGATGCCCTGAGCGGATAGGAGCTGCATCTCACAAGTGGTCTCTCCTGCCGGAGGTAGTACAAGATCTGTTCTCCCACTGGGGCACACCTCAGGTGGACCTGTTTGCCTCCAGGAGAGCGAAGCTGAGGCTGTTTCATGCCCGCCCCCCTCAGCAGGGCTCGCTGCTTGGGGATGCCTTCTCGAGGCTGTGGACCCCGGGCCTCTTCTACGCCTTTCCCCCATTTCCCTTGATTCACAAGGTGCTTCTCAAAGCAAGGAGGGACAAGGCGCAGGTGATCCTGATAGCTGCAGACTGGCCCCGCCAGTTCTGGTACCCAGATCTCCTCAGCCTCAGCTCCAGGCTCCCGAGGCAGCTTCCAGCTTGCCCGGACCTGCTCTCAGTCAATCAGGGGAAGGTGTTCCATCCGGACCGTCAATCCCTGCACCTGACGGCCTGGTTCCTGAGCGGCTAGAGTTCCAGGCCTTGGGTCTTTCCGAAGAGGTCCTCAATGTTGTTGAGGCATCCCGTAAGGAGTCGACCAGAAAATGCTACAAATGGAAGAAATTCTCCATTTGGTGTCAGGGCAAGGGCTTGGACCCTTCCTCCTGTTCTGTGGCAAGCATTTTGACTATTTATGGTCCCTTTCTAGTCAAGGGCTTAGGTCGACGACCCTAAAGGTGCTCCTGGCAGCCATCTCTGCTTACTGGGCACGGGCCGGGGAGCAGTCGATGGAGCAGGAAAAGGTGGTCGGGCGCTTTTTCAAAGGCCTTGATCACATTTCCCCTCCTGTGCGAGAACCTCCACCTCAGTGGGATTTACTGCTGGTATTGGCAAAGCTCATGGGCAAGCCATTCGAACCAATGCACAGGTGTGATCTCTCACCTGTCGTGGAAGACCGCCTTCTTGGTGGTTATCATGTCAGCCAGAAGGATGGGAGAGCTCCAGGCGCTTTGCATCGAGTCTCCTTACCTGGTCTTCCACAGGGGCAAGGTTGTCCTGCGCCCCCACCCGAAATTCCTTCCGAAGGTGGTGTCGGAGTTTCACCTTAACCAGGTGCTGACTCTGCCAGTGTTCTACCCCAATCACACCTCGGAGGCCGAATATAGGCTCCATTCTCTGGACCCTAGAAGGGCGCTCGCTTATTATAAGGAGCGCACGGCTGAAATTCGGGGAGAGGTTCGCCAGCTGTTTGTCACCTACGCTGAAGCCGCACCTGGCAGACCTGCAGCCAAGCGGACGATAGGCAGGTGGGTCACCTCCTGCATAGATCGCTGCTATAAGTTGGCGGGCATGGAGCCTCCCAGAGGGATAAGAGCTCATTCTACCCGTCATACTGCTGCATCGGTGGCTGCTTGCTGGGACGTCCCTATCCAGGAAATCTGCAGGGCTGCTACCTGGAAGTCAGCACACACCTTTATTACCCATTACCACATCGACCTTGAGTCACGCCAGGATGCTGGTTTTGGGGCCTCGGTTCTCCAGTCTTTATTCCCTAAGTAGGGGGTGTGCGCCTTGCCTCCCTTCTCCCGGAGAACTGCTAGGAGTCTGCCAATAAGTGTGGATGAACAACATATCCATGTCCCTAGAAATACAGGTTACTCACCTGTAACAGGAGTTCTAGGAATGGTATATGTTGTTCATCCACCCACCCGACCTCCCCGGCTTCGACGCACAACCTGAGCTTCCAGCGGGCCAGATCTGGAGTCATGGGGCGGAGCCGAGAGTTTTACCACCCGGGTGGGTGGGAGGAGCCAGCTTGAAGACCTTCCGGCAAGATTTAAAGCGGCAAGGAACCTGCCAATAAGTGTGGACGAACAACATATACCATTCCTAGAACTCCTGTTACAGGTGAGTAACCTGTATTTACAGGTCCGACACTACAAAGATACAAACAATAAAAATACAACAAAGTATAAACTACCAACATATTAAAACATTTACGAACATCTTGTACCAACAGATATTGTTAAAAATTTGATATAAAACTTTGTAAAGAAAAGAGATTATTTTTCAGGTTATTTCAGATCATTTTGTCAAACTTTCCTTCGATTTAGAATATGACTGAGCAGCTCTGACTGCAGCTAGAGTCCATCTCCTTCTTTCCCCTTATCCTGACTCCTAACACATGATGTGTAAAAACATATCTCTGGTTTCCTACACCAGCTTGACCACTCCCACGAGCTGTAGTAAACAAGCTCTGTCTCTAGGCAGATGTGTGTTCTTGGCCAAGTGTCTGCATCCCAGCAAGATAGGAATTTACTACCTTGTTTGTTGCTCTGGTGGCTGAGTTAAAAAAAAAAAAAAAAAAATCTCTTAAGTGATTTTTTTCAGGCTGAAAGCTGTGAGTTTGCCAGAAATGCATCATTGCTAAGCAAAACAAAATGATGACTAACAAAATACTGCCTTTTTTTTAATGTGTCTTTTGCTTATTTACAGGATGAGGGCTCTTTCCACCTGAAAGATGCAGCTAAGAACCTCCTGAAGAGTCTGGGGAGTCAGATTGCATCTTCCATCAGCTGGAGGGACATGTGGACTTTTGTTGTCAAGAAAGGAGGTAAATCGATAACACCCCTCCTAGCCCATTGCTTAAAGGTGCTAAACAGTTTATATATGTATGCCAGGCCTTTGCTGAGGCTGCTTTGTTAGATAAATTATTTTTATTATTTTTTTTTTTTTTTTTTTTTACTGTTATTGTGTCTGCTATGCATTCTGACTCATCACTGTCTACTACTAACTGCTGCTATTTCCTGAACATCCTGTGATGTCCTTTGCACTGTCCCACATTGCTCAATGAAACAGACATCATACACCATGCAAGAAGCACTGAAGGAGACCACAGTAAACACTGACGAGGGGGAATAAAAATAGTAAAACAAAATAATTTCTTTAACAAGCAAATTCAGTGTCACCCAGTAGCCCTACAGTAGCATTTTGTACTGCTGTACTAGTGACCTGGGTTCAGGAGTGGACTCGGGATCTGGCGGGGGGAAGGAAGCATTGCCAGGGAGGACTGGCATCCAGTTGTGGTTGCCCAGGTAGCTAGCCTCCACAAAGGGATGCTGTGTGTGTGTGTGTGTGTGGCCAATTGGAACACTGCCTGGTGCTGTGCGGGTGGGAGAGGAGCAGATGAAAACCATATGTACTATGAACTATCAGTTGCTGCCACTGTCAGGCCTGACCCCGGGTGGATTTGTACTGGCTGCGACAGTGGAGGAGGGGGGCAACTGATGGGGCTGAGAGGTCCCTTGCATAAGACCCATTTATTGGAGCAGGTCAGTTTGAGGGCAGCAAGGGTGTGTGTGTGTGTGTGTGTGGGGGACAACTAACCCATCTGTGACAGGGATACCATCGATAGATTGAAGTGAGGGTTGTTAAAGGTATTTAAAATAATGTTTCAGTATCCGTGAAACAGCAGTTCGTTACATTTTTTATTGTTTAATGTATTTAAATGAGCATGACTCATTGGCTTTCCTTAAATAAACACAATGAATGAATGGAAATTTTTAATTTGGTGACAGAGATAGGCACGGTGAGCCGAGGCTCATCCTGCGGCAGGGGAAGTACATGGGAGTATTACAGAATTTTCCATAAATTACATCAGTACAGGTGTCAGTGGCTCAGCAGGTAGCACACTCACCTCTGAGGCCGGGAGATCAGAGGGCTGTGGGTTCAGTTCCCACATTTGGCACTTGGGTTAATGTCCCAGTACTGACACTGTAGTGCAGCATGAGAGGGGTGCTGCACTTCTGAGGTGCCGTCTTTCGGATGAGACGTTAAACCGAGGTCCCATCTGCCTGTTCTGGTGGTAGTTCAGGTGGATGTTAAAGATCCCATGGCACTTATTGAAAAGAGTAGGGGAATTTCCCCAGTGTCCTGGCCAAATTTCCCTCATTCACTAAAAAAAATACCACCAACAGCTTAATCTGGTTCAAGGTCATTTGGCATTCATCTGTATCCCCCCCTCCCCCGGGTCGTGCCTGAAAATAGGCAGGATTTGTCTAGTGCACTTACCCGGTCAACAAAAACTAAATAAATAAAAATAAAATAAAAAAATAACAGCTTAAATAAATTCCAATATGTGTGCATTATCTACCAAAAAACAAAAAAAGATGGCATAAACTGGAAGGGCATGGCCGCACAACGAAGAATGTAATCACAAAGGAAAGTGAACTACAGGTGCAAGAGGGGCAAAATGATCATTTAGAAAGGGGTTGGATGGCCTGGAGAGAAGAGGAGAGGAGAGGCACATAGGGAAAGGAGGCTGTTCCAGAGGATTGTATTTCATTATCCATTCTCAACCCCCAGTGTTCATTCCTGCTGCCAGCTCATGTTAGTTGCAGGAAAAGTGGTGTAAAACAATGTGTGTTCAAAACCAGCTGAGGCTATTGGGTGCCCATACTGAGTCAAGCTGTCCTTTCTTTCAAATCTAAAAAAAACATATTACAGCAGACTTGGAGTTAAAACAGCAACTTACAAGACCAGAGAAGAGCTGGCACTCTAAATGGTATAAGCAGTTACCGGTACAAAAATGTTTGCCCAGAATATTAACTACTGCTTTAAGGGGAAAATAATGCACTTGGGGTACAGAAACCCAGGGGCGGAGTACAAAATGGGTGGGGTGGTATTGATGACCACCAAGCAGGAAAGAGACCTGGGGGTAATCATACTGGATAACCTGAAAGCGTCCAGGCAGTGTGACAAGGCATTCAGGAGGGCTGGTGTGGTTCTGAAGTGCGTAGGGAGGGGTATCACCAGCAGAAAGATGGAGGTGGCATTGCCTCTGCATAGATTGGTAAGACCCCACCTGGAGTATTGTATCTAGTTCTGGAGACCATATTTCAGGAAAGACATAGAGTGGAGGTGATCCAGAGGAGGGCAACTAAAATGGTGCAGGGTCTGCATCAAAATCCCTATGAGGAGAGAGTAGAGGACCACAGTATGTACACCCTGGAACAGAGGAGGTAGAGGGGAGTAAGATGGAGACCTTTAAATACTCCATGGGGGTAAATAAGGTCCAGGAGGGGTGTATTTTTCAGAAGAAAAGGTGCTCAAGAACAAGGGGACATGTTATGAAGTTGGGGGGGGGGGGCAGATTCAGGAGAGATGTGAGGAAGTACTTTTTCACAGAAAGAGTGGAGGATTCCTGGAACAGCCTTCCAGTGGAGGTGGTGGGGGCAAAAACAGTGGTGGGGTTCAAGAATGCATTGGATAAGCTTATGGAATCATAGTGGAAAGGAAGAAGGGGAGGGAAAAAGAGCTGTAGATCGGGTGTGGTCTGTGGTAATAGTGTAGGTAAGGAGAAATGGGCAGACTGGATTGGCTAAGTGTCTGTTATCAAATTCTATGTTTCTGTGAAATGAACTCTGCTTACATATTTTTAAACAGAACTGTAAATTTGGGCATGTGTGAAGCCTGTTTAATAACCCCAGTAAGTTGTTTTGTTCATTTGTTTTTCAGATAATTCTATTTTTATTTGTGGTCCCCTGTTAATGCTGCTTTTATCCCCATCCTATATTAATTTTGTAATAAACAGTTCCAGAACCAAGTGCTATCAGTTGAGCTGAAGACTGTAATAAAGTGGAACCCAGTGACATCGGCTAAACTGAAAGCAACAAGGATGCTTTGCAGCAAGGCTTCTGATCACCTGATATTGCTGGGTTCTGGAACAGCTTATTAATTAAAAAATGAATATTGTATGAGAAAAAGGCTGCATTAAAAGAAGACACTAAATAAGAGAAAAATAGGAGTTTGTCAACACAAATACAATTGGGTTGTTAGATTTAACCCATGCCCAGAATTAAAATGATATTAAAAAAATGCAGACAAGGTTTATATATAAGATGAAGTATGGGTCGAGGTGTGTAGCAAGAAGTTTACACACACCTGAGGGGTTAGATACTGCATAACCCCCACGAGTGAAGCTTGAGGGGTTTATGCATAGCATCTAACCCTGAGGGTGTATGTAAACGTTGAGTTTACACACCCCGACAAATATTTTATTTTATATAATTGCTTAGTTTCCCTTTTTCACCTCAGCAATTTTTTTTTTTTACTTTTTATTTATAACAATGTTTCACTGTTTAGGACACACAGAGCTTAGATACAGGCACTCTATCATTACAAATGTATAAGTAGGGAACTTTAAATATAAAATCACCTAGTCTGGTAGTAGTTATGGTGTCAAACCCATACTAAACTTATTTGCATAGGTACATAGATCAATTATTATTATTATATAGTAATAACAGTATTTGCTATAAATGAAGAAAACGGAAAGGATGGGAAAACTCTATTCCATTGACACCACTACAATGAATAAGTTAGAATGACAGATGGGTATTAATTTAATAAGAAAAAAGATTTTGGGGAGGTAGGGGAGCCAAGAGACGTCAGTCTTCTCACTAAAATAGCTCAACTAAGTCCATCCCAGCCCGGCAAATTAGTTGCCGGGAGGAGGTTTACACCTCAGCAATTTTATAAAATAAAAATAAAGACGTTTGCAAGGTCACTGGCTGGTCAGGTTTCTCAAGAGTAGTTAGGCTTGCTGCCTTTTTCCCCACAGTTACAAGCCCAGTTGAGTTTTTTTTTTTTAATTAGCACATCTGTGCATTTTAAGTTGCTTACCGCTGATTGAGTGGTGGTTTGTCCAGAAGAACGAGAAGGCAGCCACCGGCGAACGGTCAGGAGCTGTGAGCTGCGGCATGTGCACAGCGAGGGAAACTGTGCACATGTTTCCCTTAATAAATGCTCCTTTATTACAGCAAATTAATGCCATGGTTTCCCTATGGGGAAAAAGGGGAAGCTGGTATTTATATTCTCTTTAACACTTTTGAGCATTTTACAAATGTAATAAAAGTGTAATAATCCTCTCCAGGTGTACATCAGTGCTGTAATAACCTCGCTTCCTGTGTGACTGAAATTCCTCGGCCATGCCTCGGGCCTCACAACCCACTCGGGTTGTTTGGTTATTACAGTGTTGCCACACACCCAGCTGTGGATTATTCCTTATTTAAGGGGTTGAAAAATCAATTAAAATCATTCGAGCAGGATCATTTCAGAATCCCCGCCGGAGGGCATCGTGCTGCTTCCCTGCAGTTATGTCATTAGTCTGTCCCTTAGTTCAGTCATCACCAGTGAAGTGCTGTAAATGACCGGGTTGATTATTTGGGAACTTATACCAGCCTGCACATCACCTTTCAACTTTATTCAGAACGTCTGCGATTTGACCCCTGTGTGTGGTTTCCTTTCAGGACAGGTTTATGGCGAGAAGCATTCCAAATCTCCAGCACTGTCAACGTGGGGAGACCCGGTGTTGTTGAAAACAGAAGTACAGCTTTCACCTGCTGAAGGTAAAAATGATGAAAAAGTGTTGATCTGCCTTGTAGAGGTGGGGCAGTGGATAATGCGCATGGGTGTAAAAATGGCAAAGGTGCCAGTTCTTACAGAGCATGGGGAGTGAAATTACTCCATTATTAAAATTAAACTTTAAAAAAATCCCTTTTGTCTTTTTGAATAATAGCATGTCTTTGAATATTTGCTCATTATAAAAATCTTGAGTATCTGAAGTGTGAGTATTTCTGTGAACAAGTGAGGTGGAGGGGAGGCGCTCCACTCCTGGTGAGGCAGGACGCAGGCAATGTACTCTTTGTACACCGTCTGACAGCTGATCAAGAACTGCCTCTGGCATAAACGGTGAAGGCAACTGCTCGCTCCACCCCCACCTTCTGACTGCAGAGAAAGGGGAAAGTGGGTGGTGATAAAGAATTCATCAGAGAGTATAAATCATCAGCACTGACAGTTGCTTTTTGTGTAAGGCCCTCCTAACTATAACAGTACCTCTTGTGCTTTCACCCTGAGTCCAGGATGTTAGGAGAGGTGGCTGGCAGGGAGGGAATAGAGCAGCTGACTGTATGCTGTTATCTCTGGTGGGAAGGTTTCGTGTTGCCAGTACTATTGTGACTCCTAGTGGAGACTTGTGGCAGTGTCATTGGAAGCGTAGTTGACTATGCGCTACCTATTGATCCCCCTGTGGCAGCCACTTCAAGTGCGCGCGAAAGAGAAGGAGAGCCCTCTGATCATGGGGGAAAAAGGATCACTGGCATGTTGGATGACAGCTTCCAGAGGCCTCACCCGTGCCACCTGACGTCTGTGGTGCACTGGCTTCACCTCCCTCTACCTTCTTCATAGTTAGGACCCCAGCTGGGTAGCACCAGATCACGATGGGGAGTAGTGGCCTGGACGAAGAAGCCTGGCGGTGGAGTGCAGAATGACCAGTGAGTCTGGCGGGCAAAGCGTCCTCCTTAGGAAAAGTCCTAAATGGATGGGGTGCCAGAAGATAGCAGTAGGAGAATAAAGAATGATAAAAACAGAGCGTCTTTCCTGCAAAATTTGAAAAGTGGAATGTTCCACTTACAGAATAGGGGTGTAGCATTTTTTGATTAAAATAAAAACATTTTTAAACCTAATTTAACAAAAGAAATCTTTATAAATTAGTTTAAATTGTGTGGTTATAGTGTGCATCATTAGGGTGCCAGAGCTGTTCCCCTTTAGTCTGCAGTTCTCTCACCTTAAGAATGCGTGAGGAGACCACATTTAACCCTAAGAGTGCTCCTCACCTCTCCTACAAATATGTAAAAGCAGCTAGCGCACCCAAGTCTTTAATATCAAGTAAGGGCTTTACCAGATCATCCTATAAATTGGCTTTTGCCAGTAGCCTGGCTTCTTCAGGACTTCCTGTTACTATACTGTGCTTTTCATTTAATATCGTATTTTGTGTTATTGTAATTCCTGTTGCGCATTGTGCAGTATTGTTGCTTTCCCATTGTGTCTATTTTGACTTGGTCTGTTCCACTGTAAACAGATTGGATTATTGGATGCTTAAGCAGTAAGGCACGCAAGGGGTTGGATTACTGTCTAGTAATTCCTCTGCTTGTGTGCCAGGCAACACAAGCCGAAGGTGAGTAATGTTTGCCAGGTAGCTGGGATTACCAATCGGTAACTCATCCCTTGAAGATGCCTTACCGCTATTATGAAATGCAATAGGGCTTGTTGGTATATTTTTCAATATATAAACGAAAATAATTTACCCATGTCTCCTGTGTGTATGCCATGATTTACAGCATGTGGTGTTCAAGTTTCAGTCAGTAGATTTGATTCCAGTTTAAATTTTTTTTATGTACTGCCCTCCTCTCTGCCCATTGTAATCCCCCTTTTTGGGGTCACATCTGGAGGCAAGGTTTGGCTCAGTGTGCCTTTCCCAATCACCAGTTCATAAATGAATGAACGAATGAAAAAAATCACTTTATTTCATCCACGTGTTTTGTATACTTGAAACCACTCCAAATGTTTTTTGATTGAATAAAGATCCTCTCAGGATAACAAATGCATGGGTGTGTTGGCTCAGGTTTTCTCATATTTAGGTGATAATATCATAGTCTGATCATCATACAAGATAGTAAATAATCTGACTGTTGAGTAGATAAATGGCTGAGTACTTTATCTCCACAACATAGTCAGATTAGTGATGAGGATAGTGATCACTAGGGCCAGCAATTTTCTGATATGGAATTTTGCAGATTTTGGTGATGAGAGATATATTTTCTGATAATTCTGGGTATAGTAGTTTCCATAAGTTTCTTTTCAGTATTCAGATAAACAATGTGGAGGATTTGATGCCTTTTATTGGACCAGAAAGAGATTTACAAAACAGACATTTTCTGGGTATACAGAGTCCTTCAAATCTTGTGTTCTGTAAATCTCTTGTTCCAATAAAGGGCGTCAGATCGCCCCCTTGGTTTATCTTTTTGTACAAGGACCAATGTGGCCACAACAGGTTTCAGTATTCAGTACACTTCAGTTTAAGTATACACAATACTATGGGAATAAAATTCAATGACCTTTTCTTTTTTTTGGTTTGCTTCCTCTCTCTCTCTCTCTCTCTCTCTCTCTGGCCAACCACTCCTTCAGGTCTCCTAGGCCCTCCATCTGCCCGCCCTTCCCCAGCGCCATCCCTTTCCTCATATTGCGCCCCCCCCAGGTAACACGGCATATCCCTTTGCTGGACGAGTCCCCCTCCTCCGAGAGGGAAGGCACTAGTGCCGGTGGCCAGCGCACTCTCAATTGGCCTTGGTGTCACTGAGGTGGGTCAGTCATGGGGTTTGATGGCAGGGAGGGCTGGAGACCATCATCCGGCCAGTCAGGGAGCTATTTCCTGGTTTTATCTCTGGAGAGTGGTGTTCCGCAGACATGTAAGGTGTATGCCGTCGTCCGCCACTCCCTCAGTGATCTGAACCCTGATGTCAGCTGTGCTCCCAGCCTCCACCAGGGGCCAGCAGGTGCCGGGTCGCATTCCCACCCCCTCCCCGAGAAGGCAAGCCGTCTGTAGATGCTCCATCCTTCTCCCTCCAGCGACCTGAGTCCATTCCCAAACCCAGGTCGCTGGCGTCACAGAAGGAAGTCCAACCACTGCGCCAATGGGCTGGTTATTCAATGACCTTTTCATTGTAAATGCTGAAAGGGTTACCTTGGTATGCCACCACCACCACCAGCTGTAACTTCAGTCAGGGTATCTGTAGATCTGAATCCCACTAGAGCCACTGCTCACACAGTGCAGTGCTCTTTCCCAAAGCGTAAATGTCCCACCCTGTTGTCACAGCTGGGAATACTTTGCTTTACATTCATAGTTTTGTAGTCTGACTCTTCAGAAATGGATTGCAGAACTTGACAATTTTTACCCCTGGTTGTCTATCCTGAAAAGACTCGGTCGAGGAAACCATGAAGTATATAACAGTAACATTTAACCCTTGCTGTGCCACATACTGATACATCAGTTCAGAATTCCAATACATTCTAAATCTGCTAGCAGCCCAAGTTTTAATACTCCACTGATATTAACATACATTACAGGATAATACATACTAAAGGCTATGGGGAATACAGTATTTCTATGAGATAAAAATAAACATTTTTGAAAAGATGAGACCACGCAAAGAAAAAACCTGACTCAAAGCTGTTTAGAGTCTTAACTAGAGTAGAATAAGCTTCCCTTCAACTGGGAACTGATGAGTTATGGCAGACTCAAACCCATGATGTTGCTGTTTCAAAATCCCGAACATAACTGACTTCTCATTATAAACATACAACAGAAATATCTTCGGCTCAGCCCACTACACCCGCGTCATCATACGTGCCTCTTTGACATCACATCCTGGACCTTCCTTTGATCTCTGGGGATCAGCCTTTTCCCAGACTGGTCCAAACTGGATGGTTTCTTAGAGCGTGGCCCTTTTGTTATCCTGGCTGTCTACCCAGCAGGAAACATCTGGCCTTACCTTTGCCATTGTTTGTCCTTTTTTTTTGTGTGTTTTTTTTTTTGTTTTTTTTTTATGAAAAGGACCCAGCTCTTTGCAGTTTAACCAAAACAAAGGCCTTTTAGATCAAAAGACTTCTGCTACCCACACCCACTTGTTCTCCCAAGAACAACGGATTTGCATGAAACTGTACTCTCATTTCCCCCATGACTTAAAATATTTTACAAGTAAAATTAAAAAAAAAAAAATCCTGTGTGCTGCATCTGTGCTCCCCCAAAAAAAATGTTGGATCCACTTTATATTCACAAAAAGACATTCCAGGATGTGCTTCATGGTGGAATAATGGCACTTTTTGGGTGGTTGAAGGTACTTGGTGATGCCCTGTGCCTCGCAACACACCCGAGGTGTGCAGTTACCCCACCGCAGTGCATACCCTGCCATGTCTTATTGCTGAATGGCTGCACATGCGACCATGGATTATTTCTTACTTTTGTGATTTATGGTTGCAGTTTGGTACAGAGTAGCACCCTATTTAGATCTGCAACACACAGTAAACTGAGTAGGCAGTATAACATTCTTAAAAACTTGGGGAAAGGACAGTAGGTGGGCTAACCGTTCTTTATTTTGCTTGGATAAAGAAAAAAAAGTTTAAGAAAATCTAAAGTCAGACAGCTAGCTGTGTGACATTCTGGTTTCCCTCTGCATTTTATGATGGGGAAGATGGGTGGAGCAGCCACAGCTGCCGCAAATGAGAACTCGTTCAGTTTATTTCCTTTGTAGTTAGTTTTTTCTTTTCCGAATTTTGTACTACTACTTTCATGCTGTATCGACCTATCTACTGCACAATGCCATTCAGGGTCCCAGCTTCATAGACTAGAATATTAAGTGATGGGGTTCATGTATTTAAAGAACCCTATATGAGGGGATTGCTAATCAGACTGATAATATAGCAGGGAGAAAAGAGTCACAGTATGATTGGCTAAACCATATCACATGCCCGTGATTTGTCTTACCACACGCCTGTCCTGTTTTTCAAATCATCAGGCTGATTCAAGCCTAAAAAAAGTCTCAAGTCATTTTTGTCTGACTAAATGTTCCATTTCAAAGATACAAGAACTCACTCCAGACCATGTGGTGAAACAGATTGTTGGTGCACTTCCTGGGTGGGTTGAAGGAATGAGGCATAACCAACCCAGGGCATGTGGTAAGATCCATCTTCCCAGACTGCCCTTTACAGGTTATTATCACCTATGTGGTATTAACCACCAGGTGCACTTGGGGATAGCAGCCAGGTTCCAATAGGGTTGGAGTCTCCAAAAGTGAGGATCCAGTTTAATGCATTTTACTGTCCAGCTCCCCCCCCCGCCATATGTTTTATAATTCTAATATGTTCTTTTTTCCCCCCCTCTCAAATGGAGATGCGGAATGCCACTGGCCAGACACCGAGATAAACCGAAGGAGGAAAACCTTCTGCAGCAAGGTGGAGGGCTATGGGAGCATCTGCAGCTGTAAGGACCCCTCACCCATCGAATTAAACCCTGAACCGGTATGCTGTCAAGGAGAGCTGCTCTTCTTTGGGTTATGGTTTCTAAGTAGGTGATCTCGCTACGAGCAACAGTGCATGACTTATTTCCCCCCTCCCCAAACTCCTTGTGGCCCACTTGATTTACCAGGTAAAGCCGTGAAAAAAACAAGCTGGCTAGTTTGCATGTTTCCTGTACAGGTATTGAAGTGGAATTTCATTGGCGGTAAAACTCTCTGAAGAGGTTTCCTTCCAATGTCGCTTGGCAACAGAGTTGCCAGGATCCTCTTGAACACCAGTTGCTAAGATCTCAATATGTTCTTTGGGAGGACATAAACAAAGCTGTTTCTGGAAGAGTTGCATGTCTTCATATGTATGTACATCTCTGAAAATGATTTAGTACGTTAGGAGGA
Source organism: Neoceratodus forsteri (assembly GCA_016271365.2). Classification (NCBI taxonomy): domain Eukaryota; kingdom Metazoa; phylum Chordata; order Ceratodontiformes; family Ceratodontidae; genus Neoceratodus; species Neoceratodus forsteri. The sequence continues at coordinate 945,847,710 of CM028136.1, read as the reverse complement.
CAATGGATCTCCCTCTTATGTAGTGTATGTGGACTAACAATACTGATAAATCACATTGTGTACACACACAAGGTTCATACTGCCACCAGTGTTTTTCCAAATTAAAGGATGTTTATTTGTGAGAATTTTAGTGGCACCATTTTGCCGGAAAATAAATTGCAGCTTTCCACTGATTGCATTGCTTAGATAATCGCTGCCAAAGTTACAAGTAGAGGGCAATGACTTCCCAAATACAGTAGCTAACAATAAAAAAAAAAAAAAGTAAAAAAAAAAAAAAGACACACTCAATTACTACTATTTAAAAGAAGATAGCACCAAGCATTTATTCATCAAACCCCTAACTGCTATGTATGTGCTGTCCTGCTAACTGCTTGCCACGGGACCTACTTAAAAAAATAGGTGTTCACTAATTGTGACTAATGTGGTGTGCAATAAAACAAAATAAACAAACAAGTCGAATTGACTTTGGGCACGTAGTGTTTGCCTGCTAATGCTTTGCAGACCTATGTGCTTATATGTTACAAGATGAAGAATTAGGATTGAGTAGTGGGCACAACAGTTGTACCCATGTGGGTCTCAGAGCAGTTGTTTTGTTTAGAATTTACTTGGGGTGGAGAAGGTGTAGCATATTAACAAAAATATTTTAGAACTTGGATTATTAGTCTGAAAACTGATGCTTCACCATTTCGTAATTTGCAGGTATGTTTAGATGTGGATGCTTATGCTGCCACCACCAGGGCAGTCCTGGTATAGAGACGTTGTAGTTCATCTGGCCTGTTGTGTTTAAGAAATTAATGTCAATCTATTTTTATTTTGGATGTTTTTTTCTTTCCAACCACATGCTGTCCTCCTGCCTTATGGCTCCAGGCAGAATTATGTTCCCCTAACACGCTTAGGCAATATCTCAGCCCCAATGTGGACCAATGCTACAGTGCCCAAGAGTAGCAGGGGGAGGGTATCATGGAGACAGCTGTCCTGAGTTTTTCCCCTCATCCTTCCATGGCATCACGCATTGCAGCCTGGCAGCATGCAACATCCTCTGTGGAGGGAGGTTCGCCTGCTTCCTCGGCCAACCAAAGGGTGGGTGTTGGTGCTGTGGGCGCAGTGTTGACCTCTCCTGGTCGGGGAAGCACTGCAGTTGGCTGCACTAAGTAATCAGGCTGCCACAGTTACAAAGGCACTTCGGCTCCCTTCCAAAGCCATATCACCTATGTGGTTGTCAAGTCAGCAGCAAGTGCAGTAAAGTGGCCAGGCTTTGTTGTGTTCCATTTGCCTAACCAGCAGATTTTTAACTTGCCCAGTACATGAAGTTTTTACTGCTGTATCCATGTTTGTGTGTAAGATTTTGCTGAAGCATCATGGTTGTCGTGCTATCCTCCCTCCAGTCACTGCACTACCAGTATCTAACTCTGTTTCATTCTAGAAATCTCATTTAGTGTGTTTTTTTCCCTTTTTATTTCTGCTCTGCAGTTAAAAGACAATAAAGTGTTCAATGTTCCTGTGGCTGTCATTGCTGGAAACAGGCCCAACTACCTTTACAGGTGAGCACTGATTCATTGTGTGCAAAGCTCTGGGGGGCTTGGCAGACTGGCGGCTGAGACCAGATGTTTAAACCTGTGCATTCAGATTCATCCTGGTGTATTTTCCGAGGGGCTGTCATGGTCACTGTGACACCTGGGGTCATTTTTTAGTTGGCAGATGTAGGGAATCGGAGGCAAGTCTGTCTGGGAGCTGGGCTGTTTGAATAGATGCGAAGGGCCAGAGACTAAGTCAGCTAGACTTTATTTTATTGTTGCAGTTGGGTAGGGTTTAGAAAGCACACAGTTTTGTTTTTTTTAATTTATTTCAAATGTTTTAATAGAAAAGACATACTGAGCTGGTAACAGTTCATTTCCAGATGCGTCCTGGGCTGGCTGGCAAGGAAGGACAAACAGTACAAAGAGTATACGATCAAATTACAGTAATGGTAAAAATACAATAACAGTTAAGTGGCCACCATATTCAGTGACAAGTAAAAAAAAGTGCAAAACAGAAGTAAACAGCAATACATAATGAACAAAGTGAAAGACAGTAACAGATGTGATATCCTGCATCCGAGCAGGCAACAGATGCAGTGGGTGTTGCAGGATGCAGACGTATCCTGGAGATGCATCTGAGTCCTGTCTTTAGAAAACTGGCTCCCTGAAGAAATACCATACATGATGCTGTGTCCTGAAGTCACATTGTATTTTTTGGGAAAGTGACAACTTACTGAAGATGCAGTAGGCTTTTTTTTATGTGCCCCCCCTAGCATAAGCACTGTTAAATAACCAAGTCCAAAAAACTCTCTTGTTAATTCATCCAGACTTTATTATATGAATACTAAGAATTGTTACTAAAAGTATGAATGTTGCAGTGAAAAACCTGTCTGTTTACAGACTTTTTGCCTATTAAATGGTTGGGGGAGGGGGGTGGAGCCTTGGAGAAGGGCAAGTCGAGATTGGATCGCTGATGATTGGGACCTGTATGCTGTGCTGTTTGGGCACCATTGACTATTACCAGGGAGGGGCATATTGATGCAGATTGTAAAATTGACTGGGTGCTAACTACAGCTGAGGGAGGAGGCAAACTGTGTGAACTGATTACTGCAACAGCTTCTGAGCTGGTGAACTGGTTGTTGCTGATTGGGGGACAAAGGGTCCTGTACACTGTGCTGCTTGGGCACCATTGTCTACTACTACGGGGGGGAACATATTGAAGCAGATTGTAAAACTGAATGTGTATGCTAACTACAGCTGATGATGTAGGCAAACTGTGTGAACTGATTACTGCTACTGATCACTGTTGGGGTGGGCACATGTTTGCTTGTGAACTGACTACTAGGGCTGGAAAACTGGCTACTGTAGGGAATGAGGGAGAACTGCTATGATCTGATTACTGCTGGTGAGGGGACAAATGGCTATGGTCTTTGTTTAAGACTGACTAAATTAGTTCTGTTAGAGGGTTGTATGGCTCCCACCAAAATGAGGGCAGACTCGGGGCTGCCCAGAGTGGGCATCTTCGGAAGGGTGATTGGGTGTACAGGGTGGCAATAATATTAAATTGGGCATGGAAGAGGGTGTCCAGTGTGTTTTCAGTTGGCAGGACTTAGGGAGGAGGTTGAGGGGATCAGAAGACAGCTGGAAGGGGGGAGGAAAGGTGTGGAAAGGACCTCACGAGAGTAGACGAGGCCAGTATGGTATACCCTAGGGAACAGGTGGACATGGACCTTATGGTTTCTCCGGAGGGGTGCGGCATGATACAAGCAACATACGGAACTCACTTTGTGGGAAGGTGGCTGACCAGATGGAGCCAAGGAGGGAGGGGGAGACAGGAGAGTGCAAGTCGGGAGCAACATCACACTTAGTAATCGATTCACCCTGCTATATCCGGGAGAGGAGGTGGAGGAGGCTGGCAGGAAGGGGGAGCAGGCAGACAGAGAGGGTTTGGTCAGCAAGCTAGGGGAGGGATGGGGCAAGGGAGGAAGCCAGATCCACAGAAGGGGAGGGACATGAGCCTAGGTTGGGGGGAGAAGGGGGATGGGGAGCGCAGGATGAGGCCACAGGGAGGGGGAGAAATAGGGGTCGGGAAGTCAGCCAAGGAGAGGGGGCCAGTAGGAGTACTCTAGAAAGGCCAGCTTCGTGGGAGAAACTGATGAAGTGGGGGGAGGAGGGGCAGGGAGAAATATAGCAGATGGGTGTGGAAGACCAGAAGGGGGGATGGAGGCAAGGAGGGAAGAAATAGAAGGGTGTCTGGGTGGGGGACCTGAGGGTTCTGGCCCAGAAAGGGAGTCCAGGAGAGATCTGGGGGGAGGGCAGTCTGTGCCACCCAGGAGGTTGGGGGAGGGGTAAGGAGCAAGCTGGGAGCTGCAGGCAGAAGAAAGAGCATGGTAGGGCACACACAGACTTGTGATCCCCAGGCTGGGGGTGGGTGGGAGGAGTAATCAGGGGTTGGACTACAGAAGGAAGAGCCAACCCAGTTAAGAAGGGGTTAAAACTTTTATAGGTACATCAGGGAGCCAAGGAAGACCAAGGAGGGTTAGTGAGGCTTATAAAGAGGAGGAGGGTGGGCAGAGGGTGACTGTGAAAAGGCAGAGATACTAAACAAATATTTTGCTCAGTATTTACAAAGGAAGTGGGGGAGGTACCTAAAACAAACAGTAGAAACACTCTGGATACAGAAGTTGATACCAGCCCATTTACAGAAGAAAGGGTTCTGAAAGAACTCTTAAAACTGAAGGTGGACAAAGCAATGGGGCCTGATGGGATTCATCCCAGAATTCTAAAAGAACTAAGGGTAGAACTAGTGACACCACTGACTACCCTCTTTAACAAATCATGGGAGGATGGGGTGGTACCCGAGGACTGGAGAAGGGCAGATGTGATTCCCCTTCACAAAAGTGGGAGCAAGGCAGAAGCAGAAAACTACAGACCTGTTAGTTTATCCTCAGTGGTAGGGAAAATGATGGAATCACTTCTGAAGGAAAGAATTGTTGAGTATCTAGAGGCCAGAGGGGCTCAGGACCCAAGGCAGCATGGATTCACAGTGGGAAGGTCATGCCAGACAAATCTGATAGATTTCTTGACTGGGTGACTAAAGTAGTAGATCAGGAGGGCTGTGGACATGGCCTCACCTAGACTTTAGCAAGGCATTTGACACAGTCCCACATAAAGATTAATATACAAGAGCCAGCCTGGGAGTGGGTCCCAAGATGACAGCCTGGGTAAAGAATTACTGGAGAATAGGACACAGAGATTAATAGTAAAATGGAGTCAACTCTGAAGAAAGAGGGATTACTAGTGGGCACCGCAGGGTTCGGTGATAGGGATCGTCCTCTTCAATGTCTTTATGTTTACATTGCAGAAGGACTGAAGGAAAAGTATGTCTCTTTGCAGATGATTACAAAGATCTGCAACAGAGTTGATGCACAAGGTGGGTGGAAAGGATGAGAAGGACTTGGAAGGTTAGAGGAGTGGTCAAATGTATGGCAGCTTAGATTCAATGCTAAGAAGTGCTAGTAATGCACCTGGGAAACAAAACCCAGGGAAGAGTACACAATGGGGTGAGATACTAACAACAACAAAATGGAAAGGGACCTGGGGTAGTCCTATCAGATGACCTAAGGTGGGCAAGCAATGTGAGAGGCTGCAAGGAGGGTTGGGGGATACTGGGATGCATAGGGAGAGGCATCACCAGTAGAAAACAGGAAGTTATTATCCCTCTGTACAGACAGTTGGTGAGACGCCATCTGGAGTACTGCGTGCAGTTCTGGAGACCCAATCTCCGCAAACACAAAGACAGGATGGAGGCAGTCCAGAAGAGGGCAACTAAAATGGTGCAGGGTCTGCACCGGAAGACATATGAAGAGAGACTTAAGAAGCTGAATATGTATAGCCTCAAGGAAAGGAGGGAGAGGGGGGACATGATAGAAACTTTCAAGTACCTCAAGGAATCAACAAAGTCCAAGAGGGTAGCATCTTTCAAAAAAAGAGTGTGCAAGAACAAGGGGCACAATTTGAAGATAGAAGAGGCGGCTCAGAGATAATTTAGGAAGTATTTGAGTTGTGGATGCATGGAACGGCCTTCCGAGGAGGTTGTGGGGTCAAAAACAGTGGTGGAATTCAAGCATGCATGGGACGGTCATAAGGCAATTCTAGGGGGTGGGGGTAGGAAGAAGTAGGCTGCTGGTTAACTAGGATCTGCAGCTTATCCAGTAGGTAGGGAAATGGGTAGACTGGGTGGGCCAAGCGGTCCTTATCTGCCGTCAAAATCTATGTATCGATGGAAGGAATCAAACGGGCCAGTAAAGTGGTGGGCAGGTGAAGGTGATCCTGCTGGGTGACTCCATAACCAGGGGCATCCAGTGGGAGGGGGCAGGGGAGGGAAAAAGCAGCCCAGTCAAGGCTAAATGTATACCAGGCCTGTCCGTACACAAGGCCAAATTCCAGCTATGCTCGTTAGCATTGGAATGCGGGGGATCCCCAGACTTTCTAATACATCTGGGAACAAATGACTTGAAGGGGAGCAGTGAACTGGAAATCCAGGCAAGATTCTGGGAACTGGCCAGGATCTGCCACTCTGTAGGAAGCTTAATCTCCTTCTCGGAGAATCTACCAGTACCTAGGTCATCTGGGGGACCAAGCATAAACTTAGAGGGGTGAACTAGTGGCTCAGGGATTGGTGCAGGGCAGAAGGGTATGGGCTGGTGGGGGACTTGGGGGATACATGGGAGGACAAGTGGTTATATGCCAGGGACAGAATACACCTCAACCCAGAGGGGAGGAAGATCTTGAAACCAAAGCTCGCTGGATTCATAGTCGAGAGGTGGGGTTTAAACTTGTAAAGGGGGGGGTGTTAAGTAAAAGAATGGATCCAGGAGGGCTGCTCGAGGGTCCAGGTCTAGGGCATGAAAAGAGGGCAGGGGACTGCGAAGTAAATCCATGCAAAGCTGTGCAGGAAAGGGTGAATAGGGATCGCGCAGGGCTGAGATGATTGGAGAGGGGTCAGGGTGGAGGACGGTCCTGATCAACGCCAGGAGCATGGGCAACAAAATGCCTGAGCTCCAGGCAATGCTGGCTGAGGAATCAGTGGATGTGGCAGCGATTACTGAGACATGGGCCACCCAGAAAAATGATTGGTACCTAAACTTGGAGGGCTACAAAATATTCAGGAGGGATAGAGAAGAGGGAAGAGGAATGGGTGTAGTGCTGATAGTCAAAAATGACACAGTGGTTAGTGGAGTGGAGGAGGCTGTAGGGGGGGTGGAGGTGATTTGGGTAACCCTGCAAACGAGGGGAGGTAAAAGATTGAAAATAGGGATGTTGTATAGACCTCCCACGATTGAAGAGGCCCTGGAGGACAAACTAGTTGAGAACATCATGGGGCACTGTGACCGTGGTAAGGGTAGGGTGGTGGTCATGGGTGACCTTAATATGCCGTGGGAAGAATGGGACCCTATGACATCCATTGTGGCCAGGGAACAGAGACTCATGGATGTGTTTCAGGATGCCTTCTTGGTCCAGCAGGTGGGGGAACCTACTAGGGAAGGGAGGATACTGGATGTTGTCCTAGCAGACAGTGACCAGATAAGGGGCCTGGAGGTGTGCAGCCCACTGGCAGGTGGTGACTATGTCATGGTCTGGTTTCTGCTGTGTCTAGGGGAGGATAACTGCACTAATACAGTAGTAGTGGACTTCAGATGGGTAGACTTCGTGGTCATGAGTAGGATTCTACAGGGGGGCTTGGACAAGATTAGGCTGAACATGGTTGCTGGCAGCTTGTGGGAGACCATTAAGAAAGGAGTGCAGGAGGCTAATAGAGCATGTACAAGGGGAAGGCATAAGCATGGTAGAGCCAACAAGCCGTGTTGGTGGACCAGGGAGGTGCAAGAGGCGGTGAGGGATAAAAGGCTGCTTATCACGCGTTTAAGTGCCCTAGGGGATAGGGGAGAAGGGTGAGTATGAGTTGGACGGTGAAGGGTCACCAGAGTGGCGAGGGAGCCAGGCGAGGATGCAGCAAAACCTGGCCAGGGACATCCGGGGGGAAGGGATCTGTAGATACACAGGGGAGAAGAGAAAAGGGAGGGCACAGATCAGCATGATTAGGACTGGGGAGAGATGGGCTCAGGAGGTCGGGGGATCAGGCAGAGGTGCTAAATGAGTACTTTGCCTCAGTATTTATGGAGGGAGACAGGGGATCCATCCAGCCCAACGGGAGGGTAGGGGAGACAGCAGAGTCGAGAGGTCAGATGGAGTCTAGAGGACTAAAAGAGGCTGGGGGGGGTACAGGCCAGGCCAAGCCTAGAAGGGGATGGGTGCTTAAATGATGGGGTGGATTGGGAGGGAGAAATCACAGTGGATAGGGTGAGGGAGGCCCTTCTGACGCTAAAAACTGATAAGGCACTGGGGCCAGATGGGCTGCATCCGAGGGTTATGAAGGAACTGGTGGATAAGCTAGCAGCTCCACTAGCAGGCATGAATTGGTATGCTGTGCAAACATATTAAATTCAAGAGGGTCTTTGTGATTCTGTAACAGTTCGTGTTCATGCAATTTTGGATGAATAAATATATTAAGAAATCCATGGACGGCATGGATACCAGGAAGCGCCCAGACAGGACAGTTCCCCGGGCTAGAATCCCATGCTGCTTCCACGGGTGGAGATACTGTGCTGGTTACTAGACCCAGGCGGAGAGAGGAGGACAAAATCAAATAGGGGAAAAAAGAACAAAACCACTTCTCTCTGAAAAGAAAAACCATGACAGCTGACCCGTCCCGATACACTGAAAGGAGATCAGTGTGTGTTCTGTTTCTTTCAGGATGCTGCGATCTCTGCTGTCTGCTCAGGGAGTCAATCCACAGATGATCACCGTCTTCATAGATGGCTATTACGAGGTAAGGACCTTGAGTAGGTAAAACAGACTTACATTTTACAGTTGTTGAACTGCCCCCCACCCATACATTAGAGGCAAGCTTTTTCTGTGTTAAAATTGAGATGATGTATCTGTTGTTGGGGAGGAGATAGGGCAATATTAATTTCATATTAAATGTCAGTAACCGAAAGCAATCTAAAGGGGATGGAGAGTATAAAGGTGTAAACAAGTTTTGTTACGGTGAGGGGCGGGAGACGTCACTGTAACCTGTATGTCTGTGGATATTATGTTGGCAACCTCACTGCATGTTCTTCTGCACATGTTCTTAACATGTATGCTCCATCTGTCCCTCCTCCCCTTAACTTTTGTAGCGCTTCATGATGGGGCCTTGTCTGCATCAGTGGTACGGTAACAAAACAAAACAAAAAAGTGTCAGTGGCTCAGTATATTGAATGGCCACCTCTGGGGCTGGAAGAGTGGAAGGACATGGGTTCTTGTCCCACACCAGGAACTTTTTGGTTTTTAAACCAGGAGAGATGCACTAAGCTGAAAGCTTGTTTACAGGTGCGACCTGGGAGCACAGCTTGGAATAGTACTCAGTACTGACACTGTAGTGCAGCTTTAGGGGGTGCTGAATTGTTAAGGTACCATTCTTCAGATGAGATGTTAAACCAAGGTCCCTTCTGCCCTTCTCTGGTGGCCAGCCAGGGGGATGTTAAAAATCACATGGCATTTATTATTCGAGTAGGGTGTTTCCCTGGTGTCCTGTCCAAAATGTTTCCTGTCAATAAAACAGGTCCTTGTAAACCCCCGGAAACATCTGGAAATGAGCTATCACAGCTCAATGTGTCTTTCCTGGTCAAAAATTACAAGTGAAGTTTGCATGCATCTGCAGGAATTCTAGATGTTCTCCCTCTTCCAGAAGAATCCTAGATCATCTTCAAGGATATCTCTTTAATCAGGTCACGCCTATAGAACTACAGCCTCCTGGTACTAGGACTACATGGAAACTTTTTGCTAGCAGTCCACTAGGGGCCACCCATGATGACATCTTACGTCAGCACTTCCCATATAAACATGGGCGGCCTCTTCCCACCATCGCCCATACTCGCCGGAACTTCAACGGAGGTGCTGCTGCTACAGTTGACTGCTAGTCAGTGTTTTTCAAATTTTCTCTCCCTAGTTCGCTGTCACTTTTTAGAAGTGATCGTTGTCGTGTATGTTGTCTAAAGAACCCACTTAAGCTCTTCAGATACTGTGAATGCGGTGAAAAGATTTACTCAGGTGAGCTGCATGACATCTGTGTGCTGCCTCGACGTGGCACATAACGTTATGGCTTGTGAACCTTGCCTTAACTTTAACACAGCTACCCAGAGATGCAGGAAGAATGCCCTGGAAACCCACCTTCTGAAATAGGAGGTTGCCAGGATTGAGAAAGTGCTCCAGCAAAAAAACTGAGCCGCGTCGCTGGCCCATTCTTTGGGCTCCCACTGTTCGGGAGAACAGTGCCAGGCAACATTACAAATCCGCGCAGGTACTGGTCCAAAATTAAGGACATTCTCAGCAACGACAAGCAACAGAATCCAGCTGACATGAACATTCAAGGTGTTCACTGCACCAACCATGACACCATTGCCAACGCCTTCAATGCCCTTTTTTCTTCTCCACCAGTCGCTTCTCTAACTAGCCCACAACCTGACTGTCCCTCTTCTCCTCCCTTGCCACTCCCACCCCTCCCTTTCGTTCTGGCTCCAACCACATACCTTGAAGTTCGCAAGCTACTTAACTCCCTTCCGGCATGCGGTGGGGTCAAGGGCCTGAGGGCATCCATCCTTGCATACTTAAGCAGTATGCACCTTGGCTGACCAGACCTATCACCTGGCTTTTTAACCTCTCGATTCGTACGTCTACTGTCCCATCCACCTGGAAAACTGCCAGAACCATCCCTACACAAAAAGGGTGATGTCAAACTCATGTCCAACTACCGCCCTATATCTCTTCTGCCCACTCTGTAAGCTGCTTGAAAAAATAGTCCACCGCCAGCTTGCTGCTCACCTTGACATGTTTAATCTTCAAACCCCATGCCAACATGGTTTCCGGCCCAGTCACAGTACCACCTCTGCACTTACACAACTTACAAATGACATCAGAAATAATATGGACCGTGGCCTACTCACTGGGGCCATCTTTATCGACCTGTCTAAAGCCTTCGACATGGTACACCATCCTCTCGTGCTAAAGAAACTCCAATCCATTGGAGCTTCTGACCAAGCCCTCTCCTGGTTCCATAGCTATCTTGACAATAGGACTCAGGCAGTAGCATTTCACAAGGCCCTTTCCTTCCCCCTAAACATCTCCCGTGGAGTTCCCCAGGGATCCACTCTTGGACCTCTACTCTTCTCCCTCTTCCTAAATGATATTCCCACCATGTCCCGGCATAGCTGCACTCTTATGTACGAGATGACCTTGTTCTCTACTCTGGGTCAAAATCGGTTGCTGCCATCAACTCACTCTCACTAATGACTTCCAATTCCTGCAGACCTGGCTCTCTAGCAACCACCAAGTCCTGAACCTAGAAAAACCTGTGCTATGCTATTCGGATCCTCTAACAAACTGTCTGCCCCTGCGAACAGGCTCCGGGTTCAATGCTTTGATGGCTCCCTCATCTTAAACACTGAGTCCTTCAACTACCTTGGGGTCACTTTGGATCCCACACTTGACCTGTCTCAACATGTCAATATAGTGTGCCATGCCGTCAATGCTAAAATTGGCGGAGCTTATCACAGCGCCACTCCCTCACTCCTTCCGCTAGACTTTCTGTTACGAGAGGTATTCTCACCCCAGCTCCAATATGCTCTGCCCTCCTCTTGCTGCAAACTCTGCTACACTCCACAAATGGGACACTGTCTACAACAACATCTGTAGATTCGTCTTAACTGCCCCACGTCTTACCCATCATTGTCTCCTTTACGCTGGCTTAAATTGGCTGTCACCTAAGGATATTCGAGCCTACTCCTGGGCTGCTTTATCGACTCCTGTCTAGACCTCCCTGCCTTGTCTATCTTGCCAACCTCCTGACTCCTGCCTCACACACCCATACCCTCAGGTCTTCCTCTGTCCCCATGCTCTCTATTAGACCTTGCATGACAAAAATGGGTGAACAGGCATTTGCCCATTTTGCTCCCAAATTCTGGAACTCACTCCCCCTTATGGTGAAAACTTCAGCCTCCCATCGAGAATTCAAAAACTCGCTGTTCACCCACCTTCTAGCCTCTGACCAATGCAAATGCTCTTAATTTGCTTTGTCCCACTGCAGGCTGTCGGGTCTGACCCTGAATACTACACTAATGTTCTCCCATGCAATATGCTTGTCTAGGTGGCTGTGAACCTTGATGTCTTTACTGTCCTCAGCTGTCTTATGGTTACCCTAATTGCTTTATTTTACATCCTTATTATGATCTATGCCTAAAATGTACCTTTATGTAACTATTACTGTGCTACCCAATGTATATCTTGTTTTGCTCCTGTACACCTATATTATGTCTGTGCATTTCTGCATATTGTAACCAATGTCCTGTGTTCTCCCGGGTCGTGCCTGAAAGTAGGCAGGTCTGTTGCCTAGCGCACTTACCCAGTTACCAAAAGCTAATAAATAAATAAAACATGAGCATAAGTGCTGGGGGAGAGAAGGGGGCTAGGAGAAATCCTCCCTGATATGTTCTCGGTTGCCTGTCAATCCAGTGTGACCACCTTAGCGCCATGTACCTCCTTGGTGACAACACCACCGACCACCTCTGATTCCTCCAGGTCAGGACAAGCTGTGTGTACTACCAGGCCTAGTATGGCTGGCGAGGAGCAGTCAACCTTGAGGACAGCTTCTTCCCTATTGACATGTAGTACAGGCAAGCGCCAATTTACAGTCAGTGCTTTCGTCCTTCACGGAAATGCTGCAGCACCTGCTGCCTCCTCTTCCTGCTGCTGGAACACTGTTGACGGGGCAAGCTGCAGCACTGATGCAGTTCAGTCAGCATGCCCACTGCCTTCCAGAGCATCAACGACCTTTTCTGTTCCTTCTTTGAGGCCTACAGAAGCCATTGATGAAGATCAGGAATATAACCTTGTCCTCATAATTAGGGATGCAGTGAAGTAAAATTTTGCCAGCGAAATCTGCAATTCCACTGCACGAAATGTGTGAAATTGCAGTAAAATTTTACATTTTCACCCGCCGCCAGCCACCACAAATTGCATTAAGCACCCCCGTTACCCTGGCCCCTCATTTCTTTTAATAAAAATAAAATTCAACCCCTCCCTGGTGCCTGGTGGACCCCTACCCCATCATTAGCTAACAGTACCCCCACCCCAGTACCCGATCAGGCCACTGCTTTAGCCCTCCACTCACCTCCACAGCCGGCGGCCTGACTGGTGTGGCTGAGCACTTCAATGAATGAGTGTGTAAGCATTCATTCATTCACGTGTTGATCGTGCTCAGTCGGGCTGCATAAGGTGAGCGGAGGGCAATGCTGGGCCCGATTGGGGTACTGGGGGAGAGGGGTGGTGCTGCTAGCTAATGATGGAGTGGGGTCCACTAGACACCAGGAGTGGGGGTTGAATTTTGTTTTTTAAATAAAAGAAATGGGGTCAGGGTAACTTTGGGGGGGTCCTTATTTTATTCAATTATGGCCAGTGATCGGCTTGGGGGGGCCACTGGACACCAGGGAGAAAAAATTTGGGCCAGTGAGCATCCAGGGGGCAGAGGGACCACTAGACACCAGGGAGAACTTTGACCAGTGGTCACTAAATTTTGCCATAGGAGGTAAAATTACTCCTGTAGGTGGCGAAATTTCGCTGGCTTGAGGGTGACATTTTGCTCGCAACCACGGGCAAAATTTTGCCTTTTGCCCAGTGAAATATTTCACAAAATGCACTAATTACACAAAATATTTTGCTGGGCGAAATTTTCCAGTTTCGCACAACACTCCTCATAATGCAAGAGGAAGAGGAGGAGGAAGAATATGTAGAGAGCTCTAGAGAGTGAGAACTCTATTGTGTACACCCTGAGGTCCCCTCCTGAAGACCATTCATCTCAATTATGCAGCAACTCCAGTCTGCCATGGAGTTTGAATCTGAGGAGAAAGACATCACTAGAAGGAATTTGGAGGAGAACTACCTGAATTTCCACCTATTGTGATTCCTCCTCTATTGCCTGCCCTAGAGGATTCCACTCTGGCTGCCTGGTACAGGTCTAATATGATCCCTGCCATTCCTAGGAAGGCAGATAAGCTGTACCAAGCCCCCTCAGCAAGCCTTTTTTTGCAGGCCAACCTGAGGCTGACTCAGTTGTCATAAATGCAGCCCATGACAGGTCTAAAGTGCCTAAATACCTCAGTTCCTTCCCTCCTGACAGGGAGTCCTAGAGACTAGATGTCCTGGGGAAGAGGACTGTCGCTTCTGCTGCCTTGGGCCAGAGAATTGCAAATTATCAGGCCCATATGGTAAAATACCAGAATACCTTCTGAAGGAAGACCAAAGCAGCGGCCCAAGTCATACCAGGGGGTGCTCCTGAGCAGGGGCTGCTGAAGGTCCTCCAGGTAGAGGCAGATGTAGGTAAACCTCTGTTAAGGTCTACCTACGGCATTTCTGATGCTTCTGGTAGAGCAGCAGCTTCTGTTGTCTGCTTGAGAAGACATTCTTGGTTGAGGGTGGCAGGATTTACTAGTGATGTGTAGCATTCCATCCTAAATGCCCCATTTAGAGGATACAAGTTGTTTGGAGCAAATGTTCAGGATGTCCTCTCAAACCTACAGGCTTCGGGCAGAACTTTAAAAACAGTACACTCCCTCTGCCATACACAACCAAGAAGTAGGCAGAGGGTGCCCTTTCATCCAGCCAGCAACAGACCCCATTTAAGGGCCAGACAACAAAGTAAAAGCAGAGGAGTAGAAGCGCTGCCTGCCCCAGGACCCACTCCAGGTGTCCATTCCCAAAAGCCCTTCGAGGTGGAAGAGCAGCTGGAGCCACAGGATCTGCATTTGCCTGACTCATTCCTAGACCCTCACCCACAGGTACCTTCGGAGGTGGTTGTAAGTGGTTGCCTTTCCCTCCTCTTCGACCAATGAAGAAAGGTCACATCTTTTGCTGGTGTTGGAAAGATTTTGACCTGATGGCAAAATAGAACTCAGAAACAGGTGTTGCAGAAAACAGTTTATTCCCATCACATACAGAAAAACAGCTTACCATAAAGCTGAGAGTCCGGAACCTCCGAACACCCGGGTGATCATACGTGAAACTCACAAAACAAAAAAACTTACATAAAGTTATATACTGGTGATAAGAAAGTATGTTACCTGGGTAACTGCTCATCTGCCAAGAAATAAGACATTGCCATTGGTCAATTAGGTGGGCAGCTAACACCCAAGACTATTAGGTTTTGCACGTACACATAGATAAGCAGTTATGCTGACTAGTGCTACTTTTGGGTAACCATAGAGCAAATCCAGTGATTATGCTGTTCATTGCATTGTAACTAATAACAGTAGGTGGCGTGCTAAGACCACAAATAAAACACTGCATAATATATCAGGGCAAGCTGAGTAAATACTGATTTGTCTTGTGATTACAGGTCAGGCAGGTCTACACATCAGATGCTTGGGTCCTGCAGATAATTAAACAGGACCATGCTCTACAGCTTCTGGAGTTAACTCCAGACCATCCACCAACACCTTCGACTTATCTTCCAGAACACATAATGGTGCTGCTAGAGAAAGTACATAACCTAATGCAGAAAAAGGCCATAGAACCAGTTCCTTGGTAAAATAGGAACAGGGGGATCTTCTTCAGGGTATCTCAGTCATCAGGTCACACTGCAGGGTTTTAAATAATTGATTAGCAGTTTTTTTTCTTGGGACTATACTAACTGTACAGAAAGTATTTATATAGATTTTGTAGAATTGCTGTGTTTGTTAAACTCAGTGAGGCAAGAGCTATGCATTTTCACAAAGATTTAGCACTTTTATGAGCAAAACGCTAATTAATTTTTAGAGTTAAATAAATCCCTGCACTGTAGGAACTTCACTGTCAGTGAAGCAGGATCCACACAGAAGATTTTCAGCAGTACCACTGAGGCCACCCATGCCGACGTCATCTGCTGATGTCACCAACCCTATAAAGGCATGAGTGGCCCCACTCCCATCTCAGTTCTTTCCCACTGTCGACTCTGTTTGCATGGGTTTCGGAGACTAAGGGAGCACACATTTGGTAAAGACCCTGGCTTGTTGTAGCAGAACACAATACAATGTGCCAACCATTTGGACAAACACTGCTTAGAAACCTGAATACCCTCTCTACCTGGGGTGAAAGAAACAAAAAGCTGCTTCCTCTTTATTCAGTACAAGACATTCAGAATGATCACTTTGCAAGGCCTTTTGCCACTACTGCAAGGAGGGGACTGGATATGTTTCCTAGACACGCAGGATGTTTTCCTGCATATCAGGATCTGTCCCCCTAACAGGAAGTACCTCGGGTTCCTCTTCCTGGGGGAACATTACCAGTTCAGAGTATTGTCTTTTGGTTTATTATCTGTGCCACTGGTCATAGAAACATAGAATTTGATGGCAGATAAGGACCACTTGGTCCACTCAGTCTGCCCATTTCCCTACCTAATGGATAAGTTGCAGATCTTAGTTCACCAGCAGCCTACTTCTTCCTACCCCCAACCCCTAGAATTGCCTTATGACTCTCCCATGCATGCATGAATTCCACCTCTGTTTTTGACTCCGCAACCTCCTCCGGAAGGCCATTCCATGCATCCACAACCCTCTTTGTGAAAAAATACTTCCTTAAATTACCTCTGAGCCACCCCCCCCACTGTCTTCAAATTGTGCCCCCTTGGTCTTTACCAAATGTTTAACAGTAGTGGCAGCAACCCTCAAAAGAGAGAGGTACTATATGTATTCTCCTATCTGGACAACTGTCTGCTCAAAGCTCACTCCAAAGAGCAGCTTTACTAACCTCTGGCATGCACCAGGCAGTTCTTTGATGCCCTATGAGTCACAGTCGATGTGCAGAAATCAGTCCTGACCCCTTGTCAGCGCCAGCAGTACATAGGGGCAATCCTGGACACAGCCCAGGGCTTAGCCTTCTTGCCCCAGGACAGGGCCAAACACCTTATTGCACAGGCCCAGGTGGTATACCTCCGCTTCCCAACAGCATGGATCCTTTGATCAGGAAGGCAAGAGGAATGATGCACTTCATTACTGAGAGAGTAGCCACTCCCTAACTGGCCAGTAGGTGGTGCTGGCACACATGCACCAGATGTTGAGTAATTGTGCCTTTACACACAGTAGCCCACAGGTTAGGGCCACAGGCCGTACCAGTCAGAGCCTGGGCTTTCTGTTCATCATGGTTGCATACCAGCCAGAAAATACCAGCTACATAGAAACTATGAACAATGAGCAATTTCTGTTTCAGAATATAGTAACCAGCTTATTTTGCAAATTATGTGTTAATTACATGCCGTTGACTGATCTGCATATAAAGGGCCTCCGACTCCATTGGGACAATTTTGAAAAATATATTTAGGTACAGTTCAGCTTGTATTTCATCTCTTTTCTGTAATTGTCACCTTTATTTCTTTGTAATATATGGATTTCCCAAATAATACTATCGAAAACAATTAAAAAAATTCCTTGTAATTGATAGCACAGAGCACTCCACTCCCAATAATACCACACTTCACTGGCAATAATACTATTGTTGCAAGAAACGATAGTATTATCACCAAAATGCCACAGCGCATGTGCAACTCTGCCTGGCAAGAAATCAGGTTGCCATGGAGCCATCCCTTCCTGCCGCCCCAAAGTCACACCGCATTCTAATTGGCCACTGTTCTTCTGTGGAAGGGACACCATTCTGAAAACATGGCGGTTTTGTTACTTCCTCGCTTAGCGAAAGCCAAATGCGCCTGCTTCGCTTCTTCGGGTTTTTTTTTCTGTAAATGGATTATCTGGTTGATCCTGCATTACCGGAAGGATCATAAAGGACAAGGTAGGACTTCACGAAATGCAGACAGACACCGACAGAGTGGGCGCTTCTGAGTGGGGATGTAGTGCAAAGTAGCGGGGTCTCAGTGCGACGGTCAGCTGACTGCAAGCGATGTCTTCAGTGCTGCGACTGGCTTCGCAGCTCACAGACTGTAAAGCGCTACATCCATATATTACAAAAAATAAAAAATAGAAAAGTATCTATTTCACGGCAGTAAGTCCATCTTGAGGTTTTGGGGAACTTGGGAACCTCTCGAGCTTCGCTCTCGAGGTTCCAAGTCCCCAAAACCTCTCAATGGTCTTACTGCCTTGTAATAGATACTTTTCTGTCTATTATTCTATTTATTAATAAGGATATTTGCTTCAAAACATAATCTCTGGCTATTGTTCTATATCACAGTCCTCTGCTTGTGATATCACAATATGTTGCTGTAGAGATAATTATGATGTCATTAAACAGGATTATGATGTCGGTTGTAGACAAGGAGCCAAAGCAGATAGTTGGCTGTGTTCTGGTTTTGATGCAGCTGTCCTCAGTAATGAGGAGGGAACCAGTTGCACATAATATATGAGCTATAAACAGGATTGTCTCAAGTGACATTTTTCAGAATGTTCCCAACTGTGTCAGGTGCTCTATAAAACACTGTAAATGTTAGCGCCAGTCATGATTTTAGAACTTGAAGTAGTTTGTCATTAACCAGTTCAACACAAAACCCCAGTACAATTACACTTTGTTAGGGGTTCCTTGGATTTGGGGGTTCACTGTATTTTCGTTGTCTTTTTTTTTTTTTAATGACACTTTGCTGATCCCGTACATGCTGTCATTTTATCAACAGTGTATTACAAGCAAGGCTGCGAGCTACAGGCCCAACTCAGACTCCTTAGTGGGGGGAGGAAGATCAAATTTAGACAACCCACACTTAAAGTGCTCGTCTCCTGTTCCTTCTTAACAGTTGCTGTGACCACATCTTACTTTTGGTTGGGATGGTCACTTTCACTGTACCCATGCCATCTCATTTCAGTTTGTCAATTGGGTGAGAACACTGAGCATAAAAGCCCTTTTATTAGGAATATCCTCAACCATTCGGTACAGGAATACCAAGACAGACTGTAAAAAGAGTCCAGTTGTCATACAACAGTATAGGACAAGTTAAAAACATAGTGCCTTCGCTTTTAGGTAATACGTCAGTTTGCTCTCTTTTTACATTGTCCGACTGGGACTTTTCCTATCAAGTAGAAGAACTTGTATGTGCTCTAACTTCCCCTAGCCCGCTGCTGGTCCTTCACCTGCACCAGCATACAGGAACTCTCCTAGAGCCTGCCCACAGGGGTACACCACCTTCTGCATACTCCCCCCTACTCCCATTGACTCACTCAGTCAGGGTATTATTGTATGCAGCATCAGGAAAACTGGGAACTAGCCTCAGAACTCCCTATACTGCCGCAGACAAATCACGTAACCGAAAGAAGACCCAGCCACCCATACTTCTCTTAGGACTCTGCAGGAAACTCTTGTTCTTTCTTTTACTATGCTTAGGAAATGTTGAGCTTAATCCAGGCCCCCTGGCACCTGGGAAATCCCCTAGCAGAGCTACAAAGCCCTCAAGGGCTTTGTATTCTTGCATGTTAATGTATGCAGCCTATTAAAAAAATCACTTCTGTTCAGGCCTGGGTATGTCATACTGCTCCAGATGTTCTGGTGATTACAGAGTCCTGGCTCTGACTGGCGACCAGTAACAAGAGAGTTAACTTCCCCTCCTACTCTTTGTTCAGAGCTGACAGGCAAACCAGAGGTGGTGGGGTAGCTATTTACATCAAGGATAAATTCCCTGCCTCCATAATTGACTCAACCTCTGTCCCAAAAGAATTCGAAAGCTTGTCACTAAAGACTGAAATTGCCACCGGTGTCTCATTATGTATAATAGGATGCTACAGACCCCCATCAGCTGGACTACAGTTGTTAAAACATCTCAAAAACATCTTGGGTTCGGCATCTTTGGAGTGTATCATACTAGGGGACTTCAACTTAGACTGGCTCTCCAGTGCATCCACCCCACTTACATAGAAACATAGAAACATAGAAGTTGACGGCAGATAAGGACCGCAAGGCCCATCCAGTCTGCCCATTTCTTTTTCTACCTTATAAATGTGCCATCGGCCTTTGCCCTGTCAGTGGCCTATCTATTCATAGTCACACTTAAAATGTTCTGTGATTCCCTTGGCTTGTCACAGCTAATAAACAAATCTACTCATCCTAACAAGCTCAACCCTAATAACAGTACTCTCTTGGATATCATTTTAGTTAACAAACCCCATTTATTCTCCCATGCTGGCGTCTTTTTCTCTGATATTAGTGACCATTGCTTCATCGTGTGTTTTAAGATCCACTCTTAAATCCACAACTGCACCAAAATTCTCCTTTAAAAGGTGCATATGCAACTTTGATCTCCATGGGTATATATCAGACCTAAGAGACTCCATGCAATGGCAGGACTTCTATCTAGCCAAGTCCCTGACTACGGCTTATGATATTTTCTCAGTAATTGTGCTAGGGGCTCTCAACAAGTATGCTCCCATAGTAAAAGTTTGTGCCAGAAACAGATCATGTCGATGGTTTACAGAAGACCTGAAAGATGCTTTGCAGAGTAGGGATGTACTCTGGAGAACTGCTAGGAAAACTAATTTAATAAATGACTGGAATTCTTTCCAGAGGGCGAGGAACCTCTGCACCAAAATGGTCAGAGAAGTCAAAGCTAATTTCTACCACTCTCAGCTGGAGAGCTCCTCAAGAAATGCCTCCAAATTCTGGAAGACTATCAAAGACATTGAGGAGTGGGTCCCAAGATGACAGCCTGGGTAAAGAATTGGCTGGAGAATAGGACACAGAGAGTAATAGTAAATGGAGTCCACTCTGAAGAAAGGGGGGTTACTAGTGGGGTACCGCAGGGTTCAATATTAGGACCGGTCCTCTTCAATGTCTTTATAAGCGACATTGCAGAGGGACTGGAAGGAAAAGTATGTCTCTTTGCAGATGACACAAAGATCTGCAACAGAGTTGATGCACAAGGTGGGGTGGAAAGGATGAGAAGGGACTTGGCAAGGTTAGAGGAATGGTCAAATGTATGGCAGCATAGAGTCAATGCTAAGAAGTGCAAGGTAATGCACCTGGGAAACAAAAACCCAGGGGAAGAGTACACAATGGGGGGTGAGATACTAACAACAACAAAAATGGAAAGGGACTGGGGGGGGTAGTCATATCAGATGACCTAAAGGTGGGCAAGGAATGTGAGAGGGCAGCAAGGAGGGTTGGGGATACTGGGATGCATAGGAGAGGCATCACCAGTAGAAAACAGGAAGTTGTTATCCTCTGTACAGGCAGCTGGTGAGACCCCATCTGGAGTACTGCGTGCAGTTCTGGAAACCCAATCTCCACAAAGACATAGACAGGATGGAAGCTGTCAGGAGGGCAACTAAAATGATGTTGAGGTCTGCGGAAGACATATGAAGACACACTTAAGGCACTTAATATGATAGCCTCGAGGAAAGGAGGAGAGGGGGACATGATAGAAACCTTGCAAGTACCTCAAGGAATCAACAAAGTCCAAGAGGGTGGCATCTTTCAAAAAAGAGGTGTGCAAGAACAAGGGGCACAATTTGAAGATGGAGGCTCAGAGGTAATTTAAAGAAGTATTTTTCACAGAGGGTTGTGGATGCGTGGAACGGCCTTCCGGAGGAGGTTGTGGAGTCAAAAACTGTGGTGGAATTCAAGCATGTAAGGGACAGTCATAAGGCAATTCTAGGGGGTTGGGGTAGGAAGAAGTAGGCTGCTGGTTAACTAGGATCAGCAGCTTATCCAGTAGGTAAGGAAATGGGCAGACTGGGTGGGCCAAGCGGTCCTTATCTGCCGTCAAATTCTATGTTTCTGTTTAAGGTCACACCACTGTTAATTCCCTACCTACTAAATTATTGATCGACAATACTGTAATCTCCGACAGATCGTCTATCCTCGATGCTCTCAATAATCATTTTGCCACTGCAGGGCTAGCCTTTGACTCCTCTCCCACGAATATCCTCTGCCAACAACTTAGATTGGATACACAAGAAAAACCCATTCCCAGTCCATCCGTCTCTCTGCAGCCTACTTCCCTGAAAGAAGACGAAGATCTTCTCCTTCAGCTGGTCACTAGCAAAAGTGCTGGGGCCGACCTCTTTGACCCGTACTTCTTAAAGGTCGGCTACCATGTCCTCGCAGTCCCAATTACTCATCTCTTCAACTTATCCTTGTCCCAGGGTGACCATTTGGAAAAATGCACTTGTGGTCCCTTTGTTTAAGTTAGGAAATCCTAGTGACCTCAATAACTACAGGCCAATTTCCCTACTTCCAATCCTGTCAAAGATGCTGGAGAAAATAGTGAACTCCCAGCTTCCGAAGTACCTGGAATCAGAAAAATTGCTCAACCCGTTACAATCCAGTTTTAGAGCAGAGCACAGCACAGTACAGTCTCTGCTCTAGCCAAGGTGACAAACGACTGGCAGCTTGAATTAGACAAAAAAAAAAACTTTGTACAGTTTTCTTGGACCTAAACAAGGCGTTCGATACTGTTGATCACAGACTGCTTCTGTCGTCCCTCTAGAACATTGGTTTGGATTCCCTATCCCTTAAATGGTTCTCCAGCTACCTCTCAGGACGACTTCAACAAATAAAGGCAGAAGGGGAAGTTTCTCCACCAAAACCCCTATTGAGAGGTGTACCGCAAGGTTCCATTCTTGGTCCCTTGCTCTTCACCATTTATATTAACAACATAGATGCCCCCATCAAAGAAGCACAAACACACCTATTCGCAGATGATACGGTACCCTATGCTAGTAGCCCCCGTACCTGAAGCAGCCTGTAAAGCCCTTCAAAATGAATTTAATCTGCTGCAACATCAGCTTATAAACCAGAAACTGCTCTTAAATGCAAAAAAAAACAAAGCAATGTTCCTCTTGCCCCTTCAAAATGCAATAAATCCTGCAATTGCTGGGACACTCCCACAGATCACTACCATTCTAGGTGAGCAGTTGGACTACATACCAAAGTTCAAGTACCTGGGGTTCTGGTTAGAACATAGACTTACTTTCATAGATCACTTAGAAGAACTGGCAAAGAAACTTAGAGAAAGACTTGGTCTGTTCTTTAGGATTAATAATCTCCTCACAAGAGATGCCAAACTGAAACTGGTTCAAACTACCTTTCTTTCCCTATTGGATAACGCACTTTCTGTATAGTCAGGGACCTGCAGGTACCCTAGCCAAACTCGATACACTTTATCACAGAGCCATAAGATTTATCACGGTCTTCCATACTCAACCCATCACCGTGCATCGTACACGCAGTGGACACACATCCCTGCTTGCAGGGCAAAAATGCTACGGTTTGAACATACAGCTATCTCAAATAAACTGCCCCAGTATATCTCTATCTGTTTACCTTTGTGCACTCTGGGGAAGTATGCCCTGAGAAGCACCTCATATATCTACCTTTATGTTTACAAAGCAAAATCTTGCATTGGCAGAGCAGCCATCAGCTTTGTGCTCCCTCAACTGTGGAACAAGCTGCGAAAAACTTTGAAATTAACTCACCCCATCAGCCTAGCAGCTTTTAAATCTCTATATCTACATCATAATAAGGAGTCCTGTGCCTGTCTGCCCTAAATAGTGACTCCTGTAAGTCCAAGCACACTCTAATTACTACCGTTAAAAGACTGATCCCATCTATAATCGACTCTTCCCTCTCCCCTTTTTATACCCCCATATCTGTCCCTTCCACATTCCTTTGACCCTGGTTCCAGCTCTAAATTCTCCATACCGTATCACTATATATCTTTTTATATTAGGTTTTATTTGTGTTTGGTGCACCTGATATGTATATTTCTTTACTTTTATGAAACATTGTGTCCTACCCAAAACTAGCTGCATCTTCTGTTCCAAACATATACTACTGTCAATGCTACCTGCTGATACTTTGTATATACTGTATTACTGTATCTCACTTTATTTGTATTATTACTATTTTCTTGTGTGTTGCATCCCATGCATATTGTCCCTTGTTCCTTATTAACAAACCCAGGTCCACCTAGAAAATGAGCTTGCTCAACGGTGATCGCCTGGTTAAATAAAGACTTTGATTGATTGATTGATTGGTTCTGAAGCATTATATGCCTTTCAGTGTTGCATAAGCTATCAGTTAAGCATGTCCAGGTATATATACCCTTATACCATATCCGGTCAGCAGGTCATTTCAATGACCTCGTAGCAGATGACATTGCCATTGTGCTGGAGTCTTAAATGCATCATCCCTGGCATGCAGCTTGGATTCCAGTGGTCCGAGATGGATTGTTTGGGGAGCTGAGAGCAACGCATGTCTTGTGACCGTCAGTGCAGGGCTTCACCTCCACACTCACAGGATAGCCACACTGTACTTTATTTGAAAACCCTTTTTTTTTTTTTTTTTTTTTTTGCGTACAGTGTTTTCAGGGTCAAGAACGTAATATGTGCAATGTAACAAATGCAGTGGATGATCCCCGATTACTGTTTGCCATTTCTGTCCTAGGAACCTATGGATGTGGTGGATCTTTTTGGACTCAAGGGGGTGCAGCATACTCCCATCAGCATTAAAAATGCCCGGGTGTCTCAGGTAAGGTGCTCAATAGACGGACTTTTAGCACTGTTCTTTGTAGCTTTTGATCACATTGGCTACTGTCATAGAGCTTTAAGATTACTGACTTTGTTCTAGCTACTCATTATGTGTTCTACTCTACTTATCTGGACAGGCCCTCGCAAAGCAATGTATTTTTATTTTATCCACTGCTATCATTGCCCTCCTCCTCACCCCCAGTGACCTCCAATCCCCACTAGATGCCCAGGCTTGGGTGTGTATGACAAAACGGGACTCGAGAGTGTCAGCAGTCATTATCTAGATGGTACCAGGGTTTTCCCTTCATTTCTTTTCTCCATAGACCTCCTGCTATTGAATCATACTCAGCCACTGGGGTCTTCACTGATATACAGCTTCATCAGCAGCTGGACGTTGAACTCTCCAAGGCTCTACTGCGGGGGGGGGGGGTCACCCAGTACTGCAGAGGTCACTGAAGCCATGGAAATGAGGTGGCATCCCCCCCTTCTGAGTTGAGCACTCACTGCCACTAGCAGCACTTATTGACCGTGGCAACCTGTTTGCCAGCATCCCGAGCTTGCTTCCGCACTCAGGTTCGGGCACAGTAGCACAACGGTGTAGGACAGGCTACAAGCATAGTGCCTTCCCTCTTGGGTAATACACCATTGTGCCCCCACTGTGCCATTAGGTGGTCTGCAAAGCATTTTACAGAGCTCATGTACTACCTCAGATAAACTGTTGCTTCTTTGGATCTGAATTATTTTAGCTTCTTCCCTTTTGCGAATTGGATTTTCTACCTGAGAGTACTTGGTATGATATGTGGAACAGCACCCTACCTGGAGGCTGACATAGCTAGTTCTGTCATCAGCCCTATGACCTCACTGTCTGTTATATCACAGCTGACCAAGATGAGCCATTCGCCTGCTACCAGATTGGTCACTTGTGGTGTCTGTGGCAGTTGGGGTTCAATGCCCGACATGCAAAATCTTGCACCTGTGTAATCTGAACCCAGGAGCTGAATATAGGATGGGGGAAGGGAGGTACTAATGGTCACTGAGCAGGAAAGCTACCTTTGGGTAATCATACCTGGTGACATCAAAGTGGCAGGCCAGTGGGATCCTAGGATGCATAGGGAGAGGTAATTTTCAACAGGGGAGGGAGGTGGTATTACCACTGTATTGCTCACTGGTGAGACCCCATGTGGAGTATTGTGTCCAGTTCTGGAGGTAGCACCTCAGAAAAGACACGGAGTGGAGGTAGCCAGAGTAGGACAACTAAAAATTATACAGGACGCCGGCCTGGTGGCGCAGAGGACTGAGGTGCTGGCGCCTTACCTCACACCATGCCAGGGACCCGGGTTTGGGAATGGACTCGGGGCACTAGGGGCTGGCAGGGGATGGAGAGGATTGAGCATCCAGAGGACTGCTGTCTCCCTGGGGTGGGTTGGGTGGGAAGCCTGCTTTGTAGTGTCCCCGGTGAGATTGAGGGGTACTACAAGAGCGGTGCACAAGAGAGGACAAGAAAAAGTGAGAAAATGCACACATGCCATCCAGATGATGGTGGCCCAGTCTCCCAACCGTAGTGCCTCAGACTGCATTTCAGCGGTGAAGCTGCAAAGTGCGCCGCACACTCGGTCTCTACTCCCAATGGCCCGGCAAGATATGGGCGAGCCCCCCAGCGAACAGAACGACTGACAACGGGCATTGGAGCAGCTGGATGGTGGATCAGTGGAGGAGGCAATGGCAGGACCTGGCCGCCCGAAGTAGAGGACATCAGCGGGCGCGTAGGAGGAGGTACAAACAGATAATGCAAAAAAAAATGATGCAGGGGTTGCACCAAAAGCCCTATGAGGAGAGACCGAGGGATCTCAACATATACACCCTGAAAGAGAGGAGAGCAAGAGCGGACATGATAGAGACCTACATGTACCCCACAGGGGTAAACAGGGTACAAGAGGTGAGTCTCTCTCATAATTCAATATACTTTATTGGCATTTCAATCGTACATTAGGTGGTACACAGACCAGACATTTGAACACAGTTATAATAACCCTCCCCTACCCACCCAAACCTGCGCTTATCTACTTATATAACAATCACCCAGAGTATAAATCTACTCTCTGATTACAAAATAAGAACAATTGTTATGAGCAGCTACCTTCAGCAATGTCCATTCCTTCTCTTAGAATCTCACCAACTCCAGCAAAGATAGGAGTGGCTCCCATATCCTCGTGAATCTACGATAAGTATTTCGTAAATTCGATATATGTTTCTCCATCTGGATTGCAAGTAAAATTTCTCGATACCACTCTATAACAGTGGGAGGGGACTTCTCCTTCCAGTGCCTTAAAATGACAAGCTTCTCTGTGGCTGAAATCAGTGCTATGTGTGCTATACATGTCTGGGGAATCCCCCGGGGAAATATAGCTAACACTCAGCTCTCTGGGGTAAATAGGGCCTCCAGTCCCAAAATTGGATCTAAGATCGTTCGTATCGCAGCCCAAAATTTCTGTATTAGTGGGCATTGCCATAGCATGTGGTATAATGACCCTGGAGCCTGACAACCACATGGACATAGCGGGGATGATTCTAGGCTCATTCTATGAAGCTTTTCTGGGGAATAGTAGATGTTATGCAAGATATTGAACTGAATCAACCTAAATTTGTCCTGCTTGATGTATTTCTAGATTCCTTTCCATACTTTTTACCAATAGACAGGATCTCCAGGGAGTGACAACATTCGCACCCAATAATAGCACACACTTCTAGGCAACAAAGTATCTAGAGCCTGGAGGTGTTTATAATTTCTAGAGACCGAGTGAGGTTGTCCCGCTCCCTGGAGAGCCTTTAAAAGGCCTTCCTCCACCTGTGACACCCATTCTTGCCTTCCTATAAACGCCCGAATAGCCATTTTAATTTGTAGGTATTTGAAGAAATCTTGACCCTTTAGCTGGTATCTACTCTGTAGGGCTTCAAAAGGGGGCCAGAGCTGTGTCCTGGAGAAGGTCTTCCAGAATACGGTGTCCCAGTTGCGGAAGAAAGGAGGGCGGAATAGGTCTTTTCCCAATCTGAAAGTGCCAATTATTGGTTAGTGGTTGAGCCCTTTTCCACTTTTCTGAAAATTGTATTTGCTGGAACACTTTGAGTGACCAGGCCATTGGGAACTTTTTAAGTTGACTAGGAAGACACACAGGCTTCATGAACATTATAGCCGATAATGTGGTCGACATACTCTGGGCTAGGTTGCGCTCAATATCAAGCCATACTGGTATATAGACTAGATCTACTCTTGGGTTTACGTCAATTAGCCAATAGACTATCCTACTTATGTGTTGGGCCCCATAATACAGGAACAAGGATGGTAGTGCAAGGCCACCTTTAAATCTGGGTGCTGTTAACTTGAAGTATGCTCTTCTCATCGCTTTGCCCTTCCACAAAAATCTATTACATATTCTCTGGATGTGCAGAAACCAGGATTTCGGGAGAGAAACACCCATCATATTCAAAGGGTATAATAGCCTGGGTAATACATTCATTTTCAATACACTACCTCTGCCCCAGAGTGACAATGGGAGGGCATTCCATCTCTCCAAATCCACCTTAACTACCCGTATAAGGTTTGTTAGGTTAAGATTGATCATCGATGGAACACTTCTAGAGATTTTAATCCCAAGATAAGTTAAGACCTTAGGTTCCCATGTAAGACCACCAGGAGCACACATACTCTTGTCACAGAGGTAGTTCAATGGAAAAACTTTTGTTTTAGCAAGATTTAATTTATACCCTGATACTAAGGAAAATGGATTTATTTCCTCCAGTAGAGCTGGGATCGAATCCTTAGGATTCGCAGTGTGGATTAAAAGGTCATCAGCATATGCCAAAACTAGATATTTCTCTCCCTGAATCTGGACTCCGCTTATTAATGGGGACGAGACTAACCTTCGTATTAAAGGCTCAAGGTAACAGTTGAATAGAAGCGGGGAGAGCGGGCAACCCTGACAGGTGCCTCTCTGCAGGGTAAATGGGTCTGAGAGGTATCCATTACCCCACACTCTAGCACTGGGAGAAGAGTAGAGTATTCAAACAACATGAAGTCTTGCTATATTATAGACATTAGCAGTTTGATCCAGCTCTAGAACTGCCCCGGAGTGAAATGGTTAAAACCATTCCAAAATAGAATTTTGGCACGAGAGCAGCTCTATCTGTGTCATTTCAAACTTGAACTGTCAGATTCTTTACTCCGCCTCAGTGAACAGTTGCTCCGGAGATTTCTCCTTCTGCTCAGTTCATTTCTCGTTTAAAAGTGTTTTCTCGGTTGGATTTAACCGAGAATAGTTTTATTTTAACCGCAAAACCGCTCGTTCAAGCTCTATCTGTGGTAACCATAAGTAAAATGAAGGTTTTGTCTGTGTGGAACTTGTAAGTTATCGGTTCGTTTTGAACCGATCAGTGAGTTTAAACTCATTTAAAACTAAAAGTTACTATTTTAGAGTGCGGTTCCCGTTCTTATCGGTTCTAAAAAAAACGGATTTATTACGTTTTTCCAATACCCGTGACACGGTTAGGAACCGATAAGGGTGTCTTGCCTGGCACTGCCGTTTAAAGGGCAAGTTTTTGGTTAGGCTGGCATTATGTCTGAGACACCCAAAAGAAAAACCGGGCCCACTGGGTTTCAACACTGTGATGTTTGTGGGGAAGTCTTTGCCAAGGCTGACCCACACACCACATGTGTTTATTGTCTGGGGTTTGACCACCTCCAGTCAGACTGCCAGGTATAAGAATTTCCTGCAGCCACCCTGGAAAAAGATTGGGCAGGCTCTAGGAACGAGAGGCTAAAAAGTCCGCTGGACCGATGGCAGCCCGGTTCGGTGCCAACCGAACCAGAGGGAGTGCCCTCTGACCAGGGCCAGACTTCCTCGGGCAAAAGAAAAGCTGGTTCTGAGGAACCAATTCCAGTAAAGAAAACAAGAAAATCAGCAGGTCTAGAGTCCAAAATTCCTTCTCCAACTGCTGCAGAGATAGCAAAAGCCATACAAATTGTCCAGTCACTGTCTCAGGGTCCGTCCGAACCACCACTATCTGGTAAAAGGTCGGTTCGTCCTGTCCCAGTGGTTCAGGATTATGATATTGAGGAATTTTATGAACCAGAGGAGGGGAGGAGGATTATGAACAGTATGAATGTGGCTGGAAGGTCTGGGTGTGCCTCATTGAACCGGACATCTCCCCAGACAGACCTTTAGAATCTCCCCATGCTGTCTGAGTCCCCATCTCATTTATGTTTTATAAAAGTTGCTGAAACCCTCCAGCTTCTTTAGAAGAGGCTGTGGATGAGCAAGAGGAGCCTGATTTTGTAGAAATGATGGATATTCCAGAGTCTAGGAGATTGTCTATTCCTTCATAAGTCTTTTAGAAACAAACAATTAAAATTTTAAAAGCTCCTAATTCTGTGCCTCCTGTAGATAAAAAGATGGACAGAAGGTATACATTGTCAGGCCCTGATACAGAATTCCTTTCTCAGCAATGCAGTCATGTAGGGGTAGTTCAGGCTGCTGCCTGTGATAAAGCTAATATTCCCTTGGCTTCACATCCTCCTGACAAGGATTCCAGGAAGATTGATGCCATGGCAAAAAAACAGTATATGGCAGCCTCTCTGGGACTCAGGCAAGCAAATTATATGGCTTATGTAGCTAGGTATCAGAAATCTAGATGGGATACTGTTATGCACTGGCAAGCAGGCCCATGGCCAGCTGGCTAGTGAACCAGAACAGGTGGCTGCTGATGGCATTGAAGCCTCTAAGGTTCAGTTTCATGCTGCTGTGGATGTTAATGATATTTCCTCTAGGGTCATGGCCACATCTGTAGCTTTTCGTAGGTTGGCCTGGCTCAGGTGTACTAGTTTGTCACAGGATACCCAGACTAAGGCTATGGATTTTCCTGTGGTGGGAAATTCTCTGTTTGGAGAGCAGACAGAGAATTACATGAAGAAGATGGATGAATATAGGACTACTTACAAGAGTGCCCGGGCTAAGGGCGGCAAGCCACTCCTCAAAGGCATGCCCCAGGGGGGTAGGCCTTTTCACAGGCCTTTCTACCAGACTCAGGCCTCTCTGCCTATGCTCAGAGGGGCTTCTTCAGAGGCAGGGCAGACGAGGGGTGGGCAGACCTGCTCCCACCCCCAGCCTAAAGCTCCTCATGAAACAGGCACCCTGATGGGGTGCCCAGGGCCGATTCTCCTGTACCAGTGGGGGGCAGGCTGGCTTACTTCAGTCAGAATTGGGCTTCTTTAACCTCAGACAAGTGGGTTCTGGAAGTAGTAAGCCAGGTCTGGTTCTCAGCTTCAAAAGTTTCCCAAGTTGAGAAGCAGACTTTTTCTACCTGCAAGTGCTTCAGAGACCCTCACTCTGGAAACAGAGGTCTCATCCCTGTTAGCCTCAGAGCAGTAGAAAGGGTTCCTCCCTGCATCAGGGCAGGGGTCTGTATTCAGATACTTCCTTACCCCAAAAAGACAGGAGAATGGCGCCCATTTTAGATCTCAGATATCTGAACAAGCATCTTCTGAAACCAAAGTTCAAAATGGTAACTCTGGCAATGATTTTATTTTCCCTAAGGCCAGGGACTGGCTAGCCTCCCTGGACCTCAAGGATGCCTATTTCCATGTCCTAATCAGAAGATCCCATTGAAAGTACCTCAGATTCGAACTGCCCTCAGGTCATTACCAGTTCAGAGCAATGCCCTTCGGCCTTACCTCTGCTCCAGGGGTATTCACAAAGTGTCTAGCAGTGGCCCACTTAACGAGGCAGAGGATTGCTGTTTTTCCCTATCTAGATGACTGGCTCATTGTAGGCCAGTCCCCAGAACAGGTAAAATCTCACCTGCAGGTCACCCAGCAGCTTCTCACCTCCCTGGGTTTTCAACAAACCTACTAAAGTCGTTCTGGAACCAGTCCAGGTACTCACCTTTATAGGGCAGAATTGGACACAAAGCTAGCCAGAGCCTTTCTTCCCCCAGAAAGGGTAAGGAATTTAGTGGCTCTGGCCTCTTCCTTCACTCTGCAGGTCTCTCGACCAGCAAGACACTTTCTGCAGCTCCTGGGGCACATGGCTGCATCCACAGCTGTTGTGCAGGGAGCCAGATTTCAGATGAGAGACATTCAGTTTCACTTGAGAACCTTTTGGTCTCAGAAGAGACCCCTTCCA
The DNA here is from genome assembly GCA_016271365.2 of Neoceratodus forsteri. Taxonomy (NCBI): domain Eukaryota; kingdom Metazoa; phylum Chordata; order Ceratodontiformes; family Ceratodontidae; genus Neoceratodus; species Neoceratodus forsteri. The sequence goes on along the minus strand of CM028136.1, from coordinate 945,816,435 downwards.
AGTTGGTCCCAGTGACTCGAACCTTGATCCTAGCTCTCCAGTGGTGGCAGGATCAGAGCAATTAAGAGCGGGGTCCCTTCATTTCCCTTCTCACGACTTGACTCTCACTACAGATGCTTCCTTCTGGGTTGGGAGCCCACATGGACACCTTTCCACTCAGGGAGTTTGGTCCCCAGGAATCTCTGCTCCACATCAATTTGCTGGAACTCAGAGCTGTCTTTTAGCTCTTCAAGCTTTTTCTGCATCTGTCCACGACAAGGTGATACAAGTCAGAACAGACAACACCACAACAATGTGGTACATCAACAAACAGGGGGCACTGGTCTTCGGCCTTGTGCACCGAGGCAATGAAGTTGTGGTCTCTGGCCTATTCCCTGAACACTTCCTCATAGCAGTTCATCTTCCAGGAAGGACAATGTCCTAGCGGATGCCCTCAGCAGGATTTCCCAGGGCCATCACGAATGGTCCCTGGATCCTCAAGTGTGGGATAGTTTTTGCCAGGTGGGCATCCTCAGATAGATCTTTTGCAGCCCCAGACAATCACAAACTTCCTCTGTTCTGTTGCAGGCCTCCAGTGCTGGGCTCAGTTCCCCTGGATGCCCTTCTTCTGGATTGGGAGGGGAAGTTCCTCTATGCTTCCCCCTTTCCTCTCCTATTCAAAGTACTAGTCAAAATCAGATCTCAGCCTTGCAGGGTGATTCTGATTGCCCCGGATTGGGCCAGGCAGCCCTGGTACCCACTCCTTCTGTCTCTGACAGTCCATCTTCCCCTGTGCCTCCCCAGGAATCACAATCTGTTGACTTGTGCCCAGGGAAGGGTTTGGTATCCGGACCTCAAATCCCTCAACCTCAAGGCCTGGCTCTTGAGGAGTTAGAGTTTGCTGATTTACACCTCTCTCAGGGTGTTCTTGAGATCTTAAAGGCTTCCAGAAAGCCTTCCACTAGGGCTACTTATAGTTCTAAATGGAAAAGGTTTTCCATTTGGTGTGCTGGGAAAAATATTTCCCAGAATCTGCTGAATTGCCCATTTTGTTAGATTACATGGTACATCTTAATTCCTTGGGTCTCAGACCAGCTACCCTGAGAGTTCATTTGGCAGCTGTGTCTGCTTTTGTGTCAGCAGGAAAGTCATCCCCTTTCCTCTCATCCTGTGTTTTCCAAGTTTTTAAGGGATTACTCCATACTAATCCTCCTTTCGAACCGGCCCTGCTTGGGACCTTAATGTTTGCATTGCCCAGTTAATGCAACCTCTTTGAACCTCTGTCTTCTGCAGAGCTAAGTACCTAACTTGGAAAACTGTTTTCTAGTGGCTATCACTTCTGCCAGACGATAAGTGAATTGCAAGCCTTGTCAGTGGAGACTGACTTATTTCTTTCCACTAGGATAAGGTAGTCCTTAGGACTAATAGGAAGTTTTTGCCTAAGGTGGTTTCAGATTTCCATCTTAATCAATCTATCTCCTTCCAGTATTTTTCACTGATCACCTCTTCGGGTGAGAGGAGGTTGCACAGCCTGGATGTTAAGAGAGCTCTTAGTTATTATATGAGCGTACTAAAGGTCACAGGTTCAATCCCTCCAACTTTTCCTTACCTATGGTGAAGTTGGGAAAGGCAAACCTGCCACTAAGAGATCAATAGCCAGGTGGATTGTCTCTTGTATCCAATTTTGTTATCAGAAAGTGGGCAGAGCCCCCGGTTTGAGGGCTCATTCTACCAGGGGTACAGCTGCGTCTCTAGCTGCTGCCAGAGATATCCCTTTATTAGAGATTTGCCAGGCTGCTACTTGGAAAACGGTACACACTTTTACAAGCATTACTCCCTGGATGTCCAGGCCAGGAGAGATGCTCGGTTTGCACAGCTGTTCTTCAGAGCCTATTCCCTAAGTAGGTTCTGCCCTCCTCCATGGAGGTACTGCTGTGTATTCTGTTAATATCTATAATATAGCAAGACTTCATGTTGTTTGAAGAAAAATTACTCACCTTAGTAATGTTGTTTCTTCTAATGGAGTCTTGCTATATTATAGACCTCCCCAACCTGCCCCTCTCAGAACCTCTACTTGGTGGGGTGCGGCAACTTAGTGTGGGCACTACTTATGTCCTGTTAGCATTTTGTCCCCTTGGGACTTTGGGGTGTATGTGATGCGTGTGTGTTTTATTATACTTATGTTCCATTTTCATATTATTAGAATGGTGTTAGTATTTCTGGTCCCCTGACTTGGGTCTTGGGTGTTGGGACCATCAATGGTTGTTATTATTTAGGTAGCCATTTGGCTAGTGTAGGTTACAGCTTCCACACAGACCTTAGTGAGTTTGGCTCGTAAAGATCTGACAGTTCAAGTTTGAAATGACACAGATAGAGCTGCTCTCGTGCCAAAATTCTATTTTGGTATGGTTTTAACCATTTCACTCCGGGGCAGTTCTAGAGCTGGATCAAACTGCTAATGTCTATAATATAGCAAGACTCCATTAGAAGAAACAACATTACTAAGGTGAGTAATTTTTTCTTCTAACCCATTGTACAAAACTGTAAGGTAATCCGAAATCACGAAGGGATGCAAACAAGAAACGCCAGGACACCTGGTCAAAGGCTTTTTCCGCATCAAGGGAAACCAAAGCTGCCGGGGTCTCGGCATCCCTTGATGCCTCCATTAAATACATTATCTTTCTCATATGATCTGCTGAGCCTCGCCCCTGCATAAACCCAACTTGCTCTCTGCCAATAATTTGTCCGAGTACCGAAGCTAGCCGAGATGCCAGAATTTTGGCTAGGATTTTAACATCAGAGTTGATCAGTGATATGGGTCAGTAACTTCCTGGACATGATAAATCTTTATCTGGCTTCGGAATCAATATGATCCAAGTCCTTAAGAAACATGAGTCTTTTATTCCTTCCCGGAACCAATAATTGAAAACCTCCTTTAAGAGGGGAACTAGTTGAGGGAGGCAAGTTTTATAGAAACTATTGGACAACCCATCTGGCCCTGGAGACTTATCCAAAGGTAGCTGGCCGATAGCCTTCTCTACCTCAGGTAACGTGACCGATGCCCCTAGCTTCTCTGCCTCTTGGGGAGAGATCCTTGGTAAATCAACCTTAGCCAGATAGTCTACAATTTCTTGTTCTGTCGCTACCTCTGACTCCCCTGTAGAATATAGGGACTCATAATACCTACCGAGGATCCCAACTATTTCTTTAGGATGGGAGATCAGGTCTCCCGTTGTGGGTGATTTCAACACAGGAATAAATTTGGACATTTCCGCTTGCTTCAATCTTAACGCAAGAAGCTTCCCTGCTTTCTCCCCTGCTTCTAGGTATGTCAGTTTAGTGCGATGAATAGTTAGCTCTGCTTTTTGTGCCATTAAATCATAGTATTTGGACCTCAATTGATGGAGTCTTGCCCATTCCTGCATTGATGCTTTGAGATTTAATTGGCCTTCTAAATGCTGAATTTCTTTCGTTAACATTTCTAAAACCCCCTGTCAGCCCGGGCCCAAGTGGCCGATATACGAATGAATTCACCTCGAACCGCACACTTCAGAGCGGCCCAAACTGTGTCTATTCTTTCGACCGTCCCTAGATTCCATTTTAGAAAATTGGTTATAAAGTCTTGAATATGTTTTAATGTATTGGGACATTTTAATAAACGAGAGTTGAGGCACCACCTGCATCCCTCCCTGTCTTTTACATACAACATATAGGTCACCTTTACAGGGGAGTGATCCGAGAGTACCCTTGGAAGAATGGATGCCTCCACCACCCCAGGGAGTGCAAATGAGCTGACTAACCAAAAGTCAATCCAGGAGGAAGTAGCATGTGGAAGGGAGTAATAAGTGTATTGTCTCTCTAAAGGTTTAAGGATCCTCCATACATCCACCACCCCCACTCCTGTGAAGATATCCCTCAGAGCTCTCTGCGCTGGTGATAACCCCAATCTCTTACCTCCAGTGCGGTCCATCTCTGAATTGGGGACTAAATTCCAGTCCTCGCCAATAAACATCAAGGGGGGGGGGTTAGAGACCAGCAATGGCAGCAATCGAACAAAAAAAGAGGGAGAGTCTGTGTTAGGGCCACATATAGAGGCAATCATTATTGGAGTTGCACCCAACCGCCCTTGTACTATAATATATCGCCCTTCCGGATCCCACCATTCCTTGTCCATAACAAAGTGCACTGTCTTAGCTATTAATATTATGGTGCCATTTCGTTTGGTGGAATTGCCACTTCCAAACACCTGCCCTACCCAGTTTTTTTGAAACAGTGAGATTTTTTCTCTCTTAGAAGATGACTCTCCTGTAAACAAGCTATTCCCACATGGAGCAATGATAGATGTCTCAGAATCATAGCTCGTTTATTTTTACTCTGAGCCCCCTTAATATTCCAACTAATAAAATTATAGGAGCCACTCATATCCCCGCAAGGTTGCTGTATAGAACAAAGATAAACCATTGGGGCAAATGTCCAGTCTCTCAAACTGCCCTCCATCGTTCAGAGCAAAACTAAACTCCCATAAATAGCGCAGGTTTCCCCTACCCTCCAGACCCATCCAAGGGGCCAATTTATAGTTAAAACCATATAATAAGATCCTTATACAAAAGAGCCCTCTCTTCAAAAATGAAACCCGTCCCTTCCCATTCCAAAACACACAGACCCTCATTGTAACTTACAATTTAACTATTTACAGATCCTACCCTACCCGGTTCTAGTAACTGACCTCCTAAGATATACCAGGGCACGTGAAAAATCTTTTTGACTGCCATCTGGGAGCCCGCCCTCCCTCCACCCCAATCAGGTATAAGGACTTTTAAACCTGTTGTCTATACGGTCTACTAAGCAATACAAGAAAGCAAACAAAATACTCCTCATTTGAGAAGCCAAAAGGATACCCCTCAGCATTGAGGACCCCAGAGGAAATAAGGTGTAGTCCAGATAGTCCACATGCCATTCTCTACGGCTTGAAGTACACACAATTTTAGCTTTCATTTACACTCCCACAAACTTAAAGAAAAATACACGCTTAGACTACTCAGCATAGCGTTCCTTAAGTTGGAAAGTTCTCACAACTGCAGGTATGGGAAACAGCTGAAATCCAATATTTCCCTCGAGACAAAGTGTTGATGTTGTAGCCATTTGAGCTATACTGTACTTTCGCAGCGTCACTTACAGTCGTTTCGCCTCTCTCCATTATGGAGCTAAAGTTCATTTAAAAAGATCAGGAAAAAGATTACTCAAGCTCCTCCATGGCTTTTGCTGGGGCTTCAAAGCTAAGCCACTTCTCGTTGTGTTCACATGCAACACTGCAGGATAACGCATTGAATGCCTTGCCAGCTGCAATCATTTTAGACACGATCGGATGGAATTCTCTTCTCTCAGGCGAACAGATTGGGTAGATCCTCATATTCATAGCTTTCGGTCTTCCCATTGCACTGCATCAACTTCCTTGACTTTAGCCAGTATGTGCTGTTGTTTATCTAGATAGTTTAGAGTTTGAACACCAAAGGTCGAGGGGAGAGCCTGGTTGGGGAGGGCGCAAGAACGATGTGCTCTTTCAACCACATACTGGTGCCATTTGGGAGGGACCGGCTATTAAGCTCACAAAGTTTTGGACAAACAGTATAGGATTGCTGCCTTCTTCCTTCTCCGCAGCCAAATATTATCAAGTTATTAGCCTGCTACCCTCAAGGTCCTCCATTTTATCCTCTGCTTCGTATTCTTTGCCTTAATTTTGCATTCTCCAGGCTAGCTTTATCTTTCTTTTCAAGGACATAATCCATTTCAGCATCTCCTATCCATAGATTAAATGCCTCTAAATTGCCCTTAATAAGCGTGGACCTCCTCTGACATGCTAGCGATGGTGGTCTGAAGGGGTTGCATTACCTCCAGGAAACACTCCTCCGTGAGCCCTACGGTGGGCACTGAGGCACTACTTGACATCGCTCTCTGCAATTTGGGCCTCTTGGGGGGGCTTCTTCTTCTCCGGAGTTGATGGAGGCATGTGGCGTGGCGGCGCTTTCCGCATCTCTATCTCCATCTATTTTATCCCAGTGATTGCCAATACTAATCAGCAGCAGATGAACTGGGAGCCGAAACTTTGCAACCGCAGAGAAAAGCCGTTAAAACTTAAAATGCAATGCGTTATGTCGGGGAGCGAGGGTAGGCAGACGCTCTCACTCGGCAGCCATCACGTGACCTCCGGTGAGTCTCTCTCAAATAAGGAAGAGCACTGGGATCAGAGGCATGCAATGAAGTGGGGGGGGGGATTAAAAGGGATGTGAGGAAGTACTACTTCACTGAAAGAGTTGTAGATACCTGGTACTGCCAGCGGAAGTGGATGGAGGTGAAAACAGTAGGGGGCTTCATGCATGCGTGAGATAGGCATGGGGGAATATTAGATCTTCTTCGAGGACATCTCTTGCAGCAGGTAATATTCTTGGGTCCTCGCCAGTGGGAGCTCTTCTGCACGGCAGCTTCTTGCAGCAGTTTTTGCCTAGGGGCCACTCACACTGTGACCTCATCATTGTGTGACTATATAAGTGTGGGTGGTCCCAGGCATCCTCAGTTCTTTATTCTGCCATCTTCAGCTTACATGCAGCAGTTTCCTCTTCCCCACATGGTTCACAGTCCATACCTTCATGATATCGCCTCCCGCCACTAAATGGCCTTCAATTGTGCGGTGCTGCAGGGCCTTCTCTTATAATCTTCCACCCTTCTGATATTACTGCTCGGGAGTCATCCCAAGAGTATTACCTGCTGCAAGAGATGTCCTCAAGAAGAAGAATAGTTATAAGATTATTTTTATATCAGCCGATCTTCGAGAATCTCTTGCATGCAGGTGCGTTCCCTTCCTCTTTCCCCATCCTTCTTTAAGAGAAAAAAATCTTTTCCATCCATACATATGTAAGAGGAAGGTTTCTAGGGTACCTCGGTTTCCCTCAGTTCGCGTATCAGCGAGCTGAAGCTGGCGGTGGAACTGAAGATGCCTGGGGCTGCCCACACTTGTATAGTCACACAATGATGAGGTCACAGTGTGGGCAGCCTCTAGGCAAAGACTGCTAGAAGAAGCTGCCAAGCAGAAGAGCGTCCTCTGGTGAGAACCCACGAGCATTACCTGCTTCAAGAGATTCTCTTGAAGATCTACTGTTATGGTAAGTATGCAACTGTTATTTAATAGGCAGGGAGAAGAGAGGGTTTCTGGAGATCAGTTTGGGTCTGCAGAGAGAGACTAGGCAGGGACCATCTGGGCAGACTGGGTTGGCCAAGTGGTTCTTTTTTGTTTGTAAATATCTTTTTATTTAAGAACTTTATTTGCATACATTGCATTCACTTACATATGGAGGGACAATTGGCCACCTCGTGTAACTATTAATATTCTATAAATTAAGCCAAAAAGGTGACTCTTGCCTCGTGGTACAGTATGGGGATGCCACCACTTTAAAACTGCATATCTATAAAAATAACCTTAAAATCCTCCACGTTGGGTAGCACAGCTAAGGGAGGTTTGGTATTGGGTGGGGATCATGGGAGCATCCAAGGAGACTTCATCCAAGCCCTTTCAAGGTGATTCTGCACCTTCCACCCCAGCATACTGCTCCAACTGCTCCTGGAGCTGCTACGGCAAAGCCTGCATCTCAGGAGAGCAGCTCAAGCTGGCTCAAAACCGTGCAGCTGGTTGTTATAGCTGTCAGGGAACAAATGTGGGATCATGCAGTATCACATATAGTACCCAGGAAGTCCATCTAGAAGTGAAGACCTCTTTGTTATTTTTCATTTAAGCTAAATGTGATTTTTTTTTCCATTTTATATATATCATTAACAGTAGTTCTCCAAAAGTGGTCCTTTTCTGACATCAGATTCTATGTTTCTAAGTGAGATCACAATGCTGATGAGGGATGAAGAGGAATACAAGTAGATATGGCAGTCTCCTGTAAAGTACTGCTCTTTACAGCCCTCCTATATATTTTTTTTTCCAATTGTTTAACCAGGTGAGACACACTAAGCTGAAAGCTTGTTTACAGGTGCAACCTGGGAGCACAGGGAAGTTAAGTGACTTGCTCAGGGTCACACAGTGTGCAAGTGGGGGCTGTGGGATTCAAACCCAGGTCTCCAGACTTGCAGCTCAGAGCTTTAAACCACTGCGCTATACTGCCTCAAACAGGTAGAAAACCTACTAATGAACAAGTGGAAAAAGAAACATACTTCAGAAATAAAAAGTAATTGCTGGTTACTTAAAAAAAAAAAAAAAATCTACCTGCTGTTTTTACTGCTACTAGCCCTTTGTGACAGGGTTATTTAGGGCCTGTCCATTTGTGTTATGTGGGAGAGAATCTGAAGCAAGGATTCTACTACTGTATCTCTTTTTTTTCTGACTTTCTATTAGACTGCGCAGTCAGATCTTCCCTCTACCTGCTGTACTTTCTAATTTCAGATCTCTACCTTGCCTATTTATGTTTGCAAGGCATATGTATGGGAGGCAGTATAGCACAGTGGTTTAAGGCTCTGAGCTGCAAATCTGGTGACATCCAGCAGACCAGACCTGGGTTTGAATCCCACAGTTTCCACTTGCATACTGTGTGACCTTGAGCAAGTCACTTAACTTCCCTGTGCTCCCAGGTCGCTCCTGTTAAAAAGCTTTCAGCTTAGTGTGCTACTCCTGGTTAAACAACTAAAAAAAAAAAAAAAAAACGCGTCCCCTGACATATCAATTAGAGATACAGCAGCTGAAATGATTGCAGAGGCAGCTGTGACAGTGTGACCTCAGACCAATGTAATCTGTCACAGTGCCCTGGCCAGCTACCAGCTGGGTCACAATCTTATGCCTAGCAACCAACAACTACAACGCCTGTCTTACTGAGTAGATGGGTGGAGAGATGGATTTGAACAAACTGCTTTATGTCCTGTTGTAAAGACTAGAGGAAGAATGCTGATTTCATGTCTTGAAATGTCTTCTAATTTGCTGAAGAAGAGGAGGTGCTGAAATGTTTTTCCAATTATTTTTTTTTTTCACCAATTGTGGTTTTCTACAATTTCTCCTGGACTGCTGATGGTTCCTGACCTAGGCCTCCATTACAATCAATCAATCAAAACTTTATTTAACCAGGCAGGTCACCATTGAGCAAGCTCATTTTCAAGATGGTTCTGGAGAGAGCAAGTGTACAATAATAACAGGAATACACAATACAGCCGGAGACAACAGATGCCTAACAGACTGTCAATTCTAGTAGACAAATGTACAGTTAAACTGGTAATACACAACATTAGATGGATTTTTACATGTTACATAGCAATTGACAACAATTTTTCTACGGGCTGTAAGTTAACCAAGAGGCAGGCTAAGTGCAATACAGTCAAGGTAATGTTTCCCAAAGGTCCAAACGATCTCTAGAGTATAACCTATATTGACAAGTTAGTAAGTGCCCCATGCCACCCTTTACCAGGGGATAAGGCAACCCCTTGCATACTAAGTCAACTAGTTACAAGAAGAGAGAGAGAGTGTTAGAGACTATATGAGACAGTCCTAGGAAGAAGGAGGTAGAGACCTGGATAGTGAGAAAGTTTGTGGTTGTAGATGGTTACTACAGTGACATGAATAGAGATGGAGGTGCTTGAGCCAAGTGAGATGACCAATCAGCATGTGATCACCTGTGACATATGCAAGGTTCCCTCAGGTAACCTGTAAGCAGAGTTTTGAAAGTAGCAGGTCCTTGCAGGGAAATTAGTTTTAAAGCTTTTTGCATATCGTTCCAAGGGGAGGTAATGGTTAATTGCAGCATGACCGTGCCGTGTCTTTGTCCTAGGTACAACAAAGTTAATCACGGATAAACTCCTTAGGCTGTATACCCCTTTTGCCCGTTCAGATAGATCGAGGATGTAGTCTGGCAGTTTAGTGGTTAAAGTCCTGAACAGCCAGAGTAAAGCATTTTTATGCCTCCTTGTGGCCAGGAAGGACCAGTCTAGCATCTCATAGAGAAGGTAGTGATGGGCGCATGGAGGTAAGTTAACATTTAAACCACCTACTGGCATTGCTGTCTAAGCCAAGTTTGTGCAAGGCGTCTAGTAAGAGACTGTGATGCACAGTATCAAAGGCCTTGCTAAAGGCTAAAAAGAGGGCACACACATGTTGCTTTGCATCCAAGGCTTTTTGCCAATCTGTAGACACCTTGACAAGGGCAGATACAGTGCTGTGTTTTGGTCTGAAGCCTGGCTGAGCTTGGTTTAAGAGGTTTTCAGATTCAATGTACTCTCTAAGCTGGGCATTTACAATATTTTCAAGGAGCTTCGAGAGGGCAGAGAGTAGGGACATTAACCGGTAATTGTTCAGGTCACTAGGGTCGCCGGACTTGAAAAGGGCAATAATATGTGCAATTTTCCAGAGCTGAGGTAACTCCCCATGTTCCAGGGAAAGGTTAAATAAATGAGTGATGGGGCAGTCAGATGGTGCTACCCTAGTTTCAAGAAGAATGGCTCTAGAAAGTCAGCACCTGCACTCTTTTTAGCATACAAAGTTAGAAGGAAGTCCTCCACAAGTTTGAATGTGATCGGATGGAAGCTGAAGTAAGGAAGTTGTGGCTTGCCCTCAGGGCTGGGGCTAGTATGATTGGTCAACCTGCCACTTGGACTTAGCTTACTGATGGGAGAAGTATCAAAATGCGAGGCCTGCCATCGCAAAATGGTTGTCAAGCAGCTCAAGTATGTCGGCCTTATTGGTGAAGGTAGAGTCACCAGACACAATCTTCGCAAGCAGGGGAGAGGTGGCCTGAGGACCCTTGACCTCCCTGAGTATGTTCCAGAACCTAGCCAAATTATTTTTATTGTCTTCAAGGGCAGCTTGGGAAGTTGTGTGCTTTTTCTGACCTAGCTAGTTTAGTACAGGCATTCCTTGTGACTCTAAAGGCAATCCAGTCTTGTTCTGTCTTAGCTTTTCTGGCCTTTTTCCATAAGGCATCTCTCTCGCTTAAAGTTTTCTTTAAAATGGGGGAGGACCATTTAGGGGACCTTCTCCTAGTCTGGATCTTTCTCAGTGGGGCATGCCTGTCAATCACACCTAATAAAAGGTCATGAAAAATAGTGAAAGCTTCTGAGACAGAAGGTGCCAGATAGAAGTCTTGCCACAGAAGATTGCCAAGGCAGCCTGGGAAAAGTTCTTCAGACCTCTTTTTAGCTTGAAGGTAGAAGACGATGGAGGGAGAGATGAGCGCTTCATGCATGCCGTGGCGCAATGGTCACTTAGGTCATTGTGGAAGATCCCCACGTGGGTGATATTATGAGGCTTATTGACAAGCGTAAGGTCGAGAAGAGAGCTACGATCTGGGTTTTTCTCGTTGGGACAAGTGATCTCGTGGGTAATCTGTGTTAATCCCTGCATGTCACAAAATTCCTTAATGGTATGGGAACATGCAGTAATCCAGTTGAGATTGAAGTCATCCATTATAATGCATTCCAAACTCCCCTTTTCTAGTAAATGGAGAAGGTGGGGTAAGATGCCATGCCCAGCAGAAGGCGGTCTGTAACAAACAGCTGCTAAGAAGGTAAGTTCAGAAGATATGGTTACTTTTAAGGCAAGGAATTCAAATTCTTTGGGAATGGAAGTACGATCAGTAACTGTGGCTTTGAATTTACTCTTTATGTACAGTATATTGTTACCCCCCACCCCTAGTAGGTCTGTCACACCTAAAGACATTATATCCAGAGATATTGATGGACTTGTCTGGTGTTGAGGTATTAAGCCAAGTTTCCGAGATCATGAAGATGTCCGGAGACACGTGCAGTGCCCGTGTTTGAACTAGATCAAATTTCTTGAGAAGACTGCAGACATTCAGGTGTAAGAAACTAATGCCCTTGATGTGAGAAAGTTCAGATGGGGCATCAAGAACAATAGGGTCCTGAGTCCGAGGTCCAGGGTTCATGTCGACATTCCCGGAGCAGAGTAGGAGAAGAACTAGCAACCTCCTACAGCAGCTTAAGAACATTTTTACAGTACGCATTTTGGGCCGTTTAGCATATGAATCTTTTGGGGAGGGTATGCTAGGGGCAGTGGAGTAAATGGTGTGTGAGACAGTAAAAGCAGACATACTTTTGCTGGTAGGACAAGAGGTATTTTTATGTATCCAGCGGGCAGTGGTTGATGAGATTTCATGCTGTACGTACAAGGTGCAGTGCCCTTAGAGTATGGTGGTGTCCTATCGAGTATAATCACTGGCTCAGGTACAGGATGCACCGAGGTATGTACTTCTTGATTGGCAGTAATCATTAGTATTGAGAGATAACTAAGGATGGTGGCAATGTCCCAAATTGCCACTGTACTGGCTCGCTGTTTTGCATTACAGTTAGTGTCAGAGGTATCTGGATTAGCTACATCTGGTGTCATTCTGTGTCAGAAGGCACACCACATCTGGAAGCCTCTCCACACCCTTTAAAGTTGTAAATTCAACTTTTTAGTTGGCCCAAATGTTGGGTATAGGAGTTTAATGAATTGACTTGGTTGGCTGCTGAAAGAAGTACTAAAGTCTGGGTTGTTGTCCAATAAACACCCTCCTTTTGGGGACCAACAGCCAACCACTGTACAACGTTTTCCCATCTCATTTCATAAGCTGCATTATCCCACCCCCATCTGCCATGTTATGACCACTCAGTAAACAGACTTTTGCCGAATTTATTTTTTAAATACTTTTGAAACCTGCCATCTTGGTCTGTCTTTGAATACTAACCACCCTTGAATGCAAGCCGTGGCTCAGATTAGAAGTTTGCATAAAATTTATGTATTGCAGTGAAATTCTTTTCTGAACTATATTGAAATGAATGTTTATGTATGAGCTTTGTTATGTTTATAAACTTGGTTATGTGTTTAAATGTTAGTATTTAACTTGGATAATTGGTTCTAATGACCTCACCGAAAATGAGCCTTGGCTCAGATGAGTTTCCTATTCATTTCTTGAAAAATGAATACAAATTTTACTACTTACTACTGCTACTACATAATATACCCGCGGTTAGGAGTCGGGAGATGGGTAAGGGTGATGCCAGTACCATGCCGATATGTTGCTCGCTGTGAGATTTCATATAGAATATGCTGATGGTAGGGGGGAAACGACGGTACCACCCCACTCCATGTCAACATGCTACTCACCGCTGACACGTTGGCTCAGGATGGTATAATAACTTCATGCTGGATGGCACAAGGGAAGGATTCAAACAGAAATATGGATTTAGCAGTTGAGGGTGGCAGTTGAATAAAAGCCACCCTCAATTAGTAAACACACTTGATTAGAAGCTGCAGCTAAAAACTCAAAGGTCTAATAGAAGCTGCAGCTTCTACCTGAAGATAAACTGTAGGTAACCTGGAAAAGGGAAGGTTATAAATATTGTGTTGGCTCAAGGACTATAGCAGTCACTTATGGAAAAGGTTACAATTTGATTCCTGCATAATTGTGCACTTACTGTTTTATATTTCATGATTGACCCTTATTACCCACCGATTTTCAGTGGCTGAGAAATGCAGTTATTCGCTGCTAACAATGAATAACAGAGTGTAACTAATGGAGTGTGAATAACATCTCATTGTCGACAAAGTCTCTGTTACCCACTGCTAGTAGCAAACAACATTTACTTGCAAAACAGCCATGCCACTGCAGACTCCTACAACTAGGGAACACATCACACTCTGTTAAACCTCCCAGACACATTCTCATATGGAAAAGCTGCTACTTTACCATGTAATACAAAACAAAAGACAGACAACTGGTGCCTGTGACGAACTCTGTGGTAATTTCATCTTGTGAAGCAGGGGGCAGTAGAAGCCACTCAGTCTTCCAAGAACCCATCTTCACTGTTGATTCTCACTTATGGATCTGGGGTCAAAGGCACTAGGACCCCACAGGAGCAATTGTTTTTTTTTTTGCAGGAGGGAGCTGACACATCGGGTACTGATGGCACCTGTGCACCTCAGCCAGTAACCATGACCAGCTCCCTCACGCACTTTGGTTATGTTCTTCTTGCCATTGAGTGCACAATATGGGAGCAACAGTGCCTCAGTTCCATTGACAGTCAGTGAATTTTCTCAGCGTTACCCCTAGTTTGTTAGTTTGCGGTACCTACTCTCTTTATTATTTTTGTTTCCACAATACTGAAACCCGAGAAAGAGAAGAAGGGGGCCAAGAAGTCCAAGAAAGACTGGCAGCGTCTCATTATTCATCACTGTCCTTGTGGAAAACCAGTTGCTGCAAGGAACTGGTATCAGCACCGTTGGATCTGCCTTGGCTCTTTTTACTAGATGGATGGATGTGTGTGACACTTGCTTCTCAGTGGACTGCCATACCCTCAAAATCTGTGTGATAAAGTGAGTTCACCTGATCTCCAGATTTGGAGGCAGACATTGCACTCGTGAAGCCAAGGCACTATCTCTGGGTCTTTCCCCTGGGCTCCTTCCTGGCACCTCAAGTGCTGAGGAAGCACAGGGTATTCCTCGACCTCTCCTCTCAGCCAGCTTCTTTTGGGCATCCGGGTGCAACCCCCCCTTCTGTCTGTTGTGCACAGCAAACGTCCCCCATGGTGAGGCTGACGCTATTCACTTGGTCTCCTCAGTGGACACCTCTTTGTCATGGCCTGGTGCTGCTGTTGCTCCTGGCACTGTTCGTAGTGCTGGTGATCAAGGTGGTGCCATCCATGACATGGGTCCTTGTCTCCAGTGGTAGGGCCAAGTCTTCCTTGGCGGTCACTTCGGTGTTGCGTCCTGGGGCCTCTCCAACCCCTGCCACTGTTCGCCGTGCTGGTGAGTGGGGTGGCGCTGGTGGCAACATCAGGTCTCCTTCTGACATTGTGGTGTCAGGAGAGGGACTGACGTGGGAACCGTGTGGTATCAGCTTGCCGAGGTTGTGGTCCTTTCCCCTGTTAGCCATCATGGCACTGAGTGGATTGACAGTGCCACCTTCAAAAAATGGATGCAACACTGGCCATGGTTTCCATCCTGGGCCTGACACCAGGTGCAGTGATGATGTTGCTCCAGGGGCTGTCACTGGTTCTGGTGCCATTCACTGCACCAGGCCCGCTGTTGATGCCACTCATGGTGTCAGGGGTGGAGATGGCCCATGGCTAGCACTGAGGACTGCACTACCTGTAGTGAGAGGGGAGGAACTAATCTCCCTGCCAGTCGGCCTTGGGCCCAGTTCCAGATGCAGCACTGACTCGGGATCAGATGACAGCCAGGAAGTGGAGTTCTGCCTGGACCCGTCTGCTGAGCTGGTCACCAGTGAGGTCAGGAGCTGCCCCCCAAGGGGACTGTACGGCTCTGCTCTTCACCCGGAGGAATTCCCCCATGGACACTGACTGGGTCGCTCCTCTTTCATAGGTCGACCTTGTTCAGGCAGTCCTGCCAGACCCTCTCCTTGGGCGAGGTCCCAGGCACATCGCCGCAGCCCAGACAGAGGCTCTGGAGCACATGGCTTCTGTTTCCCTCTCAGGCCTCTGCCACCTTTGCCTGAGCTTCAAGGGATTATATGCCCCTCTGAGGCCACTCACCTGAACGCCTTACAGAAAGGAGACTGGTGCCCTACAACAGTTCCAGAGACACACCAACAGGGTCCAGTTTCAATCTGCTCCCCCCAGTGCCACTCCTCTCTGTGGCCAGTATCTTCTCTCCATCAGCATCCTTTTTCTGAGGACACAGAATCTTGCCTGCATATGTCCTGTGCCTCTGAGTGCCACTTGTCCCAGAGATTACTGGCAGAAATGTTGCAAGCACTGGTTGTGGGCTTCCTGTCTAGTCACAGTCCTGTCTCCTTGCAGCTGGGACTCCTAGGAGACTTCACCAGCGACTCCTCAGTCATCCCTCCATGGCCTAGAGCCTTCTAGGAACCTTCAAGAAAAGTCTGGAGATGTCTCTTCTCATACCCTCCAGTACCCAGGGATGTCCAGCTTCAGTACTATGTGCCACAGGTTCTGCAGGGGCAGTACCTCACCCCAACTCAGGGACTGAGGGTTTGCAAACCCCAACAGGGCCTAACCACCCAGTGTGTGACTGACTTCCTGAGGCTGACTCTGCTCAGACAGATGCCCTAGGAAGGAAGATCTTCACGTTGGCACGCACTGTGATGTACATTGCGGCACATCAAGAACACCAGGCAGCCTACAATAAGTGCCTGTGTGCAGCTGTGTCAGCTTCTGGCATTAATGCCACATAGTTAGTCGGGCAAGCCATTTGCCTTTCTGCCAAGGGTCTGGGGTTGGCAGGACACCAATCAAGAGCACCATACAATGCCAGTAAGATGGCTTCCAGGCTGGTGGGAACTGCAGTCTGCATTAGGCGGACGGCGTGGCTTTGCCTCTCAAGACTGGCGCTCTGGCCTGGCGAGTGGTGCTTAACTCACAGTTCCAGGGAGCTCATTTCCCACCCTCAGGAAGACCTCTGGTTGAAGTGTAAGGGTTTGTGTGGCATTCCTGCTACATGCGTTGTTACTTGTGCATAAAATTTCAGCAATAAACTTATTGGAATTGCAAACCACTGACTTTGCCACTTTTTCAGAACCTGACTGAATTATTCTGGTGAGCGCTTTACTACTCTGGACTGTCTGTTGTTTGTGCAGGTCAGTGGAGCACTGGGTCATGTCTGCAGTACACACCTTTTCTTTGGACTGGTGGGAACTGCAGTCTGCATTAGGCAGATGGCATGGCTTCGCCTCTCAAGACTGGCACCTCTGGCCAGGAGAAAGGTGCTTAGGTCACGGTTCTAGGGGGCTCATTTCTTCTCCCACAGGGTCAGGCAATAGCTATCTGGGTGCCCTCCTGCTCCTGTGCCACAAGAACCTCTGCTTGACCCTGACCAGTCTGAAGTCTCACCAGACCCATAAGGAGCCCGGCCCCCCCCCCCTTGCAGAGGGCTGAGGGGTGGTCCTTACCTTTAGAGTGAGCCGGCTCCTCCCTAATACAAAGGGAAGCTTGGTATTCGGACCTGTAAGTGGAAATCAATGGTGAAGATTGATTCTTGGAAGATATGAAAAATTTGTACTTACATTAATTGTTGATCTTCCAGAATATCTTTACCATTGCTTCACACACCTGCCCACCATTCCCTCTCAGGCAGCATCTGGGCCTCTGGGCAGCTCACCCGGTCAGTGTTGGCAGCATCTGGTCTGCTATTGGTGAGCATTTCCTCAGCGTAGCCCTTTATAAGGGTTCATTTTTGTTTTTACTTATCCAAAGATTCTAGAATTTTGGCAGCAGCAGAGTGGCTATGTCATTGTGGAGTTCCTATGGCTAGTGAATATTTTCCAACTTTTTTGTAATTTAAATTTTTGTGTATAGTTTGTAATTTGAAAAGGAGGGTATTGTTGCCTACAGGAAGGTGTGGGATTTTTGTGTTTGATGTTGAGTGGGGGCAGGATAATCACCACATTGGTGAACCACATTTAAAATAAATTTCACTTTATTTATATCCAGTAGTTTGGCAGTTTGTTGGTGTTTTTTGTGGAGTTGGCCTTGTCACCAGAATTTGATGATGATACATCTTTATTTTTCAACATAATAGAACTGTTAGGACTTTGCAGCCCTGTTTACAAAGTTGTCCTGCTTGGGTACAACGTTTCTTATTTACAAAGGTGGAATACAACAGGTTTCCAACTGACAGTGTAATATACATGCTAGATACAAAGTTTCTTGTACACAAAGGAGGGATCCAGTTGGATACAAAGTTTCCCATATACATGGTTTCTTGTATACAAAGTTTCTGGCATACAAGTAGAGATATTTAACCTGCTAACATGTAACCGTGCAGCTGATGTACGTGCTGTTGTTACTGTACAATCAATATGTGGTACTGTGATTTTGTTTGTCACTCTGGTGGGTTTTCTGGGCTGATTTATTTATTTATTTTTTTAAAAGCATTTGTTGAAAACATGCTTTAGCTAGAATCAGGTTGTTGCAAAGAAGACAAAGAACCTCTGTGCGCCAACACTGAGGCAGTGGTTACCCCAAAGGACATTTGGCTGGGAAGCCAAGTTTCAAGGAAATACAAAATCACACATGCCCACACAGTGCAAAGCATCATGGGCTGCAAATGCAAATCACCACAGAATATTATGCTGGTTCAGCTTTAAGCAGAATTGCATGGTGCCGGAAGGCCTCTCACACAGTTTGCAAAGGGTGCTAACAGATGCACCTTTGCAAACTATGTGAGTTTCGATAAATCCAAAAATTAATTCACCAGCATATTCTTATGTGATTTTACATGCAGCCCATGATGCTTTACGTGTGTGGGCATGTGTGATTTTGTATTTTGTTGCAAAGAAACTGCTTTCCTGGCATAGTGTTTTAGTTCTGCTAGAACATCTGAAGTAGCAGCCCACTGAGTTCTAGAATATTGAGATTTGCTGTTACATGTGGTTGATATACGTGAAATAGAAATGTATATATTTTTATGTTTATTGTATACAGATACAGTATATAGCTGTAATTAAATTATTACGGGATTAAGTAAGGGAGGTGTGGAAAGTACTCCAGATTTAACAGACCTCCATATATAAAAGCAGGCCTTTTTGTATCATAGGATCAGTATGGAGATGAGGTACAGTGGGGACATAGTCAACTCTTCTCCATGGTTACGCTGTGGAGAATGGGGCACTGCCCCATCTCCAGGACCTTTGAGGAGCTCCGTGCTCAGCTGGTAGCAGCAAGAGACAAGATATCTCAGCTGCGTCCCTGACTCAGTTGGTGTCCGCACCCCAGAGGTCCACTGACCCAGGGGGCTAGAGGGTGGTGAGGAAGGGCAGGGGAAGGTGGCAGGGGCAGCTACAAGGAGTTTGACCAGTCTCGCACCATTCAGACAGCAAATCGCTTTGCACCTCTGGAGGAGGCTCAGATACCTGGCTCCATTGGGGAGACTCAAAGTCTATCGGGGGAAGTGCGAAGGAGACTTGGTGGCTTCCAAGTGAGTGAGTAAACAGGAGGATGTCAGCAAAGAGAGTCTTGGTGATTGGGGACTAGTGATCAGGGGAGTAGAGAGGGTGTTGGGCAGGGAAGGGAAGAGGAGCGAAATGGTCAAAAAATACTAGTGAGAGCACTCGTTTAGAAAAATAGACAAAAATACACCACTCATGGTTACAAGGTAGAATCCAAAGGATGCAGATCGAGCCCTGATGCATCACGACAAAAGTGAGTTGGACAGTTAAACTAACTGTGGGGGAGATGGAGGCTAGGGGAACCACTGAGAAGGGAGATCAGGTGGGGAACCTAGCTCAGCCTCCCCTGAACAGGAGACTAGTAGAAGCAAGGTGGGTAATGGTAAGGTTGAAGTTTTAAGTTAGGTTAGGGGAAGAAACCAATGAGGGAGGACTGACAAAGCCTAAATTCAGCATAAAAAGTAAAAAAATTAAGGAGACTAGGGAAGAATAAGGGAGAAGGAATTGGAAAAAGCAAGAGGGGTCAGAGGAAAGATGGAAAGGGGTCTGTCTTAATGCCAGGAGTCTGGGAAATAAAATTAGTGAGCTCCAGGCAATGGTGGCAGACAAAGGAGATGGATAGCCATCACAGAGACCTGGGCCACAGAGAATAATGATTGGGACCTGTCAGTCCCAGGCTACACAATACTTAGACGGGATAGAGGGAAAGGTAAAGGAGGAGGCGTAGCCCTATGCATCAGCGAGGGCACAGAGGCAGAGAAGGATGGAAACAGCAGGGAGATATGAGGAAACAGAATCATTGTGGGTTCAGCGCATGCCATCCTTGGTCAAGAAAGTACGAATGGGTGTGATGCATAGACCTCCAGGGCAGGAAGAAAAAGATGAGCTATGGGCAAAACTAGAAAGGGGGAGTGGCAAACAGAGAGGTGGTGATGGGAGATCTAAACCTACCAGATACTGATTGGGTCATTCGGGTAGCCAGGAACTCCTAAAATCAGGCCCTGCTGGATACATTGTAGGACTGCCTGCTGGTACAGTTAGTTAACGTACCCAGTAGGCAGGCTGCCTTTCTCAGTGTGGTACTTACTAACTCAGAAATGGTAGGAGGATTGATGGTAGGGGAGCCACTAGGCTCCAACGACCATAGCTCCACATTGTTCAGCCTCACCCTTGGGATAAATAAGCTTTCAGCATAAGTAAGCCGTCATCAGAGATGAAGTCCTAGATTTCAGAAGGACAGGCATCAATGCCATGAGGGACTTGGTCTAGGACAAGTTAGTCAGAATGGACAGCATCATGGATGTTTGGTTGGCAGTCAAACCCTCGGGATTGACTGCCATTATCCACCGTGTTAACTCCCCAGCTTCAACACGGTCCTCCTGTTAAACCAAGTTGAAGGTACCTAGGGCAAGGACCTCTCATGGACAACGGGCTTTCCACTACCGTGCCCCTTCTTGGTACAGTTCCTCCCTGCCAGTATATCTCAGACACCCCACAATCTCTTGCTTTAAAACTACCCTCTGGAACCACCTTTTCACCACTCGCAGCTGTTGCTGTTTCTAAGCTTTCTTGCTCACTCTCTGACAAAGCCCCCGGTTGGCTGTTCAAATCCTCTACCTTCTCTACCCTTGGTTCCTGTTACCTCCCTGTTGACTGCACTGAAACACACTGTATTGATATCCTATGTTTTTCTGATGTTCTAGTTATTTCCCTGAACAATGTTAACTTCACCAACCCTGTATGTGGTAAACAGTTGATCTCATTTGTCCTCCTGTATCCTCAAAAAAAAAAAAAAAACTGTACACTGTTTCTCTGTACTAAGTTGTTAATACTGTATTGTCTTCTCTGTAACGAGGTACCTTTGTAAACGAGCCTCCGGCTCAAAGGTTGTAAACTGATGCTTAATAAATAAAAAAAAAATGTGGAAGAAAGATGAGGGGCAATCGGGGGGGGGGGCATTCTCGAGGCAACAGAGTCATGCATGAGATCAGTAATCAAAAGAAAAAGGTACACGATACCAATATGGTTCTCTGGGAAGGTCAGGGAAGCAGTGACAGCCAAAAAGAAGGCCTTCACCAGGTACAAGGAAAAACAAGGGAAGGAAGAATGGAGAGAGTACCAAATGAGAACAAGGGAAACCAAAAGAGTGATCAAATAAGCAAAGGCAGACACTGAGCTGTGTATTGTGGAAGGGGTCAAGGGTGGGGGGAAAACAGTTCTTTAGATATATTAGGGAGAAAAGAAAGAAGGGAGGAGGAAAAGTTAGGCTAACAAAGAGAGGTATGGTAATTGAGGGGGACAGGAAGAAAACTTTTGTTCTTAAGGACTCCGTTTGCTCAGTATTCACAAGGGAAGACAGAGGGCTTCTGCCAGAGTGGCATTAAGGCAGCTCTGTAAGTGAGATCCCCGAGATGAGGCAGCAAGTATTTCCTAGTGAAAGGGTTTGGAAAGAGCTAGCAGCCCTAAGGATAGATAAGGCCCTGGGGCAAGATGAGATGCATCCGAGGGTACTCAAGGAATTGGCAATGGCACTGAACCCCTGGTAGGGCTATTCAATAGCTCAACTGAGACGAGGGTAGTTCCAGAAGACTGAAGAGTAGCAGACATAGTACTGCTCCATGGTGGGGTGGGGGGTGGGGCAAGGAGCAACCAGATAACTACAGACCTGTCTGTCTTACCTCTGTTGAGGGTAAACTGATTAAACTGATGGAGACACTAGTTAAAGAGGACCTTATGAATTATCTGGAGATCAGTGGACTCTAGAATAATAAACGGCACAGGTTCATGGCAGGAAGGTCTTGTCAGACCAACCTGATAGTATTCTTTGACTGGGTAACAAGGGTAGTGGACAAGGGCCATACTATGGATTTACTCTACTTCAGTTTCAGCAATGCCTTTGACTTTGTGTCTCACATGAGGTTGCTGAAGAAGCTAGAGGATCTGGGGACACAGATGGGTGAGAAACTGGTTGGAAGGCAGAAAGCAGAAGGCTGTGGTTAATGGATTCGAATTATCAGAGATGGAGGTCACCAGTAGGGTGCCACAAAGATCAGTCCTGGGTCCAGTCCTTTTCAATATGTTCGTTAATCACATGTGAGAAGGAATTCAGGGTAAGATGTATCTCTTTGCAGATGACACGAAGCTCTGTGGCAGGGTAAACAGCAAGGAAGGGGGTTAGGGAGATGCAGAGAGACATGCAAAACCTATAGAGGTGTTCATGGGGTTGGCAGTTGAAATTCCTTGTCAAAAAGTGCAAGGTGATGCACATAAGGAACCAGAATCTGAGGACAGAGTACTGGATGGTGGGGGTGAGGGTGGAGAGGGTGGGAAAGCTTTGCATGACTTCTGAGGAAAGAGACCTAGGAGGTCATCATTGGTGACTCCCCTAAGACAAACTAGTGCTACAAATGTTGGTAACTGGGTTTTATTTCATTTCTTTATTTTTTGCAGTATCCTTTCCATACCTGTTTGAGCTAGAAAGTATCTAATCCTATTTTTTTTTTTTTTTTTTTATTTTCTCTCAATTTTGTTTCTCTCCTGGCAAACAGAACTGAGGTGCTTGAGGGAGCTGGCAATGGTTATTGGCTGGCACATGCGCTATCACGTGAGATGTACAGGCGCTGTTAGTACCTGCCATTGGCTCCCTCCTGAGTGCTACTTTTGAAATTGTTCTATGTTTGTGGAAATCTGATGGAATTTACAGCAACATAATCATCCAAATTTGAAAATGACTTCGACCCTGGCATCCTGTATCTTCTTTAAGTGGACTTGTCACTGACGCCTGTATCCACCAGCTACAAATTGTGCAATCTGTTGGAAACTATGCTCTGGTACGCTGCTGATGCAGCAGTCTGAAAACCCGGCCTCATGTGTTTACCTTTGTGATAGGTATTTGTTTTTGAATAGGTGGAGCTAGTGGTGAAAATAAGCATGAATTCTTTACATGAAGTTCATAAATCTGTTAAATAATATCGGTCCCGGTTGCTCAAAAGTAAGTCCGTGTAGCGGGGGCTCCGTTTACAAACCTTGTCCCCATATCTTCCAAGTGCCATTCCAGCTCTTAGTCTGTATTCTTCCTTGCTCTCAAAATCCCTTTTTCTTTCTTTACAGCACTATAAGGCCAGTTTGACTGCAACATTCAATCTCCATCCGGTGAGTAAAAGGCAAACAACAAAATAATGAATTGACTGACTGTTTCTGAAACATGCAGGTTCTACAGGCATCGATATGGTTCACTATCCACGCTCTGGCAGTTCCACTGGAACAGTCTGATTTGCTGGATGTCTTTATGCTAAGCTCCTCCCACCACCCGGGTGGTATATAGTCTGATTGAGCTCCGGGGATGTGAAAGACCATTCGACTTAGGGCATGGCTGTTTTGATGGCCTTCCTGAGGAACGTGTCCACGGGGGGATATTTGTGCAGTGGCCACTTGGTCTTCCATCCACACCTTCACTAAATATTACAGTCTGGACATCACCTCTAGGTGCAGAACTGGTTTCAGTCTTGCAGTTCTGCAAGGCCTCCTGTCCTAAGCAGACCTCTAGTTGATAGCCACTTCCTCCTCCTGGAACTGAGTCTCTTTCTTTGACTGCTTGGTATTTAGTCCTATCTATGAAGACCTACTGCAGGAACCCTCTTGAAGTAAGATATAGCAGTTACATAAGAATTTACTGTAACCGTAGATCTTAGAGAGAGGTTCCTGCAGTAGGTCTTGATTTCCCTTCCCCTTCCCCCAGCTCCTGTGTCTTTCCTCTTTTCCTTTCCCAGTGCTTTGTTATTAGTGGCTAAGGGCTCCAGGAGTAGATACTTCTTTCTCCTGCTTCCTTTTCCGAGGTCTCTGGTGGGAGAACTGGAGGGCGGACATGGGGACTGACCCCTTTGTACTGCCATGGTGATGTTCATCATGTGATGCCAGGGGTGGTCACCCACTATAGCTTGCTAGGTAGAGTTTGTTGTGCAGTTCTGATGCCAGGGGGTGCAGTCCTACATGTGAGGACCTACTGCAGGAACCTCTCTCGAAGATCTACTGTTACAGTAAGTTCTTACGTAACTGCTATTTCCAGATGGTCACTCTGAATCTGATCATTCCATTACTGGAGCAGAACATGTTGTTTTGCTGCCTAAGCCTCCAGAATGCATTCTTCCACATCCCGATGTGTCCGACCCACCATCGATACATCCAGTTCTGTGCGGAAGGGGTCCTGTGCCAGTTCCAAGTCATTCCGTTGGTGCCCAGGGTCTTCACCAAGTGCATGGGTAATGGTGGCAGCATACCTGTGGCACTTAGATGTATTTGTGTATCCCTACCTGGACAACTGACTTCTAGCTATTTTTTCCAGAGAGGCAGTGAAGTGGTTCAGAGATCTGGCTTTTCAGACCTGCCGAGACTTGGTCCTGTTGGTCAACCCAGACAAGTCTCAACTGGTACCCATGCAGATGATCAAGTTCATCAGGGCAGAATCAATATCAAAAAGGCCACCGCACTGAGAGGTGGTGCCCGGACACAACAATTTAGCAAAATGAAACGACTAGTCCCACACTCACCACCACAGGTAGAAGAAAGCCATTCACACTATTCCTTGGTGCAAACAAGATTCTTTATTAAAGTGCTGGTGCAAAGAGAAGCGTCCACGCATCTTGAAGTGTTGTGGATGAGTAATCCTTTATCAAAAGACACATGTTGCACATGTTGTAGCCTGTTGCTAGCCTTGCTTGTAGAGCAGGAAGCAGCTAACTAAAAGAAGCTACATTTTCTTATTAATTTAAAACATATATCTCAGCAGGAGTCAGTGTCTGTTAAGATTAAGTAGACAGATAACTTTATTAGAAGTAGAAGGGGTCTTATTTAGGGTTAAAGAAAAGAAAGAAAGTCAGTGTGTGTTCTGTGCAGTGAAGGGTCCTGTATCAGCTGACTTTGCTAAACCAGTAGGAAGAAAGAGAGCTTACCTGGGGGTGTGGTTTAGACACTATAAAAGCAGGTGAGTCCATGGGTGTAGCCAGGCATACTCCAAGTACTCCATGGTGTGCAATTTTATTTAAGGGGGTAGCAAATAGGCTCTGAACTGCTTCCTTTTTCCATGAAAACTAACAAAGAAAATGCTGAACCTTTCTGTAATTTTATTCATAGAAGTCGAAACTAGAAGGACTGGTGACTAATACTGTCTTTGCATCCCAAGGACAATACAACTTTACAGGCTCTGGGCTGGTGTGGGTGTCTTAGGGAGCAATGCATGGCATTTGTATTTACCCATACATGGCAATAACCATTGTCATGGAATACAAAAGTTGTATTTATTGTGCCAAATGAGGCCACAAACACGGTCCTGGTGTACATTTGTATATTGTCTGGCTACACCCGGGGTTGGGGGTGGGGGGGTAGCAGTGAGTCCACTTGGTGTGCAGATCTGAAATCCCTGGCTACACCCCTGGGTGAGTCAAATTACAACTTCCTGTTGCTAGCCTTGCTTGTAGAGCAGAAAGCAGCTAACTAAAAGAAGCTACATTTTCTTATTAATTTAAAACATATATCTCAGCAGGAGTCAGTGTCTGTTAAGATTAAGTAGACAGATAACTTTATTAGAAGTAGAAGGGGTCTTATTTAGGTTTAAAAAAAAGAAAGAAAAGAAAGTAAGTCAGTGTGTGTTCTGTGCAGTGAAGGGTTCTGTATCAGCTGACTTTGCTAAACCAGTAGGAGGAAAGAGAGCTTACCTGGGGGTATGGTTTAAACACTATAAAAGCAGTTGAGTCAAATTACAACTTCCTGTTGCTAGCCTTTTTTCTTACTAATTGCCCTCCATCCCACCCACCCAAAGCCAGTTCTACTTTTATAGCCACTGGATTTGACTGTCAACAGGAACTTCCTGTTTGGCAGTAGGAAGGAAAGGATCATAGAGAAACATTGGTTTTGTCAACCCTAAAGTAAAAAAAAGTAGCTCACTCTCCCCCCCAGCTGCTGGTGGTCTGATATTGAGCAAGGAAGAAGGAGGCTACTGAAGAAGATAGGAAGTTGCTGTCCCAGAACAGGAAGGGTGAGAGTTGTAAGGAGAGGAGAGGATAAGCATCCAGAGAAACAGTAGAGAGGACACAAAATAAGACATGATAGGAGTGGTGCAGTGCAATGGCTGTAGGGCGGCAGTGTTCCGGGAGACATTCTGGAAGCTGCGATGCTGCCCTATTTGCAGACACCTCTCTGGTCTGAGAGAAGAGGTTGCCCGTCTCCAGGCTGACCTGGCTAGGATTCGTGAAACCTCCTCCCCCACCCAGGGACCACCAGGGCCAATGCCACTACCTCAGAGGTTGCCAAGAAAGAGGAGAGGAGAGGCTGGACCAGGGTGGGCTCAAGGAGGGAGAGGGGTGGTGGAACAGAGTTGCATCTCTCCAGCTGCACCTCTCCACAATTCATTCGCTCTTCTGGTGGATAGTGGTTCCTCTATGGAGGCACCTGCAGTGGAGACCAAGAAGGATGCTGGGAATCTTCACAAAGGAGACCCACAGGAGGGTGGCATGGGACCCCACAGGGGAAGGAAACAACTCCTGGTGGGGGACTCAGTCATTAGGGGGTAGAAATGGGGAGGGAGGAGGTGCCTTCCTGGTGCCACGGCTTGAGGACAGGAAGCGAATCCTCAGGATCGTGGGAGGAGCTGCACGAGGGAGGAGGCTGGATGTCATTGTCCACCTAGGGACAAATGACCTGGCTATAAATGGGATCAGAGCAGTGCAAGAGGAGTTTGTAGAGTTGGGAAGGGCCTTAGACAAGTAGCGATATGGTAACCTTCTCGGAGGTGCTGCCTGTCTATGGCAAGGGAGATGCTAGGGCACTTCTCACCAGGGAATTCAATGAGTGGTTGAAAACTGGTGTGGAGCTCAGGTTTGACTTCATTGGGGACTGGGAGCCACCTGGAGGGATGCAGACCTGTACTGGTGCGATGGTCTGCATCTGTCCGGGGACCAGGATCCTAGGTGAGAGGTTTAAATGCTTCATTGGCAAGCATTTAAACCAGCTAAGGGGGAGGCACTGAAAAGGAGCAGGGAAATCTGAGCCTCCCCCCACAAAACATGGTGATTAGTGAGGTAAACACCAAGGTACAGACGTTATTAGGGAGCAGAACAGATTTAAATGTAAAAAAAGGCAAAGGCAGTCAGGACAGAAATGGGGCTAAAAGGGGTAAGGCTATCAAAAAGTGGAGGGTGATGAGTACCAATGCCCGTAGTCTGTGTAACAAACTCCCTGAACTAGTGGCCTTGATGGAAGAGGGTTGTCTGGATATTGTGGCAGTCACAGAAACATGGTACACAGAGAACCATGACTGGGATGTCAGCATACCAGGATACACAATCTACAGGAGGGACAGGGAGGGTAAAGGAGGAGGAGCAGCTCTATGTAAAGGAAGGGATCAAAGCAACAGAACTAAAGAGTAAACAGGGAGCAGATGAGGCACTTTGGGTCACCCTGGAGACAGGAAATGGCACCACAATCCGCATGGGGGTTGTATACAGACCCCCATCTTGGGGAGGAATGGACAAGGAAATGATAGAAGGCTTTCTTAGAATGGCAGAAAAAGGGGAGATATTGTTGATGGGGGACCTGAATTTGCCAGATGTTAACTGGAGCACCTTTGCTGCAGGCACATCCAAGAGCAGGGTCATTCTTGATGCCCTACAGGGGGCATGACTCAGACAGCTAGTATTGGAACCCACTCGGGAGGGAGCAATCTTAGACCTGGTACTTTCAAATGGGGATGGAGAAAGAATCACAGATTTAGAAGTGGGTAGCCATCTGGGAACAAGCGACCACCAAACAGTGTGGTTCACGATAAACACAGCCATACAATCAAGCCATACAAAAGCAAGAGTACTAGACTTTAGGAGGGCTGACTTTGGGAAAATGAGAGAGTGCCCCAGAAAAGCACTAGCAAACAGGCAAGAAGGAGGGGTGGAGGAACAATGGGGAGTGATCAAAACAGCCATCATAGAGGCAACACGCCTTTGTGTAAAGCAAATCAATAAAACACAATGAAGGAAAAAACCGCTATGGTTCACAAAAGAGGTGGCAGGGAGGTTAAGGAGAAAAGGACAGCATTCAGGAAATATAAGAAACACAGAAGGAGCAGGACAGAGAACTTTATCAGTTAAAGCAGAAAGAGGCTGGGAAGGCAGTCAGAATAGCAAAGGCCCAAACCGAGGAAAGGATAGCCAATTCTGTTAAGAAGGGGGATAAGACCTTTTATAGGTATATTAGGGAGCGAAGAAAGACCAAAGGAGGGATACTGAAGCTTAATAAAGGGGAGGGAATGTGGGTAGAGGGTGACAGTGAAAAAGCAGGGATACTGAAGTAATATTTCTGCTCAGTATTCACAAAGGAAGAGGAGGGGAGTTACCTAAACCAAACAAGAGAAACACTCTGAAGACGGGGGTTGATACCAGTCCATTTACAGAACAAAGGGTTCTGAAAGAACTAATAAAATTGAAGGTGGACAAAGCAATGGGGCCTTATGGGATTCACCAAGAATTCTAAAGAACTAAGGGTAGAACTAGTGACCCGTTGACTACTCTCTTTAACAAATCATGGGAGGATGGGGTGGTACCCAAGGACTGGAGGAGGGCAGATGTGATTCCTCTTTACAAAAGCGGGAGCAGGACAGAGGCAGGAAACTACAGACCAGTTAGTTTGACCTCAGTGGTAGGGAAAATGATGGAATCACTTCTGAAGGAAAGAATTGTTGAGTACCTAGAGGCCAGTGGGGCACAGGACCCAAGGCAGCATGGATTCACAATGAGAAGGTCATGTCAGACTAATCTAATAGATTTCTTTGACTGGGTGACCAAAGTAGTAGACCAGGGAGGAGCTGTGGACATGGCCTACCTAGATTTTAGCAAGGCATTTGATACAGTCCCACACAAAAGTTTAATACACAAGATAGCCAGCCTTGGAGTGGGTCCCAAGGTGGTAGCCTGGATAAAAAATTGGCTGAACAACAGGGCCTTAAGGGTAGTAGTAAATGGAGTACACAGTGAAGAAAGGAGGGTTACTAGCGGATTGCAGAGGTTCAGTACTAGGACGGTCCTTTTAATGTCTTTATAGTGACATTGCAGAGGAACTGAAGGAAAAGTATGTCTCTTTGCAGATGACGCAAAGATCTGCAACAGGGTTGATACACAAGATGGAGTGGAAAAGATGAGAAGGGACATGGCAAGGTTGGAGGAATGGTCAAATGTATGGCAGCTCAGATTCAATGCAAAGGTGCAGGGTAATGCATAGGAAACAAAACCCAGGAGAAAGCGTACACAATGGGGGTGAGATACTGACAACAGTAAAAATAGAAAGGACCTGGGGTAATTATATCAGATGACCTAAAAGGTGGGCAAGCAATGAGAAGGCAGTGGCGAAAGGCTGGGGGATACTGGGATGCACAGGAAGAGGCATCAATAGTAGAAAACAGAAGTTGTTATCCCTCTGTACAGACAGTTGGTGAGACCCCATCTGAGTACTGTGTGCAGTTCTGGAGACCCCATCTCCCAAAGACATAGACAGAGTGGAGGCTGTCCAGGAGGCAACAAAAATGGTGCAGGGTCTGCACCAGAAGACACTACTAAAGAAAGACTAAAGGAGCTTAATATGTATACTCTTGAGGAAAGAAGGGAGAGAGGGACATGATAGAAACTTTCAAGTACCTCAAGGGAATTAACAAAGTCCAAGAGGGCAGCATCTTCCAGAAAAGAGATGTGCAAGAACAAGGTGCACAATTTGAAGATAGAGGGGGACGGCCTGGGGGTAATGTGGAGGAAGCATTTTTTCACTGAGAGGGTTGTGGATGCATGGACCAGCCTCCCTGAGGAGGTCGTGGAGTCAAGAACAGTGGGGGACTTCAAGAATGCATGGGACAGGCATAAGGCAGTCCTAGTGGCGGGTAAGAGGAAGTAAGCTGTTGGTTAACTAGGATCTGCAGCTTATCTGTTAGGTAGGAAAATGGGCAGACTAGGTGGGCCAAGCGGTCCTTATCTGCCGTCAAATTCTATGTTTCTATGTTTCTGTCTTTTGATAAAGGATTACTCATCTGAAACTCGTCAAGACGTGAGGATGCTTGTCTTTGCACCAACACTTTAATAAAGGCTCTTGTTTGCACCAAGGAATAGTTTGAGCGGCTTTCTTCTACATGTGGTGGTGAGTGCGGGACTGGCTGTTTGATTTTGCTTCATCGGGGCAGAACTAGACTCCCTGTGGGCCAAGGTCCTCCTCCCTGTGGACTGGGCACTTTATCTTACCTCCTTTGCCCAATCATTTCAGGTTGGGCTCTCTCACCTTGCCTGGGACTTCCTGAGGCTGCTGGGGGTGCACGGCATCCTGCACCAGCGTGGTTCATTGGGCATGCTGGCAGATGTGCTACCTCCAGTGGGAGTTGGGCCATCAGTGGTCTCGGCGCCTTGCCACTTGGACCAGTCAGTCACAGTGCCCCAGCCGATGTGAGATGTCATCCAGTGGTGGCTGAACCCCAAACAGTTGGAGGAAGGAATCCCATTTGTCCGCACAGAACCAACTGTCATGCTCACAATAGACCTGTCTCTGGTAGGGTGGGGAGCGCACACATGAGACCACAGAGCCCACAGGTTCTGGTCACTCTGGAAGTCCCCT
The DNA here is from genome assembly GCA_016271365.2 of Neoceratodus forsteri. Taxonomy (NCBI): domain Eukaryota; kingdom Metazoa; phylum Chordata; order Ceratodontiformes; family Ceratodontidae; genus Neoceratodus; species Neoceratodus forsteri. The sequence goes on along the minus strand of CM028136.1, from coordinate 945,785,929 downwards.
CACCACATAAAGCTGCTGGAGCTCCATGCAGTGCGACTTGCGCTAACTGAAATCACTTTGTTGTCAGAGGTCAGGTCACGCAGGTCCAGACTGACAACACCACAACCATGTTCTACCTGAACAGGGAAGGCAGAACTAACTCCCTTCTCTGCTGTCAGAAAGCCCTCCACACTTGGACCCTCATGCTCAGCTTGGGTGCAGATCTACTGGCGATCCATGTCACAGGAGAAAACAGTCAGTTGACAGACGCTGTCAGCCATGTAGGAGAGAAGTCACACAAATGGTCCCTGAATCAGGAAGTGGTGAACCACCTGTTCTCCCAGTGGGGCACTCCTCTGGTGGACCTATTTGCTTCCTGGTAGATCACCAAACTGAATCTCTTCTATGTCAGTCCCCCACAATCTAGGTCACTGTTGGGAATGCAGTCACGAGCCCTGAACCCCAGGCTTTGTGTATGCCTTTCCTCATTTCCCCTTGATCCACAAGGTGGTGATCAAGGCCCAGAAGGACAAGGCACAGTTGATCCTGATAGCTCCAGACTGGCCAAGGCAGTTCTGGTACCTGGATGATCTCCACATCAGCAATAAACCTCCATGATGGCTGCCTCTCTGCCCGGACCTGCTGACTAGACAACAGGATTAGGTCCTTCACCCTGACTTGCATTCCATGCACCTCTCGGCCTGGTCCTGAGCAGCTAGAGCGCCAGGCCTTGGGTCTTTCGGATGAATCTCCATGTTGTGAAGCCTCCCAGAAAGAGTAGATTTGCCGTTGTTATGCTTTTAAATGGAAGAAGTTCTCCATTTGGTGCTAGGGCAAGGAGCTTGTTCCTCTTGCCTGTCCTGTGATGAGAATCTTTGACTACTACCTGTGGTCCTACTCTCAGCTGAGACTGTGAGCACTGACCTTAAGGTGCACCTGGCAGTCATCCCTGCTTACCGGGCGAGGGCTGGTAAGCCAGCTGTGACCCAGGAGAAGGTGCTTGCGTGCTTTTTCAAGGGCCTGGACCACCTTTCACCTCCGGTGCATGAACCACCTCCACCGTGGGATTTACTGCTTATGTTGGTTGTACTTATGGGCAAGCTATTTGAGCCTATGCACAGGTATGAGGTGTCACACCTGTCATGGAAGACTGCCTTCCTAGTGGCCATCACATCAACCAGAAGGACTGGGGAGCTACTGGTGCACTCGGTGGAGTCTCCCTACCTGATCTTCCACAGGGATAAAGTCTTTTGGCCCAGCCCGAAGTTCCTCCCAAAGGTTTCACCTTAACCAGATGATTAACTTACTGGTATATTTTACTGACCTATCTTCGGAAGCCAACATTAGGCTCCATACCTTGGACCTGTGGAGGGTGCTCTCTTATTATGTAAAGCTCACAGCTGGAGTTCAGGGAGAGATTCACCAACTGTTTGTGACTTAACTGAAGTTGTGTTTGGCAGATCAGCAGCAAAGTGAATGATTAGCAGGTGAATCACATCCTGCATCGACCTTTGCTACATGTTGGCTAGTAGGGAGCCTCCTATAGGGCTTAGAACCCATTCCACTAGACATACCGCTGCCTTGGTGGGTGCTTCCAGGGATGTTTCTATCCAAGAAATCTGCAAGGCTGCTACCTGGAAGTCAGCACCCACCTTCATTTACAACTACTGCAATTGACCTTGAGTCACTCCATGTTGCTGGTTTTGGGACCTCAGTTTTCCAATCTCTGTTCGCCAGGTAGGTGTGCACACCTTGCCCCTCTGCCTGGTGAGCTGCTAGGAGTCTGCCAGAGTGTATACAGTGAACCATATCCACACCTTAGAAAAATTAGTTACTCACCTGTAACTGTAGTTCTAGTAGTGGTATATGGTCCACATACACACAACCCACCTGGTTTCCTCTGGCAAGATGCATAAGGATCCCTGCTTCCAGTGTGCAAGATCTGACGTCATGGGGCAGCATTGGGAGATGTACTGCTGGGGTGGTGGGATGAGCTTAACTTAGACATCTGGCAAATCAGACTCTTCCAGTGGAACTACCAGAGTGTGTATGTGAACACCACTCCTAGAACTACGGTTACAGGTGAGTAACCTATTTTTCTTGGCATCTCTTAGAGTAGTTATCTTCTACTTGGGACATAACAGAGATTATAGATAGAGGGAGTCCTCTGAATCATTCAGAGCACTCCTTTCTCCTATGTGTGAGACACTCTTATACTGTAAAGAGTGTCTCATGCACAGGTGCTGTTTAAATGGGTATGTTCGAATGAAGGATATTTAAATATTATTGATCACCCTCAATCAATAATATATCAGTAAACATAGAAACATAGAATTTGACGGCAGATAAGGACCGCTTGGCCCACCCAGTCTGCCCATTTCCCTACCTACTGGATAAGCTGCAGATCCTAGTTAACCAGCAGCCTACTTCTTCCTACCCCCACCCCCCAGAACTGCCTTATGACTATCCCATGCATGCTTGAATTCCACCACTGATTTTGACTCCACAACCTCCTTCGGAAGGCCGTTCCATGCATCCACAACCCTCTCTGTAAAAAAATACTTCCTTAAATTACCTCTGAGCCGCCCCCCTTCTATTTTCAAATTGTGCCCTCTTGTTCTTGCACACCTCCTTTTTTGAAAGATGCTACCCTCTTGGACTTTGTTGATTCCCTTGAGGTACTTGAACGTTTCTATCAAGGCCCCCCCTCTCCCTTCTTTCCTCGAGGCTATACATATTAAGCTCTTTAAGTCTCTCTTCATATGTCTTCCGGTGCAGACCCCGCACCACATTTTAGTTGCCCTCCTCTGGACAGCTTCCATCCTGTCTATGTCTTTAGGAGATTGGGTCTCCAGAACTGCACACAATACTCCAGATGGGGTCTCACCAGCTGTCTGTACAGAGGATAATAACTTCCTGTTTTCTACTGGTGATGCCTCTCCCTATGCATCCCAGTATCCCCCAGCCCTCCTTGCTGCCCTCTCACATTGCTTGCCTGTCTTTAGGTCATCTGATATGACTACCCCAGGTCCCTTTCCATTTTTGTTGTTGTTAGTATCTCACCCCCATTGTGTACTCTTCCCTGGTTTTTGTTTCCCAGGTGCATTACCTTGCACTTCTTAGCATTGAATCTAAGCTGCCATACATTTGACCATTCCTCTAACCTTGCCAAGTCCCTTCTCATCCTTTCCACCCCACCCTGTATCAACTCTGTTGCAGATCTTTGTGTCATCTGCAAAGAGACATACTTTTCCTTCCAGTCCTTCTGCAATGTCACTATAAGACATTGAAGAGGACCGTCCCATTACTAACCCTGCGGTACCCCTAATTAGTAACCTCCTTTCTTCTTGAGTGGACTCCATTTACTATTACTCTCTGTGTCCTATTCTCCAGCCATCCTTTACCCAGGCTGTCATCTTGGGACCCACTCCCAGGCTGGCTAACTTGCATATTAATCTTTTGTGTGGGACTGTGTCAAATGCCTTGCTAAAGTCTAGGTAGGCCATGTCCACAGCCCCTCCCTGATCTACTACTTTGGTCACCCAGTCAAAGAAATCTATCAGATCTGTCTGGCATGACCTTCCCGCTGTGAATCCATGCTGCCTAGGGTCCTGTGCCCCTCTGGCCTCTAGATACTCTACAATTCTTTCCTTTAGAAGTGATTCCATCATTTTCCCCATCACTGAGGTTAAACTAACAGGTCTATAGTTTCCTGCTTCTGCCTTGCTCCCACTTTTGTGAAGGGGAATCACATCTGCCCTCCTCCAGTCCTCGGGTACCACCCCATCCTCCCATGATTTGTTAAAAAGGGTAGTCAGTGGTGTAAGTGCAGTAAGTACAGCTACAGAGACCACTGTTAGTGGTTGTATGAGTGGTGTCACGTTGTAAGGGAATCAGACTCGTTCTCGTACCCGAAGAATGCACACAAGGCCACTTAGAGCTGTAACAGTGGTCTTTAAAGACATATTAACCAACAAGGTGGTAGTTACAGTTGGTTACTGCAGAAACCAGTAATTTCATTTTGCGTGATTTTTGTGTTGCCACCTGCAAAGTATGCTGAATGCTTATTGACACCTTACTTTGAAAATTAACCAACATGACCACCAGAGAGTAAGCAAATGTGTGTGTGTGTGTGTGTGTGTGTGCACATATGTGAGGGGTACGTGTGTTAATCCTGCAAGTTCTAAATCCCTAAAACTAGCTTAAATTGGTACAAATTCTGACTAGCAGAGGTTCCCGTGTCTCGTATCTCACTTTGAAAGATGATGGATATAGTTAGAAATCATATGTCTAAGATCAGATGACACTGTCAGGAAACATTTAATATTGATAACTAAGTATACGTTGAGGTGCACAACATCAGTAAGATGATGAAGGTCTTCTCTGTCCTATCAAGTGTGGCTCCCTGTCATCCTAACAGTAGTATTACATAGACCAAGTACAGTTTTACATCTCTGGCATTGTAACCAAGAATAATTTTTTCATTCTGTTTGAAGGAATTGTTATGCCTTCTCTGCTCCGCTGCTCATGAATTTCATGGACATTATAGCTCATTCCATGGGGACTCCTGTAAATTGGGGGAGGAGGGATGGGGGCGTGTTCCAAGTGTCTTCCTTCATAAGCTGATGCTGGGTGTGGATATTGCTGACTGTTCTTCGTTTCTGCAGGATGCACAGTTTGCCATCATTTTAGAAGAGGATCTAGATGTGTCAGTGGATTTCTTCAGGTGAGCAAACCACAGTATCAACACAGAGAGTAATGCATGGGCGATCATGTACAATAAGACTGTTTTTCTCTCAAGGGGTTCTGATGACATCATAGGGAGCTCGAGAGCAAATCCTGAGATGGCCTCCCAACTGAATTGTGTATGGTTGCCCATGTGTTTCTGTCTGTAGTATATGGTTTTAAACATAAGTAAAATGCTGCTTGTTTTCCTTCCCAAGAAATCTTTGGTTTAGTTAAGCATTAACCAAAAAAAAAAAAGCAAGAAACCCACCCTTGCCCAACTGAAGAAAACCTACCCAGGTGAAGGATAGGTTTCTCTTATACTGATGAAACAGAAGATTTTGTTTTAGGGATGTGTGTGTGTGTGTGTGTGTGTGTGTGTGTGTGTGTGTGTGTGTGGGGTAAAAGTAAACAGACAGGTGGTACGAGTTTACATTCTAATTTAAAAAGTTACTGTACCACAGAAGGGTACAACAGCATAATTCTATAACTTTTGAACTGTGGTACAACAGCTTTTTGTTGGAACGGAAAACCATGCACAACAAAGGGGTAACCATATACTACAAATTTGTTTGCATTGCTCTGAAAGCATAGCCCACTGCTTAGAAGGATAGACAGATCAGAGAGAGGAGTTAAATTGTATTTGGCAAAGCATCCTTCTAAAGTGCTCTGGTTACATTGAAACATAGACTGAGAAATAGACTGAAGACCCATCAAGTCTGCCCATAGTACTACTACGTCACTGTCACCCCCCTTCCCCCACACACACCTAGTGTCCGGATGGATTATCTTTACCATAAATAGAATAACAGATTGGGAACTATCAATTATGAGGCTGGAATTCCATGGAGGATTTCTGGTGACATCACAAGTACAGTGGCGAAGTTCGAGTGGTTCTATGGTGTCATCAGTACCTCTTAGTTTTTTTGTAATATGGATCTGATTTAATCAGGAATTTTAGTGAGGCACCAGCATTTTTCTGTAGTTTTGTTACAAGTCAGTTTTTACTGTATTTAATAGTTACTGTAAAAGTCAACTTTCGTGGCCAAAGTGGATTTTTCTTAGTATTTGATCTTATAATATCATCAATGTGCCATCAGATCAGTAGTAACAGATTCTGACATCCCACCAATGGTTTTGTGGGGTTTGGATGCCACTGTTACTCTACGGGAAGAGTGACCATCCATATATTAAAAAAAAAAAAAACTACATATATTAAAAATACAGATAAAACAAGAAAATGAAAACAATATCACAGTCACTGTGGTAAGATAGCTGTTTACAGGAATATCTTGCTTCTATAAATATTTTACTAAGTCCCTGTATACCACTGTGTTTTCTTTGGATATACAGGTAAACACAAACACACCCAATCTTCATCAAGGAAATCTTCATTGTGCCATACCTTTGGAACTATAAGCTATCTGCCTTAGATCCACTCGGAAACATTTACCAGCTGGGGGACACCCACAATGAAGTTCAGCGTCGGCAACTGTAAAATGTGGGTGGACCCATGGCTCCTTAGTTCTTTCTTCCACTGTCAATCACTCATTGGACCTACAGAGAAACAACTGCTTTTTTTTTGTTTTTGTTTTTTTGTATTTTCTAACTAGCAAATTGACATTGTCCCTGTATACCGTGTTGAAAGAACCTTTATTTAGGTTTTGTACCTGAGGATACAAGATCTACAAGGACGATGCTCACACTGTGTGCATCTTTGCTGTTTGTGCCTGCCCCACAATATGAGGGCTTGTAAGATCTGTCAGGAATTTAACCAAACACAGGAAGGCGGCTCCAAATTCTGACGTGCCACAGTTGGGATACAAATGAGTCAAAGCAGGAAAAAAGGGCACCATCCACCAGAAAACAGTTCACAGCTTATAGTTTAATTGCAAAGGTTTGTTGCAAAATAAGACAATGAGCAAGTGCCATGAAGTGCGTGACCCTCTCCCACTAATAGCCTAGTGGGAGAGGGTCATGGACTATATGGCACTTGCTCGTTTTTTGTCTTATTTTGCAACAAACGTTTGCAATTAAACTATGAGCTGTGAACTGTTTTCTGGTGGATTGTGCCCTTTTTCCTGCTTAGGGGAATTTAACTAGGCCACAAGGAGATGCTGAAAGGAGGCACTAGAAATTTTCATCGCCATCAAGGCCATGGAATCCCAAGCTGGGCCATGGGCTCCAAGGTGACTTCTCCCTCATGCCCAATCACTACAAGTGAAGAAACATCCAGGCAGTTGGTGACACTGGTGCCAGCGCCACTGCGGGTGGCTAGGATGACCGAGAAATCCAGAGAGAAAGAAAATTGTTGTTGAAACCCTCCTCCACCAGCCACCGTAAGCATAGAGATAGACATGCTTCACCAGTGAGGTAGAGGTCTCCATTGAAGAAGAGTAAGTCCTTGTCATTTGCTCCGGTGGTGTCTGCTACATCCCTTCCAATAATCGCTAAGGCACCAGGATCAGGGCTTAGCTCAGGTGCTACTGTTCCTACTATGGACAGCATGCAACCTCCAAAGCTGGGCTCTGGTCCAACGGCAACAGCAGTCACAAACCCACAAACTGGCGATATCGACTCCTAGACTATGCTGGTGGTCTTTTCAGAAATGTTAACTCTCCTGTTTCCATCACTGATAGCGTTGGTGCCAGTAGTCCCATCAACAGAGCCTCCCCCTGTCTGTACCATTGTCATTGACAGGAATTAGAAGCATACCTCTAGTTCCTCCAGTACAGCAGCTGCCTCTGTCACCAATCCCTTTTATTGCTTCTGTCGTCATTAAGGATGAAGACGAGGTAGAATACAGTCCTGACCTCCTGGATATGGAGGAGGATTTAGAGAGTGAAGGAGGGGAAGAAGACCCTCTGTGAAGGGGGGGTTTCCTTTCAACTCTACCCTCTTCTCTTGCAATGAGGACTTGATCGTTTATATTCCCAGGTCTCCTCCTGAGGACCCCTCCTTTCAAGCTTTCTTCAGACAAATTCAGGATGTCATGGGAGTTTGAGGGTGAAGAGGAAGACACCAGTAAAGGAACATAATGGAGTTCTTAGAAGTTATAGCGGCACCTACTATTGTAGTGCCTCCTGTATACCCTGCATTGCAGGGTGCTTCTCTTGCTGCCTGGCACAGGCCTAGCACTTTGCCTGCAATCCCAAGCAAGGCAAGCAGTACCCTGCTGCATGTGTCAAGCCATACTATGCCACACAGCCAGAAACTGCTTCAGTGATAACCATGGCCAGTCATGGTCACTCGAGAGCCCCTGGAGTGATGATTACTCTGCATCCTGACAAAGAGTCCTGGAGATTGGATTTAATGGGCAAGCAAACTTATGCCTCTGCCACTTTGGGGTTATGAATTGTGAATTACCAGGCTTACATGATTAAGTAACAGAAAAGTCTGTGGAACTCTGCCCTGACGACTGCTTAGGTTCTACCTGATGGTCCTGGAGAGGCATAATTTACTAAAGCTGCTTCAACTGGTGTGGATACTCTTAAACATCTATTACAGTCAGTGTATGATGCGCCTGATGCTTCTGTCAGGGATGCTGCCCCTGGCATTTGCTTGGGGTCATACTCTTGGCTCAGAGGGGTTGGTTTTGCTGCTGCCGTACAGCAAGCCGTACTGATAGCCCCTTTTAGGGTCTCCCAAGTTTTTGCAGCAGATGTGGATGATGCACTCAAAGACCTTCAGTCATCCAAAATGACTTTGATATTTGTAAAATCCTTGAATCCTACTTCTAAAGAAGGAAATCAAATCTGTCCCTCCCAAGGAAGGGAACAACTTTCTGGTCCCCATGTCAACAGAAGACTTGTATCCTGTACTGGACCTCAGAGACTTGATCAAATCATTGAATACAAGAAGTTTTAATGGTGTCTCTTCAGGTTCTCAGCTGCATACTCCGGACATGAATAATACTCATCTTCATATCAAGATCTGACATTGCCACAGGCAGTACCTCAGCTTTATGCTGGTGGACAGCCATTATCAGTTCTGAATATTGCCCTTTGGCTTATTAACGGCACCATGGGTATTTACCAAATGCTTTGTGGTAGTGGCAGCAGCCCTCTGGAAGGACAAGCGTTTTGTCTTCCTTAAGATGGCAGTATAGCGCAGTGGGTTAAGGCTCTGAGCTGCAGATCTGGAGATCTGGGTTTGTGTCCCACAACCGCCTAGGTGCATACTGTGTGATCCTGAGCAAGTCACCTAACTTCCTTGTGCTCCCAGGTCACATCTGGCAACAAACTTTGGCTTAGTGTGCTATTCCTGGTTAAACAATATTCCCTTCCTCCTTTCTTCCTTATCTGGATGACTGGCCCCTGCAGGGATCATCCAGGAAGTGGTTCAGAACACAGCAGTTGTTTGAGGACCTGGGTGTTGTGCTCAGTGTACTGAAATCCATTCTTTTCCCCTGCCAGTGCCTCCAGTACGTTGGTGCAGTACTGGATGCACATTAGTCAGTGCTCTTCTGCCTACAGGCAGGACTGAAGCCCTGTGGCCCAAGCCCATCTGATACACAGGAATCATTATGTGTCTGCCAGCACAATGGTCCATCTTTTGGGTCTTTTGGCAGCTGCCGTTGTGACAGTCCTTGGCCTGTCTCCATATGAGAATGCCCCAATAGAAGCTTTGGGTACAGTGAGATTAGCTGGTGAATGAACTGGAACAGATGGTTCTCGTCCCATCTCCTCTTCAGAAATCACTGCTGTGGTGGATGCAACCCTTGCACTTGTTGCAGAGCACCCCCTTTTTCTCCCCAAAGCCAGTGCAGATCCTCACAACTGATAACCTTCAGATTAGCATGGGGTGCCCACCTGGGTCCGTTCCAGACTCTGGGGCTATGGACTCACCTAGACTCAGATCTCCACATCAGTATTCTAGAGATAAAGTGGTGTTTTTCTTGGTCTCCAGGCCTTTGCAGAACACCTCAGTCCAAGCCCCCTGTTGATAAGGACAGACAATGTCTGTGTGATGCACTCTATCAACAAGCAAGGTGGCACTCTTTCCCCTGTGCAGGAAGGCAATGAGAGCATGGCACTTGGCACTGTGTTACGGGTTTCAGTTAACAGCCATGTTTCTCTCAGGAGTCCCAAACATCTTGGCAAACAGGCTAAGCTGGTCACAGTTACAGTTTCACAAGTGGGAATTGCTGACCTTCATGGTAAATGACATATTTGCAAGGTGGGGTAGTCCAGAGCTGGACATTTTTGCATCCCAGCACAGTGCAAAATGGACACATTTTTTTTTTCTCACTTGCTCCAGGGTCTGGATTTTGTTAACAAAATGCATTGCCCCCGTCCTGGAAAAGGAGAATCTTCAAGGATGTCTCCCTCTATTGCACTACATCATGGAACTGTAAGTCGCTGACGTCGGGACCACCTGGAAATGTTTGCTGTCTGGGACAACCCACATTGATGTGCCTCATCAGCATCTATATAATGTGGGTACTAGCATACCTAAATTCTTTCACCCACTGTTTGCTGCTCATTGGTCCACTGCTGCTGAAGAACGCTGTTGAATTTTTGCAAGTACTCACTAATCCTGCTACATTTCTAAGTTTATTTTAAAACTTTTATCCCACCGACGAAAGACAATAAACCATTTTCCATTATTGCTGTTGCAGTGACATAAGATTTATAAAGATTATCACTCCATTTATATCTGTCTCAGTAAAAACTACGTTAAAGCTTATGTAGTTTGCCAGAGCTTTCACCAGGCAACCAGGATGCATCACGAGAAGGCTTTGGAAATGTATCTAAACCTTTAAGAAATCGAGAAACCAGTTGTGGGAAAGGCAGCCTTACCATCATCCTCTGCTTCTTTTCCTGGTTCACAGTCAGCTTGTCAATCTCTGCAAACAATGACTGCCATCACTGACTCATCAAAGAAAAAGGATAAGTCCTCTAAGATAGTGGGAGAACACCGCAAGTCTAAGAAGAAGTGGCGCAAGGACAAGGTCGTTTCCCCAGACAGTTACCATTTGCCTCTAAAAGGTAAATCTGCTGAAAAAGACGGCTCCCTGGCTTCAGCCATGGGTGCCAATGCCCCCCCAGACCGTCTTTCAAACAGCAAGGTCTAGATTCACCGCCAGCTCCCTTCCCCCACCAGGGGATTTGCAGTCAATACTGCCATCTCAATCAGTCCTGTCGACGGTTCGGACATTATTGACTTCTTTGGAGCCTGTTGACACACAGCTCTTATATCAGGCAGTGTCTGAGCTGTTTCAGGGTTTATTGCCACTGCCTCTGTTGGTGACTTCAGCTAGACCATCGTCAGCTTCACCATTGCAGTTCCAGTTCTTGGTCCCGGCTATAGTGCCGGACCCTGAACAGAACCGTTGACAGGTGTCCTGTCAACTGCTCCTCCTCACTTGTCTCCTTCTCCCATCGGCCCTCAGCCAATGACGGTTGATGATAAAGTGTGGTATAATCCACAGTATATGGAAGAAGAGGAGGAGGTCATAGATGATGAAAAAAAGAGGCGATAGATTTTGTGGGCTTCAGCTGCACTATGTCCTCTTGCTCAGAGGAGTGTGAAAAATACTCCAAGGTCTCCACCTGAGGATGCCTTATTTCAGACCTTCCTGAAATAGGTGCAGGCTAAACTAGGGTTTCATGCAGAGGAGGAAGACTCCTCCAAGAAAAATGTGAGTTCTTGGAGGGTTACTGCCTCCCCTACAGTAGGGCCCATGATTTTCTGTTTTCAGCCTCCACTTTGCATCTGCTTGTGGGCCTTTTTTGATTCCACCTTAAGATAATTTTCTCTGTATCAATGTATATACGTAAATAAATAAAACTTATTTACATTAATAGGTAATTTGATGCCACCTCAAGGTACAGTAATTTTCCAAATCCCCCACCGGAACTTGTTTTCGCAGTCACGCTGCAAAATCACATTTCGTATGGGATTTAAAAAAATGTCAATTGTCTCGATAAAGTGGGGTCATAAAAAAAACTGTGTTGAAAATTTGGGGTCAGAATGTCAAAAAAATTACATTATGAGGCAACATTGAATTTTTTCAGTGTTGACTCCATTACTTTGTGATTTTTGCAGCTTTTTGACCCACATTTTCAACATAAAGTAGCACTTTTTTTCTTCACCCCATCAACATGACAGGTGTCAGTTTTCAAATCCCCTCTGAAACATGTTTTCACAGTTACTCTGCAAAATTACTTTGAACAGGATTTAAAATATTCTACCCAGGGCTCCAGATAAGGGAAGTACCGACCTATTTTAGTCGCCTTATTTTAGGAAATAGTCTTCAGAAAATTATTCTTGCCCAATATTTGTAAATACTCCACACTCCAAAGAATAGTGCTTCATAACATATTTGGTGATTCAAAAGGAGCATTTTTTCCAGATTTACAGAACTCGTACCCATCCCAATTGTGTTTTACTCACTATATTTAAAAACTGGTGAGTAAATTACTCCTACCTGCCAACATTATCTGGAGCATTGTTGGCACCTGATCAATTCGTATCTAGTAAGACACTCCATTGTTTTTAAAATGTACTCCTTGCTCCACTCCAGACATGTGTAGACATCTGAATTTGGTTTTACTCACCTCACTTTCAAAATGAGGAGTACAAGTACTCATCCCAAAAAATCTTATCTGGAGCCCTGATTCTACCTGTCTTGATGACAAGGTGGTGTCATGACTATTTTGCAAATTTGGGGTCAAAATGTCAAAAAATTTGAAATGATCAAGAAGCATTGAATTTTTCCAACTTTTTCTCATAACTTTATTCTTCCAGATTTTGGACTCAAATTTTCAACCCACTGCAGTCCTTTTATTACCCCACGCCATGCACATGACAGGCGTAATTTTTCAGACCCCCTCTGAAACATGTTTTTACAGTTGCTCCATGATATTTCCTTTCGAGGACATTTCAAAAATTCCACCTGCCTTGATCATAATGTGGGGTCGTAAAAAGTCTATGTTAACAATTTGAGGTCAGAGAGTGTTATAAAACAACAAAGAAATGAAGAACATACAAAGATGTTCTTCATTCTGTTCACCAATTTTTCAGCTCTATACCTCTTAGCCTGGTGGAACTCAAAGTCCACAAGACTGTGGCTATTAGGTGTAAGAAAGGTCTGCCCGTAGCCTCAAGATACTGTTGTTCTAACTTGTAACAATAAGCACGCAAAAGTTCAACATTAACAGATGCTTTTCCTTTTTTCCAGTGCCCTGTTTTATTTGTAGTTCTCACATTTTGTTTCTTTATTTTAGTTTTCTGAGCCAGGCAATTCATTTGCTTGAAGAAGATGAGAGCTTGTACTGTATTTCAGCATGGAACGATCAGGTGGGGCAACTTATTTCCTTCCTGGTGGTGGGTCACCTGTTCAGGACTTGCATATTTTCTCTGTACAGTGTTTAACCCTTGTTATCCACTGACACCCTGAATACATTATGTCTACATAACTTCACTCCTAGTCTTCTGTTGTTGTTGTTGTTGTTGTTGTGTCGTACATTCTGTACTATGCTGCTGGCATTATTTTTTTTTCTCCGTGCTCTCACATATCTTATTGTTTCTGTCACTGCTTTGCACCCTTGTATTATCATCCTGGTTATAACCTCCCAGATTGTGCCTGAAAATAGGCATATGATTATCTAGTGCACTTACCTGGTAAACAAAAACTACTTAAATAAATGCCCTCGTGATAGCCCACAATTAAGCTTCCTTAAGGGCAAACCTACGTTGTGCTTTATAACTACCCCACTGTACTGTTAATAGTTTTTGCACCTGTATCCTTGGTGTAGAGTAGCACAGCATGGAGTTAGCATGCTTTATTCCATAGTGTCATACCACATGTGATTATAGAGAATGTATAATGTAAGTTATGCAGGACTATCCTATTTATCTTTCCAACCAAAGGGGGTCCTCTCCAACCCCCAAAGTGGGAGTGATGTAATAATTAGTCATACATAGCTGTTCATGGATTTTGTAGTAGTAGAAGTAAAAATCTTTAATTTTAAACAGGTTAGAACTATTAGGCCCATAAGGACCGATTTATAAAGCTATCCCGTAGTTTCAGAAAGAACAGTTACACACAAAAGGTAAGTACAATACATGCATATCCTTCAGTGTTATATATAATATTAATACCATACACAACATACAAATAGTGAAAATACTCTGTGGTTCTAATCTCAAGTGGAAGATCGGTCTCATTAAAGGGGAACTGTCAGCTTTTTTGTTTGTTTGTTAAAGTTTTATTTTATTTTTATTTAGTTTCTGTTGACCGGGTACGAGCACTAGACAAATCCTGCCTATTTTCAGGCACGACCCGGGGGAGGGGGATACAGATGAATGCCAACTGACACTAAACCAGATTAAGCTGTTGGTGGTATTTTTTTTTTTTTCAGTGAATGAGGGAAATTTGGCCAAGACACTGGGGAAATTCCCCTACTCTTTTTGAGAAGTGCCATGGGATCTTTAACATCCACCTGAACTACCACCAATCCAGGCAGATGGGACCTCTGTTTAACGTCTCATCCGAAAGACGGCACCTCAGAAATGCAGCATCCCTCTCATGCTGCACTACAGTGTCAGTACTGGGATATTAACCCAAGTGCCAACCCTGAGAAGTAAACTCAAGCTGAGTGGTGTTTTGGTTGCCCATCTGTTGTTTATAGTATTTGGATTTACAGTAGATGAGTAATTAAAAACAGAGAAGGCTGTAGTATTTCTGTTCTTAGTAAAGCAAGTGAAAAATTGCTTTTAAAATCTAAAATAGTTTTGGGTGAGGGTGGGCAGCAGGGGAGCCTTGCAAGGAGAGACCGTTGAGACAGACTTCAACGGGAAAGGTTGTCGTAGTATAGTAATGATATCACAGCTATACTAGAACAATTTTTCACGCGCTTTGAACTGTACTTCAGCAACTCTTGGTGATCTTTGAACTGTCCAAAAAAAAAAAATTGTGTATAGAAATCCATACACAATACAGGCTAACTGTTTACTATAATATTACACAGCATTCAAAATAGTAATCCTGAGCCGACCTGGTGATGTAGAGGGCTGAGGCACTGTAATGCGCCTTCCCTCCCCCCTTGGCCCAAGTTTGGGAACAAGCTCGGGTTGCTGGGGGGAGGCTGGGAGAGAAGAGAATAACCAACTGACAGCTGTCCTGAGGCAAACTGTCCTGGCTCTTGGCTGCCACCAGGTGGAGGTCTGATGGTAGTGGTGATGCCCGGGTGGCTGGCGGCCCACCAGGTGGATGGAACGAAGCTGGTGATTCTGAAGCGCATGTGCACCTCTATACGCATGTGCTGTCTGTGTTTGCTGTAGTCCCAGGAGGGTGTAAACCTAGGAGGAAAATGGGCAGGGGACCGGGCTTCATGAAGCCCTGCCCAAGGCACTGCAGCCCGCACTGCCAATCCAAAGAACATCTGGAGGAAGGAGTGGAAAGGTAGGGTGGTTGATTGCACCCATGACAGGGCTGAACAAGCTGCCTCATTCAGCCCAGGAGCATACAAACCTATATAGAAAATATATATATATATAATATTTTTTTTATCATCACGTTCTCTCTCTCTCTCTCTCTATATATATATATATATATATATATATATATATAGAGAGAGGCGTGATAAAAAAAAAAAAATAATCCTGGTCTAACAGAATAAGTACAGGGCACTGTATAGACACACGTTACACAGTGC
This sequence comes from Neoceratodus forsteri, assembly GCA_016271365.2. Taxonomy (NCBI): domain Eukaryota; kingdom Metazoa; phylum Chordata; order Ceratodontiformes; family Ceratodontidae; genus Neoceratodus; species Neoceratodus forsteri. The sequence goes on along the minus strand of CM028136.1, from coordinate 945,770,561 downwards.
ATTGTTATACAATATTTAAAATACCAATCCTGCTCCCAACAGAATAAGCACAGAGTAATAAATACATACACACTTAACACAGTGTTGTATGAAATGGCCCCACCGCCATTGGATGACACCCCGCGCCAGACCCAACACTGCTGACCGGGCTCACGCCCCTGACTTAAAGTTCACCAGTCTCTGCTGGTGGCCCCACCCCTGGGGGGATAAGTCAGGGGGTGCTCGATGAGTTGGGAGTCTTGGGCGTGTGTTGAGGCAGAGTGCATGGCTGGTGGGGCCCGGCAGCAGACCGCAAAAACAAACAGAAAAAAAAAAAAATCCTACTCTAACAAAATAAGTACAGGGCAATATATACACATGTTTTACACAGTACAGTGTTATACAGCATTTAAAATTCCAGTCCTGCTCCAACAGAATCAGTACGGGGCAATACTTACACACACACATTACATAATACAGTGTAATACAACATTTGAATTAAATGTATATACCAAATAAATGATAGAAAAGTGTGGTATACAAGGAAATTATACCACTGAGTGGGCTGAAGAGCTGATAAACTATGAGCCCGAATGGGGAGTGGCTGCATGAGATACTCAGGCTCTAGGATGGTATTTCTCCAGTACTCAGAACCTTTCTGTTGTTTGCTTAATATAACAAATTGGGTAAGACCAAACATGGCTTGATTTTAAAACATCTTTTTTTACAAGTATGCAATATGGACGGGAAAAAAAAGCACCAGTTTTTCTATAGGGGGAAAAGGCCTAACCATGGGTTATAGATAAATACATTTATTAAATCTGCATTTTTAGCTGGCCCATCAGAGCAGCAGTAGGGCTACTGCCCACAGTGTCAGTGACCCAGGTTCGGGAACAAGTGCAGTTCGTTGGGTGCAGGACGGGGAAACGAGGCGTGAATGTCCCCACAGGATGCCGTACTGCTGCAGCATTCCATTCCCTATTAACAAGGCTGCTGCGCAGTCAGCTTTTGAATAAGTACTTCATGCTAGCGCTTACGAAAGAGCAGACTGCATGGTGCCTTGCAGTAGTGCTTCCAAAGAGAAGTGGGAATGCAGCAATTATGGTAAGTAATTGGCTGGGCAGAAAAGCTGAAATACTTTCAACTTTTTGATACCTGGGTACTACAGGGGAAGGAATCAGCAGATGGTGGGAATGTGATTACCTCTCGGAGTTAGCGATGTACCTGAACCACTGTATTCCGACATGAATGATGACACGGATAGATTGAGTAAGTGGTCATTTGGCCTCTGTCATAGTTTCATGTGGCCAGTGATCATTTGTAATTGGCCATTTGGTCCCTGTATTTCTTACTCCCCCATTTGATATTTTGTAGGGTTATGAGCACACGGCTGAGGACCCTTCCCTTCTGTACAGAGTAGAGAGCATGCCAGGGCTGGGCTGGGTTTTAAAAAAATCCCTCTACAAAGATGAACTGGAGCCCAAATGGCCAACCCCAGAAAAGGTAAGGCTCGTGAATCTTGCCAAACTACAGTACGTAAAAACAAAAAAAAACCATAAAAAATTTTTTTTTTCTTTAGTAAGTTTAATAGTTTATTTCACTTGAATTGTATATAACTTGCGTGCCATTAAATGTGTTGGTGCTTTGCTGCTACCCTTCGGTGTGCTGGAGATGCAAGTAGAGTTGCCTTTTATGAATGCACTGCCTACATGTCTTGTTTTAGGTAAGCTGTGAGGGGGTAACAGGATTATTTCTCAGGAGTACATAGAAAAGAATTTGGTTTTATATAGCACCATTCAAATATTTATAGTGTCTGTGTCTCTTATGGTTATAACAGTGCATTCTTGAGTTTTTGGTTGCGAGAACTGCGAAGCAAAGCTGAGTACTTTTTGCACACAGAGGCTGCACGAAGGATTTGAGAAGAAACTTACAGTTTGACAGTAAGAGACACCGGAACTATACCTGAAATCATATTGCAAATCACATTGAAGATTTTCCAGAAATGGAACTTGAATTTATAATTAAAATGTTTTAATTTGTAGAATATAATAGAATCCCTGTGTAGGAAATGGACTGTGCCAGCTAAACTTCGAACTGTAGAACTGTTTGCATGAGGCAACCTCTTACGGTTGTAAGAGTAACTGGCATGTTTAAAAATAAATAATTCTGATTGGCTAAGAGCAATGCCATGATTTATAATGTATCCCAAGGTACTTTACAAAGCCGTGAGTTAAATACTAGTAGTGCAGGGACTGTATGTAATAGACACCCAACTGCCATTAAGCCCGCTAATACCAAATGCAACCATATTGCGTTAGAACCCAAGTTATTGTGTGAAGGCATGTTCAACCAGACATGCGAGATAACTCTCATACTCTTTCCAAAAGTACTGTGGAATCTTCCACGTGGGAAGCCATCAAAGACAGGTGAAAGGGGCCTAGGTTTAATGTCTCATCAGAAGGACAGCACTCAAACAGTTCAATATCTATTTGTGTAGCAGCGCAGTGTCATTGTTAGATATTGTACTGGTTCAGTTCTTCAACCTACAACTGTGTTGTCTTCCTGTACGTAGAACTCTGCAAAGAGTGGAAAATCAGAATAATAATGGCAGTGGGATACTCCTAGGTTAGGGCAGGGGATCAGGAGAGGCAGGCCTGAATGCAGTATACAGTTGACTACAGTTATACTATGGAAAATTTCACACAGTACTAATATCGTGGTATAAGGCAACATTCCCAGTGCCATAGCTGCTTGCTGTACAAATTATTTGCACATGCACATGCTCCTTCTTGAGAGCTTGGAGTGTTTTACAGTAAAACACAGAATACATCATAATACATTTGGCAGCATGGATTAATCAATATTAATAACAGAAACAAACACTGGTAGATAAAATGAACCAAGATTAATAAAATTGCTCAGTCCCCCAAGATCAACGCATTTCAACCCCCACATCATCGGGTGATCCTGAATTTATTTCCTTGTAAGTTCTAATCTTCTTCGAGGATCTCTTCCCTCCATTGAGCCACATTTTAGAACTATCCACTGTCAGCATCAGGGCCACCTGGAAAATGTTGCTAGCTGGGGCCTCCCAAGTCGACGTGCCTCATCGCTGCCTGTATAACATGGACGGCCCCATTATATGTCGGTTCTTTCTCCCGATGTCAACTGCTCGTCAATCCTTTGCTGCCAAAGAACACCATCAAAATTAATAAGTATCACTAATGCTACTACTTCTTTAGTTTAAACTTAAAACTTTTATGCCATCATGAAAAGAAAAGGAACCATTGTTCCATTATTGTCAGTGCAGCGGCATTAACATATACAGAGACGATGATCACTCCATGTGCATGCACTGCTTGGGCTGTTCCACAACCTGAAGGCCTGCAGCATTAGGCAGGACATTTACCAGGCTATGGAGGAGAAGCAAGGTGTGTTGAAGTGGCTTCACTGTCGTCAACCACTCCCTCTGTCATGGGTTCGCCTGCGACCCACTGTTCTCCATAGTAAACTGCATCCACTGCTGATTCAACAAAAACGAGGGCTAAGTCTGCTAAGTCAGTGGACAAGCACCACCATGCAGACAAAGGAGAAGAGGCACAAGGAAAAGGATGCCTTTCTAGCCTGGTCTCAGGCTCCTCTGAAGAGAGGTAAGTCAAGTGACAAAGACAACTCAGGCCAAGACCTCCGGTTACACTGCCACCTTGATCGTCTCTGGCACCAAGTTTTGGGTTTGGCAAAGGCTGTAATCCCCCACCAGGGGATTCACAGCCAATTCCGCCATTGGACACAGTCCCATGGATGGTTCCATCATAGTTCACCCTGTTGGGTCCAGTCGATGCACTGCTCCTATATCGGGATGTCTGAGCTGTTTCAAAGATGCCTTATCCTCCATCATCAATGTCTTCGGAGTTACTGTCATCAAAGAAGCTGACGATGCAAGGCTTCCCGCTACCTGCAGTAATGCCTGGCAAGGATTGTCCCTCGTAGATGGTAAGTCTGTCAATGGTTCCTCTATCACAGCCTCCTCTGCTCTTCAACCCGATGCCATTGCCTGTTGAGGTGAAGGAGGAACTGGAATACAGTCCAGAATATATGGCGGAGGAGGAGTATGGAGAAAACGTGGAGGAGGATCTGGATCCTCTGGATGTGGTGGGTTCCAGCTCCACACTTTCCTCTTGTAGTGAAGGGAGCTTGAAAAACATGCCAGTGTCACCTTCTGAGGATGCCTCTTTTCATGTTTCCCTCAAACAGGTCCAGTTCAAATCTGGAGTTACAGCTGAGGAAAAAGACTCTTCCAAGATAAATCTTTTGAGTTCTTGGAGGTGCCTGCCTCCCCTACAGTGCTTATTCCACTGATCCTTTCAGCTCTGGAGGATGCCATTCTAGCTGCCTGGCATAGACCTGGTGCACTGCCTATGTCCCAAGGAAGGTGGATAAACAATATCAAGAATAGCCAGAAACAGATTATGTGGTGATAATGGCTGCCCATGACAGACCAAAGGCTCCTAAACATCTGAGCTCTCTTTCTCCTGAGAAGGAGTCGAGGAAGCTTGCTGTGATGGGGAAAAAGATCATTTGCTTTTGCAACTCTTGGACTACAGATTGCAAATTACCAGGCATATATGGTTAAATATCAGTTGCCTGTGGAAATCCATGGCTAGTACAGCTGACAGGCTGTCAGATGACCCAGATAAGCTAATGGTCCAGCAAACCATGGCTAATGGCCTTGAGGCTGGAAAGCACTTGCTAACATCTGCCTATGATGCCTCTGATGCAGCTGCTTGTACAGCTGCTGCCAGCATTTGCTTGCTCTGCCTCTCTTAGTTATGTGTTGCAAGTTTTGTATCTGATGTCCAACAGTCGGTCCTAAATGTTCATTCTTTTTGGTGCTGATGTAGAGTCTGCCTTACAGGACCTTCAGACATCCAAAATGACCCTGAGGTTTCTGCACATTCTGAACCCAAAGTCTCATGGTAGGGGCTGTGGGCTCAGTTCATAGGCCCTATGCCCATCCTGGATGGTGTTACTCCAGAGGTCCCTGCCATGGCTCTCACTGACCATAGGCCTCCTCCCCCCCCAGGCCAGTTTGCCTCCCAGTGCCCAAGTTGTGCTCACCAAAGTGGCCGGTATAGGCAGCGCCCCTGTTGCCTTCTGCCCCCGCCCTGCCAGTAAAGGGCATCCTGATAGGTCAATCAATCAATCTTTATTTTACCATGTGGAACACCATTGAGCAAGCTCATTTTCAAGGTGGGCCTGGGTGAACATACAGAATCAGCAATATATAGATTGAGACACTTGTAGGTACAGCAAGAAAAAGAACACAGAGCATAGAGATACATAATGAGGGAGAAAAACACAGAGTACAACAACATGTAAAATATACAATAAAATTCTCATATAAGGATAATAACAGCGAAAGTACCATGTACAGTAAATGCACAAATAATGTCAACACTTACAGTGTTTGAACAGTGGCCAGTAGGTGGCTGCATCTCCCTTTCTACCAAAGTGACTGGAGATTACTATGGATGCTTGGGTATTGGAGGTAGTTCAGAAAGGACACACCCTTGAGCTTCTGTCTGTCTCTCCGGTACATCCTCTCTTGCACAACTGTTACCCTCTGGAACATCTTGCTCTCCTGCTAGAAGAGATTCAAACCCTCCTCAGGAAGATGGTCATAGAGCCCATCCCGGTTGCAGAAATGAATGTGGGCTAATATTCCCAGTAATCCCTGGTACCAAAATGGACTCTGGATTTAAGGCCCATGCTAGATTTCCAAGGCCTCAACCTATTAGTAGTGTACAAAAGATTTTGCATGGTATACTTGCAGCCCCTCCTCCCCCTCTTTTAAAAGAGAATTGGATGGTTGCTGTTAATAAGAAGGATACTTAGCTCCATATCAAATCCACAAGTTTCCACAAGACATTACCTGTAGTTTATGCTCCAGGCTTCACTCTGTTTTGTTTCTTGCCCTTTGGTTTGTCATCTCCACTGTGTATCTTTACCAAATGCTTTGCAGTAGTTGCAGCTGCCCTCCGACGAGAGGGCCTGGTCGTCTTCCCATACATGTCATAGTCTGCACGCTTTTCCAAACCAGACAACTGCTCGAACAGTCTGGTGTTCTAGTAAATGAGCTGAAGTCAGTTCTTACTCCATGCCAATGTCTCCAGTTTATGGAAACCATTCTGGACAGGAGGCTGGATCAACCTTTCCTCCACTTGGACTGTGGTACGGCACTAGTTGCTGAGGCTCAACTGGTCTCTTTTAGGGACTCTGTCTCGGCCAAATGCTTCTTACATCTGATAGGCCTCATGGCTGCTGCCATTCTGACTGTCCTGCTGACATCTGCACCTGAGGATTCCATAGTGGATCCTTCGTGTCCAGTGGGCTCAGCATTCTGAACAGCTGGAGTGTCTTATAGAAATGATGTCTCTGCTCACCCTCTCCCTTCTCTGATGGTTGGACCATTCCAACTTTGAGGCTGGATCCCCTTTTTTCCATCTGCCTCCTGTTCTAGTGATGATGAGGATGTCTCTGGTTTGGGATGTGGTGCCCATCTGGAACCTTCCAGACTCTGGGCCAGTGGTCCCCCTTAGATATGGTTCTGCACAGCAACACGGTAGAGGTGAAAGCTGTTCTGCTTGGTCTGCAGACCTTCTCCACCTTCTTCCAGGTCACCAGCTGTTGATCCATATGGACATTTTGGTGATGTACTATATCCGCTGTCAAGGCAGTGTTTACTCGTATTCTGTGTAGAGAGAGATGACGAGAGTCTGGCATTGAGCTGTGGAACACAACATGTTTCTGCTGGCCATCATCCTGTTTGGCACCCTCAACGCCCTTGCTGATCATTTGTCAGTCCCAGGCACTCTGCCATGAGTAGCAGTTACTGGTCTCCGTGGATGACCTCTTCCTAAAGTGGGGTCGCCCAGACATAGACCTTTTTGTGTCTCCATACAATGCAAAACTGCCACATTTCTGCTCGCTCACTTCAAGGCCTGGAACTTTCTGTTGTGATACATTGTCCGTCTCATGGAAAGAGACAGTCATGTACGCCTTTCCCTTGTTCCCTCTAATACAGAGGGTTCTGGCCGAGTTGCAGGCCGAGCCTGCCACCCTGATTCTGGTGGCCCCATACTGGCCCAGATAGGTTTGGGTTCCCTCTGCTTCAGCAATTAGTAGTGAAACACCCTGTCTCAGTCCTACAAGCAGTATTTCTGTTGCAGAAGCAGGATGTGCTGGTGCAGCCAAGTCTTCGATCCTTGCACCTCTACACCTGGCTCCTGAGGATGTACAGCTCTCCTGCTTTGGGGTTTCCCCAGTGGTTGTAGCTGTTCTTCTGGCAGCTCGGAAGCCATCTACTCGGTACATATACTTGTAAAAATGGAAACGTTTTTCAATATGGTGTGCTGCCTGTCAGTTGAACTCCTTTACATGTCTAGACAGTCTGGTGATGGAGTACCTCCTGTCCCTTCTAGACTTTGGCCTTATGTATTCCTTCATTAAGTCCACGTGACCATTGTGTCGGCTTTTCATGCCCTCACCAATGGCAAGACTGTGGTCCAGCTTAAATTTTCTCAGTTTCCTAAGATGTATCCTACTTCAGCACCCCCCCGCAATGCATGATCCGGTTCCAGTGTGGGACTTCAGTTTGGTTTCTGGAGACCCTTACTGCACCTCCATTTGAGCCTGCTGCTACTTGTGAGCTACGCTTACTCTCTTGGAAGACACAGTTCAGCTGTGGCATCTGCTACACGCATTTCTGAGTTGCAGTCTCTGGTTGCAGATCCTCCTTTTCTTATTTTTCACAAGGATAGGGTTACCTTGTATACCAGTGTTTGTTTTCTGCCAAATGTCATGTCTGAGTGATCACAAAATCATACAATTGACCTTCAGGTTTATTTTTGACTCCCACGGATAGTGGTGAACGTCGACTGCATACACTTGATGTCTGTTGGATGTTGCATTGGTATCTAAATCATACTAAGGATTGTAGAAAGTCCTCTTAGCTATTTGGCTTTCACTCCCAGAATGGTGGGCTTCTCTGTTTTGAAGCAGGACTTTTCTAAATGGTAAGCCTGCTGCACGTCATTCTACCAGAAGCACAGTAAGCAGCTTCCTGGTCCTGTCCATGCTTACTTCACTCGTGGGTTGGCTACTTCCATGGCTTGTTTTCACAGTGTGTCCATTGCTGACATGTGTGCTGCTGCCATTTGGACTACTGTTCATACATTTACTAAACATTGCAGTCTGGACATCATCTCTTGTAGCCATGCTGGATCTCGTCTTGCTGTACAGAAAGGCCTCCTTACTCAGGGTCCTTAGATCCTTCCTCTCTTGGTGCTTTGGTTCTGTTTGGGAATCATTCCATGATGTGGCTCAGTGGAGGGAGATATCCACAAAGATAGAGCAGTTACTCACCATAACAGTAGATCTTTGAGAGAATCTCCTCCATTGAGCCAGAGCTGTTCTTTCCTCCCCCCCCCTCCTTTTTGGTGATGGATGGTCATCCTGCCTGCTCTCACATGCATGTTCTGATCTTACGCCAGAATTTGGCATATTTACTCAGGTTTCTATAGACTCTTCTACATTCCTGGTTTCATCCTAGTTGCGTTGGTCCCTGCTGGTCTGATAAATCCTCCGAGCTTGTCTCCAGCATGGAACTGAGCAATGATGGGGCCACTTATGTTATATATGAGGTGACCAGGCACATCGACATGGGTGGCCCCAGCTAGCAAAATATTCTGGGTGGTGTTGATGCTGATGACTTACAGTTCCATGATGTGGCTCACTGGAAGAAATTCTCTCGAAAGTCTACTGTTACAGTAAATATTCTTTCTGACACTTCCCAACCATTAGCAGCTCCGAGTCATGTAGCGGTCACCTAATGTGGCTTATTACAAGGCATGGCAGGGTATTCCTTGCTGCTTTCAAGGCTGATAATTACTTTTTGATGCAAATACATGTACAGTCCAATGGTTAGGATTTAAATTTTATTTCAGGACAGTAGCTGGATAAAGATGAACATGCTACAAAGTCATTACAACCCAGTAGGTACTGTAGAAGCTAAAAGAGAAAAAAGATATCACATTGCCATAGACATGACGTTTTTTCATCTCCATGTTTTGTGTGTCCTAGAATAAACAGTCACACAGGGTACCTAGAAGGATTCATCTTGTGCGTGGCAGGATCCGGCATGACCTATGACCTGCCCTTTTTATAGTAATGTGTTATGATGACAGAAAAGATTTGGGATCCATCATGCCTGCCTCTGCTTTCGCACAGCAGTCACTAGTTTCAGAGTCCTCTTCTATAGCGCTCCACGTTGTCCCAGGGAAGCCGTGACAAACTGTGGTGTATGCATGCCTACTTGAGACACTGGCACAACTCAAAGCTGTGTCATCAGTGTGGAATGTTGGTGTTAAGGAGTCCCACTGCCTGACACTGATCAGTCATTGTCCCAGTGTAGAACAGACAAGCAATAAGACATTATAGGGTGCTGGTTGTCATGGATTAATGCATGCCCAGGTGTATAGTGAAGCATGAGGAGCTTGCACCAAGTAATTTCAGCACCTGGGAGTACATTAACCCATTACAACTACCACTTGGGAATCACCGTCATCGGGTCATGCCCTCCCTTCCTCCCTCCATCCATCTGTCTTTCTCTCCAGCTTGAGTGCCTGGTTGCTCCAGCCTTTTTACTAGCTGGGCATCCTCTTTCTCTCTTTCTCCTCCCCCCCCCCCCCCAAATTCTCTGGTGGGACTTCTGTCCCCTGCGGCCTCCAGCTAGGGAAAGAACTGAGGAGGGAGCGGGGCCTCCCATGATTATGTAGGGCTGTGACACTGGAGTCTGATGCCGGCATGGGTGGCCCCTACTAGACTGCTGCAGAAAAACTTCCATGGGATCCTAGTGCCGGACAACTGAAGTTCCATAGGTGTAACCTGATGAGAGATTCCCTCAAAGATCTACTGTTACGGTAAGGTCTTCTGTAACTGTTCTTTTTTCTGAGTGTCAACATCATACTGAATGATTGTCAATTATATTTTACTTTGGTTGGGAAATCAGTTGTTAAAAATAATTTTCATTCAAAAATGTTTTCTATTATCCCTCCCTTTTGTCTGGGAAATCAGTTATCAAAAATCATTTTCATTCAAAAATGTTTTCTGTTATCCCTCCCTTTGGCTGGGAAATCAGTTACCAAAAATCATTTTCATTCAAAAATGTTTTCTGGTGTCCCTCTCTTTATCTAGCTCTGGGACTGGGACATGTGGATGCGGATGCCTGAACAACGGAAAGGTCGTGAGTGCATCATTCCTGACGTCTCCAGGTCCTACCACTTCGGTATCGTGGGGCTCAACATGAATGGATACTTCCATGTAAGTCCTATTCTGATGCTTTCAAACCATTAACATCTTGGAACCATGTGGCAGTCCCTTAACTTTGCTTATTGTGAGCCTCGGTAGAGAAGACCTTGCTGCTTTCAAGGATAGAAATTGTGTTTTGGGGAAAAAAAACTCCAAGTAACATGGTGTGCATATAGATAAATGAACTGTGGACAAAAGCAAGGATGATGCACTCACTCACCTGCTACAGAATGAGGTCGCACAAGCCCTAGATTCCTACAGCATGTAACACATTTTTAGATTAAAAACAAAGTGCTAGCATAATGCTGCCTCCCGTGACACCCGTGCACACTTCCAGTGTTTCACACTGTACCTAGTTCTTTTTCAAGGCCTTTGAAGAAGCATTAGCTACTGTGTGAAATGGGCATGAGCATAGAGGTCACGGACTGCAGCATTTTGTTAGCATTTTGTTTTTTACCTATAAATTTGTTTTGCACTGAAGGAATCCAGAACGTGTACATCCTTATCCTGTAGCCGGTGAGTGAGCACATCATTCTTGTTTAAGGAATTGTATTATAGTGTATAGTAGAGTAGAGCACTGTTTTGTATAGAATTCAGTCACTCTGAAAATGTTGCATCACAGTTCAAAGGTCATGGAGTGTGATTGTACCCTTCTGTGGTACAACAGCATTCTGATGCTTCTAGAGACTGCACAAGTTAGCTGTATTCTGAAAGTGAAAGAACCGCCGTGCACACATTTCACATAGTACTATTCACCATAAAAAATACAGGATGAGCAACATTATGCACAACCAGTGTGTTCTACTGCCTCGGAGTTCTGATTCCCACGGACCTCTCAAGCTTCGCTCTCGAGATCAGCAGGAATTGGAACCTCTGTGTGGCAGAACACACTAGTTGTGCACAGTTGCCCATCTAGTATTCTCTGTGTGCAGCCAATCTCAGTTGCTCTTTTGTTAGTGCCAGAGACACTTTATTTTGTGAAGTGTTTTCACCACTAACTGCACAGTTGCTATAGTGGCACACCAAAGTTGCTTGAGTGGCAAATGATGACTCTTCTTTGGCAAAGTAAAAGACAGAAAAAAGAAAAACTCAGGAAGGATTTATAATGTAGCAATACTGCGCCAGGTGGCACCCTAAGGGTTTGAGTGGTTTCACACTTACTGTTCACATGTCAGAACCACTAAGCTACACTTTGTGGTTCAGGTACTTAAGAACAGGAGTGAAACCCCTCTTCAGCGTATAAGAATGGGTCACCCTGATGACCCAACTGCATTATGTTGGCTGCCATGCACATGTAGGAGTCTGGGAACAAGCTCCGATCATCGGATCAGGAGCAGGCCGGGCTGCAGAGAGCTGCCAGAGTGCAGCATGCCTCGGGGCCGGGCTAGCATCAGGTCCCATAATGGAGCAGCCCCAGCGAGTGGGCCAGGGAGTTTATTGTCGAGTTTGTATGGTAGGGCCCACACCTGGTGAGGTGGGAGAGACGAAGGACGAAAACATGGGATGAAAGAAATCCCCTGCCATCTGAATGACGGTTAATCATCTGAACAGGATATACCCCTGGGTGGTGATAGGGAGGGTGCAAAAAAAACTGTTTGGAAGAACAAAAAGATAAAACATCGGGCAATGTATTACTATATATGGAAAGGTATCCTATTCAGTTCTGTAGTCTGCAGAATTCCCTGTGTTTGGCACATCAGATGCTAGTTTGTCCAGCTATTTTACTACCTCCTAGTGTTAGGTAGGTACATAGGTAGCTAGTCAGTTAAATATATTTTACCAGGTAAGCAAACGGAGCCCATGAGCCTCATTTCAAGGAGCGACCTGGGTGGAGAGAGGGAGCAGGGAGATCATAGGGAGTAATTATATTCATCACGCTTACTAGAAAGGGGTACAATGTACGTAGCACAAATCAATGTGTTTACAGCAAGAACCCTGTTTGATTACAAGGTAAAGTACTTACAGGAGAACAGTGCAGGCAAACTTGAGTCACTTGAACGGTGACTAGCACATAAGGTAGTGTACAGAATACTACAGGCTAGGACTGAGTGACACAAGGGACGTCTGGTCTTGGTGGGGAGTGGGAGAAAAATGTGTGACCCTGGCACCATGCATGCAGGAGCTGTTGTGGCTTACCTTCCCACTCGCACTGGACTAAGCAGCTTCCCTTGATTGGTCTGCTAGCTTTTAGGGAAAGGGTTAGTCCAGCTTCCAAGGGGTAGGGGAGTATGTTCCCCAAGGACATTTCTTCTACAGAACTTGCTTAGCTACTATGCTGAGTAATCTGAGAGGGGGTGTATAAGCCAAGGGTAGACTAGACCAGTGGTGGGAGATGGAGTAAGGCTGTCTAGGTTTCAGTGGGGGTGAGTGGGCATCCAGACAGAGCAGTTACCCGAGTATCCTTGCCTGATATTCACCGGGAGGGGGAAGCCTGTGTTCCGCTACTTGACGGCCACCTGATGTAGGGCCAGTTGACAGCACAACTGCTGCAACCATATGACAGAACAGCTGAAGCACTTAGAAGAGGTGAGGGGCAGCTGGCAGATGCTGAGCACACACACACGTGTTTCTTTGCCTGTCAGCACCCTCTAGGAGAAAACAGCTATGGTCCACAATTGCACCAGAATCCCCACCACAGACCCACACACTTGACTGACATGGCAGGCTACCCACCACTGTTGTGGTCTTGGGTAGGTAGCAGATAACCAGTAAGTCTATGAGAAGGTTGGTGACACAGCTGGGGGAGGGCTGTTGGGGCAATCTGGAGGTGAGAAAAAAGGTTGATAAACACACAAAAAACAAGCATTTGTCAATGCCGAACGTTCGCTTGCAGGTATTTTTAGTGGTGTTTGGCATGTATGGTGCTTTACCCTAATGCCCTGTGCGATTGCTGGTATTGCACAATAAATTGTCAGCATGACCTGTTTGTTACCCCCATTGTGCGCTTCATAGGCAGAAACACGTTTTGGGCAGGATGTGAAAAATGACAGCTGTACTGCTCATAAGGAAGTGTGGTAAAATACCAATGTTGAAAATCTGGAGTGGAAATATTGAAAATCGCAAACCCTATGCGTGCGTGGGAAGAATGTCACGCATACTCGTAAAACAGTCATTTTAGGAATTTTTCACCAATTTTCAACATTGCCATTTAAAACCTCTGCTAATGAACAGTGTCACTGTGATTTTCTTACTGTGTCCCATACATTGATTTGGCTTTACGGACTTCATGGTAGCTGCTCTACTTAGGGGAAAGACGTTTTGGGCAGGATGTGAAAAATGACAGCTGTACTGCTCATAAGGAGGTGTGGTAAAATGGCAATGTTGAAAATCTGGAGTGAAAAAAAAACAGTTATTTGCAGGAATGTTTTAGCCAAATTTTCAACATAGCCATTTTAAGATCTCTGCTCATGAACAGTGACACACTGATTTTCTTAACGTGTCCCATACACTGAGTTCGCACACCGACTGTGCCATTGTGCGCTACATGGGCGGAAACACGTTTTGGGCAAGATGTGAAAAATTAGAGCTGCAGTGCTCATGAGGAGGTGTGGTAAAATGGCAATGTTGAAAATCTGGAGTGAAAATATTGAAAATTCGCAAACTTACGAGCGTGCGTAGGAACTACGCAACGCAGACTCATAAAACAGTAATTTTTAGGAATTTTTTCACCAAATTTTCAGCACAGCCATTTTAAGACCTCTGCTCATGATCAGTGTCACTGTGATTTTCTTAATGTGTCCCATACATTGAGTTCGCACACCGACTGCGCCATTGTGTGCTACATGGGCAGAAACCCGTTTTGGGTGAGATGTGAAAAATGACAGCTGTACAACTCATAAGAAGGTGTGATAAAATGGCAATGTTGAAAATCTGGAGTGAAAATATTGAAAATTCGAAATCTTACGAGCCTGCGTAGGAACTGCATAGCATGCGCTACCGTAAAACAGTCATTTTGGAATTTTGCACCAAATTTCAACATGGGGTTTTGGGACCTTCTCATGAATGATGTCACTTTCATGGCCGCGGCGGTGACATTCATGAGAAGGGGTCCCAAAACCTATTAATTTGTGCAAAAAAAAAAACTGAGATATGCAGTAAATTGAAACCCCCTATCTAGCCCATTATACAGCTTACCGGCATTTCCTCAGTTCGCGGTCGCCTTTGAAGAGTGCAGACATGTTCCCGCTCCACGAAGATTGCGCGCCAGAGTCCGGAGGTAAGTATGGGGTGAGGGAGTGGGGAAACTGGGTGCTCAGTGGGTGGAGTGCGGGTTGTGGGAAGGGGGCTAGAAGACTCGCTGTTGGGACCTGTTTTTATTTACAGGAAAAAAAAAGAATGGCGTGGGGCGTTTGCCACGCTGGGGTGGAGCTCCCAGTGTGGCAGAAGATGGGGGGGCTGAGGCCGATGGGGATTGGGCACCCCGTGACAAGCTTCACGCGGGGGGCGAGGCCGACAGAGGATTGGGCACCCCGCTGGCAAAATAACAGCAAGGTTTGCTATGCTAGGTTGGGCTCCCAGCATGGCAGCAGTATGGCTTTGGGGGTCGGGAGCCGACGGGGGATTGGCCACTCCCATCGGCAACAATGTCTGCCACGCTTGGGTGGGCTCCCAGTGTGGCACAGCTTTGGGGCGGCGTGATGGACGTGCGCAGGGGAGTAGCATGGCGAGGGCGGTGCTCAGTATGGCAGCGGTGCTTTCCTTTGAAGCAGAGGAACACCGCTGTCATACTGAGCTGCTGCACTGATTGGTGCAGGACCGCCACGCCTGCTCAAGTGAGCAGTGCATTGGGTGGGAGAGGCACACTTCCAAGTGTGCTACTCTCCCAATACGTTCCTTACCCATGCGCGCAAGCTAACGTAAAAATGTAAGGCAACTTTTGTGATCCTTTGAAAACACTACTTCCCAAAATGTGCATAGGGATGAAAACATAAGTGGCATCACAGTGCTAGGAGGAGGCTGCTGATCAGATGTCATAAGTAGCTCAACAAGATGCAGCCGGACAACTCAGGAGGAATATGGGCAGGGGAGCAAGAGCAAACTGTTAAACAAACCATTACCAATTTTTCAGGATCCAGAGATCCTGGGACCAACCACACATTGAATTTCCAGTTATTCTGCCTGGGGACAGCTACAGTATTAAGGTGCAAATATTAGGATTTAGCACAGAACAGCATTTGTAACCCTAACTATAGTGGTGCAATCACCCCACTTTACTATGGCTTTACCATGCTATATGCCTTGGTACTTGTAACTAGGTACCATGCAATACAACAATTGCCACAGTATCAGTACACAAATTAATCAGTTATGAAATCACCAACTGGCAGCTTTTTTTTTTTTTAATTCCTTACCTCCACCTATAAACCAGACTTCTATAATAAAAGGGTTTCTCAACAGCCCCCCCCCCCCCCGAAAAAGCACAGCTTGACTGAATTTTATAATTCATTATCATACTTTATTCCCTAGCTGGGTTAACTTGGTGTAGTGCCTTCTTGGGAATGTTTCAAACAACATGAAGTCTTGCTGTATTCTGACTGTATGTAGTTAGCCCCAGCACTTGAACTGCTTCAGAGAGGAAAGAGTTAACTCTATGCCAAGGCATAGAACGTCTAGCTCTAGTTCGGTTTTCAAACCTCTGTCCCAGGTACTCTTCAGTGTAACCATCAGATTCTTTACTCTGCCTTACTGTGAAGTCGTTCCTGAGATTCTTTCCTTCACTTCGGTTCAGTTGTGGTAAAATGATTCAGTTTAATAAACCGCTTCTTTATTTTTTCGGTCTTTACATCTCTGTCCCGGTACAGTAAGTGTATTAGTAGGTAGTAGTGTGGTTTGTAAAGAAATTGTTTTTGTTTTTCGGTTTCTTGACTGTCGGTCCGGCGATTTGTTTGTTTTTTCACAGGTGTTTTAGTGTGGTTTTCCGGTATCTATCAGTTCCTGGAAAAAAAACGTTGGTTTCGGTTCTTTCATCCGACCCATGACACAGTTGGAACCGATAGATTTGGTAGTCACCTGGCTTGAATGCTGGTAAGGGTGACTTTGTGTTTAAAGGCATGTCTGAGAAACCCAAAAAGAAAACCGGGCCCACTGGGTTTCAACACTGCACTGAGTGTGGGGAGGCTTTTGCCAAGGCTGAACCCCACCTCATCTGTGTGTATTGTCTGGGGTTTGACCACCTCAAAGAAGACTGCCAAATCTGCAGGAACTTTCCTAAGGCCACTGTTGAAAAATGTTTAAGTAGACTGAAGGAAAGGGAGGCCGAAAAATCCACTGACCTGGATGGCCCGCCAGGTTCAGTTCCGACCGAACCTGAGGGGGTGCCTACTGACCTGGGCGATACCACCTCAGGCAAAAAGAGAGCCAATTCCATGGAATCGGTCCCTGCAAAAAGAAAGCGTAAGTCAGACGGTTCGGATACCGGTTCCCATAGTCCGACTGCTGATGAGATAGCCAAAGCGATCGCTATTGTGCAGTCGCTTTGCCTGGTTCTGACCAAACTGACACAGAAACGGTCGATTCGGTCAGACTTGTCTGCTTCTGAGTATGACCCTGAAGCATTTTATGAGGGCGAGTGGGAAGGAGATGAAGATGAGTATTATGAAGACCTAGATGAGCCTGTTGAGCCTGACATGTCCCCAGACAAGCCTTCTAATGCGTCTACTCCCAGGCTTTCTGAGTCCCCCTCCCACTTCTTGTTTTACAAGAAGGTGGCTGAGACTCTTCAGCTTCCAGTGGAAGAAGCTGAACAGGATCAGGAGGGGCCTGACTATGTTGAAATGACTGATATCCCAGAGTCGAAAAGGGTGTCTATCCCTCTGCACAAGTTCCTGGGGAAACAGACCCAAAAAATATTACAGTTTTCAACATCCATACCTCCTTTGGGTAAGAAAATGGACAGGAGGTATGCTCTGTCAGGACTGGGTACAGATTTCCTTATTAACCATTGCAGCCATGTTGGGGTACTGCAAGCTGCAGCCTGTGACAAGGCTAATATTCCCCTGGCATCTCACCCCCCAGATAAGGATTCCAGGCAAGTGGATGCCATGGCAAAGAAGCAGTACTTGGCATCCTCTTTGGGACTCAGGCAATCCAATTATATGGCATATACAGCCAGATACCAGAAGTCCAGGTGGGATATGGTTCTGGAGCTGGCTAAGAATGCCCCTTCCCAGCTGGCCAAGGAGCTGGAGCAGGTGGCTGTGGATGGCATTGAAGCTTCTAAGGTCCAATTTCATGCTGCCGTGGACTTGAATGATGTTCATTCTAGGGTCATGGCTACATCTGTTTCCATGAGGAGATTTGCCTGGCTCAGGTGTACCAGTTTATCTCAGGATACCCAGACCAAGGCCATGGATTTTCCTGTTATTGGAAACTCTCTGTTTGGGGAACAAACGGAAATGTACATGCAAAAGATGAACAAATACAGGACCACATACAGGAGTGCTGCAGCCAAAGAAAAGCAGACCACTCCTCAGAGACAGCAATCCAGGGCTGGCAGGGGCATGCCTTTTCACAGGCCTTTCTACCACACCCAGGCCTCCTCTTCTTTTCAGCAGAGGGGGGTTCTTTCGGGGAAGAGGCAGAAGGGGGATGACAAAGGCGGCATCCTCCTCTCAGTCTAAGCCCCCTGCCAAACAGACACCCTCATGTGTCAGCCAGGGTCACCTCCCCAATTCCTGTAGGGGCAGACTGGCTCACTTTTTCCAGGCCTGGAAGTCTGTCACTTCAGACAAGTGGGTCCTGGAAGTAGTGAGCCAGGGTCTTGCTCTCAGCTTCAGCAGGTTCCCAAAGTTGAGAACAAATTCTTTCTGTCCTTCCTCGGCAGAGGAAACACAGGCCTCAGAAACGGAGGTTACTTCTTTACTGCTTCTGCAGGCAGTGGAGAGCGTACCTGTCTTTCACAGGAGTAAAGGATTGTACTCCAGGTACTTCCTTACCCTTAAAAAGACAGGGGAGAGGCGACCCATCCTGGAGCTACGGTACCTAAACAAACACATACTAAAGCCAAAGTTCAAGATGATGACTCTGGGAATTATTCTTCCCTCTTTGAGACCAGGAGACTGGCTAGCCTTTCTGGATCTCAAGGGTGCCTATTTCCACTTACCTATCAGGCAGTCCCACAGAAAGTACCTCCGTTTCAAACTGCCTTCTGGCCATTACTAGTTCAGAGCAATGCCTTTCGGCCTCACATCTGCCCCAAGAGTATTCACCAAATGCCTAGCTGTAGTGGTAGCTTTCCTCAGAAGACAAGGCATCCTACTGTTCCCTTACCTGGATGACTGGCTCTTAGTAGGTCAGTCACCAGACCAAGTCAGATCAGCTCTAGGGGTCACTCAAAATCTTCTACACTCCCTAGGATTCATCCTAAATCTGTAAAAGTCTGTTTTGGAGCCAGTTCAGCTTCTCACATTTATAGGAGTGGAGCTTGACACTGTTCAGGCCAAGGCCTTCCTTCCCCTATCAAGGGTCCAATCCCTCACTTCTCTGGCTTCCTCTTTTCATCCGCTGGTGTCTCGGCCAGCCAGACATTTCTTGCAGTTGCTAGGCCACATGGCAACTTGCACTGCAGTAGTGCAAGAGGCAAGGTTTCAAATGAGGGACATCCAATTTCACCTAAGAGCTTTTTGGTCTCATAAAAAATATTTCCTCTCCAAGTTGGTTCCAGTGTCTCTAACTTTGGTGCAGGCCCTCCAGTGTTGGCTGGAAGAGGACAATTTGAAGCAAGGAGTTCCTTTCCTCAGTCAGGCTCCCACAGTGACTTTCGCCACAGACGCTTCTCTGCTGGGATGGGGAGCCCACATGGATCAGCATACTGCTCAGGGGACTTGGTTCCATCAGGAGTCTCTCCTTCACATACTGTAAACCTTCTCTAACTCAGGGCTGACTTTCTGGCCCTTCAGACATTTTTGACTCTAATTCAAGGGAAAGTGGTGCAGATCAGGACAGACAACACCACAACCATGTGGTACATCAACAAGCCGGGGAGGGGCACTTGGTCCTCGGCCTTGTGCACCGAGGCCATGAAAATATGGTCACTAGCTTATTCCCTGCAGGCTTCCCTGATTGCTGTGCATCTTCCAGGGAAGGACAATGTACTTTCAAATGCTCTCAGCAGGATTTCTCAAAGTCACCACGAATGGTTCCTGAATCATCTCATCCATCAGACCATTTTCAAGAGATGGGGCACACCAGAGATAGATCTCTTTGCAGCCCAAGACAACCATCAGCTCCCTCTATTCTGCTGCAGGCCCCCTCTGCGGGGGTCTCTTCCTCTAGATGCCCTCCTGTTGGATTGGACCAACAGGTTTCTCTATGCTTTTCCTCCCTTTCCTTTGATATTCAGGGTTCTAGTCAAGATCAGGTCCCAACCCTGCACTGTGATTCTGATATCCTCGGATTGGGCCAGACAATCTTGGTATCCTCTACTATTGTCACTATCAGTGACAATCCCCCTGTGCCTTCCCAGACAGTTCAACCTCCTCACCTCAGCTCAGGGGAGGATATTGTACCCCAGTCTTCACACACTCGGGCTCAAGGCTTGGTTCTTGAGGAACTAAAATATGCAGACCTGCATCTCTCACAGTCAGCTCTGGATATCCTTAAAGCCAGTAGGAAACCTTCTACTAGGAAAACGTATGATTCTAAATGGAAGAGGTTTGGGTTCTGGTGTTCCCAGAGGCACATTCAGCCACATTCAGCTGATATTGCCACTGCCCTAGATTATTTGGTATATCTTAACAGTTTAGGCCTTCAGCCTACCACTCTCAAGGTGCATTTGGCAGCTATTTTTCTTTCGGCTGGGAAGGGCTGTTCTCTAGCTTCCCACCCAGTTTTCAAGAAATTCTTTAAAGGTTTGGTTCACATCAGTCCTCCTTTCAGGGATCCGACTCCCTTGTCGGACCTGGATATCTGTATTGCACAGCTGATGCAGCCTCCCTTTGAACCCCTTTGCTCAGCTGAGCTCAAGTATCTGACTTGTAAAACTGTATTCCTGGTTGCTATTACCTCTGCCAAGAGAATCAGTGAGTTACAGGCTCTAGCAGTGGAACCTGACTTCATCTCATTCCATAGGGATAAGGTGGTCCGTCGTACAAATAGGAAATTCCTCCCTAAAGTGGTATCAGACTTCCATCTGAACCAATCTATGACATTGAGTGTATTTTTCACTGATCACTCCTCCTCTGGAGAGAGGTGATTACACAGTCTCGATGTAAAGAGGGTTCTAAATTACTACTTAGAATCCACTAAGCCCCATAGAAACTACTGTTCCCAGCTGTTTCTCACTTATGGGGAGGTGGGTAAAGGCAAGCCTGCCACCAAGAGAACTATTGCTAGGTGGATTGTCTCCTGCATACAGTTCTGCTGTTCAAAATTAGGGAAAGAGGCACCCTCAGGCCTGAGGGCTCACTCCATCAGAGGTGCATCTGCTTCAGTCGCAGCAGCTAGAGACATACCCTTAGTGGAAATATGTAAAGCAGCCACCTGGAAGACTGTTCACACATTCACCAAGCATTACTCCCTGGACATTCAGGCTAGAAGTGATGCTAGGTTTGGTACTGCAGTACTGCAGAGCTTGTTCCCAAAATAGGTTCTGTAGTTCCCTCCTCCTTTGGGGTACTGCTTGGTAGTCTGCATATAGTCAGAATACAGCAAGACTTCATGTTGTTTGAAGAAAAAATTTACTCACCTTAGTAATTGTGTTTCTTCTAATGGAGTCTTGCTGTATTCTGACCTCCCTCCCTGCCTCCCCTCCTGGAACCTAGTTGTTTTGGGATGTGGGTGGGTAGGTGCAGTGTTGCACCCCAAGGGTACACCTGGGTGCCTCTTCCTAATTAAAGATCGTTTCTTGTTCCTTTGTTTTATTACCTACTTGGATTCTTTTTGGGGGCCTTGACTTGAGTCTTTGGACCCTACAATTGATGTCTTTTGCCCTTTGGCTCAAAAGTTTTAAAAACAATTTCTGGGTTGTTAGTTGCTTAGTATAGGGCTCGTAAGAATCTGACGGTTACACTGAAGAGTGCCTGGGACAGAGGTTTGAAAACCGAGCTCGAGCTCAACATTCTATGCCTTGGCATAGAGTTAACTCTCTCCTCTCCGGAGCAGTTCAAGTGCTGGGGCTAACTGCATATAGTCAGAATACAGCAAGACTCCATTAGAAGAAACACAATTACTAAGGTGAGTAATTTTTTCTTTCTGCTGTATCCTAGCCCCACCTCATTCGTGCGACTTTATGCTGTAATCCTGTAATTTACTCCTTATCTGGGTTAACTTTATGTAGTCCTTTTGTAACTGTTTATTGCTGTATACGAGCCCCAAAATAACCAGGAGTTTCCGTGGTCCTGTCGTAGCTGTATTCTTTGTGCGGCCACTATTTCTGCTGTCCCCTGTACTAGGGGGCTTACCAACTTCGGTGTTGCTTGTTATCTTGTTTTGAGTGCAGATTGCTTTTTCTCATCTGGCAGCTGCCTTTACTGTTCACTACCATATTTGACTGTAACCTACTGCAGTATTGTTTAGTATAATTTGCTATGCATCCTTTACTACCAACCCACTACTTTAGACTCTTAGCATTGTTTCTTATAGTATAGGTACTAGGAGCATGTTATTTTCATGCATACTGCCCATTTCATTACAGGGATAATCTGTCTTCTGCTGCCCTAGTTCATGTTCCCTCTCACCCTTAACAATGCCTGGGTCCTAGCGTTCCTTACAGGTTCTCTTCTGACTCTGCAACCAGATATGCGCATGCTCACCTAAATTACAATGACCCAGCTGGTGTTACCATGCTGCAGTTTATTAGGAAAATGTTGCTTAATATCCAAAAAGGCTAAATGCCCAAGCAAAGTCACCTCCAACTCTGACAAAGTGTGCAGTGTTCTCCGACAGCTGCTGCTGCTCCAACTTATTCTTGCTGGTAATATGCACCACAGTCCAGGTCCAACTGTGCATCCTATATCGTACAGGGGCGTAGCCCATGTCAGTATTGGAGGACTTATACCTAAGCTAGGTGTATTTAAATTATGGGTTACCAACTCTCAATTTGTTGTTATGGCAGTCGTGGAGACCTGGCTTACCAACAGGATTCCTTGACAGAGATTGAAATCTACTCTTAAGCCCTGTTTCGGGAGAACAGGGCTTTAAGGAAGGGTGGTGGTTGCCTAGTGTATATTAAATCCTCTCTAAAAGTTGGCAAGCTGTGTACTAGGCTGGAAGCCACCACCTGTAAGCTCCTGCTATTAACATAAAATTATGGTTAACAGGTGAAAAGAACCTAAACTTCCTGGTGGTCTTTCTCCTGCTTAAGAGTGTTCCTAGGGATTTGAATGCTTTATCAGCACTGTTACTGGTTTGAACAGTCAGTATGAATGGATAGTGGTCGGTGACTTCAACTGCAACTGGTTAGCCAGTAAAAACAAAGACTTCAGAGACAAAATTGCTCATGTTTTTTATGCTTGAAGTATTACAGAATTTTGCAACCCTCTCTGGTTAAGAGATCAATGTTCAAAAAATGGAAATTTTGACTCTCAATTATACTCCAACACAAACATTCAAGAGTATATTCCCGTCCCGTTGGAGGGGTAATAAGATTCGATACCTGGGAGTGCTCTTACTCCAGAATTTAGACCACTTAGAATTATTTAATTTAGAACCATTAACTCAAGACATAGAAAGACAGATAGAGAATTGGACACATCTTCACTTGTCTTATATTTCCAGGATAGACACTATTCGTATGACTGTTTTCCCTAGAATATTGTATTTTTTTCAAACCCTGCCATTTACCCTGTCCCAATATTATTTTACTGCCTGGAACAGAATCCTTTCTAGATTTGTATGGGCAGGGAGGCACCCCAGGATTCAGTGGTCAGTGTTACAGTTGCCGATTGACAGCGGAGGCATGAACCTTCTGAATTTAGTAGAATATCATAAAGTGGTTACGTGTAAAATGGTCATGGCATGGTTTAATATAAACTATGAAGTACTATGAAAATTTATTGAATTTGTACTGAACAATTTATTTGATATTCTTCGATCATTTTTGCATCCCTGTCAAAACCCCTAAATCTCAAAGATTTTTTGTTTGATACAAGTCGCACCCTCCAGAGTTGGTATAGAATTAGTACCCAGCTGACAATGGCGCAGAGCTTTTATTATTTCAGATTGTTGACAGCAGAACAAGAGTTTTTGCCAGCAGAAATGGATCAAACTTTTAACAGATGGCACAGAAGGGGACTATCCTTGTTATATCAGTTTTTAGATTCTCAGGGGGTAGTGCCATTTGCAACGTTGCAATCAATTTATCACTTGCCACACCAGGACCATTTTAGATTCTTACAAGTGTGGGTATTTTTATTGAGGAAAGATCTTCCTTGGAATGTGTTGCCAAACCCTCAACCACAATTTATGTATCTTTTAATAGCAGCTATAAGGGGATCTCAAATGCAACATTTGATTGGTCTCGTATATAAGGCTCTTAGAGAATATTGGGCTGAAACCACACTGACTATATTAAAGTCATGGAATACTGAACTGGGTTCAGATATTTCATATGAACAATGGCTGGGGACGGTACTTCCTTCTATGAAAATAACACCGGCTCCATATTGGAAGGAGTTTGTTTGGAAATGTCTAATACGTTTTTTTAATATGCCTGACAAATTAATGATTTACCTTTGAATTGTGGTGCCTATCGGAGGTTGTGTGGGGAACTTCTGGCAAATACAGTACATATATTTTGGAGCTGCCCTCTGATTACCCAGTTCTGGCAAGAGGTAGGCGTCTAGTTTGATGCAATTAATAGATACCGAAGTAACCCTGACACCAAAGCTACTTTTATTATATATATTAGAGGACAGTACAGTATTGCCCCATAAAAGTAAGTTATATTTGTACCTGGCGGTGGCAAAGAAAGTAATTATCTGCCTGTGGCGAACCACTGTGGCTCCAACAGCAGCCCTATGGCATGGGGCGATGAATGAAATTTATTTTTTGGAATGAATAATCTCTACTCAGCAGGGTAGAGCACAGCAATTTGAACTGATATGGAGGTCTTGTTTTTTTATACATCACAAATGGATGAAACATTTGTCCCAGTAATAAGATTTGGAAAAACTGTAAATGTAGAAATGTATTACTGTTGATTCACCTAGAATACAATTATGATATTAATTATTTAGGATAGTTGGAAATGCAATAAAATACGTATATGTAATAGTGATTATTGAGAAGCTACTTTGTGCCTATTGAATTGTCATTGCTATAATGGAATTTATTGAAAATAAAGAATATTTAAAAAAAAATCATTTATATCAAAAGAATGGCTAATGTTTGCCTTAACACAAATTAGCTCTGAACCTTACCTAGTAAACAATAAAACTGGGGCTGCCACCCTTCTTGTCTGGATCCTGGTTAGCCATCATGATAAAATAACCTCAGCTAAAGACCTGTCAGACTTCCTAAATGACCGCTCCTCGTCACTTGTAGGTGGTCTGCTGTAGTCTGCAAAAATGAACTGACTTTTACATCTGTACGGGTATTCTGCATGCAACAACTCCCCTATTTTAAAGCTGTTCTGCAACAACTTGATTGGCGTTTTCTAACCAAACCCAGGATGTTAACTTGGCACTAGACTACTACTTCAACAGTTCAGCATGGTCTTCTTCTTTTTTTTAAAGTAGTATTTATTATTTTTTTAACGTTAATGCACATACTTGTTCTTCACATTACAATATTTTAGTATAAGTTCCTTCTTCTAACAGTTCAGCATGGTCTGTGACAGTCACTCCCTTCAGGTGCATTGTTATGAAGGCTAACTCGTAGGAATGGTATACTCCTGCTGTTATGAATAAGATTCAGGACCGAGATAGATGTTGAAATCTCTACAAGGATTTCAGCCAGCATACTTATCTACAAAAATATAACGAGCTGAGAAACTCCATAAAAATTCAAATTCGGATTGCCAAAGCTGTTTTTTGCAAGTCTCAGCAAAAAAAAAAAAAAACTACTGAACCACCTTAAAAAGCTTTTAGGACAGTATCAGTGGGCTACTGGGGAACTCCCAAGAAATCTCTACCCTATACTATCCTGCATAATGATTCTACTGTTGGTGGAGACAAGAATAAAGAACACTGCTCCACCTAGTGACATGTCCTGTGATATCAACCACCTTAAATTCTGCTTTAAGCAGCTTACTTGGTTAGAGGTCCATGACTACCTCACCAGGTTTAAAGTAAGGCCCAGGCTAGGTATTGATAACATAGACAGGAAACTCCTAAAAATGGGGCTTGCAGAAACTGCATACCCAGTCCTATTAATCTTTAACCTGACCTTGAAGACTAGTAAAGTTCCAGTCATTTGTAAGAAGGCAAGTGTAGTTGTAGTATTTAAGGGTCGTGATACTAATACCCCACAAGTTACTGTCCAGTCTCTATCCTCTCCCCTTTGTTCAAGGCTCTTGAGAGGATAGTGAATGACTAGCTTTTTGAATCCCCCAGCAACCATGAGCTCCAGACTAAGGAACAACATAGTTTTAGCAAAAACCTTAATACAAACGTTTCTCTGCTTGAATTTACTGAATTCCTACATGGTGCCCTGGACAGAGGAGAGATGACAGGTTCAGTATATGTAGATCTAACTAGGCCTTCGATTTAGTCGACTATGCAGTATGTTGTGAAAAATTACTAATGCTTGGTCTTTCTACAGATACTGTCAGCTGGTTCGGGGATTACTTGTCTTGTAGAACCCAGAATGTGAAGTGTAGGGGCATATTGTCTGATGACAGGGCTGTTTCTGTTGGAGTTCTTCAGGGGTCCCTTCTAGGCTCCCTGCTGTTTTGCCTGTTCTTTAACCATCTACCATCGGTCTTCCAATCTACAAACTTATTATTCTTTACGCAGACAATTTCGTAATCTTTGAGAGTAATAAAGACCTGGAGAGCCTACTCCAGAGTCTACAACATGACTTAAACAGAATTCAGTCCTGGTTCTTGCAAACTCTCCTGATCTTAAATTAAAGGAAAACCAAGACCATGCTGTTTGGTTCACATTGTAAGCTTCATTCATCCCCTGTGCAAATCATTATAGCTCCTCCGTTACCCCACTTGAACAAGTGATTACATTTTAATACCTAGGAGTGTTCCTTGTCAATATGCTGTCATTCACAGATCACATAGACCACTTGACTAAGGTAAATAATGCCCAGATTGGCTTTTTTGTACTAAAACAGGCAACATTTCCTTGCCATAATAAGGAAACTCCTAGTCCTGTGTTTTATCCTTTGTCCTACTGATTATAGCATAGTGGTATGGCTTAGCAAGTGATAATGAGCTGTCCAGGGTAAAAGACCTCTTGAACAGGGCCTGTCGTTTTGCACTGGACTTCAAGCTTGACACCCACACCTATGTCCTGTACAATGCCATGGGATGGCTAAATTTCAGCTTACGTGAACAATTTTACACTATGGTTATTGGCAAAAAAGTGCTGTTTGGACTTCTTTCCCATGGGCTACAATCTGTCTTCATGTTCATGGGGAACAAATACTCAATCAGGGGCATGGTATATAAATCTCTAGTGCTACCATGTTTGAAAGCCACGCTAGATCAGAATTCCTTCGCCTGATTTGCTAAAGAGCCTGGAATACCTCAACTGACTTGTTAAGGGGATATGACTCTCTTACATCATTCAGAAAGCATTTAATGGATGTACTTACTGCCTCCAACACCTGTAGTTGCTTCTAATGTTTAACGGCTCTTGACAGTGTATTCCTTATGCTGTTATGTAAGGCTGTACCTGTGTAATTGTGTGCTGTGCACTATCTCATAACACATGAATGTATGTTAATATATTTTGACTCTAGATTCTTTGAAATCAGGTTCTTGCCTAAAGGGTGTTCTGTGCAATGAAAACTAAACTAAAAGCAACAGACAAAAAAAAATGTCTTTCTCTAAAAGCAACAGACTTTCATAAAAATGACTTTCTACTTAGTTTGGTTCTTTACTCCAACAACCACAGTTTAAAAGCTTCTAAACCACGGAAGTTGCTTCACGCTGACATGGCTGTACCTGAACTAGAAGCAGCATTAGTTATATTGCACTTAGGTTTTATTGTGCAATTATGTCAAAGCATAAGCAAGTAGTCCAAACTTGGCTAAACTTTAGTGCATACATCAAGTGCCCTAGAGAGTGAATTCTTGGGCACACCTTCAGTTCCTTGAATAGTTTTGCTTACCCAAGCATCGTTAGGAGGACAGTTTAAAGACTGCAGACTTGGAAATAGCTTTCTAAACAGTTTTGGTTCACCTCCCAAAAAGCAGTAACAAAGTCAGTGTAAAATACTATAAAATATTTAAATGCAGCTTTCAGAATACTATTTCAGTACAGCAAACAAGCAGCATGAACTTACCTTACAACTGCTGGGGGTTTTCAAACCATTTTCATACACTGGAAAAAAAACACATAAGCTGAGAAATGGAGCACTCACATAGCACAGAAGTGGGTGATTGCTATCTTCCACTGCCTCACAGTCACATGTTCTTCAAGTCATATAAGTAACTGATGCTGCCTTCTTCACCATCCGCTGCAATCATTACCTTCAGTGCTGGAAAGTTCTTTACATCAAAACAAAAAAAAGCTAAAATAGTAATTTTTTGTCTTGTAAAATAAATACTTGAAAAAATTCTTTGTATTCATGAAATAATGCCTTCTTGGGAGGCAAAAGTGCTTATTAGCACTCCCTCAGTGTCCTCATTTTCCAAGCATTTATTCTGTTTGCATAAATGTTTTTTTAAGTAGATTTTGGGTTCCTGGAGTCAGTAACTAATAAAATACATTGTCAAATTTGCAGAAGCAGTCAGAGCGTTTAAATGTAAGCCCCCTGCTGTTAGCATCAAGACCTGTTTATTTAATGTAAATCTTTTTGTTTGTTTTCTTTTCAGGAAGCCTATTTTAAGAAGCACAAGTTTAACACTGTCCCAAACGTCCAGCTCAGAAACGTGGATAGGTATGTATGTGGTTTTAGTTGTGGTGACAGAGTCCATGGAGTCATAGTAAGAAATCATTTTTAAAATTAACAAAATTATTTTTTTTTTCTGAAATGTACCTCTAGGAAATGGAAATGAATAAATACATAATCACAAATATTGTTGCTGGCAAGACATGCTAATAAAGAACATTATAAAAAAGACACATGCAGTGCAGCCAGTTAAATGACATGACTAAGAATCTGTTTTTGTTATGATAGTTGAGTTTACTGAACAGAAGTTAAAAAAAAATATAGGCATACTGAACACTTTATCCCATACATCCCCATGCTTTAGTTGATGTAGAGTATTTAAAATATTTTTTGTGCAAGCAACACACCTGAGGGGTGTAACTGAACCGGGTGATGACTTTCAATGTAACATTAGGTTGTGGTACAGTAACTCACCAATGCACAGCCCAGCTAATCTGAAGCAGAAAAGCAGAGGTGAATTAAGTTAAAAGTACCCACCACCCCCTCCCCTGCCAAGGCCTTCCAGACCTGTCTGTTGTTGAAAGGAGATGTTTTGCTGCATATTTTGAATTTGTGTTTAGAAGTTGTACCGTAGAATGTCCTTAAAACAGGCATTTTGTGTTTTGGTCTTCATTTGCTATGGCTACTTGTCCACACATGAAATTATGTCTTCTTCAGCTTGTGATATCAAACATTTCCACAGCAACTAACTGTGAAGTTATAAACCAAGAATTGCAATATCATATGTAGGCAAGTAGCTGAAGATTATTAAGTCCAGAGGATAAAGATCATGATGTTCCAAGAATCCCCAGAGATGGTGGGAGCGTGGGCCCTGTGTGCGCGTCCCCACAGGCGCCCGCTGGTACACGCAGTACCAGCATCCAACCACTTCAGTTCCTTTTTTCCCCACCATCGTGTGCACAACATCTCCATTGCTTTCCTCATTGAAGCCAGAACTTCGCCATCTATACGATGACACCGTTCAGTTCTTCAGTTTCAATAATAGATACACTAGAGTTTGTAGTTCATTTTGTATATGCTCCTCCAGTACAGGCCCTGTTGTCCTGGTCCGGCCCCCCCTTCCGTTCTGTCACCTGGCATCCCTGAGACTTAGCTCGACCTCCATTCTTCCCCCATGCATGGTTCTCCCCCCACCACACTGTGGCAGGGTTGGCAGGCCCCCTCTTACCTCCCAGCGAATAGATCCAATTCATGGAGGCAGGGCCCAGTGACTGGCAGAGGGCCTGCATTGTGTCAGACTTCACGCCTGTGCTGTGTCCAGAATTTTCCCTCCTGGTTTTCTTCCGTGGGACGCCAGCTTCAGGGTGGTATACAAGCCTGCAGGAAAGTGTGGCATGTGTCACCATTGGCGTCCCTCACCCAGTAAGCCTCCCTGGGTGCACTGCTACCTGTAGTCACCCAGGTGGCTGTATTGCACTGGAACATGACTGCCCTCCCTTCCCTGAGGACAGCATTCTCTGGGACGCTCAGTCCTCCTCCTCCCTCAGCTGACCACCAGTGACCCAGGCTAAGTCTCAAACCGGGTCACCCGTGTGGAGGCAGGTGTTGCAGTCCAACACCTCAGCCATCCACACCACTTGGCTGGCAATACACTAGAGTTTATTTTTGTATCAGTTTGGTTTACTTCACACACAAATTGAAAACAAGTTTCCTCACAGCCTACCTCCCAAAAATGGTTAACGCCATGGGAGGTAAGGAGGCTGAACAGGTTAGTTGTTCTGGCAACAGGGTGTTGTCTGGCCACGACTCCTCTCTGGGGGAGTGCTCTAGCAACAGGCAGTCCAGCGCCTGGTAAGGAGGATAGTCTCTCATAATCACAAAAAGAAACAGTCCAGATCCAGCATATACTTGGTGTCGGGGTCTGTGCACCATTGAGCCTCAGCCTCTTCTCCTACAGTGCATAAGCAGAAGAAGAGGCACCAGTCAAGGTTGCTGTCTGGCCTTTCTGCAATGAGACATTTTCTGTCTGTAGGCCAGGGGTCCCCACCATTCTTTCAGACAACACTGGGGGCACCAACACCTGTAGACATGTCTCCATCGTAGAGTCTTTCCCCGTCCCATAGGCAGGCTTCTGGTGAGCAGTTTGGCCTTTGGGCAGCTCTTATGGAGCAGTAGTTTCAGCGCATAAGTATGATTAAACCATTATTGCCAATGTCCAGCTCCCCAGAGCCTTTGGCGCTGTCTTCAGTGCCATTGGACCTAGTCACACTGACTTCTACTCCAATGTCGAGGCCTACCTTAGTGTTGGGGTCATTGTCAATGCTGCCACTGGCACTGACCCCTCCAGGGATGATGACAGCCATGTTGCGCTTCAGAGTTCTTTGGGGCCGGCAGGACCCACAACATCGACATTGGTGCAGTGTTAGGCTACAGGGAAGTGCCATATGGGCCTTTGGTGTCTGGGTCATTGTCTTCTGGGCCAATGCCAGGGCCATCCTCTGTGCTGCTGTCAGTGCCATTCCATAAGACCATCTATGGGGACAGGTTTGGTGTTGCTGGTGTTACTGAGGTCGTGGCCCACAAGGTCGCCCATTAAGGTCCTTCCAGGTTTGAAGGAGACATGTTTGATCCAGACCTTGTTCTAACTGACAGGAATGATAAGGTCTATGACACAGCAAACCCTGTCCTGGTTTAAGTCTTAGTGCCTCAGGAGGACCTCTTCTTTCAGGCTCTGCTGAAAAACATGCATAGCACCTTATGTTTTGAGGCAGCAGCTATAGACAAGGCTAGGCACCTCCATCTGGAGTTTCTAAATATGCCTAATTTTCAAGTTTCTATTATTCCTCCCAGTCAGCCAGCCTTAGAGACTCTCAGAGGTGCCTTGGAGGAGGCCTGCTACTGTGGCAGCTGTCCCCAAACATGTGGATAGCAAGTACATGGCCTCTGAGTCTACCCCCACATATTTCACTCGGTCAATAGCCGATGCTGTTGTTATTTTGACTGAGAATGACAAAGCCATAGTGTCGAAGTAAATCAGAGGGGGAGGGGACACAGCTGTTAAATAATAAGCAGTCTTTTCATTCCAGGGAAAGAGGATGCTCCAAAAACAGATCCCAGCCACCCCACGCCCAAAGGAAAGCGCAAGATGAGGCACAGGTGCCGAAAGCTCTCAGTGCCTCCATCTGGAGTTCAAGCCCTTGGTCCACTTCAGCTTTCCAAGGTGGACCACTCCTCCACAGTGGGGGTAGTGGGGGGGTGTCACATAGTTGTACTGTCAATGGGAGTCCATTGCAATGGACAGCTGGGTTTTACAGATCATCTGCAAGGAATATTCCCTAGAGTTATTGTAACCCCCAACGGACAATCTGCCCAGGAGGCAATTCCCCTTATCAGCTCATATGTCAGGGCTGTTAACACAGGAGATTGTGGGCTTGCTGAGAAACAGGGTAGTGAAAGTAGCACCAGAGTCAAAATGGAACTGAGGGTTTTCCCCCACTTCTTCCTAGTACCTGTTAAGTCAGGGGATGGCATGAGCTTCATTCTAAATTAAAAAAAAATATATTTTGAACAAATACATGGATCAATAAAAAAAATTCAGGATGGTTTCTTTGGGTTCTTGGCTACCACACCCAAAGTCACATGATTATAGCTAGCTTCTCTAAATATGCAAGGTACATACCTGCACATCCTTGTGCACCTCAACCACCACAAGTACCTGCGGTTCTGTGTGGAGGGGCAGTATTACCAGTACAGAGTCCTACCCTTTGAGCTTTCTGTGGTGCCATGAGACTTTATGAAATGCTTCGCAGTAGTGTCTACTTCAAAAGCTAGGACTACAGGTCTTCTCGTACTTGCACAACTGGCTCTTGACAGGCTTGTCCGGATGGGCAATAGAGAAGACAGTGGCCACTGTCCATGGGTGTCCTGCTGAACCCTTCCAAGTCTCAGCTAGAGCCCTCTCTAGTACTTCTGTTCATAGTAGCTGTTATGGACACAGCCTGGGCCAGGCCTTCTTTCAGACAGTAGAGCGTGAGCATTCTTACATGGAGCATAAGTCAGTGGTAGCTCATTCCATGCAATGCATGTTGGAATTCATGGCATCTTTGGTGTTTACAGTCCCCCTAGCAAGGCTGCAAATGAGACCAGCTCAGTGGACGCTCAGTACCCAATGGTCTCAAGCAACGCATCCTTGGAACTACCTCATTTTGGTCAGCAAACCACTGGTGAGGTCCCTGCACTGGTTGTCTGTGAAGGAAAAACCTTCTCTAGGGCTTTCCCTTATCTGCACCTGAGCCGGTGGTGACCTTCAGCACTGACGCCTCCTTGCTGGGGTGGGGAGCCGCTATCAGGGTTTCTAGACACAAGGGGTCTGAGACTCGTCAAAAAACTTCTCTCCACATCAGTGTTCTATAGATTCACACAGTTCTTTGTGGCCTGCAAGCCCTATCGGACTTGATCAGCCAAAAGACATGTCTATCATGCACTATGTCAGTAGGAAAGAAGGAGCACACTCTTGCCCTCTTTGCAGGGAGACCGTGAGAGTGTAGGAATGGTACCTTCAACAGGGGATCCTGCTTCAGGCCGCTTACCTACCAGGAGCTCAGAACATTCTGGCAGACAAGCTCAGTCGAACAGCAGCCAATCCTTATGAGTGGTCACTAGCTCCAGACGTTGTGAGATCACTATTTGACAAATGAGGAACCCCAGACTTTTGCCCTTTTGAGCACTCACTCAACACCTGACTGACTCGATTCTGCTCCAGAAATCCAGGACCTGGTGTTTTCTGTTAGGATGTATTGGTAGCCGGCATCGCTGTATACCAGCAGGCACATGTGGTGACGAACATGGGGGAGCCTATCATGTCACAAGCTCTCACAGAAAGTTCTGGCTCCCACGAGATCCTATCACCTCTGGCTCAGTCTCAGTAGTGGTAATCTATGGAGAAGATATTCAGGAAGCTCAACAGTTATGGTAAGTACATATTTGTGGATTTAAAGCAGAAATACAATGAAAAACGTTTTTCCAAGAAGCTACATCTCCCTGAATCAGTCTTATCCATTGAGTCCCACTAATGGGTCTGCATCGAAGGCACTAGGACCCTGCGGGAACAAATCTTCTGGCTGGAGAGCTAAAAATGGCTACTGGGCACAGTGCCTGCATGTCCCCCACGTGGTGCTGCGTGCCTGCCAATAACCATTGCTGGTTCCCTCATCAACCTCCATTCTGGACTTTCTGCAGTCAACTGCCCACCTCAAGCAACAGCCATCCCAGTGGTGGGACCAAGGCTATATCCATGTCAGCACTGGCGTTATGTGCTGCGTTATCACCGCAAACAATGGCAAGAACAGTATAGCCAGTACAAGAAAAGCTGTAGAGGTGTCCATTGTTTCTTAACGTCAACCGTGCTGTTGTGGCTTTTTCACTTTTTGCAGTGATGACGCAGTAGTGATGCCAGAGATGGCACAGGACCTAACCCCAACACTGTTCACAGTGTTAGTGAGGGCCTGGCACTAATGCTGGAACCAGGTCTGGGTCTGTTCTTCCCCGCTGTGTCACTAAAGACACTGGGGAGGGAACGACTCTTAAGTCCCAAGACAGCAATGGCCAAGGTATTGGGCTTATGTCCGGAACTGAGCATGGCGCCAACAGAGGTGTCGACCTGGTACCTGTCCCCGACTCCGGTGTCGCCCGTGATACTGAGGAGGTAGATGCCACTGGTGCCAGCACTGATGTTGACACCAAGTGCAGTTTCAAGGAGGATTTCGATGCCTGGTGATGAGGAGACTCAATTCATCAGGGATGTCATCCAACTTGAGTTTGGTGCTGGAGACAGTGCCAACTCAGAGTTGGACGATTACCCTGGGCAGGGTTTCTCTCCGGAGCCACTTGCCAATGTCAGTGAGAACTGGGGTAGCCCTGTTGGACCTATGTATGGCTCTGGTCTCCTCACTTGGGGATTTCTCCCCAAGGGTTCTGATGTAGAAGGACATCCTTCAGTGGCTCTAATCAACCCCCCCCCCTTGAATGCGGTCCCCACCAGAATTCTGTAGTCCAGGCCAAGGCCTTCAAGACCAGGAGTCTCAACCTCCCTGAGAAGGGCCTTAGCACGTCATGGAAAGGATGCCTCATTGTTAGCCCCAATGGGGCCATTAATGTGGTATCAGCACCAGGCATCAGTCAGTGTCATTGAGGACTGGCATAAGGAGTCAGGCAGGGGCCAGTACAGGCCCTTCTCCTCAGTGTTGACCGTGTCTCGAGCCGGTGCCTCATCTCCATCCATGTCCTCCTCAGAGGACAACAAATCATCCATCCACCTGGCCTCTACTTCTGGCGTGCACCCTGCATTAGCAATTCCTGGTGGAGATACTCTAGGCAGTCAAGCATCAGGCATATACAAACCACTATCTGGCAGCCCTGCCATTGGGACTACTCAGAGTTTCCAACATCGATACTGTGGCCATTCCTGCATGGCCTAGAGGAATGGAGGAGGCATCCAGGGCCCTTGTGGAGGTGTCCCTCTGCCACTTCTGCCATCCCCAGGGACCTTCTCATGCGGTATCGCACACTCACAAGGTTTGCAGGTGATGTACCTCACCCCACCTCAAGGCTTCAAGTGTTGCAGACCAAGTTGGGGCCACAGAGCCTCATGCATGGCCAACCTCCATATGCAGACTCTGCCTAAACTCATGCACTAGGAAGGAAGATTTTTACCATGGCATGCCCGCTTTTATGGGTGTCTGCACACCAGGCCCAATGACCTACAACCATCACCTATGGCTACAGCTGCACAGCCTGCTGGCTGCGATGCCACAGTGTGAGGCAGTCAGGCAACCCATAGGCTTTTCTACTCTGGGTCTGGAGGTAGCAGAGCACCAGTTGAGAGCATTCTCCTGTAGGATCAGAAGGTAGCTTTCAGGGAACCCCCCCTGCTTCTGTGCCACAGGAGCCTCTGCCTTGCCCTGACCAGTCTCGGGTCTTGCCAGATCTGTAAGAGCCTCCGCCCTTAGGTGCTGTCCCCCCATGCAGTGGGCTGAGGGTACATACTGTAGGTACCTTCAGGGTGAGCCAACCTCCCTCCATCAGGGAAGCTTGGTGCTTGGACCTATTAGTGGTACTCAGTAGAGAAGACTGAGTCAGGGAAGATATGAAAGTTACGTACGTGCCGTAACTGGTGATCTTCCTGAATATCTTCTCCACTGAGTACTATGTTTGACCACCATCCCCGTCTCACCCTGTGGCAGGCAGCATTGATGATGCCCTGTTTTGGTGGTCTTTTTATGCCACTCCCCATTTGTCCAGTTGTCCCCCCCCCCACCTTCTCTGGTGGGACTTGTTATAAGATTAAAACAAAAAAAACTACAAAAGTGAAAAAAAAACCAAAAAAACCTTTTGTCTTCCTGTTCCCTTCTTGCTTGGGTACATCCGCCTTATTCCAGGTAGATCCCTGTTAGTTGCTGAATGGGACTTGCACTCACTGGATGCCATCCAGTTCTAACTCCACTTGACAGTTGCCCTGTCCATGGAAGTGTCCTAAACACCAGATGGGATCCAGCTGAAGCAACCCCTCGGCACAGGGAACATCACAATTACTTGCAGGATGAAATGGGTTAATGTTGCTACTGTAGTTATTCCTGGCAGTGCCAGATAGGTTTTTCCTTGTGCTTGCTTGGCTGACATGTTTTTCTCCCAGACCACATTCTAGTCCTCCTGTCCAGCAGGCTAAGGGACAGTAGTGAAGATGGTCATATATCTACACCTTTGAGCTGAGTAACCTTGCGAGGTCATATGCACACCAGTTGTTTTTTTCTGGGAGGGAAGGAAGGAAGGACGGACTGACTGCTTTTTCACTGATGACATGACGATTGCTTTTTATGGGGTACTTAACTCTGTTGGTTGGCACATTTTGTGCTGTCCCATATGCAGTGGGTCCCATCTTACCTACCCTCTTTGGTCTGCTAACCAGAGCACGCATGCATACAAGGCTGCTTACTTATTCCCACTATTCTCCTCAGCCCAGCCTTGCTGCCTGGCTAGTGGGGGACTCTTCAGGCTCTGGCTCAGTAACCCAGACTACTGTATTGTGCCACTTTACTGTGCCCCATTCTTCTCTCTCTCTCTGAAGGCCAGTAGTCAGGTTCCTTTTATTGCTTCATTTATTTTTCCTATATACATTTCCTATCCCCTTTGGGCTTACACAGAAACATAGAATCTGATGGCAGATAAGGAACATACGGTCCACCAATTCTGCTCATGTCCCTACTCTGTGTTCACAGCCCAGGTCCTATTTGATTTGTGGCACGCGTTTTCTGCCTGTCTCCAGGGTACCCTTATGTCTATCCCATGCACTCTTGAATCCCTGTATTGTTTTAGCCCCCACCACCTCCGCTGAAAGGCTGTTCCACGGATCCACCACCCTTTCTAAAAAGTACTGTACTTCCTGACATTACCCCTGAGCCTTCCTCCTTCCAGCCTCATATCATGTCTCCTTGTACTTGTGCAGTGCTTCCTCTGAAATACTGTATGCTTCCCTTCCTGCACCCTGTTTATACCCCAAAGGTACTTGAATGTCTTTATCATATCCCCCCTCTCTCCTCTTCAGTGAATAGATATTAAGGTCCCTTGTTGTTCCCAAGCCCCAGCTTATTTTTCCCCACTTTGCTTCTCTCCTGGTGAACAGAACCAAGATTGGTGAGGGAGTTGGCAACAGTTATTGGCGGGCACACAGCACCATGTGGAGGCATGCAGATGCCATGCCCAGTAGCCATTATCGGTCCCCTAGCAAAAAGGTTGGCTCCCATGTGGACCCTGGTGCCTCCAGTCCAGACCCTTTAGTGGTACTCAGTGGAGAAGATATTCAGGAAGATCACCAGTTACGATAAGTACATAACTTTCATTTTTAGCTAAAATTAATAAAAATAATTAGCATACCTGTCAGAGCTTCTTTTCTAGGTGCCCCCTATGCTGTGCACTGTGATTTTTTTTTCTCAATCACAAGTCTTGCCAGGAGGACTACAATGGTATTTCGTCTAAGCCAAATATGATATTTCTTCTAAGCCAAATGTGGTGGCCATCTTTTGTTCTCGGGGAGGGGATGCCTAAATAAAGCGTTCATAAAATGTCCACATTTGGTGGCATGAAAATTGCACCACCAAATAGAATTAAAGATGCCTGCAATCTTACATGGTGAAAAGGGTCACTTTTTTGCCTAGTTTCATTGCACTGCTGGCTTTAAATTCTAGAATTACAGGAAACAAATGTTTCCCACATTTTGGACATTAAAATAATGTGGAGTCACCCATGAAGACCTGGCAGTATTCCTTAAAGTTCAGGTTGCCATGTCCCCAGGCAGAGCACAGAGTAGTAACAGTGAATTGGGGCATAGATAATATTTGCAGAACTGTTGCTAAATGTAAATTTACGAAGTCTTCCAAGAAGTAGTAGTAACTCTTTCTCCATTCCTTGGGTTCAAGTTCACCAGTGGTCTGAGACTACCACTACACTGCCTGTAGCCATTCTTGTATCAGCTGCTGCGCCATGCAGTGGCTCACTGTCAGCATTCCTCACCGGCAGCTTAGGAGCAAGTCATTATTTTTAGAGTGTTCAGAATCTCCCCTTCCCCATTTATTGTCCCGTCATGTCTGTCTCTCGGAGAGGCCACTATGGCCAAATCATCCTTTGGCCAGTAGGGGGCGCAGCTAGTGTCAGAGTGATGTAGTGTCACTGGGCTGCTTGGGTTGTTTGCAGATTGACTGGGCTGCTGCATTTTCCCATTTTGCTGGCTTGGTCTACTAGCAGTTCTTTTTTTTTTTTTTTTAATTGTGCTTTCTCCCTGTTTCCCAGGAGGCTTACACATCGGTCCCCCACTCAGCCCTGTCCCATCACCGCCATCGCTGGGACTTATCTTTGGCTCCTTGTTTCCCTATGGATAACCCCTATATGGGACGGGCTGCCAGGGGCTACTCTTTATCCCCAAATTACGTTGAAGTTTCGATGTGGGAGCGAGCACCCAGTCAACTATGGAAGACCACCAGCAGATGGTATTCTGCGCTCTGTTTTTCCCCCTGCCCTAGAACATTGTGGAGGTGGTGCATCTGATGCAGGATGTGCGAGAGCAACAGTGTGTCCCTTCCTTGTGTGGAGTCCTGCACAGACACCTGTCATCATCCAGGTAGCAGTACTGCGATGGAGATCAGGAACCCTCCCTGCCCTGATGAGGAGAGCGTTCACTGGGACCCTCAGTCATCCTCATCCAACTGGCCCTCCAATGACTCAGTCTCGTTCTTGAACCCGGGAAGCAGCAGTACTACCGCTGCACTAGCTGACTGGCTCTAGCAAATTTATTTTTACTTTATTTTACTGTTTAGGATCAGGAAGAACCCAGATTTTCAAATGAGAAGATATCGGGGCAGAAATCTGAGGGAGACCAGACGCCAGAGGGGAAACAGCAGGTGTAGAGGGTGTATATGTGCTAATGCCAGGAGTCTGGAGAAGAATATTTGACCTCCAGGCAATAAATGGCTGAGGCACAGTTCGACATGGTGACTGTGGCTGAGACATAGACGACACAGCACTATAAATGGGAATTACAGGTACTGGGGCGCACAGTGCTCAGGAAAGCTGGGTAAAGGGGAGGAGAAGTGGAATGCCGTCATACATTAAGACTGGCATCTTAGCCTCAGTCTAGAAAGCAGGCAGGGTGAAGGAGACTAAGAATCATATATGCCTGTCCCATCCTTCCTTGAAGTTGCTCAGTAATTTGGCCTGTTACACTGCCTTTGGCAGCTACATCCACTTGTCCTCCACTCTTTCCATAAAATGTACTTGCAGACGTCCCGTCCCCAATTCCCCCTTGTCCCTGTATTTGAGCTCAAGGAGAAAAGGTCCGACTACTGGTGTCCAGCTTTATTTATCCTGTGCAGGTATTTGTATGTGTCGGTCATGTCACACTCTCCCCCAAAAGGATCTACATGTTCACGTCCTGCAACCTGTCCTCATATTTCTTGTCACCTAGTCCCTGGATCATCTTGGTTGCCCTGCACTGTATCCCACTTCCCGTCGCAACCTCTCCCCAGGTGTGGACTCCAATACCCTTTAGAGTATTTCAGGTGTGGTTACATCAGTGACCTGTACAATGGGAGGATTGTATCCCGGCTTCAACTACTTACCTTCCTCCCTATGCAGTTCAGTGTCCTGTTTGCCTTCCCAACAGCTCTGTTACAATGTGCTGTTGTTTTTAGGCTGTCCAATACCATGACCCCTAGGTTCTTTTCCTTAATGGTGCTTTCTAGCACCCTTTCCCCATTTCATGCTGTACTCTTTAATTCTGTTTCCTCAATGAGCATCACCCTACATTTTGTAGCAATGAGAGAGACACGTTAAACACAGTGTGGTTACGTGATTTGCCCAAAAGTAGTAAGTGGCTCTGGTAGGGTTATACCCAACTCTCTAGGTTCACATTTCTTTAGCCGCTGATCTGCTCTGGAAGGATAAATCCCTTTAGCACTGGCAAACTGTCAACTAAACTGGTTAGCCAAATCACTAAACTGTTAGACAGCCGGCCCAGTGGGGCTGAGGTGCTGGATGCCACACCTTGCACCACGACAGCGACCCAGGTTTGGGAAAGAGCCTGGGCTGTTGGACATCGGCGGGGGAGAGAGAGGATTGAGCGTTCGGAGGACTACTTTTCTCTCTCGGGGGGAGGGAGACTTGTTGTCCCACTCGTTGATTGCCCTCTGGTGGCTGGAGGGCAATATAGGCAGGGAGGCATATACCGACGTCGCTACGTCGGGAGGGGGGATGGAAGAAAATGGAAAAACGCAGGAACATGGCAGGTTCCATGATGGCCCAGCATCTCCGTGGGCCATTCCGGTGTCTGGATTGGGTCTGTGGAGGGGGAGACAGTGAGCACTCTCCCCTCTGGCTCCCCCATGGGAGAATTTCAGGGGACTGTGGAGACGTGAGAGGCCAGAGAACTGAGCTCCTCCGTGCGGAGGACTGCAGCCCCTGCCATGGCTCCCAGAGGTGGATAAAAATCTGAACAAAAAAAAATAAACTGACAAACGTTAAAAAAAAATTAAGTTTCAGTCCACGGCCTGTGGAAATATGACAGCAATTTAGCTACTTGATCAAATCATTGGCAGCGGACT
This sequence comes from Neoceratodus forsteri, assembly GCA_016271365.2. Taxonomy (NCBI): domain Eukaryota; kingdom Metazoa; phylum Chordata; order Ceratodontiformes; family Ceratodontidae; genus Neoceratodus; species Neoceratodus forsteri. The sequence goes on along the minus strand of CM028136.1, from coordinate 945,730,123 downwards.
ACAGAAATGTTCAGCAAAAAGCTGTATGGCTTTTGGCACCTGATTAGACTTTCTTTTCAGTCAGTGTTAAAAGGATGTTGTCAACCCCGTTAGACCTAAAATTGTACCTAGATTAAAAAAGCACAGTTGTAATTGCTCATGTTCTGTTGAGATTGGTGATGTAGCTGGTAGTTTGATTCTGAGTCCTTTTTTCTTTTTAAAAGTAAAAAACAGACTGCTGACCATACTGGTGTTACCACACAGAAATGTGTCTACATACTTTTTTCAACTTCCACTACATATTTCCTGGACTTGGGAATATCCCTAACACAATCTAGCTACTCATAATGCTGTAGAAAAGGAGGAGATTATTGAATCATGAGTGAGTGCACTGTTTGTGGGTGTTCCTAATGTTCAGGAAGTGTGCAGTAAGAGCAGACTAAGGATTTGAAGCAAACCAAGGTTGGGTATAATTAAAGCATTCCTAAGCATTTCACTTCTAAGAAAGGAAGCAGACCAAACAACCAGTAACTTCAATGAGTTCTAGAGAATGTAAGCAATCATAAAATGTGGGGTTTCAACTAGAAATAATATGATGAAAAAAGGGTTGACAGTGTCCCTTAAAGTCAACATGAATTATCATGTATAAACTCTCTATAACTTCTGTCTATGTGCTACAGTTTTGTCTTTTAACACTTTTCTGCAGCCACAATATTTTTGTTGTTTCCCTCAGATTAAAGAAGGATGCATACGAGAAAGAGATTCACAGACTGCTGAGGTAATTATTGTCCTGTTAATATATTTTATTTTTTCATTCATTTGCACAAGCTAGCACAGTGGAGTTTTTTGTTTTCCATAGGGTCTTGCTTCTGTCTAGTTTTACAGCTGGATGAAAAGAAGCACAGTGACTTGCTCAAGGGCACACCTTGAATCATTGGCTGTGGTGGGATTTGAACTGGGGATCTCCTATTTCTGTGCTCCTACCACTAGATTGCGGTGCTTAGCTGGCCCCTGTCCTGAAAGCCACATAGGTTGCTTGTGCCAGCCACCGAAAACATTGTCATAAGTTATAATGGTGAGTACATGATTATGTGTGCTTGCTTCCAAGATTGCAAAGGTGGTACCCTTAGATAAAGCTGCTGTGTCCTCTGTCCCTGGGGGAGCACTGTCTTTTTTGCTGACAAAGTGCCAGTTCAGTGCAGAAGGGGCTCCATTAGGGCCAGATATTTTCCATTTTCAACAAAAACACTGATAAAAATGTAATTTGTCATTTTTAAACCAGCACTTGGGAACCAGTTTTTCATCAAAACCCCCTAATTTGCACCAGTTTTTTGGACAGACTCCTCCATTTGAGCCAAATTTTTGTCCAAAACATGCTGATTTTCCCCCAGTTTCTGGGGAAAAAATGGAAAGAACAGATTTTAAAATGTTGCCAAACAGAATTGGCTATTTTTGAAAACGGAACATCATTAGCCCTACTCCAGTAAGGAAACGTGCACTGTTCTGTCTGCAAAAACTGATTCAGGCAGCACAGCTAGTCAGCATAACCTGATCATGGTGTTTACATTGGTAGAGGAGACTGGTTGTGCTGCATATTGTCATTAGCTGGGCTGCCGTGATTACACAGGGATGAATAAATTGTTTTCCTAATTGTTTATATGTTCTGTCTGTCGCTCCACATTGTCACTGGGCTGGTTATTTAGTGCTAGGTTATATATGCTCGGCAACTAGGGCCAACAGAATCCAAAGCTGTGACATCATCATAGAAACCCTGGCTCCACCCCATTCCTTGCCAGCTTAAAATGTTTAGTCTAAGGGCCTGCTCCGTGACCCTTTTGCACATGCAGAGGGCCAAAAAAAGTCATAGCGTGCCCCCTTTGCGCACAGTACATCCCAGCAGGGTGTGCCGTGGCATCCACAGAGCTGGATGTGTGTCCCCACCTCACCTGATCCCAGTCCACTCACATGGTTATGCACGTGGGTGCAGGCTTGTGCAGCATCTTCAGCACAAGATCTGTGGTACTGAAGGCTGGAGGAGGCAGCAGAGGCTACGCAGCTTCAAGGGCTGCATTAGCAGCTATGCGCCCCCTCTACCTGGCCATATTTCCATTCCCAGAGCCTGATCGCCCCTTGAGCCCCCAACTCTAGGAGCAGGGCGGGACAAATCAGATAGCCAGTGGCTACTAAAAATATTTGCTTGGCTACCAGATTTTGAAAGTTAATAGCCAACTGGGTCCCTGCCCACAAAGTGGTCTTTGAGCCCCTAAACAGAATGGCCACAAAAATACTGCTTTGACGATCAGATTTGGAAAGCTAGTGGCCAAACTGACCACCATCTCATAAAACAATTTGTCCCACCCTGCTGGTAGCCTCCACAGTGGGCTGAGGGTAGCACTGTCCATTAACATTGTTAGTGAAATTCCAGCTTTTTAAAGAGGTTTTTGTTACCTGAGAAGATTCTCTATTCTGAGTTTGCTACCATCTATGGTTAGTATGTGTACTTATTCTATCTTTGCATTCTGTGGCATTTTATTTAATATCTGCATTGTAAGACTTGCTGTCTGTACAAAGTGTATATATTGTAAGCTGCTCTGAGCCTTTAGGTAAGGGCGCCATATGTAAATGAACTCTACTACTGCAATATTACGAAAACTTTCTTCGAGTCTGTCCTGGTCCTCTATGTGGATTTGGCCCTAGTGTGGGGGCCAAGGGGCAGTCAGCAGCAGAACAGGAGCTCTCCTGCTTGAAGACTTTCTTCAAAACCTTTTTTGTTCTTCCTACTGTAGTAACTCTGCAGAGAATCCTGTTTGGTTTTACAGACAGAGTTTCTAAATCTTAACTGTGCCTGTTGTTTATTTGCTCATTTGGAGCTTGCTTTAACCCCAAATTCCTGTGGGAGCGTTTCTTTTTCTTCTCTTTAACTTTCTTTCTGCTCCAAGGACCAGGGCATCTCTCGGAGGTGCCCTCTTGACTGCGACGCCTCCACTCCCCATCTGAAGCCTCTCCCTTCCAGCACCCCCCCCCCAAAATCTGGACATTCCAGCTCCCCAGATCACCCTCTGGGGGAGGGCCCACCTGTCCTACCTGGTGGCCTTTCTGAAATTAGAGGGTCTGTCCAGTGGGAGGGCTCAGTCAGCTGTCGGGGTGAAGGCCCGGCATTGGGGATGTGGGCGCTGGTCACAGGAGCCCTCATCGCCTCCCTGGTCCATGGGAGTTTTTGCCGTGATAGTTTCCCCACGGAGTTCAGACATGCAATAACATCCTGTGGCACTTGCGTGCCGACGTCCACCGCAGCTCCACCCCTGATTCTGCCACATGCTCCTTTGTGCCCCAACTGCCGCTGTGTGCCCACCCAAGAGCGGCATGAACCCCTATTCCCTTCCCGGGAAGGGAGAGCAGTCCTCCGGATGCTCAATCCCTTCCTTTCCTTGCTGACTCCTGGTGACCCGAGTCCATTCCCGAACCCAGGTCACCGGCATGGCGCAAGATGTGGCATCCAGTGCGTCAACCCTCAGTGGCACCGGGCCGGGCCCTGTTGGAGCCTTTCTGTCTGAATTCTGTTCAGAATTCTGCAAGGGTGTAAGATATGTAATAATAATCTTGCTGTTGTGGTCTTCATTTAGTTTGGTGCCAAGATGTCAGCATGGCTCAGTTGGTAGCACATCCACCTCTGATCCAAAAGGTCATAGGTTCTAATCCCATACCCAGACTGGGCTCATACCATAACTGCTGGAACCAGACCGTGGTACTAAGGGGATGCTGTACTGTTGGGGTGTGTGCCGTCCATCGGTTGAGATGTTAAACTGAGTTCCCATCTACCTTTTATGGTGGTTCAAGTGTACAGTAAAGATCCCACAGCACTACTTGAGAAGAGCAGGGGCAATTCTCAGGTGTCCTGGCCAACTTTCCCCAATTCACTAAAATACCATGAAAAGCTCAATCTGGTTCAATGTCAGTTGGTTTGCATCTGTATCCCTTTCTCCCCCCGGATGAGGCTTAAAATAGGCACTGTCGTTTAACCTTCCTCTTCCACTTAATGAAAAGGAAATATAGATACGTAAGCCTTTTTGGTAGTGTTTTTTTTTTAACCTTTAGAATAGTTTTCCATTTCTCCCAGTGCCGCTCTGCCACACACCCAGTGCTGATTCCCTATCTCTGCCCCTTCAGTCTTCTCGGACCCATAGCCACCCGAGGATTGGGGAGAAAGTAACACCTTTGAAGAAGGCAGGTTCCACAGTGGGCGGTAGAGCAGATCAGGCAAGTGGAGTGGCCCGAGAGAGTTCCGGTGCTGGGGAGAAGAAAAAACATAGTTTGCAGGGGGATTGCTCAGGTTGGTTTCCTCACATTTTTGTTCCGTATTTAATATTAAGTCTCCATCGGATGTTGTGCGTAAAGAATTATCTATACCTGTGGGAATAGTAATTGATCCTAGGGAGGTAGCTGATAAACTTAAGAATTTGGATACCAATAAATCTCCTGGCCCTGATTATATACGTCCAAGGATAATTTGTGAATTAGCAGAATTTTTGACACCTCCCCTCACTTCTCTTTGACATCTTCAGATATGGGGATAGTTCCTAGTGATTGGAAAGAAGCAACAGTGGTACCAAATCAGTACCTTCGATCTTTAGACCAGTCAGTTTGACTTCATTAATGGAGAGCATATTAAAGGACAGAATATTAGTCTCTTTGGAGGACTATGCACTAAGGGACCTTTCTCAGCATGGGTTTACAAAATCCAGGTCTTGTCAGACCTATCTACTGACCTTTTAGGAGAATGTTAATCGTGAATTGGATCTGGGCAACTCAGTTGATGTTATCTTCATGGACTTGACGAAAGCTTTTGATAAACTGCCACATCTGACTACAGACGCTTCCTTAACAGGGTGGGGTGCTCGCTTCATACACATCAGACTGCAAGGATCTTGGACGTCCATGGAGGCCCACCTCCACATCAATGTCTTGCAACTGAGGGCGGTTCTCTACATCTTACAGGTGTTTGACGCTCACCTCCCCCCCAGGTTGCCTGCAAGTACAATCGGACAATTCTGCAGTAGTTTACTACCTAAACAACCAGGGTGGCACCCATTTCTACCTTCTCTGCAGAGAATTGATGAGGGTATGGTATTGGGTGATCCAGAGAAATATTCATCTTCTGGTAGTACACATCCCTGGGGTGTCCAACACCCTGGCGGAGATCCACTGCCCAGGTCCGCGAGTGGGAAATCTTGTCCGTTCTAAACTACATCTTCCACTTGTGGGGCTGACCAGAGTTGGATCTGTTTGCCCCTCTCCACAAAACTGCCACTTTACTGCTCTCTCATGCAAGGTCCTGGAACTGTGTGGCGGGATGCATTATCTCTTTCCTGGACACAAAGATTTCTTTTCACCTTCCCGCCATTTCCACTCATTCAGAGAGTACTACTCAAACTGGTCCAGGACAAGGCATCTATGATTCTCATAGCACCGCTCTGGCCGAGACAGATTTGGTTCCCTCTTCTACAGCTCTCTGAACTGGAACCAATCTCTCTTTGCCTGTTTGTCAGGCCTTACTGTCCCAGGCACAAGGCTCCCTGTTACACCCAGGCCTTCGCTTCCGGGTGTCCCCGAATGTCATGGAAGTTCTTCGGGTAGGAAGCTGTCTACTCGGTCTTCCTATTCTATGAAGTGGAAATGCTTCTGTATTTAGGCGTCTACTCTGTACTTAGATCCTTATGAGTGTTCCCCTCAGAGCATCTTGGATTATTTGCTCTCCTTGTCGGAGGGTGGACTGAAATATTCCTCTGTGATAGTCCACTTTTCGTCCATAGCTGCATTTCATTTGCCTGTGGATAACATTCCTTTGTCCCAGTTACCTTTAATTCGAACTTTTTTAAAAGGTATTCTGCACCTGTGTCCCCCCTATCAGGGATCCAGTCCCTGTCTGGGATTTTAATTTTGTGCTTGAAAAACTGAACATGAGTTCCTTTGAGCCCGCTGAATCCAGTAACCTCTCTTGTCTGTCATGGAAAACAGTGTTTTTAGTTGCCGTCACGTCTGGCAGACATATCTCGAAGTTGCACGCACTAATATGTGTGTATATGTGTGTGTGTGTGTGTGTGTATATATATATATATATATATATATATATATATATATATATATACACACAGTTTCATATCAACCTGGTGTCTTTACGTACTAACCCGGCGTTCTTGCCTAAAGTTGTTTCTGAATTTACTTTAAATCAGATCATCTAATTGCCAGCATACTTTGTGGAGCCTCAGAATCCAGGGGAAGCCTTGCTTCTTACTCTCGATGTGCATAGAACATCGAGCATTTACCTTCTCCGCACTTCCAAATTACAAAAATCCGAGCAACTTTTTATTCTTTCGCCCCTGGAAACCAGGGTGTTAGTGTTTCCAAGCAGTGCTTGTCCACATGGTTGGCCTACTGCATTACGTTTACTTATATTAAATATGAAGTACCTCTTGCAAGAGTTGTAAAACCACATTCTACCAGAGACATGGTCGCCTCTACAGCGTGTTTCCGGGGTGTTTCGGCCTTGGATATTTACGAAGCCGCCACGTGGTCTGCTGTACATACTTTCACCAAGCATTACAGTCTAGACATCACTTCTAAGAGGTGAACTGTTTTTGGATGGGCCGTCCTACAAGGCTTACTGTACTGAGCCTTCGTGATTCCCTTCCTCATCCCAATGGATATAAAAACTGCTTGGAAATCTTCCCCCACACGTTATGACCTGCTGCAAGAGATTTCCTTGTAGAAGGTAGTACGGTTGCATAAGAACTTTACCATCAATAGGTCTTCGAGAGCATCTCTTGCAGCAGGTCATGCAGCTCCCTCCCCAATCCCCCTTGCTGTTGTTTCACAAGGGTTCCTTGCTCCTGTCGCTAGGACTTCACAAGCTGCTGCCTTAATTTCCCTCCTCGGTTCCCATTGGAGGCCCTGAAATATGGGTACACATACAGTTGCTGGGAAGGAAAAGAACTGAGGAGTGGCTGAGACCTCCCCCTTTTATACCTGCCAGGTGAACACCACGTGGTGGTGCTAGGGGGGAGGTTCCAGGGTCAACTGCTGTGAAAGTCATCCAGAGGAAATGACGCCTGTGGCTGAATCCCAAACGTTATGACCTGCTGCAAGAGATACTCTCGAAGATCTACTGTTACAGTAAGTTCTTGTGCAACCGTACTGTTCTCCAGTCAGAGACCTCCTTCCTTAGGTGCACATGGCAGTTTCTTTTTAGGGGACTCCAGGGTGTCTCATCTCCATGCCTCAGCAAAGGTTGCGCTGCAGCTGTGGTTGCCGTCAGATCGGATTGGCTGCTGTACTGGTTGGCAAATCATGCCTCCAAGTCACACTTGCTCAGTGGGCCTTTCACTGGCGATATAGAAATATAGAATTTGTCAGCAGGAAAGGACCACTCTCTCTGCCCAGATGGTCCCTGCCTAGCCTGTCTCCACAGACCCTAACTGGTCTCCAGGGACCTTCCCTTCACCCTGTCTATTTACTAATATTCCCCTCTGTCTATCCCATGCCTGCTTGAAACCCCCTGTTTTTGCCAACATCATTTCCACTGGCAGTCTTTTTCAGATGTCTGCCACTCTTTCAGTGAAGTAGTACTTTCTCACGTCCCTCTTAAAGTACCTCCCAGCTTCATTGCATGCCCTCTGATACTGGTGCTTTTTCTCATTTGAAAGACACTCTCATCCTGCAACCTGTTTCTCCCCCCCCCCCGTAGTACTTGTTGGTCTCTCTCATGTCCCCTCTCGCTCTCCTATCTTCCAGGTTGTACATGTTGTGATCCCGTAGTCTCTCCTCAGCAGGCTTTTCATGCAACCCCTGCACCATTTTAGTTGCCCTGCTCTGCACTACCTCCTCCCTGTCTGTCTTTTCTGGGGTGCAGCCTTCAGAACTGGACATGGTACTCCAGGTGGGGTCTCACAAGCGAGATACAATGGCAACACCACCTCCATCCTCCTGCTGGAGCTACTTTTCCCTTTGTATCCCAGCATTCCACTGGCCCTACCCACTGCTTTGTCACACTGTAATGGTGTTCTGATGTCATCAAATATGATAGCTGCTTAGTGATGGTCAGTCCACCCCACATCCTATGCTTGGATCCTGGGTTCCCATGCCCTAGATTCATGATTTTGCACTTTTTTTTTTTGCATTCAACCCCAGCTGCCACGCTCTTGACCACTACTTCAGTTTCCAAAGGCCTCTACGCATTTTCTCCACATCCTCCTGAGTGTCCACCCTATTACAGATATCATCTGCAAAAGGCATTATTTCCCTTCCATTTCCCCAGCAATGCTATTTGTGAAGACATTGAAGAGGACCAGTCCCAGTGATGAGCTCTGTGGCATCCCGTGATCACTCTCCCCTAATTAGAGTGAGTGCCATTAGCCACCACCCTCTGTTACATATCAATTAACCAGTTCCTTATCCATTTCACTACTTTGGATCCCACCCCATGACTGCTCAATTTCTTTATCAGTCTCCTGTGTGGCACAGAGTTGAAGGGCTTGTTAAAGTTCCGATAGGCCAGGTCCACTGCCCTCCCATGATCACACAAAGAAATCAATCAGATTCATCTGACATTACCTCCCCCACCTCCCCATATCAGTCTATGCTGCCTTTGGTCTTGTAGCCCATTGGATTCAAGATACTTTACCAATCTTTCCATTAACAGAGATTCCAGCTGTTTTTCCACCACTGATGTGAGACTGACCAGCCTATGGTTGCTGGCCTCCTCCCTGCTGCTGCACTTATGGAGCAGGACCGTGTCTGCTCTCCTCCAATCCTCTGGAACCTCACCTATTTCCACTGAACTGTTGAATACGGCCATCAGTGGGGCAGCTAGCACCTTCTGAATTTCCTTTAGTCCCCTTAGTCCCATGGAGTATATCCCATTCGGTCCTATAGCCTTGCCCACTTTCAGAGATTGCAAGTGGGACCAGAAGGATACACCCAGGGGTAGTAAAAGGAACTCTAAGGAGGTGCAAGCTGTTCAGTAAGTACTTATTCAACAGTTTTACAGAACAGGCATGGGTCAGCCATAGTTGGAAAACATCCTTACGTAGCTTAATGAGAAGAAAGGTCCCCTAGCCAAGCTTTGAGACTCTGCAAATTCCAAGTAGTGGCTTCAGAGGTCAGGGTGTTGGACATGGGCACATCTGTGTGATGTTAATATTAAGCAGCAGGGCATCGGATCCTGGTATGCCAGAGGTGGCCAGCAGGGAGGACATCAGAGCATTTCCTTTTTGATAGGGTGGGTTTTTGCTGCACTTTTTTTTTGTTTTTGTTTGTGTTTTTTAAATTTAGTATACTTCCCCCTGTGTCACCTGACTGGTCCATCATTGGTCCTAACCTGCTAACCCAGCCCCAACATCCACCTTCCCTGGGACAGGTCTCTCTCCACCTTCCACCCTAACTTGCCTCCCAGAGTGGGGCTGCTGGGGGTGAACCGTGGCCCCCAAGTAAGACTCAGTCAGTGGTGCATGAAGAGAGCGTCATGGTCAGGGGTGTGGGGTCTGGGGTGAGAGGCAGATGTCTCCCTGCAGCAGTCAGGGTGTTTTTCCACTTTTTACAATTCCAAACCCCTAGAATGCTGAGAAGAGCTCTCTGACAAGAACGCAGGCACGCAGTCGCCTGCATTGCACGCTGGAGCACTTCAGCAGCATCCTGCCCGTATTGCATTATTGAAAAACAAAAAATAACAAAACAAAGTCCTGCCAACCAGGACACAGCACTCAGAAGAAATCTTCCGCCCCCCCCCCCAGTAGAATTTTCAACTTTGAATGGCTACCTTTTTTTTTTCAAACTGAGGGAAAAAAAACTTGCATGATTATCAACTTTAAAACTCCTCTCCCTTTTCCCTGTTTTGGTGCTTCCCTCTCTCTCTCTCTCCCTCTCTCTCTCTCTCCCCCCTCCCGTTCCCCAACCTCCTGTCTCTAGGCTACTCTGCCTGGACAGTGCTGTGTTTAGTTACTGCATCGCTGCAGTACTGCATCCTAGTTATTCTAGTATTTTGAATGGCATGTTATACAATGCTTTTATTCCCTAGTACTTGTACTCTGCATTGCCAGTACTCACCTATGTATTATACTAACCCTTTGTTTATTCTGTGTGTATGTGTATGTGTATATATATATATATATATATATATATATATATAATACTCTATGTCTTCCCATGCTACGGTACCCAAGCCTCGGCTTAGTGTGCCTCTCCCATTAACAACTTTAAAAAAAATAAATAAATAAAAACGTGTCAATTGTGTAACAAAAAAAAAAAACAGTCGCGATGTATTATTTTACTTGTACCTGTTTCATTTTTTTCTCCTCATTTTTCATTTATTTAATTTATTTTACAGTCTATTTGTCATTAGCCTGTATGTTCGCAACTAGCCCCCCTCCCAGCTGACCACAAACTCCATCGCTTAACATCTGGGTGACTTTCCCTGTATGCTCTTGGCTCTCTTTCCATAGCAACGTGAACACACACATCACTAACTGGCTTAAAAAAAAAATTCACCCACGCATATAGGAACTTGCCAAGAATAATCCCTCAGTCTCTTGTAGTCGTCATCCAGCCCCCAGCCCCCATTCTGCTCACTCAGCTGAATCAGCCCAGTGACACACACAGCAGCTGTAGTTTTGTAAACTGTGCAACCACAGATGACAGCCTGCTGTCTGCAAAATCATCACACAATTTCTGTGGGATTCTGACCTTAAGTGCCAGACTTAGCTGACTTCCCCAGCATTTTTGAGCATCCTTCATCTTGCTCCTGCACCACTTCCTGCAACTGGTTAGGATGCACAGTGGGAGGGCAGAGCAGATAATCCCTTATCAGCCAGTGACACCTATTGGTGGAGGAATGATTTGCATTTTTTAACCAGCTTTTTTTCGCCAGATGTTTGTGATTCTCTGTTAAAGTTTCTATTTTATTTTTTAATTTTCCTAGATGCCATTTTATGAGCACAATAAGACACTAAAGAGAGGTGCATTGTACTGAGATAACTACACTTCCAGGGCTTTGTGACTAACTGTGCCCCTTTACTTGCCGTTATCTCCGTACAGTGTACACACTGTCTCATCTTATTGCTCACATGAAACCAGGCTCTCTTCTCCATAGAGGTCATCTGTTCCTGTTGCTTTCTTCAGCCACAAACTCATAATCCTCTGCTCGTGACATAAGAATCACTTCCATGACAAGTTGTGATGTCATCGGCAGAGGATCACGACTCTGGGCAGGAATAAGCAATGGGCACAGATGGATTCCAATGGTAAAATACCCTGTTTTCATGAAAATATCTTCAGTAATAACACAATGGCAGGTCCTAAAATTCAGTTTTTGGGGGGAATTTTGTGTAACTGAGTTCTCTAGATGCAGTTGTAAATATGTTTGCTGGAAGCTGGAAATCTTACTGCTTAACATCAAATAATATCACTATTCATCAGGTGATAATGAAGGGACCAGGCAACCCAGTTTATTTTATTATAATCGTGTCCCCAACTATGTGTTTGTGCTCCTCTGTCCTCTAGCACCTTGCCCCCCCCCCCTTCACTAACCTTGTCATGGGCTTACCAGTTGTCCATAACCTTACTCAGGACCACAGACAGTGGTGGTGGCCTGCCGTAATCAGTTAAGGGGTACCTGCAATGGGGAGGGCTACAGATAATATCGGGGTATTTTACTGCTTTTTTTTCTCCCAGGGTTCTGGCATGTAGTAATGTGCATGTACATACTTGTGCGCATGCATGCTGCAGTCTTGACAGCAGCCCTTCCCCTTCTGATGTACTTGCATCGGCTGTTCTCTGGCCTTCACCCTGTGGCAGTCAGGCAGTGAGAGGCAGAGTCCCCCTAACCCTAAGGAAGGAGATCTGTCCCTGGGATACTCAATCTACCCTCACCCCGGCTGTCCCCTGATGACCTATGTCCATTCCCAAACCCAGGTCGCGAGCGGTAGTCCTGCCACTTCACCCACAAGCCATCTGTTTCTTTTTTTTTTGTTTTTTTTTTTCTCCTCCAAAAAAGAAACTCCTTATTGAAGTTTGTGGCAGATGGTCACCTGTTTCAGTTAGGCTCCTAATCAGCCATTGGGGGTACACAGTACCCCTGTCATGTTGCAGCTTTTGCTTGTAGTGCCCAACTTCTGACCTCTCAGAGGAGCAGAACGATAGCAGCCACAGTAGTCCCAACCATATGTACAATACCAGATCTTCCATGAAATTCCATTAAGTGATCATAGTGGCTGCTCTGTGTGCACCGAGTGTCTCCAGCACAAGGTTCAGATGCTGAGTGCCTGAATGTTTCTGACCCCTCCTCAGGCCTGGTAAAACAAGAGCTTTGCAGCCAGGCCTGCTTTAGGTCCCTCACTCTTAGCTTAAAGGAGTACTACAGTTACAATTTGGAAAAACATATGCTGCGCAGAGTGTTTTTATTTGTAGTCCTAGTGTGTTATTCTCTTCATTTGCTATTATGATTTTTTTCTAAATTAACCTGCTAGTTATATGGTAGTTGTCTGGCCCCTGGGGATTGCCATCTTAGCACGGTTTATTGCTCTTCTTCCTACAAATGCCTTCTGTTCCATGTGACAGTGATGCATCCGGGGCCACTGATTCAGCAAGTACTATAGGTGGGAGTCTGATGTTCAGGGCTTCACTAAATAGCTTTAAATCGGTATTTTTGCTTTCTATGTGTATGTTGGGTCTAGCCAGCAGGAGTAAATGTTTTGCTTTTAAAACATTTCATGTCATCGAACTACGCATAACCATTAACCCTTTTGTACCATTAGATGACATATGGCGTCGGAACTATCCATTGCTGGACCCGTCCCAAAATGGCCACCGGGAGTGAATGAGTTAAAAAATAATCGCATCATATCATCAATGCTATAATTAGTAAAGACTCTAGCTGTTTCCTTATAGAATAACCTACTCAGTTATCCCTCAGGTATTTGCTAAACTTTAAATGTAGCCATTAGTGCTCACTGGATAAGAAATGTTTGTGAAGTTGACTCTAAAGTCGCGTTCACATGACATTGTCACCATGTAGATCGATGTGGCAATGCTCACTGAAACGTTGTGGATCAGCATTCAGATGGTATGGCCAGAGGAGTGCTGTATAGTCTCCCATCAAAGTTTCAGTGGTTTGATGAGTGTTCTGGCCGGGACAGGGGTGTGGGTGTGGGTTGAGCTCCCCATGACAGCAGCCAAGGATTGGGGATGGGTTTTTCAACGCAAGTTCAGCTAAACTTTTTTCTGTGTGTGTCGTCAAAGCTGAACTCAGGGAAGTTTTTTTTTTTTTTTTGTAAACCGAGGACTAAAAAGTTAAGGAAACACTGTCTTAGAGTTGAGCCGTGACATTGTTTACAATAAAAAAAACACTTCCTGGAGTTCAGCTTTGTTGACAGACACACACACAAAAAAAATTTAGCTGAACTTGGGTCCGAACGTAATTTGGTAAATGCTGCCATGACAACCACAGGTGCAGGCTTGGAAAATCCTGTCACAGAATTTGTGGTTGATGTGGGTGGTTCACATGACAAAGTAAAATGCCGCAAAACCCCCGCACCACTACACAATCCCTGGAAAAGAGGGATCACGGCCACAATGAAATGGAATCCAAAACAGCTAAACTGCGGCATTCAGACGTGCACAGCAGCAATGATCTTGCTGCTGTGCACCTCCAGTAATGCTGCAGAACTGGCCGTGTGAATGAGCTTTAAACCAGAGCTTGCTGGATCCATGATCCTGGCTACATCACTGTCACATGGGACAGGAGGCATTGTAGGAACAAAAAGAGAAATAAACCATGCTAAGATGGAGATCCCCAGGGGCCATTAAACTACCATAAAACTAGTAGGCTAATTTAGAAAAAAATCCTAATAGCAGACAAAAGGGAAGGCCACACTAGGACTACACACACAAATCAAATCACTCTGTACGGCACAGGAAGCTTGGGCCTTGAACGTATATACCCCTGCTGTGTGAAATGCTGTCCTGCGGGAGGTGTGGTGTACCTCTTCAGCCAGACTCTGCAGACATCTCTGGAGATGGGCGTTTTTGGACTGACATGAATATTAGTTTGCTGTATTTGGATAAGTTCTGCACTGCAATCCGCACTTTTGTGTTCTTGCTGCTAGTTGTGTTGTGTTTATTTGCTGAAGTTACTGTCTTTTATTAAGTGCTCTGAACGTCAAAAAGGGCGCTATACAGACATCAACGCTACTGCTACTGCTGAGCTGATCCATTCAGGTCCAACATAAATCTGTGTTTCTCTGATTTCTGTTTTATCACAATCTTATTTCCTCAGTGAAGCAGAGATTTTAGACCACAGCAAAAACCCCTGTGAAGATTCCTTCATCCCAGACACAGAGGGGAAGATTTATGTGATGTACATCCGGATGGAACAGGAAGCGGACTTCACCACATGGACTCAGTTAGCCAAGGTGAGAGGTCCTTGACAGGTTCCTTCTTTCTAAGCCACTGATATGGCTTTCCAGGTTTCACATTGTACTGTGGTTGTATAAAAGTGAAACTGTGGCAGGCCTGATAGCACAGTCATCGGTGAAGTGCTTTCCATAATGTGTCAGTGACCTGGGTTCATGCCCCAAGCCCAGGATGTCATAGTGGTCCAGCTGTAGGCTGGTAAGGTGTTCGCGAGTATGCCCCCAGCCTTCAGGGAGGGAAGGGTTGGGTTGCCAACTGTGTCACTACCCCCTGGTGAGTCTGAGAGGAAGTGTGAGCAGGGTATTCCACTGTATGGGTCGGACGACACTGTTCCCATGTTGTACTCGCTCCACGTTGTCCCATACAGGTTTAGGGGGCCCTGGCTGGCCCATCTGCGAGGCAGGTGGCAGAAGGCTGTTGGAAAAACACCAGCGGCTGCTAGGATGACAGCACAAGGCATGCTTGGGCCCTGCTCCCATGCCTAAGTGTGCTCTAGTGGGGACCGCAGAGATGCCAGCATTTCTGCTGTCCCCGACGCAGGTAGAGCAAATCAGCAAGAGGAGCTCTGGAGTGCTGGCAGTGTGTGACGGGTGGGAGTTCACTAATAATGCCCTATAGGGAAGAATTTAACCCAGGAATGGAAGTAAACAAAGGATGAAAGAAAAGTTACCCCACACCCAGAGCACAGAGCACTGTACAAATAATTTAAAACCTTATACACATAATTTAAAACATGTCAAGATACATGTGGCAACCTCAAAGAAAAAAACACAACCTAAAACCCAGTTGTAAGTGCTCCCAAATGCCAAGTTAAATAAGAGGGTTTTTAACACAACCCTAAAATGTTCCAATGATAGGGCACCTTTAATGACAGCAGGAAGTGAATTCCACAGAATGAGTGCAGCAACGCAGAAGGCCGTATCTACCGATGATTTCAAGTGGGAACATGGAACTATGAGGAGCCCCGCCTCAAAGGAATGATGGGGGTGGACGAGTGTGCATTTGGTCAGAAGATCTTTCAGGTAGTTAGTGCCCAGACCATGCAGGGTTTTGTAGATTAACAGACTTATCTTGAAGCTGATGCATCACCTGACTGCCAGCAAATGCTTTTCCTGCAAAACCAGTGTGACATGCATGGATCATGAGGTCCTTGCAGTTGGCTAAGCTGCTGAGTTCGGCACGAGCTGCAAGCGGTGCACCAGCATGATATAATCCTAGGTAGGGAGCACTGCAGTAATCCAGGCGGGAGGTGATAAATGCATATGCAAGTGTTTCCAAGTTAGAGAGAGCTAGATAGGTTTGAATTTGGGTGATGGTATGCAGGTGGTAAAAACCACTGCAGACAACAGATGACAGCTGATATTCTGGAGTCAATCCGCTGTCCATAGTCACGCCCGATGTCTAAAACAGACTGAAATGGCTCAAAGATCTTGCAACGTGCCAAGCGGTCCAGCAACTGTGCTGCTACTACCTTCTCAATTACCTTCCCTAAAAATGGGAAGTTTAAGGTAGGCCTGTAATTTGTCAGATCCTCAGGGTCCAATGATGGCTTCTTCAGCAAGGGCTTCACCACTTCCCTTTTCAGTTGAGTGGGGAAAACACCCTTCCGAAGTGAAAATCTGATAATCTCAGCAATTATTGGAACCAATTGCATTCTTCTGTGGCAGTCAGTGATATTTACTGGTGGAAAACAAAGCTGAGACTGTCCTGGAAGCCTTTTACCCACAGTGACCGGCCAGCCATGACTCCATTCTTATGGGCTACGTCAGTGGTACAAAGAGACTCTGACCACCTAGATCCCTGCTGCCTAATACTGAGAACTGAAAATGTATCACCTTACTGCAAAACCTGACAAGCACGTGCAGGGCTCTGACCCATAAACTTTGCATGCTATAGGATCCTTGTACCTCATCAGCCCTGATTCCACTTTGCCATTCTCATTTTAATACATTTTTTTCCAGTGCCTCCACATCTGGGACTTGGATGTTAGAGGGAACCATAAAGGAATGTGGCGCTTGTTTCGCAAGAAGAACCACATCCTTGTACTGGGATCACCTTCCTCTCCCTATTCGTAAGTAGCAGAACATGACAGCAGCCTAAATCCCAGTTGCCTGGTGTTTTTCTTATCCACCACTGATCTGCATGTATTCTTTACAAGGCAAAGTCCAGTACTGTCACCAGCCCACTGACCCAATGATTGTAGATTGTATCAAGCCAGCAGAAGTTTCCTTTAACCAGTTCTTCTGGCTTGTATTTGAGGAGGTAACATTTCAGCAAATACACAGGTTGGGCTAGTAGAATATCTGTGAGATGTGTGGATTTTTCTGCCATCTATCCCTTGTGGCTAATGGCTATAAAACATAAAGGAGAATGTAGAGTACTGGGGATAATTTGTTCAACCAAACGAGTCACACCTATGTCGGCACACCATTTGGACTGGAGCTTGTTTCTTGCTCTGATTTACAATTCCAACCCCATGCCGCTCTGGATCACCACAGTAAGTTGTACTTTAGTGGTGGACTGTGGCTGAGAATTGAAACCCCACCTAGCACTGTTTTAAGAACACCAGGCTGGCCCAGCTGGTGTTGCCATTTTGCCGTTTTTCTTCTCTCGGTGACTACTACTAGTGTCCAGGACAGAAGAGCGACTGACATAGTGCTGACGCATTTGTGACGCGTTTGATTGTACAAAGTATCTATCAGTGTAGGTTTACAGGGTCACCCATAGTCTGAAAGCCCATGGAAAACTCTCTTAAGTGAGCTATTGGGCTGACTTGTGTCGGCAGTCTGGAGGTATTCATGTCTACATCTGTAATGTTAAATGGAGGCAGCAGTCATTTCACGTGACAGTGGGACTGAAAAAGATGTCACTTTTGGGAGGTGCAGTATGTTGCTAAGCACAACTTCCCCAACCATGCTGCCTTGATTTCACTAAGATGGGGATATCTCTGGACTGCTGACACTGCCAGGCAAGCCTACTATCTCATTAAAAAAGTGTTGGTCATAGTTTTTGGACTTAAAGTAGGGTGAAACCCCTTCTATGAACAATGCTGATTAAAACCAAAAGGCAGTCTGTGCCTGGGATTCAAAGCTGAGCAAGAATGGGCCAAAACATTTCCATGGTGATGGTTGACCAATCAGATTTTTTATGATTGGTATGTTAATTGCTAGCCTGTAGCTTACCAAACTAGGAGGAATTTCTACTGCAAACCACATTGCTGTTTTCATTTTTGTTTATTCATTTATTATTTTCCTTTCATCAAATTGTTTAAGATGGAGGGGGTTTCCAGGCATATAAGGACGTTTTCATCCAATCTGATACAGGATGTGCTGTGTTGTGTTTACAGAAATACAACACTGACTTGGAATGCTGATGGTATTAAGAATCTGACAAGAATCAATTCATAAAGGGAAAACGGAAAAGAAAATTGAATTATGGACCCCATAGTGCTTGTTTTGTCCCTTAAAATGGTATGGAGCAATCTTCTTTGAAGATATCTCCTTCATTAGGCCACATGTTTGGAACTATATTCCATCAGCGTTGGGACCACATGAAAACATTTGGTAGCCTGGGGCCGTCCACAATGACGTGCCACATCTACATTTATATAAACGTGGGCAGCCCTATCACTTGTCAGATCTTACTTTGAGAAACAGCTCTTGCAGTAGGTTACACCATTAGGACTGAAGCCAGCAGTCAGCAGGACCCCACGGAAAACTTCTAGCTAGCTACATACAGTGGGGGACCACCCCCAATGTCGGCCCCAACCCTGGTGTCACATACATCAAAAAAGGGGTGGCTCCCAGCATCCCTCAGTTCTGTTCCCGTCGTCGACTCGCAAGCATCGGCTCCGCGGATGCCTTCAGGTGTCAAATGACGCCATCGCTTTAGTATTTCTACTTTTATTTTCTCGACAAAGTCCGAATTTCTTTCTTTTGCATGTCGTCTTCCCCGAAGTCTTCTGTTGAAAGGCGCTCCTCTAAGTGCACGTGTGGCAAACAGATTCCTTTTAAGGATCAACACACGGCCTGTGTCAGGTGCCTCGGCCCAAAACATGACACTAAGGCCTGTTCTGTTTGCCAGAACTTTAACAGCCGCACGAGGATCCACAAACAGAAAGTTTTGGAGACCTTCCTTTTAGAAAAAAGAGCAGCCATGCAGTGAAGTTCCTCTTCACGGGAATAATCATCCCATAGATCAGAGAAACATAAGGATAAACAGAGGGAGAAAGAGAAAGAGTGCTCCCTATCCATGAGGACATCCGACTTCAGGGCGAGCTCAGACTCTGCCCGCTCCAACAGATCTCCATCTCTGACAAAGACCCAGCCTCCACTGGCCAAAGTCCAGACATCGGGTGGTACAGACACTGTATCCACCCTCCAGCCTCTAAAGGTCCGGCCTAAAGAATTGTCTCACAGCTGGCCTTCGGGCTCTTCAGGCCGATCTGCATCCACAGATCGCCCAACCAAGCTGCACTCCAAGTCGGCCGCTACTTCAGGCCCCAACTCCCTGGACCGGTGTCGGGACACCGACCACTGGAGGTCGGCCTCCCAACCCCCCAGAGGAAATCCAGGGACATCTGTTAAATGGACCTCAGATCTGACGTCCCTCAAGCGGACCTCAGACCAGAAGCAGGCGTCCGAACAGATGCCCGGCAATCCCAGGACCAGCGACTGTCGGAGGTCCTTTCTCACAAAAAGGACGTCACCTCATCCATGCTGGGCGTTGGTCTACCAGGACTTTCGGACGACGACAGTACCGACAGCGGGGTCAAGCAGCTCAGTGATGATCAGGCATCTGGAGACGAGGAAGCAAACGTCTCACATGACCAGATGCCACCCAAAGACCAGTCAGTGGGTGCATCAGGCCACAAAAAGCCTGACACAGGCGATGGTCAGATGACACCTTAAGAGGAACTGACGCCAGGTCAGTCGTGGGGCCTCAACATTAATGAGGTGAAGGAATTGTTTTCCTACTGGTGGGAAACCATCAGGAAGGACGTAGTTCCTACAAAACCTCCAGCGGAGAACTTGCCTCCTCCAAAAGAAAAAAGCCCGGACAGACCACCCCCTAGAGAGGAAAGTCCCAAACCTAGGGGCCGGTGTAAGGAGAAAAGGTCTCATAAAGACGAGAAGCATCCAAGGTCTCCTTCCCAGACCTCTTCTCGCTCTCCCAGTGTGCATAGACTTAAGAAACACCACAGGAGATCAGACTCCTCATCATTGGACGAGTCCCACTCCTCCTCTTCCGAATCATCAAGATCGGCTTCTCCTTTTAGTGTCCCTTCACCAGACCCACGGGATCTGCCAAGGTCACCCCCTGATGACCTGACATTTATGGATATCATGCGATATATCCAAGACAATATGGGTTGAGACACGGAACACTTAGACCCTGAAAGGTGCTGCCTGGCTAAATACCTAAGACAAAAGGATCCCAAACCAGTGGTGGTCCCACCATTAGTAGACACCTTCCAAGATGTGATGAAAGCTGCTTGGAAGCACCCCTCTCTTCTTCACCAGCCCCCCAAAAAGTGGGCTGCCTGTACAGGGCCCCTCTGGAGGATCCCTATCTAGGAGAGCAACCGGTGGCAGACCCTATGGTCATAACGGCCACTCACGACAGGTCACAAAATCCCCAACACCTAAGTACCCAGCCCCCAGACCGAGAGTCAAAACAACTTAACTCCATGGTGAGAAAGATGTATACATCAACGACATGTTCCATCTGGTCACTTAATTTTCTGACCTACATAGTTCAATTTCGAAACGCCCTGTAGGAACAAGGTCTAGACTTAGTCAAAGACCTGCCAGAGGGAGACAAGAAAGAGGAGCTAGTAAAACTCCTTCAAACAGGCTCTGACATGGGTACACAGGTACTCCGAGCAGCATGTGATTTGGCAGACTCAGCTGTAAGAAGCACAGCATCAGGTGTGTGCCTCAGACAACACTCTTGGCTGAGGGTATCAGGCTTTATGCCTGATGTCCAGAAGGGCATCCTAGATGTCCCATTCAAGGACTTGATTCTCTTTGGAGAAGAGTCCGAGAAAATAATTACAAAACTGCAGGACGCCGGAAAGGCGGTCGGATCTGTACAGGCCATGTACAGACCCAAACAAGAGTCATTTTGGAGGCAACAAAACAGATTCAAGGGTCAACAGGGTCAGCAGCCCCGATTCAGACAACAGCAGAGGGGCAGCTTTAACCGAAAAGGCCAACCTCGTACTACAGGAGGTCAAGGTGATTGGAACACGCAAACTCCTCAGGCAACCCTCCCCCTCCACTGCCTGACACTGCAGACCCCTCCTCCCCCTCTGGTTCAAAGGGAAGAGAAGGTCGGGGGTCGCTTCGCAAATCACCTATCAGGATGGCAACAAATCACTTCAGATCAATGGGTGCTTCAACTCATTCAAAGAGGGCACTCTATCAAATTCACAGGGCAACCGCCATCCAGACCACCACTACATTCCCAGTATTCAAGACATGCCACACTAATCCGAGAAGAGATAATTTCCCTTCTTGAGAAAGAAGCCATAGAAAAGGTCCCATGGATCCAGAGAGGAAAAGGGGGGTGTTCCCACTTCTTTCTGCTACCAGAAATGATGGGAGAACTGTGTCCCATCCTAGACCTAAGTGACCTCAACACCTTCGTGGCATACAGACACTTCAGGATGGTCACCTTACCAGGCTTGATCCTGATGCTATGCCCAGATGCTTGGCTCACCTCATTGGACATGCAACATGCCTGCCTCCACATTCCAGTCGCGAAACATCACCGGAGGTTCCTGCAATTCGAATTCCAGGGTCACCACTACCAATTCCAAGCCCTACCTTTTGGCCTATCATCGGCTCCGAGGGTATTCACCAAATGCTTAGCAGTAGTAGCAGCGGCACTCAGGAGAAAGGGCCACTATGTCTTCCCATATCTGGACGACTGGCTCCTAACGGCTTCATCCCAGAGAAAGAGCTAAATCACGCTCTATGAGACACCAATTCAATATTCGACTCCGTAGGTGTCACTATCAACCTGGTGAAATCAGCTCTTATACCTTGCCAGAGACTTCAGTTCATTGGCGCAGTACTGTTTACCAGAAAGGGAAGGGCCTTTCTACCAGAGGACAGGGCAGAATGCCTTCAGAGTCTGATATGACACATCAGGGGTCAAACACAGGTCCCAGCGAGGACTAAGTTGTGTCTTTTGGGGCATATGGCAGCCACCATAGCCACAGTACCCCTATCACATCTCCACATGTGATCCATTCAGTGGACACTCTGGGTCCAGTGGGACCAACTTCAAGACAACTTAGACCAGCTAGTCTCGGTCCCCAACTCTATTCTCTGGATCTTGCAATTGTGGCTGATACCGAAACACCTTTCGGTAGGAGTTCCTTTCCTGTCTCCTACCTATTCACTGATCCTGACCACAGACGCATCAAGATCAGGTTGGGGCACCCACTTGAGTGACAAAAACACTCGGGGACTATGGTCAGGGACAGAAGGAGCCCTTCACATAAATGTCTTTGAGATGAGGGCAGTTCTTTACGCCTTTCAAGCCTTACAAACAGACATAACCCTAGGACACTTACTGATCCCAACAGACAACATGTCAGTAGTGTTCTACATCAACAAGCAGGGAGGCATTCACTCATATCAACTCTGTCGAGAGGCTATGAGAGTGTGGTACTGGGCGATAGAACTCATCATCACACTGTCTGCAGTGCATGTTCCCGGATTACAGGACACGCTGGCAGATCTCGATCCAGCACATATGAATGGGAGCTCCTACAACCAGTAGCGGAAATGCTTTTCACAAAATGGGGAACACCAGATTTGTATCTGTTCACCTTCCCATACAACGCAAAACTGCCCAGTTTCTGCTCACTAAATCTAGGGCCTGGTGTTTTCTGTCGAAACGTGTTGTCTCTGTCCTGGACAGGAAGGTTCCTCTATGCCTTCCCTTTGATCCAGAGGGTCCTGCTCAAACTGCAGGATGACAGAGCAGTCATGATTCAGGTGGCCCCAAATTGGCCCAGTCAGATGTGGTTCCCTCTTCTTCAAGGACTAGCGAGCGAGCCACCACTTCCTCTTCCATTCAGCTCGCACTTACTGTCACAAGACAATGGGTCTCTGATTCACCCGAATCTCAGATCCTTACACCTGCACGCCTAGCTCCTAAGGACCTAGCAATGTCTCACCAAGGAGTATCGGATAGGGTGGTGGACGTCCTAGTGGCAGCAAGGAAACCTTCTACTCATGCCACGTATGCCGTGAAGTGGTGCAGGTTCTGCCTTTGGTCATTGTACCGTGACCTAGACCCTCTAACTGGCCCGGCAAAATCAGTATTAGAGTGCCTCCTTTCCTAGTCGGAAGCAAGGTTAAGTTACTCTTCAGTCAAGGTGCATCTTTGTGCTATATCTGCATACCATGCACCATTTGGGAACAAATCCTTAGCCCAGTTAGATTTGTCTCACACCTTTTTGCATGGCATTCTGTACTTGAAGCCACCAATTAGAGATCTGATCCCTCCTTGGGGCCTTCTCTTCATTCTAGAACAGCTTACACTGCCTCCCTTTGAACCAGCAGCAGATTGTGAGCTATGCCTTCTCTCTTGGAAGACGTTATTTTTAGTTGCAGTTACTTCTGCCAGAATTTCAGAGCTTCAAGTGCTTATGTGCAAAGAGCCTTATTTGATTTTCCACAAGGGCAGGGTGTCCTTGAGAACCAATTCTAAGTTTCTTCCCAAGGTAGTGTCAGAATTAAACCTTAACCAGGATATAGACCTACCGGTCTAGTATCCAAGGTATACCAATAGAGGAGAATCTCTCCTGCACACATTGGATGTGCACAGGAAACTCGGGTTCTACCTGACTAGGACCAGACCGCACCGACAGTCTGACCAGTTGTTTCTGTCCTTTGCCCACAGGATGTTAGGGGACACTCTCAAAATGGTTGATGGACTGCATTGTGTTCTGCTACCAGAAGCGAAACAAACCCTTACTGAGACTGGTAAAGGGCCATTCTACCAGAGGGATGGCAACCTCTTAAGCCTCCCTGAAAAATGTTTCAGCACCTATTTGTGCAGCCACTACTTGGAGTACAGTGCACACATTCATCAGACATTACAGTCTGGACATTGCCTCTAGGCGCTGAGTGGGCTTTGGCCTTGTAGTTCTGCAGGGGCTTCTTTCATGAGGGGTTCCCTTCACCCTTCTCCTTTCCTCCTCCCAAATTTAGGGGTAATACCTATCACTGCTTGGGACTCAGTCCTAATGGTGTAACCTGCTGCAAGAGCTGTTTCTCGAAGTAAGATAGTACAGTTACGTAAGAACTTACTGTAACAGTAGATCTTCGAGAACAGCAACAGGTGCTTGCCCACCCCCCTTCCCCTCAGGAGGTCGGCTATTTTAGCAATAATAATTATAATTTCTATTGGTCTTCCTCTGGAAGTGGATCTTCGGTCTCCCCATCAGAATCACATCGCCATGCCGGGAGAATTGAGGGATGCTAGGGGACCGCCCCTTTTATGATGTATGTAACGCCGGGGGTGGGGCCGATGTCGGGGGCAGTCCCCCACTGTATGTAGCGAGCTTGAAGTTTTCCGTGGGGTCCTGCTGCCTGCTGGCTTAAGACCTAATGGTGTAACCTGCTGCAAGAGCTGTTCTCGAAGATCTACTGTTACGGTAAGTTCTTACGTAACTGTACTTTCTTTTCCCACCGTTGATCATCCTTATTGGACCTGCTGAAGGAAACACTGTCAACCTAGTTGTTGCCGTTTATTATTTTACTTTACTTATTATTTTAATTTGTCATCTCTGCATGCCTCCAAAGACGAAAGAACCTTTATTTCAGTATTGTAAGTGCATAGATGCAATTTATAAAGAAGGCACACCCTCAGTTTCTGTATGTTGTCTGGGTGTGTCTCACAACGTGAGAACTTGTCATATTTGCCAGAGCTTCAACAGGCTACAAGGAGACGCCATAAGAAAGCTCTAGAAAATGTCCTTCTCAAGATATTGAAAGCCACAGAGAAGGAACAGGGCTCAAAATCGGTCTCCCCTTTACTGTTAGTTGAAAAACAACGTCCGAACTCTATAAAGACTGAGACAAGGAACAGGCATCATCCAGACACAGACATAGAGATAAGGGCATGTGTACTTCGCTGGCAAGGTACCGGTCACTGTTGAGAAAAGGTATGTCCTCATCAACATCCGCTCCAGCGATGTCGACCACAGACCCCACAAACTGTCGCTGAGACACCAAGGTCGGGGCCTGGCTTAGGCACTGCTGTACCTACTATGGACAGTAGGATGCCATCGTCATCGTACAAAGGCCCATTGATGCAGGTAGTCCCAGCCCCGTTACAAGATGCTGTCGACTCAAACTGGGGTGGCGTCATTTCCAGAAATGATGCAGCGCAGTCTGCTAGGGTTACCAGTGCAGACAGTTACTCCACCAATGGGGCCTCCTGGTACTCATCCTTCATCAGTTGGTTCCACTAGCATGCCGTGATTCCTCCCTCTCAGGTGCCACCAGCATCACCAGTTCACTCTGCAGCTCCCATCGTCGATCATGCTGACGATGACAAAGTGGAATATAATCCTGACCTCATGGATTTAGAGGAGAAATATGAGGGGGAACAGTTTCTGGCACCTCACTGTAGTTCTACTGTCTCATTCTGTAGTGAGAACTTGGTGATTTATACCCTGAGATCTCCTGAGGGTCTATCTTTTCAAGCCATGATGCAGCAGATGCTGTCTGCCATGGGCTTTGCTATGGAAGAGGAAGATTCCACAAAAAGGAATCATGGATTTTTTTGAGGTGCCCTGCTACTCCTCTATTATAATTCCACTTTTATTTCCTGCATTAGAGGATGCTACCTTTGCTGCATGGTATAGACCAATCTCACTACCTGCAGATCCTAGAAAGGCTAATAAGTAATATCCACCACTATCTGCTAAGCCCTTATTATGCTAACCAGCCAGAAACTGACTCTGGTCTTCATGGCTGCTCATAATAGGTGTGTGGCCCATAGACACATGAGTGCTTTGCCTCGTGATAAAGAATCTAGGATGCTGTATGTGATGTGTGAATGTACTTATGCCTCTGCATCATTGAGCCATAGGATTGCAAATTACCTGTCCCACAAGATAAATTATCAGAACAGCTTGTGGAAAACTGCTCGTACTCTGCCACGAACAATCTAATTAAGAAATTGTCTGCTGGTGCTGAGGTTGGGAAATATTTGCTATGCTCAGCTAATGAAGTCTTTGATGCTGCCTGCCAGGGCTGCTGTTTCTGGCATTTGCATGAGGAGACATTCTTGGCTTAGAGTTACTGACTTTGCCAATGATGTGCAGTAGGTCGTTTTGAATGCCCCTTTTAAAGGGACAAAACTGTCTGGCTGTGATGTTGAAGAGGTCCTACATGGCCTTCAAACTTTAGAAATGATTCTAAGGTCTGTAATGTCCCTATGTTCCACTCCTGCTAGAGGTCATGGCCAGAGCTCCTTTCGTCCACCTGCTGCAGCTATGCCTTCTGTCAGCAGGGCCATGGTAAAGGAGGTGGTTTCTTTGGGAGCCCCCCACCGATGCCCACGCAAAAGCACCAACTGGAATCAGTCCCAGTAGTCCTACGACCTCCAGTTCCGCCTGACTCTCTTCTGTCTCTTCCCCCCACCTCAGCTGTTACCTCCAGGGGTGAGTGGGGGGAGGCAGGATCTCCCCTCCCTTGTCTGGACAACTGGTTCCTCAAGAACAGCTCCAGGGAAGCTCTGCTACATTATCTGTCTTGGGCAGTTCTGTTGTTCAACATTTTGGAGTCACAGTGAATGTGCCAAACTCTGTGTTGACTCCCTGCCAAAGACTGTAATATATAGGGCAGTCTTGGACACAGAGAAGGGATTTGCTCTACTGCCACTGGACAGGGCAGACAGTCTAATTACTCAGGTGCACTATGTCTCTGTGAGAAAAATGTTGTGTCTCCTGGGTCTCGTGCCCATAGTGACTACCACTAGCACACCTTCATATGAAGATCTCTCAGTGGAATCAGTTGATCAATGAGCTGGACCAAATAATTCACGTCACATCTCCTCTTCACTGAGTATTGTCATGGTGGATGAATCACAGAAACCTATTGAAGAGCATTCCAGTCCTTGTACCAGCTTATGTACAGATCCTCACAACAGATGCCTCGGGTTCTGGGATGCTCATCTCAGCCCTTACCAGACACAGGGGTCATAGACCAAGGTGGAGGCAGAGCTGCATAATAAATGTCCTGAAAATGAGGGCTGTCTTGTACAGCCTCCAGGCCTTTCAGTATCATCTCTACCTCCATCCTCTGCTGATCCAGATGGGCAGTGTCAGTGTGATGCATTACATCAATAGACAAGGGGGCACTCACTTCTATCCCTTATGCAGGGACGCAATGAGAGTATAGTACTGGCCTCTGTCTCAGGGCCTTCAGCTATTAGCAGTGTGTCTCCCAGGTCTCCAAAATGTCTTAGCCAGGCTAAGTGGATCCCAGTCAATGGTTCACAAATTGGAACTGCTGACTTCTGTGGTAAACGAACTGTTCGCAAGATAGGGTCATTCAGAGTTGGACCTTTTTACATCCCCTTACAACACAAAACTGCAGTGTTTCTGTTCACTCACTCCAGGGCCTGGAGTTTTTGAGTGAGACACGTCTCTCTCTTGGAAAAGGACATTTTTATATACCGTTTCCCCATTCTTCTAATACAGAAGGTTCTGCTCAAACAGTGGGTGGAGAGTGCCCCTCTCATCCACATTGCTCTGTTATGGCCTCGTCAGATATGGTTTCCACTTCTTCAGCATCTGGCAGTGGAGCCTCTGTCCCTCTACCTCTGTGTCGGGGACTTTTGTCACATGACAAAGGGTCCTTGATCCATCTGGACGTCAAGTCCCTACATCTGCAGGCATGGCTCCTGAAGACATAGCCATTGCATGTTTTGGGGTATCCCCTAAGGTTGTCGATGCCCTGATTGCAGCTAGGATGCCTTCCATCAGACATACCTTCAGCACCAGCTAGAAACTGGCCATGCTGTCACATTTCTCTGTCTTCTCCCCACTGGATGGCACCCCTCTTGCCTTTAAATACATCGGTGTGTGGCTAAATAGTAAACTGGACTTCTCTGCCTAAATATATGCCATCCATTGCCAAACTCCGCCCTAAACTACAGTAGGTGTCCTGTACCGCAGCAAGAACTGCCAGTCTCCCCCCCACCCCCAGGTCTGCCGGGAGCTGGTCACCAAAATGGTTCTCCCAGTTTGTGACTAGGTGGATGTGGTCTGTGGCACTGCCCCTCTTCCTCCCTTGTCAACCTGGACACCCTCTGTAATGCTTTCTGCCACTTCACTACCAATTTATCCCCTTGTACACATCACTGCTGTCTCTATGCTTCCCTTTCCATCCTCCCTCTCCCATCACATTGCCAATTCCACTGCGGCTCATTCGTATCTAAAGTCTGGTTTTGGTCCCTCCCCTTCTATCTCTCTACACTCCTCTTTGCCATCCCCCCCCTCCCACTTTCTCCACTCTAGGGACGTACATTCTCAATTCCCAACCCTGAATGGTATGGTATGATGGTATGAGAATGGTACAGGAGGTCAGGCTGGTGGGTAATAGAGGGTGCACTGTATGTGCTGCAGCCACATGGAACACTGTTCACACTTTTTTTTTCCTTTTAGTTACTTTCTTCTCCCCTGCCCTGGTCAGCCCACATTCCTGTCGTCCTCCCAGCCCCATCCCCAGACCTTCAGGCTTACCTCTCGTCTGTTTCCATGGCTTACCCTCCATGGCAGGGTGGTGGGGAGTCCCCTTTTCTACCCGACAGATCCAGTTTCAGGGAGGTGCTTTCTCGGGGGGCGGCACCTGTGGATGACGGCCTTCATCCAGCTCGACCAGGACCAGTTTCCATTTTTCTGCGGAGGGGAGCGTGTAATGCCGACAATGGCCAAGCTGTGCGCTCTTCCGCATGCAGCATGCTGGTCAGCTGTTCTGCCTCAGAGCCCCATGGTACAGGACATGGCGTGCCAACACCTAGCCTCTGCTAGGTGTCAGGCAGGTGCTGGTCTCTGTTTCCCACCCAACCTGGTAGAGGAAAGCTGTCTCCTCGCACCGTGAACATGGGTCTCAGGTGTGGCAGGAGGTAAAGCATGATGCCTCAGCCCTCCATGCTACTGGGCTGGCCCTGCGCTTTCATTAAATAGTGCAGTCTGGACATTGGTCTCTCATAGACGTGCTGGCTTTGGGTTTGCTATACTGCAAGGCCTTCTGTTCTGATCATATATCAGACTGTGCCATCCTCCCAGTTCAGTTTGCAGTACTTGGGAATTGTTCCAAAGATGTGGCCTAATGGAAGAGATATTGTTGAAGAAGATAGAACAGTCACCTGAGAACTTACATACCAGTAAATCTTTTGAGAGAATCTCCTCTATTAGGCCATGCCATCCCACCCTTC
The DNA here is from genome assembly GCA_016271365.2 of Neoceratodus forsteri. Classification (NCBI taxonomy): domain Eukaryota; kingdom Metazoa; phylum Chordata; order Ceratodontiformes; family Ceratodontidae; genus Neoceratodus; species Neoceratodus forsteri. Next base: position 945,701,209 of record CM028136.1, on the reverse strand, counting down.
TTTCCCCCTTTTGCCTTCAGTGAGAGTTATATCAGATGCTATGCCTAAAATCTACTCCATGCATCCTGTATTCAGCCCCATGCTTCTCCTTCTGTGCCTGGTGCTGGTCTCATCTGATTCCCTACAGCTGGAGGTCCTCCAAGGCTGATCTCCTGTGGGGCCATCCATGTTTATATACAAATAGACGTGGACATCGTTGTGGGCGCCCCCGACTAGCAAAAATTTCCTGTGGTCCTAATGCTGATGGTTTATAGTTCCAAAGGTGTGGCCTAATGGGAGAAGATTCTCTCAACGATCTACTGTTGTGGTAAATTCTTATGTTCTTTACTTAATCAAGCAGCAGTGCATGTTACAGTAGATATTTCGTATTGTCTTCTGTTACATTGCCCTTTACCTGCTGTCTTGTGAGATCCTTTTTCACCAGAATTTGATTTAGCGTGTTTTTTTTTCCAGATTTGAAATAAAGGATCTCTCCTTGTAGTATGGCTGTCCCAGGCCTTTGTCAATATTACCATCTAGTTTTTGAAAACACCCCCATGTTTAACATCACATTTCTTGTGTCTTAAGTAAGCTAGCATACTACGGACAGCGCAGTTGGACCTTACAGGACAATGGGTGTTCAAAAACAGCAGAGAATACGAGGTTGATCTAGCAACCAGATTTTCCAGTAGTAACCATTTTTGCAGTTACAAAACTCTGCTTTTTAGTGTCCATTTCTGAACGTGTTTGGCCGGCCCTGTGGCGCTGAGGGTTGAAGCGCTGGACGCCACACCTCACACTAGGTGGGCGACCCACATTCGGGAGTAAGCTTGGGTCATCGGGGGTTGGATGGGGGGAGGGCCAGGAAGTTGATTTTAGCAGCTGATGGGCTGCTCTCAACTCCTGGATCGGGGAGGATCAGTCCCTCACTCTCAGCTGACACCCGGTGGAGGCCAGGTGTCAGAGCAGAGTCAAGAGCTGACACAAGTGTAGGAAAGGTGGAGGAAGTTCTTGCTTCCGGGAGCGCACACGTGCTTCCCCTATTGTGCAGTATAAAATTGGGTTATTGTACACTGCTTACATCTATAGGGACTGGAATTGGCATGTCCTCCCTTACTGTACCTTATAATATTGGGTTATTGTAACTTGCTTGCATCTATAGGGATTGCTATTGGTACTGCCTTCCCTATTGTACTGTATAAAGTCATATTATTATTCAGTATTTGCATCCATAAGGACTGGAGTTGGTACTGCCGCCCTTATTGTAGTGTTCCTAGGCAGATTATCATACAAGACTTGCGTCCATAGGGACTAGAATTGGCACTGCCTCCTCTGTTGTAGTATATATAGTCGTTTTATTGTACAATGATTGCATCCACAGGAACTGGAATTTTCTTTGGCTTCCTTGTTGTGCTGTATATAGTCAGATTATCGTACAATGCTTACATCCATAGGGACTGGAATTGGCACTTCCTCCCCTATTGTACTTCATATAGTCAGATTTTAAATTGTCTGAATATGTAGGGGCTGGAATTGTACTGCCACCCCCCCATTGTATTTTAGTTGGATTATGGTACAGGGCTCACATCCATAGGAACTTGAAGTGGCACTGTGTCCCCTGTTGTAATGTATATAGTCATATTATTGTATAATGCTTGCATTCTTAGGGACTGGGTAGGCACTGCCCCCTGGCCAAATGCTGGTTGATTTTTTCCTCAGGCCAGTAAACATTCCCTTTCATTAGCCCTGTTGGCTTATACTGCAGGAGGTAATATATGAATAAATACACCAGTAGTTAGACCAGTGGCATTTTTGTGAGACCACTGGTGTCTGCAACCCTTAATTACAACTTCTGCATCCATTTGAATTGGTATTCAACATCAGTTGTCTGTTCATATAGCTTGCTTTAGTAAAATTAACTCATTTGTTGTCTCTTCAGACTTGAGCCTGTGGACTTAACTTTGACTCTTTGTCACCCCTTAGGGCCAAGAAACCTGCGTCAGTAACTCCCATCTTTCTTGAGCCACCTCCAAAGGATGAAGCTGCGCCAGTCGAGCAGACATGAAGCAGACTTTGATATCCCGTCTCCATGGGAGGGACAGCGTTGCCTGAACCACTACATTGACTCATCAGTACTGTATAAAACATCGGGAGATCTGTGTGTGCACGCGTGTCCAGTCAAGTATGCGTGTGTGTTCTGAATGTGATCAATGGCTGAGAAGTCAGCAAATGAGTTTGACAGGGAACGGGTAATAGTGAAACACGTGAAGCGGCAGCTAGCTCTGACAACCTCTGATCCTTGTAATTTTTCCTAAAGAAAATGTTAAATTTTTTATGCAAAGCTGTTTATTTTATGCAGGGGATTTTCCCCATCATTTTGTACCGAGGAGGGCTGATTCCACAGGTATTTTGTCCAGTCCTGTCCCCATGCATACTTAGGTGGTTTCTGAGCATGACGGGCAGTGGCAGTGTGACTGGCCGTAGTGGTCATCCATAGGTTCCATTGGCCTTTTTCTTTTCTGATTTCCAATGTAGTGTTGCTTTGGTTTACATGAATGTAGTATCTACAGGGCTAAAGGCCAATCATACCACTCGACCTTTTTTTGACCTTTATATGGGGCAGCACCCCTCCGAATGTGGGGAAAAACGTGGCACAGTATGGGACACGTCATCAAATCAAAGACATACAGGCACGTAGCACTGAGAAAATTTGACATTTCATGTTTGCAGCATTTGAGCAGCATAGATGCATAAAAAGTGACAACAGATGAAGACTTAGCAGCCCATCCAGACTGCCCAGGCCTGTCAAATTTTGGGACTGTGCCCTTGTCAGTCCTCCCTACCCCCCCAAGTCATCTCCCTTATGCAGTATTCCTATGTGCCTGTCCCATACCCTTTTGAGCCCTCCCACTCAGCCCCGTTGACCTCCTCCAGAATCTTGTTCCAGTGTGACGCCACTGTGTAAAACCCGACATCCTTCTTGAAGCTCCCCCTGCCAGTTTCAGAGAGTAACCCTTCATGAACTGGTCCCATGCTGTCCTTGCTTGTCCCTCGGAGGTCTCAGTCATGTCATCTCTCTTACCATAAATTTTGTCTTAAAACATTAGAATATAATGTAGGACAGGACAGCACCTGCTCCATGTGGGACAAAGGGCTTCTAAGTGGTAAACTAAGGGTGTGTCCTTGTAATGTAGAATAGTTGAGGTACTCTGTGAATAGAGGAATTCAGAGGGTAAAATGAGAGAAGTCCTTCATAATGTGGACAGTTGAGCGATTTGCTGTTATTACATTGATGCCTTTCCTTACTCTTGGCTATAGCAAAGCTTTGCAAGAGCTAAAGTGACTTCTGAACCATTTTACAGACTGACAGCAGATTTTTCCTCACATTTTTAATACCTCTGAAACTATAGCTTCTCATCAGCAGATGGGAGGGGTGCAGAAGTTGGCGGTCTGCACCCTCCTCCCCAGGAGCTGAGTACCTCTCACTCCTCGACATACGCTGCCCTCAGCCAGTACCAGAGTGGGATTCTGGGGTTTGTACGTGAGTCCAAGGTAGTAACACGATGTGCTGTGGTCATGCCAGAATGCTTTTATTTATTCATTTATTTATTTAGTTTTTGTTAACTAGGTAGGTACCTAGACAAATAAATGTCTATTGTCAGATACAACACGGGAGGCTACAATGAAAGCCATTACATTATGGTAAAGTTTAAAAAGCAAAATACAATAGAACTGGATACAAGAGCAGCAAATATGGAAAATAATAGAATATTCAAATTTTACAAGGTCAAAGAGTAGTCGAACAGAACCTGTGCTTATCTATTCCTGCTGCATTTCATGTTCTGGTGCTCACTGTGGTCATATGGCGGTGATAACCATTTCAAACGCTGTTGGCCACATCAGTAATTTGTATAAGGAAGACTGAGGAATTGGGTCAGCAAGACGAGCACCAACTGCAGTTTCTTGGGCCTCAGCTGCTGCATGTCATACTTAAACTGTAGCTGTTTTCTGCTGTGACAAGTCCAAGATCGGCACATTTTGTTTTCCAGAAGTGTTTTGGCTAGTATGCCCCAGTATTAAAATGATTTTAGAATCCTGCCTATAAAGTAGATAGATATTAATTAAAAAAAACAAAAACTGACAAAAGCAAACACCTGAAGTTCCTAGAATAATAGCGGACCTTCTGCTTTCATTTGGTTGTTAATCCTGTAGTTTCAAACTGTCTAGATTCAGTTCACTTTGTACACATGGGCTGTCTTTACCCTGTGCATGCTTATTCACCAAAATAGTCTTTATGCAGGACTCCTACCAGCCAACCATGTGGTCCTGTGGCTCTGCCCTCCCTCACTGCACTCAGATCTTTTCTTCCACTGGACAGAACAGGTCTCCTCCCTCACAGATCCCACTAGTGAATTACAGTTCTACTAGTTTTCAAGTGCTTTTTTCCTTGAGCTTTTGCTTTGCTTTTTCACTCGATTCTCTGCCTTTACCATGGACTTCATTCGCGTGGATCAGATGAAGCCTAGTTTAAGAGGTGCGTTTTGTAGGTGTACCCGATATCTGCGACTGACTGACATGACACTTGTATCGCTTCTATGTATGGAGCATAAACAGAAAATAAGAACAAGTGGCTAATGTTCCCATGTAGGTGTGAAGAGCGTGGGTTGTTGCCCTTTTCTGGCTCCACTTCACACATACTAGGCTACCTTTGGTCTTTGTCTCAAGGAGGGTTGTGAACCAGGTCCCTCAGAATACATCTGACCTCTATTTCTGCATCCTGTGCCAAGGCAGAAATGCTGATAGTGGCACGGGACAAAACTGGTCAGCTGGTTCTCTAAAAAACTAGTAAATCATTTGAGCCTGCTGACAAATCTGATTTTTCATGGATCACTGGCACAACCTCCAGTGCATCCTCCTAGCCTTTGCTTATATACATTGATACACTTATCAGTGCTACAATCTGAAGTGCACACTCTTTTGCAAAAAGGGCAACTCAGCCCATTTCCCCCCTTTCGAAGACAACCAAGTGTTTTACTCCCAGTACTTTCTTGTATCAAACAAAAACAAAACCAAAAAAAGAGGTGATCTCCGTCCTATTTTAGACTACAGAGCTTTGAATGAGTACACAGAGTATAAAAAATTGCAGATGGTCTCTTTGCAGTCCCTCCTCCCTCTGTTATCACAAGGGACTGACTATGCTCCCTGAACATGCAGGACACGTATCTGCATATCAAGGTCAAGTACTGCTGCTGGCAGTACCTGTGATTCATGCTGGAGGGCCAACACTACCAAGTCCGTGCCTTGCCATTCAGCTTGTTCTCAGTGCAGTGGATCTTTACCCAGTGCCTTGCTGTTGTAGCTATGTCACTTCATCAAGAGACCCTGTATGTATTCCCATACCTGGACGATTCACTGCTCAAGGCCTTCTACTCAAGACCTTCCTTCAGGGATCTCGCTGTACACAAACTACACTGGACTTGCCAGTTGTTCAATTGACTGGGCATTCTGGTCATCCAAATTTGTTCTGACCTATGCCAGTGTCCACACTATAGAAATGCAGTCTTGGACACTACACAGGCCACACATTCCTAACAGAGAACTGTGCCTCTGCCCTGACTGAGCAGGTTCACGTCGTAGCATCCAGCAATTCAGTGTCTGCCTGCTTCATGCTCAGGCTTGTGCCATTTTTACTGTCCTGCTGGCACATCTCCAGATGTGGATCTCCCCTCCCCCCCACTGGGCACTAGGTGTGCATTAGACTCAGGCTTTTCAACCCATGAATCATCTGATCTGTGTTATATCCCCACTATGGGGCAGTCTTTGCTAGTGGCAAGACTGCTCCCAGCTGTTGCAGGGGAACCAGTTTTTCAACTTTTCCTCTCAGTTGGTCCTCACCACGGGTGCTATGGGGATAGGATGAGGTGCCCACTTGACTCCCTGTAGACCCCAGGGTGCCCGGTCCCTGACCGATTGCTCTCTCAACATTAACATTCTGGGTATGAGGGCAGTTCTTCTTGGCCTCCAGGCTTTCACTCTACAAATTCAGGGTTGTCCTGTCCTCATACAGATGGACAACTGATGTGTCATGCACTACCTCAACAAACAAGCTACTGCTTTCCCCTCTGCTGAGAAATGATGCTGGTCTGGTAGTGTGCTCTGGCACACAACGAACACTTAGTAGCCACATTTCTGCTTGGATCTCTGAACACATTCCAGCGGACTCTTTCATCAGGTCAGTCACTCTGTCTCAGGAGTAGTAACTCCAGGACAGTGTGGTCGTCAACCTCATTCATGTATGGCTGGATGGAAGGGATGCCTTTGATTAAGGTAGTTCAGTTAATTAGAAGAAACAGTAGATCTTCGAGAGAATCTCCTCTATATAGCCTCAGCTTTCCCTCCTGCCTGCTCCCTTTTGTATTTCAGGTGGAGTACCATTATAGACCTGCTGTTTGCTGCATGTTTGATGTCCTCCATTCTGTGACCCCCAGTTGGGTCTCTACCTACAGCCTGCCTCTCCTAACAGCCTGGTTGGGGTTTTGGTCTTCCCGTGTCTGTCAGAACTATACAGTTTTGAGTCTGTCTGCTGTGGGAAACTAAGGAGGCATTGGACTGTACTCATAATATAGGCATCGATGATGCACGTCATCTGACAGTTTCTGACTGGTGCTGACCAATGGCTTACAGTTCAATACTTGTGACTCTGTGGAAGAGATTATCTCAGAGATGTGCTGTTACCAGTAAGTAACAGGACTTTCTACTGCTAGTATTCTTTTCACATCTACACAACCCATCCAACCTCCCCTGGCTGAGCTTGCATAGTATTCTTGTTCCAGCATGCAGATCTGAGTGCAAAGGGGCAGAGCCAAAGGAGCACATAGCTGAATGGTAGTAGGAGTAAGGCTTAAAGGCTATTCCTGTGGCTGAGCATGCTCAGTGGAAGACTGCCTAATTGTGGGTGTGACCTAAATACTAGTAGTAGAGCCATGGTTACAAGTAAGTAACCTCCATTTATTATTGAGCCCAGTCCAAGTTAAGGTACATTTCTGTTTTAGAACATTACAGATTTAAAACATGAGCCCCCCAGTTCTCTGGGCCATGGATATGTTAGGCATGCATTGTTAGTGAAGGCGACACAAGATGGCAGATTGCTGCAGAAGTGTATTCCTACTAAAACTTGTTGTAAAGAAGCCTGCATAAACAACAGTGTGCAGAGAATCCTGTCCAAACATGTGTGGCACAAAGATGCTCAAGTGGGTGTGATGAGAAGCCCTTCTGAGTGTGGCACAGTGAAGTCTGTCTGAACGAGTGTAATGTGAAGAATCTCATCTGAGTTGTGGTAGAAGGAAAGTCCAAGTGTGGTGGGATAAGGTCAATCTGAGCATGTGTGATGGGAAGAAGCATGTCTGAACAAGTTGCAGTGCACAAAAGCTGGCCTGAATGTAGGATAGAAAAGACTGCCTGTGTAATTGTGGTGTCAAGAAGCCTGCCTTAGTAAATGTAGTGTGAAGAAGCATGCCTGAGTTGGGGTTGTGAGGAGGAGCCTGCTTGAGCAAGTGTTGTAGGGAGAAGTCTGCCTGAGCGAAAGCATTCTGTGCTACCTTGCCATGTTGACTTCTTAGTCATGCTTTCTTACAAAAGTGCCCACTGCTGTGCTGGAATAAAGCAACCACAAAGTATCTGGTCATGAATCTAGCTAGTGCTTAGATGTTTGAGTGTAGCAGACTGACAGGGAGAGGAACCAAGCTCATTTTTTATTGCTAAAGGACAAATGAGCTTTTTTTTGGTTTTGTTTTGTTTTTGTTATTTTGAGTAATAAAACCAGAATGGCACAGCCAGCTGTAAGGGCTTCCTGTCTCTTGACCTGCCGATCCAATAATGACCAGGACAGATGACTAGTGTACACAGCCTCAGTGGCAGAGTTTTAGTGAGCTATAAGAACTAGTCATTTGAAATTCACTTTGTTGCGAGGTCCTTGCCAAAGGTCAGTTCCGCAGACATTCTGGAGAGTTCTGTAGCTTTGTCTGAAGCTCTCCTGTCCATAGCAGTTTGTAAGGCAAACAATAAGAAAAGGTTTGCAAGGCAGGAGACCAGATCTGGGAGCGGCCATGGGTCCTTTGCTCCCCAGGCAGATGAAGAGTAGACAGCACGGGGCTGATGTGTTAGTGTCTAGGAGATGGTCTAGTGGACATTGTCAGACTCTACCCCATGACTGGCTAATGAGTGCACTTGGTATGTGTCTCAAGAGTCAGTTTATCCACGCCCTTTAGCGTCCAAAGAGTGGCACCAGCAACATGCCAGTAATGGGATGATGATGGTCAGTGAGAAAACAGGAGGAATTTCTTTTGGGGTGGAGAGCTGGGCTAAAATGTTTAAGACAAGCTTTTCTTGTGTCTGCCCTGTGGAATAAAAAAGTATAGCACTCCCCACAGCTTTAAACCTCTTTCCCAGAGATTTGAAATTCTGAGGGTATCCTTGGTGGCTGCTTTAAAGGAAGATATTAAACCGTTCTACTGTACATTACTGCTACCAAGTTTGAATGTTCAGTGAGTGACATCTACCTAAAAAGCTGGCAGGTAAACTGTGCAAAATCACAGATTGGTCCTCTTGACCTGATATCAAGCAAATGTGAAAAGCTGGTTCTCAAAATGTATGTTTGGGGGGGGGTCAAAGTGTAGGACAGTACTCATAATCTTCTATGACACTCAGAACACAGTGGGGACAGTACAAGTGTGTTTTTAATGTTCAGTAAGTGCTATTGCTAAAATAAAATTCTGATTCAAATTTCACTGTAGAATAAGGGGCAGTGGACTTTATGTGTTAAAACGACACCAGACTGTTAACCCTTAGGCTGCCAACAGAATTGGAACTTATAGGAATTCTGAACTGATGTATCCGACCATAGCACAGGAAGGGTTAAGAGGCACATAAAGAACATACTGTGTTGTCAAGGATTGTTAAAAAAAAATTAATCAATAAAAGGCCAGCTGCCAGTGTTTTCTGAAAGAAAAAAAAAAAAGCCCAAGGAGGCGAGGGGATTTCCATAAGAGCATGTGGCACATCCGAAAAGCCCACCATTCACTTTGTTTTTAGGAAAATTGTCATGTAAAGGCCCTCAACTACAAATCTTGTCTGTATCACACTCATGTGTATATGCTGTATTATTATGTCTTTATTAACACACCATGGCTGCTGCACTCTGCTGCAGTACACTACAGAACTAATAACCTAATATAAAAACTACTGAAAAAGGTGTCCGAGTATCAATGACGAACAGTATTTATTAAGCTGAAGATATTCCAGGCTGAGTAGTTAAATACAAGTTTAAATTATGCCACTTACTTTGGGCCTTGTGGTCCTGGTGTATCACAAGGCTGACTATATAAGAGACTGTGTGGTTTTTTTTTTTTGGTCGTCACAGTCAAGCTGAATTACTAAATAAATTTTATGCTATTATTTTAACGTGTGTCCTCGTGATGTTTCTGTGTGCCTTTGAAGCGTAGCCTCTTTTACCAACTCCATAATCGTTTATTTTTTGCACTTAAAGTTAGTTGACCAGGAGAAACGCATTTGACCATACTGAGCTGCAACCTCGGGTGATAGGGGGGGTCACAGAATATGTTAAAAGCTGAGAGCAATACACAGTACCAAAAAAGTGAAATAAACAATATGAAAACAGATGTGGAAAACAGCAGCAAATATGTGTACATGCTTAAAACACAAAAATTAGTAAGGCAGCATCATAACCCATTGGAGCAAGTAAAATAGTCCTACAGAGGATGGAATGATGGCATGACACTAAACAGGAAGGGAGCATTGGAGCTTTGCAGCACACAAGAGCGGAGTTGAGTGAAATGAGACAGCAGGAATGATTTGAGAGAGTAGAGGGGAGGAGAGGCGAATAAGAAGAGGGAGTGCGTTCTAGAGGATTGGCAGTTGGACAGAAAACAGTGGACTGGCTAATTAAGGGTTTCTAGTGATGTATCAGAAAAGAACGAGAGTAAGAGAAGTGAAGGGAGTAAGCTGGAGGAATAGAGGGAGGAAAGATGGCTGGGAAGGAGGTAAACCAGAATTTGTGTGACAGTCAATGTAAAACTGGCACCTGGGCTTTTTGTACCACAGCTTAAAAGTCCATGCAGAAATCAGTTTGAGAGAAAACCAGCACCAGATTAAAAGGACTGTAAGTGCTTTTAACAGGCTCCTTCTGAATCAAAACAAAAGACACAATACCTTGCTCAGTTACTGTGATGGCTTCTTTAGTGAAGTGCTCAGTGCAATCTTTCAACGAGAAACTGCATCAAATATAGCAAATATACTGTAGGTATAGGTCCATGTAAATCAAAGTACATGGAGTTCTCTGTTAGATATGGCAGAAGCTGTAGGGACAAAACCCTTGATGGAAAAAATATTTTATTTTTATCTTCAATAATTGATTTTTAATTATTATTTTATCTGATTTTTATATGGGACTAATTTCTGGTTAAGAGTATTGTTTGCATAGATTCCTACAAGAAAACAGAAAGTGTTAGTTATTTAAACCTTAAGACAAGGTATCTGGCTTTAATGCTTTAAAAGAAAATATTTATGTTCCATAAGCAGCACTTTGCCATATGCTAGAGGAGGTCTAAGGGAATAGAGATGAAACTCCATTTTGTTTTTTAAGCCATGATATGAGTGGACATCTTCCAGGCTAAGCATGTAGTGCAGTGTTGTTCTAAGGGGGCCTGCCACATTCCAGAACCATCTCTGTGATGTCCAAGCCTTGCATGACAGAGTTATAGGTAAATTTATAGGAAAAGTCTTAGCTAAAGCTAGGTATCCATGACCACTATCAAGATAAGAGATCATGTGATGGGTAGCACCAAAAAAAAAAAAGTCTTAGACTTTGAAAGTCCCATTACCCTGTATAGAAATAAGTTTTATTCATAGTTTAAAGATGCAATGTACTGCCGCTAAGAAAATTGGACAGTTATAGGACAATAGTATGATAAATAATCTTACCAAGTTTTATAGTTGCAGAATGAAGCATTCAAAAGTTATGAATATAATTTATTTAATATAATTTTCTTATTAGAGAACTAGACAAATCTAGTGTCCTGTGATAGCTCACATCTTAGGAAGTCTAACAAGATGAATATTAAATATGTAGTTTGTTGCTATAGAAAGAAATACCATATCAAAGTTTATAGTGAATTAACTTTTCTGACAGTGATTGATGTCTTTAAGAAAAGAACAAAGAAATCCCTGTCTTAGAGAAGTTTGCTGAATTTATACAGTTCCTAATTATAGCAGGTATGCCAACGTAACATCATTTTAAACAGGAAAAATGTACTTCTGAAATCTGTAAATACGTTTTAGATATCTATAAAGGAAAAAGTTTTATAATGCTTTTATAAATTATAAATTTTATATTAAAATTGACATCATCATGTTTGGTCTCAAATGAATCCTTTCCTTTAGTTACATCTAAAAATGTGAGTCTTACATATGTACAAAGGTGCACATGGATGCAAGAAATAAAAGATGTTTTATATCAAAAATAGTTTTCAGGATGAGGTGATACTGAAAAAAAATGGCTTAGGAGGGGCTAACAGTAACACCCTCAAAGAGTGTTCAGACCAATCCTAACTTGATGGTGATGTCACCCAGTAAGAGGACATAAATGGGATGCTGGCAAAGCCAGCCCAGAACTGCTTAATTCTTTGGTGTGTGAAGACCTGTGTTCAATGTCCTGACAATTTTGGATGAGCTTGGACATTCTAGACTAAAAGCCTGAAGCCATACCTGCTGGGACCATTACTTGGGCTTTAACATTGCCACAGCAAGGAGTGCTAAACCAGCCTGAAAGCCTCGGACAACTCTGCCACAGGTCCAGCTGCTGCAACTGACTGTTACAGAAAGGACTTTCTTCCAGTATTGGATCAAGCAAGGCCTATGTTTTGCATACTGAGAATTTGGACTAAAAGTAATGTCTTGGAATTTCTGTTAAAAGCCTGAACAAGAGACTGACTTTGGAATTTACCAGCCAGCAAGCTTGCAGTGCTGTTGAATAGCAGTGAGTCCAGAGTTGCAGGTTCAAAAGCAGAAATTAACTGAAACAGAAAAGAGTCACAGAGTCCAGTTACCCAAAACAGCATTGCTGTCCACAGGGAGAAATCTTTCTACAGACTGCTGAGCTGCTAACATCTTGTCTGATTTTTCCCACTAAATCCTAAAGTGACTTTTGATGATTTGTGACGTCAACCAAGAAGGATCCAGCCTACATTGCTTCATTGATGTCAAAAGACTCTACAGTTCTAGGTTCAAGGGAAAAAGCAAACTAAAGCCAGACTCACCACCAGGGACATTTGTCATCCAAAACCAAAAGTTCTCACCAAGACTTTGAAAGCTAAAAATTAGAAGACCACTTCTACAGATAACTAAAACATACTGTAAGTATTCCTTTATCTTACTATTAGTACTTATTTGGCTGTCTGGGTGATAACTTAGTGCATTTTAGCTCCAAACCTTGGGTTTATGGTTAAGCTTGAATTTAAATCTAAAGAAAATACCTTTTACATACTATAAAGTTTACACAATATCATACCACGATAATCTGAAACACTATAGTGTAATGAGTTGCAAGTTCTCATAGAAAGTCATTCTATTTATGTTCTCATAGAAAAAGTCATGCTATTTATAAGTATGCTGAAGAAATAGTATAAACTGTCATTTATTATGCTGAATATTGCTTGTTTATTTACATTGCTTATTGCTGAAATTTGTTTTCTATGATTTACTTGATTTTCTAAAATCTGTTTTGTTTGCATTAGTTTGTGTATGTTACTTTTATTATGCTTGATATTCATGCTAGTTATGAATATTTAGGACTTGTACATGTGTGAATAAAATATATTTATCTCTTATATAATCCAAAGTGTGGCAACAGTGTTTTTCACCGTCATTTTTGAATCTGGAGAGCATAGGATAATATCACATGTGAATATTTGTTATTTTTGGTAATTTATTAAATTATTTTTGGGTAAGGCCCGAGGTGAATCCAAGTACATTCTTATAAAAAGTGATATAAGCCTTTGTTCCGACAAAGCCCCAGGTAGGTCCCCTTCCCTCCTCACATTAGGCCTGCTGAAACCAGAATTTATCCCTAAAGAGAGCAATGTAAGAGTATGCAAGAGTCGAGGATGGGGAAAGATAGGTTAGAATAGAGGGAGCAGTGATATGTAAGAAGAGGGGCGGCTAAGGAAAAGCACCAAAAAAAGTGGCAGGAGCATCAAGTCTGGCTAGGGAGGCTTGATGGGCCACACTGTAAACCACATCCACATAATCACTGGAACGTAGGAAATGCTAGACTTAAAAGGCCCAAGAGTCCATCATATTAGTCTTCTGTCATCCAGGCAGTTGCGCCATGCAATAGTATTTAAATAAATTAAAAAAATTGGGAACCCTCACTTCCCCTATTGAATTAAATGATGTATGCAGCCATCTTATTCCCCATGAAAAACATACCAACATGAGTTTAAAAAATTCAGTGTTTCCCACTTGCACCACTGCCTGCTAGTTCCATAGGTTTACTACTCTGAGTGAAAAAATGTTTCCTCAAATCATCCCTAACTCCACCCCCCATCTTAAAAAGGGGTAAGCCCTCTAGTTTTACTGCCTTGAACAAGCTAGAAAGGTTTGCCCTTTATTAATCTATAAACTCTAAGCCTTCAGCTCATCCATAAAATCTAAGGTACTAGGGGTGTAGATACAGTTCACTATCCACAGTTCCACTGGAAGTACTGATTCATCGGATGTCTTGAAGCTAAGCTCTTCCTACCACCCAGGTGGTATATCTCCCAACTCCACCCCATGATGTCAGATATTTCTTTCTGCTGGAAAAATCAGTCACCTCCTTTGCGCTGTCACTAAGGAGTTGATGCGCCAAACGTGAATCCTTTATTTCAAAGTTTACAAAGTTGCTAATTTATTCCACAGTTCCTTTGACTCTGTAGTGTCATTTGGAATGGTGCAATGGAAGCCGAGGATCACATTTTGTGTACTGTGCTGGCAGAAGATGTCAGTCATTGATCTGTATGACACATGCTTGTTCTGCCGGGGGGGGGGCAGCACAACATGGCAGAGTGCGGCCTTTGTCTTTCGATGCTCCCGGGGTCCCTAGGGGACAGCAAGCGTTGGCTGACCCTCAGTCAGCCTTCAGAGCGGGATCCAAAGGACCACCCTATGGGTGACAAGAAGGCTTTGGTGGCTGCCGGGTCTGCTCTTCAGGTTGCAGCCCTTGAGGAAGAAGCAGCAGACGCTGTAGCGGGCACATCACCGGTCTCGGCGCTACACCCAGCTGGAGCCAGAGTCTGAGGTACTTTCACAGATGGGTTACATGAAATGTGCATGGCCCTGCAGACCTTGGGGGAAGAGCCATACCCACCATGGTAAGAAACACCGGTGGTGGGACTTGGACTGGTCAATGTCTTCCCGTTCTCTTGACTCCCCTGACTGCTCAACTCTGGTCGAGAGCTCCTTGTTGCCCCTTTTGGGCTTGTCAGCATCGACTCTAGTTGATCAGGCTATGAAAATCTTCCTCGAGCCTGTTGAACGGCCATCAGATGAGATCAAAGATTCAGTCTCTCAGACCCTGTTGTTCTTGGTCCTCACTCAGGAGGACATGGAGTGGTCAGTGTCCCTGACTGGTTTGTCTCATGAGCATCCTCTGCCAGCGGTTGAACCCTGTAAGTCTGTCCTTGTCAGTATGGTCAGGCATGTTGTGAAACACAACCAGCCAGAAGGCTCCCTTCGCTGTTGATATCTGGTCGGTGGTCGAGGTTGTAGTCGAGATCTCGATCCAGGCACTTTTGCTCTCTATCCCACTGAACCGTGAGGCATTGCCATCAGTGCTACTTGACTTCCTCAGACGAGGAGAGCACTGCTGCAAGATGCGTCAGTGCCAGAAGACGCTTCTCTGGCAACAGTGGATTAGTGCAGCATGGTGGTAGGGTTCTACAGTTCTAAGTGGGTGAGAGCCTGCACTTACAGCAGTACTGAAGCTCAGATGTATTCGAGAGTACCAATCCAGCCCTCATGCTCAAACCAGACCACCAAAATGAACAGCACTCCTGGAAGGGTCCGCACAAATGGCACTTGTACCTTGGTATCAAAAAATGACTTGCTTTATTAGTAAGTGCTAGAAAATGTAAAGAGACAAACAAAAGGCCACCCGCCCTGGTGCCTCGCTCAGAAGAACTTCGAAAGTGGGGGGTGCCCAACCCAAGTTCATGACCAGTTAGATACATGTCACAGGGTTACGTCTTTATGAAGAAAATGCAATGCAATTCAAAGTATGCTTACTACCGTTCTTTTATTCCATATATATTTTTTTCCTTCCCTGTGGTAGGGATGGGCAAGAATCCCTTCCATTCTGTCTAACAATTGTTATTTAACTGGCTATTGCAAGGTGATCTCTATGGGCAAATGAAGAAGTTAAAAACTTAGTACAAATTGTTTTAAAGGCACTCAAAAATGTAATTTGTAGCCTATATTAGAAGCATTACAATTCTTGACCCTGGTGGGATTCAAACCCATGGTTACTGTACTACCATTTAAATCTTTTAGCGCATACATGCCATAAAGTCCTTATTTTCTTTACCCATTTGAACTGGAGAGATTAGCCAGCTGCACCCAGAATACAGTTAGAGATTGTACTGTTAAAGGGTCTAAGCAGCACATAGATTACATGTCTGTATTCATATTCAGTCATATGCAGTATCAACAAGATGGAACTATAATTGATACAGATATTGAGTATGCTCAGTGCTGAGTGAATTCTGTAGTTCACCATATATTAAAAAGAGAGAGTAATGGTTCATCACCTCCCATACACGGCACCGTCTTACAGCTGCGGTCACTGAATCCCAGTCTCCCATCCAGCTTCTTCCTCTCAGGGATCTGTGCAGCTGGTACAGGCTCAAAGTGGAGTTTTTTTTAATTTTCCACCTATAGAGAGGAAGAGAAGGAGAGAACATATATTGGTTACTAGTATGTACATTTCAGACACTGTAGTATTAGCAATTCCACTCTTATTTACAATTTACTGTATAACAACTTGATTTTCTATCTTTAGTACTAAGGGATTTGAGTAGAGCGTTGGGTTACCACAGGAGAAGGTGAAGCAGGAAATATAAAGGGAAGTATTTGGGAGGAGGTTAAGGTAAAATTGGTGGTTTAGGGTAGGAAAGAGGGCAAACACAAATATTTACAATGTTTCAGCAGCTGTATTACAGCTTATTTCTCATCATAAATTTCTACAAAAAGGGCTTTAGGCCCCACTCACCATTCTGTACCTTTGGCTTAAGATTCCCTAACTCATATAGCCATTTGCTTTCTTTTTGTAGTAGTTTTTTCAAAGGTCTCATCCCCTTCTATGGGGTGGTATCCATTCCAGCCCTTTGCATTTTATGTTGTTGGGGTCTGAATTACGATATTGTTTAAAATGTGCACCTACAGGTGTGGATTCATTGCCCTTCATACTACTATGTACATGTTTCTGTACCCTTTCCTTTAGGGGGCAAAACGTCCTCCATGTTACACCAAAGTGCATACACAACAACAGATGTGTAATTCAGAAAACTCCCTAATCCCAATCCTTTTGCTCTCGGGGGATACAAATTGTTTCTCTTGCTGGCAGAGTTTGCAGACATTACAATGCCTGCCCTTCAGATCTTTCTGGACATAAGTCCTCACCATTTATTCATACTGCTGGTTTCAAGCCGGAGGTTTCTAGGAGCCAAAAATCTTCAGGAGGGCTGGAGCTGAGATAGGACTGCATATGCATGGCACCACAAGACTGGCTTGTGCCATATAGGCCATGTTGGCATCACCCTCCAACTGCCTCAGTTCCTTTTTTCCCATCAAGTGCGCTTCCATGATGACATTGCTCGCCTGTCAGGAATCAGATCTTCAAGTCTATACGACAACAGTCTTAAGTTCATACAGTTTTAGCTTATTTTCTGTGTGTTTAAAAAAAAAAAAAAAAAAAAAAAGGTTTGATTATTTTTTCTTCTTCAGCTCTACTAACTGAAGGAGTTCGCCATGGATGGTGATGGTAGGGAGTCTCCTTTAAAAGGCTGATCTGGCAGCTGGGCTTTGTCCAGTCCACCGGCCTCTGTGGGGGGGGGTCCAACCATGGGCAGTCCAGTGTTTGGGAGGAAGGGAGGACAGTCCTACCATAAACACAAAAAGAAGTGGGCTCATTCTCGATCCAGGTCATGTGCCCAGCACCGTTCTGCCTTGAGTTCTTCCTCTTCCTGTGGATCTAGTGGTGGTTCATCCCAGAACATCTGGAGGAAGGAATCCCATTTGTCCATCCAGAGCTGATAAGTCATGCCTTTATGATGGACGCATCTCTGGTGGGGTTGGGAGCACACCTGGGAGACCACAGGGGTTCTAGTCACCCCAGGTTCCAGCACCACATAAACCTGCCGGAACTCCATGTAGTATGGCTTGCTGTGATGAAATTCGCTCCTCTAGTCGGGTCAGATCCAGAGGGACAACACCATGATTATGTTCTACCTGAACAGGCAGGGCAGGGCACGCTTTCTTCCTCTCTGTTGTGAGGCCCTCCGCACCTTGACCATCCTACGCAGCTTGGGTTCAGATCTCATTGAAACATAGAAGTTGATGGCAGATAAGGACTGCAAGGCCCATCCAGTCTGCCCATTTCTTTTTCTACCTTATGAATGTGCCATCGGCCTTTGCTCTGTCAATGGCCTATCTATTCAAATGCATCTGTATTGCTCCCTTATGCCTATCCCATGCCTGTTTGAATCCCTGCACTGTATTAATATTCACCACTTCCTGAGGTAGGCCGTTCCATGCATCCACCACCCTTTCTGTGAAAAAGAAATTCCTCACATTACCCCTTAATCGTCCTCGCTCTATTCTCAAACTGTATCCTCTTGTCCTCCTATTTTTCTTATATTGAAACATGTTGGACTCTTTCACCTTGTTAATGCCCTTAAGGTGATTGAATGTTTCGATCATATTGCCTCTCCCTCCTTTGCTCTAGGGTATACATATTGAGCTCCGTTAATCTGTCCTCACATGTTTTCTGATGCAGTCCCTGCACCATTTTGGTTGCCCTTCTCTGGACTGCCTCAGTTTGGTTAATGTCCTTGTGAAGGTGTGGCCTCCAGTACTGCATGCAGTACTCCAGATGGGGCCTAACCAATGTCTTGTAAAGAGGGATTATTACCTCCCTCTTCTGACTTGTGATACCCATACTAATACACCCCAACATCCCCTAGCCTTACCTACTGCTTTAGTGGTCTGCTTGGATGATTTCAGGTCATCGGTGATGCCGCCAAGTCTCTTTCTTCCCTTGTGACTGCCAGCAACTCCCCTCCCAGCCTATAGGTGGCTTCAGGGTTTCTCTTCCTTATGTGCATGATCTTGCACTTCTGTGTGTTAAACCCCAGTTGCCACTCTTCCGACCATTTTGCTATTTTATCCAGATCTCTTCTCATTCTGCCCACCCCATCTGTATCATCTACTCTGTTGCAGATCTTGGTGTCATCTGCAAACAGACATACCTTACCATCCAGTCCATCTGCAATGTCACTGATGAAGATATTGAAGAGGACTGATCCCTGAGGCACCCCACTTGTGACTTACATCTCTTCTGACTGTATACCGCTTACCACCATTCTCTGTTTTCTGCCCGTCAACCAGTTTGCCACCCAGTTGACCAACTTCTGTTCCACCCCGAGCCTACCCAGCTTATTAATCAATCGTCTATGTGGAACACTTTTGAAAGCTTTACTGAAGTCAGGGTAGGCGACATCAACTGCTCCCCCTTGGTCCACCACTCTGGTTGCCCAGTCAAAGAAATTTGAGATTAGTTTGACAGGACCTTCCTTTTGTGTCCCACAGCTACTGATGCCTTGTACAGTAGAGCTTCAATGCATGCACGCAGCTTTCGCGTCACTGCATGGAGTTGTCCAGCATATGCCTTCCTCTTCCAGATCCACCTGCACTTCCACCCAAGATGGCTGCTTCACACTGTACCTATTGAGGAGGAGCAGGTAGAGCAGGCACTCTAAATGCTATTTGAAAAGGTATGAAAGGTATGCCACCGTTGCCTCAACAGTTTTCATTTTAGAGTGCTTACCTGACTTTCTTGTGTGGTCTTCTTGGTCTCCCCAGTCTGTCCCTTCTGTTTTTCAGCTTATTTTGTTACAGCGAGTCCTTGACAGTGGTGGAGCGCTGCAGCAGATCTGAAAATAAAGTCCTTCGGGAGGATTGGGAGGAAGAGTTCCTGGTAGAGTGTATGGAAGTGGAGTGAAGTGGCAGAGTTGAGGAATAGAGGAATCGAAGAGGAATCCAGGAGTTGTGTGTGCGCTGTAGAGCCGTGGGACAATTGGTCCATGGTGATGTGGAACAACAGAGCTGTAGAACTAGCTGCGAACCCAGGAAAACTGAGAAGTTGGGAGTGCAGGAGTATTGGAAGTTGTGTTGTGAAGTGAAGTAAAGCAAACTGAGAAAATCAGGAGTGCTGGAATTGTGAACGGTGAACTGTATGAATGGGGTCAGGGCAAGTAAGCTGTGGAGTCAATGAACAAAGGTGCTGGTACACCCTGAGGTGTACTCTGAGGGTCCCGGAGAGTGTTTTGGGATATTGTGTACTGATTAACTGTATAATTTGCATACTGTGATCTGAAGGGCTGATGAGTTTGACATGGTTGATAAAATTGATAAGCTGACAAAATCCTTTTAGATTTGTGCTCAAAGTGTTTCCTTTTTTCAGTGAATTAAATGAGGTATTTATTTATTTATTTATTTTTTAGGTATTAGTAGAAGTGATACTGAGTTATTTCGGCACTGTGATGCTGGGTTCCCAGATAAGAGTTTAACAATACATGCCCTATGTAAATGTGGGTAGCAATCTGGTTTAAAATCACGCATACTCAGTGGTAGTGGACTTAGTGTGCAGACTTGGCATTCTTTTAGCTGTTGAAACAGAGCATGTGAAGCAATAAAGTAGTGAATCAGAAACCAGGAGTCAATAAAGCTTGACTTCTCTTTTTAGTGCCACTGGTTTTGAACTATGTTCAGAGTATTTTTAGTTGGCAGCAGATTTTAAAGATTTTTTATGCTGCCTGTAAAAACCAGAAAGCGGCAGAAGGTGGAAGTTTTGTGATTGTTTGCTAAATACTCTGAATAAAATTTTACACAACCGCTCAGAAGGTAATTTGAATAATTGAAATATAGAACGTTCTTTTTTGTACTTCTGCTTCCTTCTGCCTGGTTTCTTTTGTTTTTAAACATTTTTAGCAGTGAGCCTTTTTAATTTTTGTCAATTTACTTACAGATGCAGTTGGAGGCCATATCGCCCAGAACAGAAGGAAAGGAACACAAACTGGGAGAGCCCCAGGCTAGTGGACAGAGTACTTTTAGGACATAGAGAACCAGGTATATTCTTTTTCTTTTAGAGAAACCATAGAAAGGTTCAGGGTATAAATTTTAACTTAGAAATAAGATTGTTTTAAAAGAAGTTTTATTTTTAATTTTAAATTGCAGTGCCACTTGGAGAAAGCTGGAAGATAAAGATAAAGGGAAGTTGGAAGATAAAGGAAATAAGACGAACTATAAAAGTAGAATACTTAACCCAGGAAGAAACAAAGTAGGAAATAAAGTGAATGCACAGTAATAATTAAAGGGAAAATTAAAAGAATCAAAGTTTAAATTACAATTTGGAAAGGGTATACAAGCTCTTATACTTAGGAAACTAAGAATGTGCCCGACCTAGCAGGCACCGCTCAACATTTTATTGAAGTTGTGTAAGAGTGATTAGGGTATTTGAAAGTGTGAAGCTTGAATATTTAATGGCTGGAAGTAGTAAAGAAGTTTCTTATGTGGAACTCTTAGGCTGTTATTTTGTGGTGAAATATCCACTTCTTATATAAAGTATCTCTAGTGCATATTGTATGTTGTTAGTGTTGTACTCCTCTTGCTTATCCTAGTTAGTGTAGAACATATAAAGAATATACAATAAATTAACAATGATGACTATGCTATCAAAAAAAAGAATAAATACAAATCCTACATGTTATAAAAATCAGAAGCAGAAACCAAAGAAAAGTTTGGAAGGAATGGTAAAGAAAACAGTGAAGAAAATCACTAGTTATATTCTAGCCCCAGGAAGTCAAATAAATCTTGTGGGGGAAAAAGGAGACCTTAACAATTCAAGGTTCAATCCTCCCTCCTATAAGTTCTTCCCCTATAAAAATAGATAGATTAAATTATTGACTGTTAGGTATGAATGAGCACCCACTGATGAGATCTATAAGGATACTTGAAACAGAAAATGGAGGCTCGACTTTACAAGAAGAAGAGTTAGAACAGAAAGAACTAGAGGAACAACAGACTCTGACAAAGGTGGGGAAGTATAATAATATACAACAGTCTGAGGAATATTTAGGAAAGGAAAGAAAATAGCAGATTCAGAATATAGATCTGGAGCAAGGAAATGTTAAAAGCAATGTTAGAGATTCCTCACATCAATGTCCTAGTGCTTCATTTCTTTGTGATTTTGGTGCTTTCCTTACTCCATATGTAGAAAGACTTAAACTAGACCCTCCGTCGAGATTCTTACCAGATGTATCACATTTAATTCAGAACAAAACTGGAGAAAACTTAGAAGATATACATGTGGGGGAAGGGAAGAGTAAGGACAGTAATAGAATGAATGAAAGTGAAGTAAGAGAGTCATCGATACTGGAAATTTTAAAAGAAATAAAGAATGGGATTTTATTAAACAATGAAATATTGATTAATCTTATAACAATGCTTAGCAGAAAATTGATAAAGAATGTGGAGAGTGAAAATGATATTACTGCTGAAGAGATAAAAGATAGAAACCATGGAAAAAGAGATAGAAAGGAATATAACCAAAAGGAAAACATAAAGGCTACAATGATAGAAATTGATAATAAGGAAAAAGGGGAGACAGAGAAATTAGTGCAGAATCTAAAGGGAAATAAAGTGATAAGAAATAATAAATCTAAGAGAAAGATACAAAGAAGCAAAGGGAATGAGGAGAATCGGGATCAGAGTAAGATAAGAAAGAGAAAGGAGAAAGTGGAAAACAAATTCTTAGTGAAGAAGGGAAAATGCTAGGAAATATTGAAGATAGCCTAAATGTAGGAAAGAGAGAAACAGATTGAAAAAGGAGAAAGATTACCTACAATTTTCTTCAAAGGCATACCACAAACAAAAAATTAAAATCAAGTAACTTTAAAATGGGTTATATATAATGTATGCAAAGGTGTTCTAGGAAAAAGGTTTACATGAAATGACATAAACTCTACCTATAGATATCATGGAGGTAAAGAAAAAGGTTGGATCTGTTTGGTGGTAAATAGTAGTAATGTAGTAATGTAAGGAAACTGCTACTGACAGTGAAAGAACGGTTCCAGGAGATAGGAATAAAAGCAGGTACAACTATAGAAGAGAGGAATATTAAGGAGAGGATTGATTGGTCAGAAAAGGAGAATAATGTAAAGGGCAAAAATAAAAAGCAAGGTTCAACAAAGAATATCGCACTACATGAAACCAGTGGTGAGTGAACATGTATTAACAGCAGATGTGGAACACAAGAGAGTGATACAAGGCAGACTGCAAAAAGGGCCCAAAATAAATAATAGTGTAATTTTGGATGAAACTTAAAATGAGAAAGCATTGGGCAATTATATGAGTGTGAATTTGTGTGGAGTAGGAGAAGAAAGTGTGGAATATGTGATAGAGGAAACAATAGAAATAGACTGACAATGTGATTATAAGAAAATTGATATTGGAAAACAAAAATTACACATTTTAAGTAGGAATATAGCAGGAGTTGCCGGAAAATTGTAAAGACAATGGACTACTTAGATTTTTAAATGAAATGCATATAATTATGTTACAAGAAACTTGGGTAAACTCCCTAGAGGGTTGCCATCTGGAAGGATATCAGGGCGGCATATTCCTGCTAAAAAGACAAGTTTTTATGGGTGTCCAGCAGGGGGAATTAGTACCTTTGTTAGGATGATGTCTGGTTTAATATGTAAATGTATCTGAAATGATAAGAACTTCAACATTCTGGTTATTGAACTTGTGTGGAAAAACAAGGAGAAATGGTTATTGGTAAACGTGTATTTTCCACCTGATACCACTGCTGCTCCCATTATACATTGCATATGTAGATATGCAGAGATATTAGAACTACAGACACAGTACCCAGGCACTATGATTATTGCTGCAGGGGATTATAATCTAAGATTAAGGGTGGAACAAGAGGAAAAGGGCAATAACTGGAATCTGGATGATATTTTTGAAGTACCTATCAGGAAATCATGTGGTAAAAAGAAAAGTAAAGCTGGTAATAGATGTTTAATTGAATTATGCAGATTGAATAAGTGGATTGTGAATGGGAGAAGCAGTGGGGATAAAACTGGTTTATGAACCTTTGTTTACAAAAATGGTTTGAGTTTGCTGGACTACATAATTGTAGATATATATTTTTATCAAAAGATCTGTAGTTTGGAAATTGTCAAAAATTGGGATAGTGATCATAGACCATTACAGGTGTCTTTGGAATGTCCAATATACAGTTGTTAAGGAATGTGGAAATAGAAGCAACTGGATAGAGCAGAATATGGAAGTAAAGAAAAGTAAAAGAATACAATGGAATAAAGTGAATAAGGAACAATTAAAAGATTATATAAACTCATCAGAAATAGAGGGACTAAAAAATGCTATATGAACACATTACAGGATAAATTAGATCTAGATTTAAAACAAGAGCAGAAGAAAGATTTGTTTTTGGAATACCTGGTGTTAGAAGAAAGAATATATAGAGAATTGGAGAAATGGCAAAAAAGGGGTAAAACCAGAAGATGTTTTTTTGGTGCCAAATGGTATGATGCTGAATGTATTAAAATGAAAAAAAAAAATAATCAAGTTGGCAGGAGAATAGTGAAAACCAATAATGTAGAAGATTGAAAAGCTTTGAAATTATTAAAATCTGAATATAAAGTATTGATAAAAATTAAAAAAGGATAAATATTATGAGCTGTGGAACAAATTGCAAACAACTATTCAAGAAAAAAATGGGAGTGATTTTTGGAGATTAATGGCATTTGGTATGGATGATATAAGATATAATATAACAGCAGTTATCCCACCAGAAAAATGGATACAATATTTTATGTCAATATTTAGTAGTAGAGAGAATATTTATGAACGAGAGATAGACATAGAGGTAGATAAGTTGAAAAGTCAAATTGGAAGGAGTTCACAAATGAGGAAATAGTGTTGGCAATACAAAAACAGAAAAAGAAAGCCCCAGGTATAAATAACCTTGGGGCGGAGTTATATCAAACAGATGTTGAATGGTGGGCTGAAATATTACTAAAATTATATAAGAATATATTAAAGTATAAGAGAATACCTGAGAATTGGAATGTAGAAGTAATAGTACCCCTTTTTAAGAAAGGGGACATGACAATGCCCAAAAATTACAGGCCAATAACACTATTGAATATTAATCAAAAAATATTTACTAGACTTATCTTGAATAGGATAGAATACTGGATGAAAGATAATGATATCCTCTCTCGATTTCAAGCAGGCTTCTGTAGAAATAGGTCGACAGTGGACCAGATGTTCACCCTTAGATACATTCTGAATAAGTATGTTGGCTTAAGGAATGGAAAGATAATACACTGCTTTTATTGATATCAAGTCTGCATTTGACTCGGTCCATAGGACAACTTTATGGGAAATGTTAAAAGATTTGGGTATGGAGTCAGAATTATTGAATATTATTAAGATATTGCATCAAGAAAATAAACTTGTTGTTAGGTATAACAAGGAAGGTGACATGAGTGAAGTAATAAAAGTTAACCATGGGGTAAAACAGGGGTGCATATTGGCATCATCTCTATTTAACTTATGTAGATAGAGTTGTGAGGGACTTAGAGGAGGTGGATACTTTTGCACCAAAGATAGAGGAGATTAGAGTACAAATATTGTTATACGCAGATGATGCGGTGGTAATATCTCAGATTCTGCTTGGCTTAAAAAGAGCTGCTGTAGCAATAATAAAATCATTAGATATGTTGCATATGAAATTAAATCAGGGAAAAACCAAAACAGTGGTATTTGGAAGTAAATTCGAAAATAAACAAAAATGGAGAATTGGGAATTCAGAGTTTGAAGAAGTTAGAGAGTATACATATTTGGGAGTAAGCTTTAGTGATGATTTAAAATGGAAAAAAACAAATCGAGAAAATAAAAAAGCATTAAAAACTTTAAATGGAATTAAGCATTTTACAAAAAAAAAAATAGGTGGAAATTCCTTTATAGCCCAATATAGATGCTTAAAAGCAAAAGTTAATTCCCAAATTTTGTATGCCTCGGAGGTATGTGGACTTCAGGGTAACCATAACAACTTGGAAATTGACCAAAATAAGTACTTCAAAAATATTTTGGGTCTCCCAATGTGGGCCTCTGGGGCTAGTGTAAGACTAGAAATGGGAACCTTATCAATCCAAGCAGAAATTTTAAAAAGAAATATAACATATTGGAAAAAAATTATAACGGCACATAAAGATAGCCTGATATATAAATGATAGGTAGATGCGAAGAATAGTGATGCTGGATGGGGTATACATTGCTTTAGTACACTGAATCAAGTATTAAATAAAGCTGGATTACCCTACAATTATATTTTGGATTTTGAAGGTGTCATGAGGGGCATATCAGAATTTGTACTACCCACATACTATTGTAACTGATCATCCTTCACAACCCTATGTAACCCCTCCCCCAGGTCGCATCGTGAGATGAGCAACTTGTTGTTCAGTGTGCCCTCCTTTTGAAACATTTCAATAAATAAGCGTGACCATCTCTGCTACTCTGAACTTGACAAGTTTGGAAATACAAAATCATTTATATTACAAAATGAATGATAAATGGACACTCTTTTGGACGTGCAGTACACCCACGCACACACTTTATTTTACAAACACATACTCTGTTATGCAGCAGTGACAATACTTAAATGCCCCTGATATCTGAGGGTGGTGAAAATGAATAATTTTATACAAGGCAATGTTCAAGATTGATGATTGAACAATCACTTTATTTTAGTTCAGCATCAGTCTACTTCTGGAACTCTGAGTGAATTTTGTTCTGCCTACAGATCATAAAATTCCCAATGCTCCAGCATATATATTTTCATGAATCAATGCAGTCATAACCAAGATCAATTCTGGGGTTATCTAAAGATATTGGATTGATTTAAATTAAACCTACTTCATTATGATTAACTAAAACTTTAGAATGCTCTGGGACGGTGTTGTCAGATTTGATATCGTCAATACAGATGTTCTAATAAAATTCCACCGTCCATGCAACATTTCAATACTAGCTAAAAACTAAATGTAAATTACACAGAAAGCCTCAGTTAGTGTCCAAGGTATAATCAATGATTCATTTGAGTTCATTTTTTGGGGGGAGGGTAGTACCACCTTATATGCCTGTTATTTTGTACCCTCTTCCCCATACTCCAGGTTGTACATGGAAGTGGACTGTCTGCGGCTCAGTGTGCCTTCCTGGTCAAACAAATTAAAAAAATAAATATATAAATCTCTGTGGGATGATCTTCATTGTCACATTGACTGCAAGCAATGTGAGAAGGCAGTAAGGAAGGCTGGGGGGATACTGGGATGCATAGGAAGAGGCATCAATAGTAGAAAACAGGAAGTTGTTATCCCTCTGTACAGACAGTTGGTGAGACCTCATCTGGAGTACTGTGTGCAGTTCTGGAGACCCCATCTCCGCAAAGACATAGACAGAGTGGACGCTGTCCAGAGGAGGGCAACCAAAATGGTGCAGGGTCTGCACCAGAAGACATACAAAGAAAGACTAAAGGAGCTTTATATGTATACCCTTGAGGAA
This sequence comes from Neoceratodus forsteri, assembly GCA_016271365.2. Taxonomy (NCBI): domain Eukaryota; kingdom Metazoa; phylum Chordata; order Ceratodontiformes; family Ceratodontidae; genus Neoceratodus; species Neoceratodus forsteri. The sequence goes on along the minus strand of CM028136.1, from coordinate 945,674,242 downwards.
AGGAGGGAGAGAGGGGACATGATAGAAACTTTCAAGTACCTCAAGGGAATCAACAAAGTCCAAGAGGGTAGCATCTTTCAGAAAAAGAGATGTGCAAGAACAAGGGGCACAATTTGAAGATAGAGGGACTGCTCAGAGGTAATGTGAGGAAGTATTTTTTCACTGAGAGGGTTGTGGATGCATGGAACAGCCTCCCTGAGGAGGTCGTGGAGTCAAGAACAGTGGGGGAATTCAAGAATGCATGGGACAGGCATAAGGCAGTCCTAGTGGGGGGTAGGAGGAAGTAAGCTGTTGGTTAACTAGTATCTGCAGCTTATCTGTTAGGTAGGAAAATGGGCAGACTAGGTGGGCCAAGCGGTCCTTATCTGCCGTCAAATTCTATGTTTCAATGTTTCTACATTGACTGTGCTCTGTGTTTTTAAATCTCACCTGAACAACATTCCTTTTTTCTTTTGTTCCTCCTTCCTCTTCATAAATCAGTTTATTTTGGCTGGCAGTCATAGTGCAGTAAATAGTTTAACTTCAGTATTTGTTACATTTTAACAGCTGTTCAGTCATGATGTTTTATTATACTGGGTCTTATACTGGGTAATAGAACGGGAGAAGGCATTTTTGCCCATTTTACTGTTCCTCGCATAGTGGGCTCACTACTTTAATTTCGACATATTACATGGTCTGTTTCCTTTTTAAATACATCAAAACTATTACTCCAAAGAACGTATTCTGGTAATGCATTCCATATTCTTGCCATTCTATATAAGAATGAATAATATTTTACATTGGTTTTTGCAGTTTCTAATCTTATTTGCAATTTATGCGCTCTAAACCCTTCTGGTTTTTCTATAAACCTTATGCCCATTTCATTCTTTAAGTTTTGATCTTTCATAATTTTAAATAACTGTAATAAATCCCCTCTTTTTCTCCTATTCTCCAAACTAAACAAGCCCAATTTCCTCAATCTGTCCTCGTAACTATCTTTTTCCGTAGACCATACTGATTTTGTAAATGTTTGTTGTATTCTTTCTATCCTTGTTATTTCTCCTTTTGCATAACGGCTCCATAATGATGAACCATAGTCTGTGTATGGCCTTACAAATGTTCTATACAATGGTAATAAACATTCTTTTGATCTACTTAAAAAGTTTCTTTTGATGTTTCTGATCATATAGTTTGTTTTTCTAACCACTTCTGATCTCTGTGGCCTAAGTGTCATTCCTACATCAATTAATATCCCACAGTCTTTCTCCTTATCAGTCGATTCAATTTTTTGATTGTTCAAGTCTTAAATGTGCTTAGGGTTCTTTTTTCCTCAAATGTAATACTTTACATTTTTCTATGCCAAAAGGCATTTTGTTGTCTAATGCCCATAATTCTAGTTTTTTTAAGTCTTCTTCTAAGATTTGAATATTTTTCTTGTCATTCACCTGTCGTCCTAATTTTACATCGTCTGCAAATTTGACCAATGCATTTTTTATGTTATAGTGCATATCCCCCAAATATAACAAAAATAATGTAGGGCCCAACATTGGTAATAATATAATTTTCTTTGATGTATTCAAATATATTTCTGTTTTTTTTTTTTTTGTCTTTTTTTATAACTCAAGTTTACTGAGGAAATGAAATGCTTTAAAATAGTATACAAAGCTTCATAGCAATACAAGGATTACAGCATGGTTTTCGACACTCAGTTTCAGTATAGTGAACAATACAGTTAGAACCCAATAGATTGATGTATAATTCAGTTTGTATGTAGCATAAAAATTCACTTAATGTCCATTTATGTTCCATTGTCCCGGGAAGAAACACAAAGAAAGGTGTCTCTTTTTGCTGTAATTTTGCTTTCATGTCACAAAAACAATGTAAACATGTAAGTAAACAGCAAATTTCAACAGTAAATAACTGTGTCTGTCATCTTTATTCCATCAGTAATAAAATGTCACCATCAAGCTACTTGGGTGTCCTATCACCCCCTTTGCCCTGTTTTCCCTAGTCAGTGGGGCATTTGGTATGTCTCCCACTTTTCTAATTTTTCTAGGTATTTTTCTCTGGTGAGTCTTAGGTCTGCCAAGATCTTTTCCATGTCCACCTCTTGTTGAACCCTTCCCTGCCACTCAGCGGTTGTTGGTATTTTTGGGGAGAGCCAGCGGCAAGTAATTCCCCTCTCTGCGATTAAGCAAATCATATGAAATGAGACTCTGTGCTGGCATCCTCTTTACTCATGGTGGGGATAGCTCCAGAACCTTTGCCTCAAAAGTGGAAGGTACTGACATACCTCGGATGTGTTCAAACTCTGCATAGATTTGTTGCCAGTAGCCCTGAGTTACTCTGCATTCCAAGAACATATAGTAATATGCCCCTCTACCCTGGAATCCCCTCCAGCATATATCTGTAGTTCCCCATTCGAAGTGAGCTGTTATAGTTGGTGTGTGAAAGAAATGGTCCAGGATCTCCCAACAGAGGGAGGGTGATTCAGAGGAACTTGAGGAAGAATGTATTCACAGAAAGCGTGGTGGACAAGTGGAGCACCCTGCCAGAGGAAGTGGTGGGGGCTGAAACAATCATGAGATTTAAGAATGCATGCGATAGACATAAGGGAATTCTGGAAGTCAGGGGTAAGGGGCAACAGACTTCTAGAAAAAACCAAGTGAACTTACAAGTTCAAATGGGCAGACTGGGTGGGCCATAGGCCCTTATCTGCTGACAGTGTCTATGTATCTATGTATTCTTGCCATGCTGGGAAAAAGGAGACCTCCCAACTCCCTTCTAGAATTTGCTTCTAACTCGCATGTGTAATTGGCAGACCTGACTCCCTGTCTCAGCAGGGTCTAATTCTAGTCAGTGTGTGGTCCCCTGCTGCTCTTAGTACATTATACATAACTGAAATGTACCAATGTTTATATTTTAGTTAGATTGCCCAGCACAAGCAGCCCTCCAATTTAGACTTTTCTCTACTTACTTGGGCTTTGGTATTCCCTGCTGTGCTGAGACTCGGTATCTCACCTGTGAAAAGAAAAAAAGCTGTATTGATCAGTGTTTGGGAGATTAAACCTGTTTTTAAGATCTTCAAATGATACATAGACCCCGTCAGAGAAAAACTGTGAAAAGGCAGTAAGGGCCTAGCTGATTCCCTTTCAGGAAGCCCTGGTCTGTAGCGCCCCCCACCCCCCCCCCCCCCCGTGGGACATTAGAGTTCCTGAATTTTTTTTTTATTTCTGTTTATTCACCTCCCAGCCTGCCACCCCTGACCCATCAGAAGAGGCACAGCAGACATCTCACTACCAGACACCCTTCCCAGAGTGGTCTCCAAGACCCAATGGAGCCATGGCTTACCCCCAAGTGGGGACGAGGTGGGGCCCGAACACCCCAAAACTTACGTTGCATCGGTCTTGAGCCATTGGGCGGGCATAGGCATATTGTGGGCATGTGTCCTGGCTCCACATCTCCCTGGAGGTGGAAGGCTCTTTTTGCCATTTTCTGTGGGCATTGCACATGCCCAGACATCAAGGCATGACCGCTAGCATCTGTAACGCCCTCATCCTAGCTGCTTGCGAGTGTCGTTGAACCCCCAGACCTTCGCCCAGGGGCCAATCAGACACCAAGGCACTCAGCGTAATGCTATACCTCTGGCTTCTGCCAGGGGTCAGCAAATGCCGAGCTGCTTCCCAACCCTTCCCCCAGAGCAGTCGAGCTGTCAGAGTATGCTTCACCCTGCACCTCCCGGCCGGCCCTCCGTCAACCCAAGCTCACTCCTGAACCCAGGTCACTGGCGTCGCAGACGGAAAGCCAACCATTGTACCGACGGGCCGGCCAGGGTTCCTGAATTTCTATAGTGAGTGGGCTGACCCGCTCTTTAGTCTATGTGAGTTGGCCTAGTTTTTGCAGCACCTTTATTGAGGTTCACGTCCAAGGATTCTCAGTCTGCTAATGTGTGGACTAGCCCAATGCACAAAAGATAGCGGGTGGGATATTCAAAAGGGTTGCGCCATGCGCAACAGGGTTGCGCATGCTCAAGTCCTACATTGCGCCATTCTGCGATATTCAGCAGGAGGCAGTTGCGCAACTGAAAACAGGCTGAGCAACAGCGCAATGCAAATGAATGCATGCTCAACAGGAGGGGGAGGAACCATGCATAAACTGCACAGCCCGATATTCAGTCGGGCTGTGCAGAGTTGTGCAGGCGCAACCCCAACCTGCGCCTGCACAACTTTGAGCCAAAAAAAGGCTTAAGTTGAGGGCCACCCACAGGTGAGCTGCTGTATTGCAGAGCGAACAGCAGCTGCCACCGTGGCTGGCCCCCAACTCAGTCCTAATGCCCCCACTGGACCCGATTGCGGGCATCAATGTAGCCCCCCTCCTGTTCACATCCTGGTGGTCCAGTGGACCGTAATGCCCGATCGCGGGCAGAATGTCAGAGAACCCCGAACACTTTCCTAATGCCCGATGCGTAGGCAGAATGTCATAAAGAACCCCGAACACTTTCCTAATGCCCGATCCAGGCAGAATGTCATAGAACCCCCAATGCCGATCGCGGGCAGTAAGTAATGCCCCCAACCGAATATCTCCCTGGTGGTCCAGTGGACGTAATGCCCGATCACGGGCAGAATGTATATTAACACCCCACCCAAACATCTCTGGTGTCTAGTGTCCCCACCCACGAAGCCCCACCACCCCGCTCCCCGGCGGCGGCGGGCGGCAGCATCCACACCGCCTGCCGCCCGCCTTCCATCGACTGGCGGTAGGGCTGCCGCCCATTGGTGCAGAGCTAGAGCCAATGGGCATGCAGCCCATACTGCATGATGACAGTCCAGATTTGTGAATGATTCATTCGACAAATCTGACTGTCACTGTATAGTAGCTGCACGCCCACTGGTTCTTGCTCTGCACCAATGGGCGGCAGCCCCACCGGCCAGTCAGTCAGCTGGCGGCAGGGCGGCTGGCGGTGGAGAATGCTGCCGCTACCGCTGCCGGGGAGCGGGGTGGGGGTTCGTGGGTGGGTGGGTGGACACTAGACACCAGGGAGATGTTTGGGTGGGGGGTGTCAACATACATTTCTGCCCGCGATCGGGCATTACGTCCACTGACCACCAGGGAGATATTCGCTGGGGGGGCACTTTACTTACTGCCCGCAATCGGCATTGGGGGTTCTTACATTCTGCCCACGATTGGGCATTAGGAAAGTGTCCGGGGTTCTTATGACATCTCTGCCTCAGGCAGAATATTAGGAAAGTGTTCGGGGTTCCATGACATTCCTGCCCGCGATCGGGCATTAGGAAAGTGTTCGGGGTTCCTTATGACAGTCTGCCCGCAATCGGGCATTAGGAAAGTGTTGGGGGTTCCTACGACATTCTGCCCGTGATCGGGCTGCAGGGCATCGGGTCCCCGACGGCTGCTGCCTGGCAGGCTGCTAGGTGCAAGTCCTCAGGATCCGGGCGACCTACTATGGCGTACAAATGGGCCATAATCAGATGCAAATGGCCCCGCGCCTTGCATGAATTATTGCCCCATTTGCATGTCACCTTTTGAATATCGTGATTTTGGCGATGGCGAATGGTACTTGGCGCCACCGCAAGTTGAATGCTCCACTCTGACAACTTGCGGTGGCGCACTTCCACTGCGCATGCACAGTGGCTGTGGTGGGGGTGATATTCAAAGGGTTGCTCAATAAGCATAACTCCTTTGAATATCGCCTGCCACACCCCGCGCAACTATTTTGGCGAGGCAGAAGGCTTGCTCTCAGAACATGCAGGGTTTGAATATCCGGGCCCACGTGTACTGTGGCCTGGATAGAATTGCCCTATTCTCCAGGATATAACACCCCTTATCTACGTTTTGTTTTGCCATGCCTATCAGCTGGGCTGGCTGTGCTGCCAGGCGGTATGATTCAAAATCTGAAGTCCCATACCTCCCTGCTGTTTTGGTATGAAAAGTATATTTAGCCCACCCCTACTGTCTGGCCCTGCCACAAGAATTTAAGAATAAGCTTACATGGCTTAACCCCGAAAGGATGTGAAATCAGTATGGGTAATGCTTATATATATATATTTTTTTTTTTCTTTGCTTTGTGACATTGTGTCCTGAAAGATGTAGCATACGATGGAACTGCATTTCATTATGATTGAGCAGCCTGTATTCCACTCACATGGCTTTGGATGCAATCCTGTGCTCTTCCTCAAGGTGTCACTAGAACCCTACTAATGCCTTGTCAGCCAGCCTTTTACACCAATTTGCATAGTTTAGCCAGATCCAGAAACAAATGATTTGATACCTTTTATTGGACCAACATGGATGTGACAGAAAAGAACAAAGTGCTCTAGCTTTCGAACCAACCAGGTCCTTCTTCAGAAGCTTTGTGGCAGTTATTTCAAATATCCCATACTATTAACACCAGATTATATTGGAAAAACAGAAATAATTCTCATTGGTTTAACATATACATTTAAAATATAATAGAAGATTACATCAGAGAAGCTAATTAACACCAGTATGCCTTTAACTGAGGAGCCTCAGAAGGGCAAAGGTTATCAAGAATTCTCTATGGCCAGAGAGTTCTTGTCACATAAATTTTAAAATGTCTCAGTATGCCAAGAAAGCATTCTAGTGATAAAAAAAAACCTTGTGGTGGCATTCTCTCTAATACATGTAAGAAGAGCTTACAACTTACATTCCAATTGTCCTGGTATATTAAAGAACAGATAATGAGAGACAAAATCCTGAAATTAGGTATAACTGCACGTTGAAAACAAGCCTCAAATTAACATACACATATATACATGATGCATGATAGTATCACTTGTAAGTGTAAGTGCCAAATAAAAATACTGTCAAGGACCCCCAAGAAAATGAGACCATGAGCCTGATAAGTGCAGATTTCAACACAGAGTCCATGTGTAACAAAAATTCACAGAATCAGTCTAAAGAACCTAAATGAAAACCCAGAGGAATTACACCTTTTATGAACCCCCAAGTAAATGAGATATGCATCTTAATATGAGCAGATTTGAAAATATGACAGTGTGTAATCCAACCACTGACAACTAGCAGAAGGAAGTAAATGTACACTATATGTGAAAACTGTATGTGAATACTTTAGCCAGGATTTGGTGGAGGGTTTTTGGTAGAATGAAATCCATTGCATTCTCTACATGACCAGACTTTATTTATTGAAACATTCCCCCCATGGAAATGCAGTGCAGCTTCCCAGTCATAAGCTGGACCCACAGTAACAGTCCATCACAGGTTACAGTGCAAATATCATAGTTACAGAGTTAAACGAGCATTGTGTGCAGTGATGCCCTTTGACTGCTCGCTCTTTTCTCAAAGGGTATATCCCAGTATATAGTTCTTGATACAGTAGTCATCCAATCTAATCTTAAAAGTCTCCATGGTTGTGCAGCCTATGACTTCGGGTGGCAAACTGTTCCAGAAGGACATCACTCTGTGAAAAGCGCATTGCCCTCCTCTTAGCGTGGTTTAATTCCCCTTTAAGTTGTAGTTCATGTCCTCTTATATCTATATCACTATATTTTAGAGGGCTAGACTGTATTAGTGATTCTGTGTTAGAACTTGAACAGTTCTGAACCTCTGCTACCACATTGGGTTTTTCTATGAAAGTTGCTTTCAGTTAATTTCTCCTGTCCACCCACAATTTGAGCTCCTTTTGTTTCTCTCCTTTGCAGACCCTGCTGGTACCCAGCTGGCTGTCTGCATCCCCCCCCCAGTTTAAACTCTCATTATTTGTGACACGGCTCTTTGGTGAATTTGTAAAGCAGGAAGCCACCCACTGTTTTCTGAGCTATGTCAGAATCCTGCTTGTCTCTTCTCCTTCAGGCATCCTCTCATAGCCTTTTTTTGTTGTTGTTGACTTTTCTATTTGCATATTATATCTTCTAGCCACTAGAGGGCCCAGTTATAAGTGCACTCACCCAATCCAGTCCCTGTCTCATTTCACTTATTGTGTGGTCAATCTATCCCCATTCATCCGTCTTTGCTCCCTCCCTCTTCTACTTCTGTCAAGGCCTATCTCTAGCTGCCTGTTTTTCCCCAGGTTTACACAACTTGCTAGTGGCTGTCAGTTCCCTCTGACAGGGCCACTCTTTTGCTGACACCCCTCCCAGTTTCACTGTCCCATGCCCCCTCATTATCCAGTCTACCCTGACCAGATAGCACCGCCATCTACCTACAGCATGCCCACCCCACTTTCCCTCCCTCTAATTCTCCTATCATCTGTTACACAACTCCACAAGCTGCTCAATGTAAAAACCCTGCCCCCCTCCCTCCCCCCACAATCTGCTATCCCCCTCCTTCAGTCTTGCTAATACCCCCTCTTCTTCTCAAATACTCTGGACCGACTTCCCCACATACCCTTTGCAATGTTATTCACAGCTTCTAGCCACCTTGCTTTCCTTCATCTCCTGATTATCCACTCACCCAGTCCCCCTTCCCCCAACACATCATGAATGCTCTGCCCACCATAAATATCCTAAACTGCACTTCCTTATACTTGCACTCCTATTACTTGCCTCAGAAAATGTTCATCCCAGTCATGGTCCCCTTCCCCCCTCTCCCTCCCCCAGCTGCTATCCTCCGATAAACGTACAACCTTCCAACACCACCTCGGCCCTCCCAAAATGCCTAAAGATCCTTCACTTAAATATCTGCAGCTTTGTCCTGAAAATTGATCTGTTACAGCCGATGATAATCTCCCTTCCTCCCTCACTCCAAACATTCTAACCTTAATTGAAACTTGGCCAAATACTAAAATTTATGATCCCTCTATTGCCATCCCAGGCTATTCCTTAGGCAGGTAGGGGAGGTGGAGTGGCCATGTATATCCAGTCCTCTCTCCAATACACTACCGTTCGCTCGTCTGCCTTACCCTCCACTTACGAAGCCCTGGTAGCAAATATTGCCCTGCCTTTCTCCTCCCCTATCTTTATTGCTGGTATCTACTGTTGCCCAGGTATCAAGCCCTCTGAATCTATTGACCTCATCACCTCTATAGCTTCTGTCTCACACAGAGATGAGCTTTATGTGTTCGGTGATGTAAATCTAAACTGGCTATCATTAACCACTTCTAACACAAAGTGATAACTCTGCTCTAAATCTCTCCCAACTCATCCAAGAACCTACCCAACTAAATCACAAAATTCAGAACCACTCACTGTTAGACTGGGCTCTCTCCTCCCACCCTCACCAAATCATCAAGTCTGGCATCCTCACGGATGCCCTCAGTGATCACCACCCTATCTTCATGGTCAGGAAGGTCCACAGACCTAAACCACCACATAAAATCCCGCAACTCTGCTGTTTCAGTTCCCTTGACTTAAACCCTCTCCTCAGTGATATATCCAATTCTGATTGGTCCTGAATTGCAACCGCCACTTCCATCGACCAAGCCCTCACTTACTTCAAAGACAGATTTATAGCTACCTGGGACTTCCATGCCCCATTCAAATGCAATATAGTCCAAGGTATCCATCATCCCTGAATTAATGACCTGCCTCAGGGAGTGCAATAAAGCATGGAGGAAACACAGGGCCTCTCAGCTCCCATCAACCCTTACTATCACATGCGAAGAAATGCTTGTACTAAAGCAATCAAACTTGCTAAGTCTGAATATCTCCTCTTTCCTCAATAACATAAACTCCCCCTCCAAATTTTGGAAAGTGGCCCATTCACTATTCTCCCCCCTCATATCCCCCTCACCCATGCTTAATATAAACAACACACTAAAGTGCGATCCTTGAATAGTGTCTCAGGAGTTCAACTCCTACTACACCTCCTGTGCCTCAACCCTTCCAAAATCCATCCCCTCAAGCCTCTCCTCCACTCATTCTCCTGCTCCTACTACTCAAACCCCACTGTACCCACCCCTCTTTCTCATTCTGTCCTATCTTCCCTGAGGAGACACTAATGACCATCCTCTCTCTCAGTCCCTCCAAAGGCTCCTCTCCAGATAACCTTGACCCTAAACTTCTCTACCTCTCAGCCCCAGCTATTGCCTACCCTTCTCTCCCTAATTCTGAATATCTCCTTTATGTTCTTCTCCATCCCTACACCCGGGAAACATGCAGTGGTCCTTCCTCTACCTAAGGGTGGGCGATCTTTCCTCTCCTGCCAAATATCACCCAATCTCCTTCCTCCCTATCCTTGCTAAGTTCCAAGAACACCTCGTCCTTTCTCAACTGACCTCTTTTCTTGTTGACTCCTCCTTCTTCACCCCATTCCAATCAGGTTTTCAGAAGAACCACTCCACTACCACCTCCCTCCATAGACTCACTCACTCCATCCTTACCAGGATGGACAATGGCCTCAGCACCTATGCCATCTTTGTTGACCTCACCAAGGCTTTTGACACAGTCTCTCATACCCTCCTTCTCGATTCTCTTATGGCTGCTGGTTTGTCTGCTTCTGCTCTTACCTGGTTTAGGGCTTACCTCACAGGCAGAACACAATCAGTCAGGGTTCAGAATGCAATCTCTCCACCCCTCCCAATCTCCAAAGGAGTCCCACAGGGCTCTGTGCTCAGACCCATCCTTTTCTCCATCTTCCTAAATTACCTTCCCTCAGTCTGTCCCCCCCCTTCTATCCATATGTATGCCGATGACACCATCTTGTTCACCTCTGGCAACACTACTATTGATGTAGCAACCACTTTACAGCATGACTTCCACCAGGTTCAGCTCTGGTTTGCCTCGCATCAGCTATTCCTAAATGCCAAAAAGACAGTCTCCATGACCTTTCAGCACTAGGCAGAGACTCTCTAGGCTCCACCCCTTACCCTTTTTCCACAACCTTGATGGAACCATCCTTGAGGACACCCCCTTTTTCCGATACCTTGGGGTTTGGCTAGACCAACACCTCAGCTTCTCTGGCCACATTGATGCCATTCTGAAAAAACTGTGCCCCAAGCTTGGAGCCCTTTACAGGAACTGTAGTTGCATCCCTCCTACGGCCTGGTTAGAACTTGTCCTGAAGATGAGCCTCCCCATTTTTGACTACTGTGATGTAGTCTATGGTGCTGCTCCCATATCTTCCTTACCAGATGGGACTGTCTTTTCAACTCCTTCTGTCAATTCGTTCTTGACGCCCCATCTCAAACCCATCATTGTGACCTTTATCGTGCCCTGTCCTTCCCCCCGCTTGCTAACAGATGCCTTAGTCACTGTGCTAAACCCACTTGCCATTGCTTGGCCTAGGCCCCTGGCAGGGTTCTCTGCATCCTGGAGGGGCCCAGAACCTAGGCAAACACCTTCCTCACCTCCTACTCCCATCACATTCTTTCCTGAAAGGGCTGGGTCTCGGCCCCTCTTCTCTCCCACCTCCCTCTCTCTTAGCCCTTGTGAAGCCTACTCCCCATCGTTGCCTACTTCTCTCCTGTCGTGCTCTGCCTCTGCTGCCTACAACCTGCTTCCCTCCTGTCGTGCTCTACCTCTGCCTTGTGCAGGCAGGGTCCACAGCATACTGGAGAGGCCAGGCCCTGGCAAACCCTTCTCTTCCCCTCCTTCCTTCCTGATGTGCTTGAACTCCCACTGCCTACAACCTGCTTCCCTCCTTTTCATGCTTGACCTCCACCTGGTGCAGGCAGGGTCCCCAGCATTCTGGAGGGGTAAGGCCCTGACAGACCCTTCTCCACCACCCCTTGCCTTCCCCTCCTCCAAATCCCCCTGCTTTCTGCCTATATCCCCCCACTCACCCACCTCCTCCCCTCCTTCCTAGATGTAGTTTTTGGCTAACCCCTAATTGCTAATGCACTTATAGTCAACCTTGCACTTTTGCTACACCTTGCAAATTTTTTTCAATCTGTGTCTCTCCTCACAGTCTTGCCCTAGTTCAACCTCCTTGCATTCTATCCAGTCATTTTCTAACTACAGAGCTATGTCCCACCAAGTGTTTGCCAAATGTATTTGTGCTATCATATCTGTCTAATTCAAGACTGTTAGCACTGTATTCCATCTAGTTCGTACCTGTTAGCATTCCTCCTTTTCAGTACTTCTGTATAGTCTGCTCACTTTATTGAATGTAATCAAATTGTATATCTATATTGTGTATCAAATCTCTGTATACTATCCTCATGCTTCCCTACCCCTCAGATCACACCGTGAGACGAGCAACTTGTTGCTCAGTGTGCCTTCCTGGTGAAACATTTCAATAAATAAATAAAAAATAAAATATCACTACTGGTCCATCATACCTGGTAATACAGTAATAACTTGAGTCCTTTATGGAGACCAGAAAAGTTTGGATTGTCAAAGGAGTTAAACCAGCTGCAGAGTATGGACTTAACATTTGCAGTAGTGACCCCCAGGTTAATGGACTTTGTCCTTGGGTTCATCCACACTCTACCCTCAGTGGAAGTTTTCAAAAGGTGCCTGAAAATGGGCCCCCCCCCCGGCCCGCAAGTCTTCCCCAGAAATTAAAAATAAACCTGTCTACCTACAGAAAGTGCATATCTATCTATCTGTCTACGTACTGTGCAGTGTCTGTCTGTCTTTCAGTCTATAGTATCTACTGTATCTGTCTCTTCAGCCATCTGTCTGTCTATCTGTCTGCCCATCAGTCTAGTAATTATTTAGCTGTCTAGCGTTTTAATCTGTCTAGCATGCTATCTATCCAGCTTTGAAGCCTGCAGAATATATTCCCTTGAACTCAATTTGAAGTGTGCATTAAATAATGAGATTTAGGTGGGAATTACACCTGGGCATCAGGAGTATTCTGAAAAATACACAGGTTCTAGTGTGATCAAATTACCCCTCAACAAAAGTAATATGTGGGAGGAGCCCTCTCTCAGTAGTTAAAACTATTATCCAGTTCACAAAACAAAAAAAGAAAACTGCTCATTCACTAGTAAAGGGAAATGGTCATGAAGGAAGTCCCATGGGTCACCCCCTCCCACAATTAACAGATTTTCAATAAAACTATCTTCCTTACTCTTAAGGCCATGAAATTAATCTGGCTGCTCCTGCTATCCCTAGCCCTCAAGTCCTGAGACCTATACTTAGCTTTAGGAGATAAATAGTACCAGCGTCCAATAACAGAGCTTTACATGGTTGTTACACACTGGGAACAACTGAATCTCCCATGGCTGACGTCAGCAGCAGGCGATTCTGGGATGTTCCCAGAGTGGTGCTGTTCCTAAGATATCAGGGCTGGAAGTTGGCAGGATCAACCAGATAATGCTACAAAGTTTGGGGTCATAAAGTAAGAAAACATTTTTACAAATGAAAATCTACTAATGGGGCAGCCCCAAACTTAGGTATGGGGCTGCCTTTGCAACTTTTAATACTGAAGGCAATGTGGTCTAGTGGCTAGAGCAGAGGCTTGAGAACCAGAAGACCCAGGTTCAAGTCCCACCACAGCCACTTACTGTACATGCTGTGTGACCCTAAACAAGGCACTTAACTATCCAGTGCTTTATTCTACTCAGCTGTGAAAAATAGGTAAAAGCAGGACCCCACAGAAAAAGAGATACTGTAACACAGTTGGGTTGCTCTGGAGAAACAAATTGTAAATGAAAAAAAATGAATAGTTTTTATTTATGCATAGCTGGTCACCATTAGGAGCCTGTTTCAAGAGACAGGTCCAGTTCCTCAGAGGGGGTACTCCTTAGTTTCAAAGAAGTTACATTTATTTTTTCTGCCTTCCTGCTGCTTTCTCTGTGAACTGCTGCCCTTGAAAACTAAGAACTAGCACTCTGAAAGCTGGCAAGGGCCATGAAATATAGACACCTACTAGTGAACAACTATGTAGTACTAAATAGGCAATGACATGGTGGAACAGGGTGTCACTTGGATACTAGAAAGTAGAAAGAACAAGTGCGTAAACCTTCTTGGTGTGTGCATAGCCTGTTGTGTATTATTGCTAACACAACCCATGCCCCAATGTGGTTGTAAAGCACAATGTGTAGGTTCTTACAGAACCAACTCACAACCCCAGGTGTGTGTTATTGCATTTATAAAATGAGTACATAAGGAAGTAAACAACAACAAAAAAAGGCAAGCATTTCTCATTGCCAAATGTTTACTTGCATATTGTTGCACAGGGTCCAGAATGAACACATTTTTACTGTATACAGTATTTACCGGAGCTCGATCAGATGAGATGTAGTGTGTCATTTACAATGGGGTCCTGATTTTAGACATTTTTATATTGCATTTACCCAGGATAGTAGAGGTGAGATGTGATATCTTGTGTTTAGTGGGGTCCTGCCTTTATAATGTATTTCTGTAGGACAGATCATCTTAGATGCAACATTTCCTTTTCAGTGGGGTTCTGTTTTTAAGCACATTTGCAGTATATTTACCCAGGATAATAACCCAGCTGAGCTGCAGTATCTAATTTTCTGTTGGGTCCTGCTTTGACACATTTTTGTACTGTATTTACCCAGGATAGCACAGCTCAGATACTATCTTGTTTTCAGTGGGGTTTATTCTGTATTTACCCAGGACAGCACAGCCGAAATGCAATATCTTGTTTTCAGTGGAGCCCTGCTGTTACCCATTTACCCAGGATAACCCAGCTGCAAGGCAAGTTACATTTTCAGTGGGGTCTGGATTTTAAAATGTGTTTTTTTTTTCTTCAGGATAGGGCAGCATAGATGCATAGTTCAGTGGGAGCTCTGCTGTACCTGGGTCCTGCTTTTACACATTTTACCATATATTTACCCAGAACAGACCAGATGAGATGCAATATCTTATTTTCAGTGGTGTGCTGCTTTCACACATTTTTAGAATGTATTTACCAAATATGGGCCAGCTGAGAGGCAATATCTAATTTTCAGTGGGCTGCAGCATTTTGACCCCAAATTTCCAAAGTAAGCTTTTTACGATCGGACATTATGATGAAGATAGGTGAATTTGCAATGAAACTGTGAAAACATATTTCAGAGGAGATTTAAAAAATGACACCCGCAATGTTCGTGAGAAGGGGTAACACAAACAATATGTTAAACATTAGGGGCCGAAGTCTGGAAAATTAGTTATGAGTAAATGTTGCAACAATTCAATATTTCTTTGTAACTTAGTTGTTTTTCACATTTTGACCCCACATTTTTAACATAGTCTTTTTATGTCCCCATGTTATGATCAAGTTAGGTGGGTTTTTTTAAATGCTGTCCAAAAGGTGGTTTCACAGAGAGACTATGAAAACACGGTTCAAAGGCGATTTGAACAATGACATCTGGTAGGGTAATAAAAGCGCTATGTGCACATTTAGGGGCAACATCTGCAAAAATCAGAAAGTTATGAGCAAACATTGAACAGATTCAATGTTTCCTCATTGCTTTGTTGACATTTGCCCCACATTTTCAACAGTCTTTTTATGACCCCACATTATGGTCACGGCAGGTGGAATTTTTTTAAATCCCATTTGAAAGGTGACTTTGCAGAGCAAATATGAAAAGTTTTGGAGATTTGAAAAATTATACCTGTAATGTTCATGAGGTGGGGGTAACATAACTGTGTTGAAAATTGGGGGATAAAATCTGCAGACATTGCAATGGCATGAGTAAACATTGAACAAATTCAACGTTTCTTCATAACTTCCTTGTTTTGTTACATTTTGACTCCAAATTTTCAACACAGTCTTTTATGATCCCACCTTATGAACATGACAGGTTTCATTTATAAAATACTGACTGAAACACAATGTCACACCATGAGTGCAAAAACACATTTTGGCCTGGATTTGAAAAATGACACCTGTCATAAAGGTGGAGCAAAAAAATGTCTATGTTGAAAATTTGGGGTCAAAATATTTAAATTTATCAACGTTGAGAGCTAGTATTGAAAAATGTCAATGTACATTCATACTTTTGATGTTTTTTAATATTTTGACCTCGGATTTTCAACAAAGTTTTCTTATGACTCAGTCTCATGAACCTAGTAGGTGAAAATGTTCAAAACCTGAAGGTGATTTCGCAGAATGACTGCAAAATTATATTTTGGGCCAGATTTGAAAAAAATCACCTACCTTGTTCATTGAGATGAGGTCTCAAAAAGGGCACATTGAACATTTGGGGGAAAAATAAAAGAAAAATGACCAAGTTATGCATTCAAGTTCAAAATGCATTGAAATACATTGACCATAGCTTACCTGGTTTCCTCAGTTCCTGGTCTGGCATTGAAGAGTGAAGACATGTCTCTGGTCCAGAGAGGATCACAGTGTTGGACCCTCTATAGGTAAGTGAGGGGTAGGAGATAGTGGGTGGTGAGTGTTGAGTAGAGGTGGGGTGGGGAGAAGGTAACAGTGGTGGGGAGTGGCAGTGGCAACAGACATCAATGATCAATGGACTGTTTGCTTTTTCACAGGGTTTAAAAAAGAAGACATCGAGGGATGGTTTTCTTTATTTCAGGTACCGACACTAGGAATTGAGCACTCCAGTATCCGGTTCATATTTATGGGGCACAGGAAATGATGGAGAGGTGGGAGGGATACTTGACGGAGGGTGGGATGCTTTTTAAAGGGGCACATGAAGCAAATGGGGAGATGGGAGGGATACTTGCAAAGGGTTGGATTGTTTAAAAGGAGCAAATGGAGGTTGAGCAGGGGTTAGATGCAATCATCTGAATTGTGGGAGGGGGAGGACAAAGTGCAGGATGACCATGAAGCCATGAGCTGCTTGCTGGGCTGCATCATACAGAGAGATGCCCTGTGATCCTGGTGACTCTTTGTTTCTGCCCAGCAAGCCCAGAAGAGTGTATTGATTATCCTGGCTGATGATTGGTCTGCCACTGTCAAGCTCACTGCAGACTGTCCTGCATTGGACTGACAGTGAAACACCTCTCAAATCCACTACCATAGCAATATGTTTGTGCTTGCACAAGCATGAACACAAAAAGAGGTTCCTAAGTGTGGGTTGTTGTGGATAAACCATGGTCATGTTATCATATAATTCCACCAATCACAGTGCAGGGGAGGGAATACCTGGTTTCTGTTTTCACAGAGAGGGTTGTGGATGCATGGAACAGCCTCCCTGAGGAGGTCATGTAGTCAAGAACAGTGGGGGAATTCAAGAATGCATGGGACAGACATAAGGCAGTCTTAGTGGGGGTAGGAGGAAGTAAGCTGTTGGTTAACTAGGATCTGCGGCTTATCTGTTAGGTAGGAAAATGGGCAGACTAGGTGGGCCAAGCGGTCCTTATCTGCCATCAAATTCTATGTTTCTATACTTAAGGTTGGGGGGAGGATAGGATCAGAGGGGGAAGGAGAGGGGGTGATGGATGGGGAAATCACAGAAGGTAGAGTGCTAGAGGTGTTAAGGGCACTGAGGGTGGACGAGGCACTGGGACTGGATGACATACACCCCAGGATACTGAAAGGTAGAGGTCTTGGCAAGCCCATTGACAGGCCTATGTAATGCCTCTCTGGACTCAGGGTGTGTACTTCAGGATTGGAGGATGGCTCACGTGGTTCCACTCCATAAAAGCAGTCCCAAAGACAAATCAGGGAACTATAGACCAGTGAGTCTCACATCCATAGTAGGGAAAGTGATGGAAACAATCCTGAAGGAGAGGCTGGTGACCCTGCTGGAGGTCAGTGGAGGGCAGGACAGTTGGCAGCACGGCTTTGTCAAGGGCAGAGCCTGCCAGATCAACCTAGTGGACTACTATGACTGGGTGACTAGGGAAATGGATGAAGGGCATGCGGTGGATGTCCTGTACCTGGACTTCAGTAAGGCATTCAACTCTGTGCCACATGGAAGACTAATGTAAGCTAAGGGGCACAGAGGCAGGGCAAAATTGGAGGGATGGTTGGAGAACTGGCTGCAGGGACAGCAGCAGAGGGTGGTGGTGGGAGGAGAATTATCATTCCCAAGGGCAGTGACAAGCGGGGTCCGTGCAGGGGCCTGTATTATTTGGGGCATTTATTGCAGACATCTCGGTAGGCATAAATAGCAAGATCAGTCTATTTCTGGATGACACCAAGATGGGAGCAGTGGTGGATGACCAAGAGGAGTGGCAAGGATTGCAGGAGGATCAAAAAAAGCTGGAGATATGGTCTGACACCTGGCAACTTGATTTCAACCCAAAAAAATGCAAGGTGCTGCATTTCAGGGCAAAGAATCCAAATAGGAGCTACCATCTTGGGGGGGGGGCATGGGTGCAGCTAGCTGTGACTGAGGAGGAGAAATATCTGGGGATGCTCATTACAGGAGCATTGAACAACTTGGCACAGTGTAGGAAAGCAACAGCAGTGGCCAACAAGATGCTGTGTTGTATTACAAGAGGTATAATCTCTAGGGGGAGGGAGGTGATTCTGCCATTCTACAGATCACTGGTCAGATCCCACCTGGAGTACTGCATTCAGTTTTGGCACCCTTACCTAAAGAGGGACATTAGATTGCTGGAATGGGTGCAATGCAGAGCAACAAAGATGATTTAGGGTCTGGGGGAATTACCGTATGAGGTTAGACTGAGGGAGCTGAACATGTACTCTCTGGAGGAGAGGAGGGATGGGGATATGATCGAGACATTTAAGTACAAGAGAGGAATAAACAGGACAGACATGGAGGAACTGTTCAAGGGGAGGGTGGGGAGAGACACTTGGGGTCATGACATGAGATTGGCGGATGGAAGGTTTAGGAGGGAAATTAGGAGGCATTTCTTTATGGAAAGGGTGGTAGCAGAGCAGAACACACTACTGGCAGAGGTGGTGGCCTGTAAAACTGGATTCTTCAAGAGAGGCTGGGATAAGCCAAAAGGGAGGGTCATGGGAGAGGGGTAGGTGGGAGGGCAGCTGCATAGTAGGGGTGCTGGCTGCAAGATCGAGCAGACTCGGTAGACCAAATTACCTTTATCTGCTGGCAGTTTTGTATGTAATGTCCTATTAACAATATCTAGCTAACTGGCTAGTCTGAGCTTTCTGTGGCCACTGCCATCACCCTTCTTGTACTATAATATAAATCCTGCTGCCCAGAATAAGTTCAATGGAAGGAATTCATTTTGTAAGATAGTACCTGTCATTAGGCAGTTATTTAACACCAGTAGTGATAAATATGTGAAGATAAATTATCACATACTCAACCCCCAAGAAAAAAAATCTTATTATAGCATAAAGGCAGTGTTTGTTCAGTATGGAATTCACCTTGAAAGCTATTGTACCAGCGTTCTGACGTCACTGCTGCTGTGCCACTGATCTGATGTTAGATCGACGGTACAGCAGCAAGCTATTTATAGTGCTACATTAATAAAAAAAAATGGGCTTTCACTTTTTGCTATCCATGTTGCTGCCTGTTAGCTTTAGCTGCAGCCATTCGGTTTACAGTTGACTTGTATTTGGACAAGTTTTGGTTCATTTTGACTTTGGATGAAAAAAAGGACAAATTGACACTGATTTAACTGCCAGTTCTGATCCAACTGATACCCGATGCCGTCCCAATGCCCTTTTGTTCCTGATGGCTGCAAATCATAAGTGACTACCGCTACTACTTACTCTGAATTTTACTTTTTTTTTTTTTTTTAAACTAATGCTGCTTCTGTACTATAAAAAAATAACAGATGAGCTCTCATGCACAGACAAGCTCAAGGATTCCATCTCAGGTTTTTGATGAAATCTGAGACCCCTCGAGCTACGCTGTCATGGTCATGGATTTCATCAAAAGCCCTCAGTGGAATCCGGAGCTTCTTGTGCATGGGAACTTATCCACTGTTCTGTTTGTTGCTGATTGGTAGGCCGCAGCCGATGCCTTGAAAGGTTGAGTATATCACAGTGGAATACTGAACCGATCATGAAGCAGCTTTCACAGTGCAGATGAGATTACATCACAATATCCTGTGCAGCACTGAAGCCAGTAGTTGAAATCAAAAAGAAATACTTACATCTTCATACAACAGTTTTAAAAGTTTTAAGTAGTAAAAGGAAGTTGTATATATCTATCATCCAATGTCCTGACTCAAAATAAAGAATTTCTGATTACTTGAGAGGGGGAAGGACTTTTATAACACACACATAAAGAGAAATTGCACATTTTGAGTCAGTCCATTGCGTATCCCCTATTCATTTTCTTTTATTTAATTTTGCTTAGGAGGATAACCCCAGCAGCTCATTTTTATAGGGTTCTGGGGGACAGCACCCAAAACAGTCATTGCTAATTCACCTTCACATGTGATATACACAGACATCAAGATATTTTACAGTAGCCAGAAAAACTTTTTCAAATATAGTACTGAGACACATTTCAAATTGTGACTGAGAAAGCACACGGCTGCATCCAGAGTGTTACAACAAATAAGCATCAAAGAAACACACAAGGAGGACGTCTGTATCAAATGAATTACAAATGAGTATTAATTCTGCATCAAAAGTCCTTTATTGCTGAATTATATCTGCAGTTGTTTAAAATGCAGTGTTCACTGTTTGCACAGCACTGCATTTGCACATTTTAAGCAATGAACATAGAATTTGACGTCAGATAAGGACCACTTGGCCCACCCAGTCTGCCCATTTCCCTACCTACTGGATAAGCTGCAGATCCTAGTTAACCAGCGGCCTACTTCTTCCTACCCCCACCCCCTAGAATGGCCTTATGACTGTCCCATGCATGCCTGAATTCCACCACTGATTTTGACTCCACAACCTCCTCCGGAAGGCCATTCCATGAATCCACAACCCTCTCTGTGAAAAAATACTTCCTTAAATTACCTCTGAGCTGCCCCCTCTATCTTCAAATTGTGCCCTCTTGTTCTTGCACACCTCTTTTTTTGAAAGATGCTACCCTCTTGGACTTTGTTGATTCCCTTGAGGTACTGGCGTTTCTATCATGTCCCCCCCTCCTTTCCTCGAGGCTATACATATTAAGCTGCTTTGCCTCTCTTCATATGTCTCCAATGCAGACCCTGCACCATTTTAGTTGCCCTCCTCTGGACAGCTTCCATCCTGTCTATGTCTTTGCGGAGATTGGGTCTCCAGAACTGCACACAGTACTCCAGTTGGGGTCTCCCCAGCTGTCTGTACAGAGGGATAATAACTTCCTGTTTTCTACTGGTGATGCCTCTCCCTATGCATCCCAGTATCCCCCCAGCCCTCCTTGCTGCCCTCTCACATTGCTTGCCCACCTTTAGGTCATCTGATATGACTACCCCAGGTCCCTTTCCATTTTGTTGTTGTTAGTATCTCACCCCCATTGTGCACTGTTCCCGTGGGTTTTTGTTTCCCAGGTGCATTACCTTCCACTTCTTAGCATTGAATCTAGTTGCATACATTTGACCATTCCTCTAACCTTGCCAAGTCCCTTCTCATCCTTTCCACCCCACCCTGTGCATCAACTCTGTTGCAGATCTTTGTGTCATCTGCAAAGAGACATACTTTTCCTTCCAGTCCTTCTGCAATGTCGCTTATAAAGACATTGAAGAGGACCAGTCCTAATACTGAACCCTGCAGTACCCCACTAGTAACCCTCCTTTCTTCTGAGTGGACTCCATTTACTATTACTCTCTGTGTCCTATTCTCCAGCCAATTCTTTACCAGGTTGTCATCTTGGGACCCACTCCAGGCTGGCTAACTTGTATATTAATCTTTTGTGTGGGACTGTGTCAAATGCCTTGCTAAAGTCTAGGTAGGCCATGTCCACAGCCCCTCCCTGATCTACTACTTTGGTCACCCAGTCAAAGAAATCTATCAGATTCGTCTGGCATGACCTTCCCACTGTGAATCCATGCTGCCTAGGGTCCTGTGCCCCTCTGGCCTCTAGATACTGACAATTCTTTCCTTCAGAAGTGATTCCATCATTTTCCCTATCACTGAGGTTAAACTAACAGGTCTGTAGTTTCTGCTTCTGCCTTGCTCCCACTTTTGTGAAGGGGAATCACATCTGCCCTCCTCCAGTCCTCGGGTACCACCCCATCCTCCCATGATTTGTTACAAAGGGTAGTCAGTGGTGTCACTAGTTCTATCCTTAGTTCTTTTAGAATTCTGGGATGAATCCCATCAGGCCCCATTGCTTTGTCCACCTTCAGTTTTGAGTTCTTTCAGAACACTTTCTTCTCTAAATGGGCTGGTATCAACTTCTGTATCCAGAGTGTTTCTACTGTTTGTTTTAGGTACCTCCTCTCTTTTGTAAATACTGAGCAAAAAATGTTTGTTTAGTATCTGCTGCCTTTCACAGTCTCCCCTGCCCACCCTCCCTCCCTTTATTAAGCCTCACTATCCCTCCCTTGGTCTTCCTTTGCTCCTGATGTACCTATAAAGGTTTTATCCCCTTCTTAACTGAGTTGGCTATCTTTTCCTCGGTTTGGGCCTTTGCAGTTGTGACTGCCTTCCCAGCCTCCTTTTGCTTTAACTGATACAGTTCTCTGTCCTGCTCCTTCCTGCAATCCTTTGTACTTCAATGCTTTCTTTTCTCTTGAACCTTCACTGCCACTTTCTTTGAGAACCATAGTGGTTTCTCATCATTTTGTTTTGTTTATTTGCTTCACACAAGGCTGGAGTTACCTCTGTGATGGCAGTTTTTATTATTCCCCATTGTTCTTCCACCTCCTTCCTGCCCATTTGCTAGGTAGCATTCCTTAGGCACGCACTCCATTTTGGCAGTCAGCCTCCTAAAGTCCATACTTTTGCCTTTGTATGGCTTGACTCTATTGTTGTGTTTGTTGTGAACCATACTGTTTGATGGTCGCTAGTTCTCAGATGGCTACCCACTTCTACATCTGTGATCCTCTCTCCATCTCCATTTGAGAGAACCAGGTCCAAGATTGCTCCCTCTCGAGTGGGCTCCAATACTAGTTGTCTAAGGCATGCCCCCTGTAGGGCATCTAGAATAACCCCACTCTTTGAAGTGGTTGCTACAACTGCACTCCAGTTAACATCTGGCATATTCAGATCACCCATCAGCAATATCTCCCCTTTTTCTGCCATTCTAAGTATACTTTCTATCATTTCCTTGTCCATTTCCTCCCCCTGAGAAGGGGGTCTGTATACAACCCCAGTGATTGTGGTGCCATTGCCGGGTTCTCCAAATTCACTCCACAGTGCTTCTTCTCCTGCTTACCCTTTTGTTCTGTTGCTTTTATTCCTTCCCTTATGTAAAGAGCTACTCCTCTTTTACCCTCCCTGTCCCTTCTGTAGATAGTGTATCCTGGTATGTTTACATCCCATGAAACAAACAAACCACTGAGGAGCTCAAATTCACTCACGGTGAATATTTTGATCTGGTGCAAGGAGGTATCAGAGAATCAATCAGTCCGAACCATAACTTTTGAAACCAAAAGCCAAACCTACTGCACATATACCCATCAGTGAGCCAAATAAACTAAAGAGGCACAGCTTACCGTATATTCATATTTTTATTCTGATGACACCACTGTTTCAGAAAGCAGCAAACACAAGAGTGCGGCGGCGACTACTCGATAAACAAATAGAAATGTAGTTTTTTCACCATCTCGGTGTAAACATAATTGTGACCAGGCCAGCTGAGCAGAAACAGCCCAGGATCAGCTGACGTTTTGCGGCTCTCCTAGCTCTGAGTGAGGAAGGCGTTAACTGAACATCTAGCTGATCCTGATCGTCATCATCCCAGTCATGGTTTTGTGTACCATGTTTCCGTGACTGCCACGTATATCCAGATGTTCCTCCTCCATCAAGGTCACTAATTCAGGAAGCTTGTTACCCAGACTACAGGCATTGGTACTCATTGCTCTCCATTTTTTGATGACTTTACCTTCTGTTGCAGCATCCCCCACTGACCTTTCTACCTCGGTCTTTTTCTCATTTAGTACCCTGTTTTGTAGGGAGAGGCTGGGATTTTCCTGCTGCTTATCAGTGCCTCCCCCTTAGACTAGTTTAAAAGCTTGCCAATGAAGCATTTAAACCAATTGCTCAAAAGACTTGTTCCTTTCCTGGACAGATGCAGACCATCCTGCCAGTATAGGCTAGTGTCCCTCCAGGTGGAACCCCAGTCCCCAATGAAGCCAAACCCCTGTGTTCCACACCATTTTTTTTAACCATTCATTAAACTGCATGGTGCTAATTACCCTCACCTCCCCCATGCCATTGACAGGCAGTACCTCTGAGAAGGATACTGTGTGTGCTACTTATCTTAGGCCCCTCCCCAACTCTACAATGTCCTCCTGCACTGCTCTAATCTCATGATGAGCCAAGTCATTTGTCCCTAGGTGGACAATTACGTCCAGCTCAGACTCCATTGCAGCTGTTCTCGTGATCCTGAGGATGCGCTTCCTGTCCCTCCAAGCCATGACACCAGGCAGGCACCTTATTTCAGTTTTCCCTGCTTCCCCCAGTTCTATCCCCCTAGTAAATGAGTCCCCCACCAGGAGCTGTAGTGTCTTCTGCCTCCTTCCTGTGGGCCTCCCTTGTGACAGTTGTTATCAGTCTTCTCTGTGGGTGCATCCATAGGGGAGCTATGCTCCCCCTGAATGGTGTATGGATTGTGGAGTGGAACAATTGACTGGGTGTGCCTCTGTTCCACCATCCTCACCCTCCCTGAGCCCACTGTGGTCCAACTGCTGTGCTTTCTTCACAACCTCTGAGGTAGTGGTGGTGGCGCTAGTGCTCCCTGGATGGGGGAGGTTCCCTTCCTACTGTCCAGTGTGGCCTGGGGGAAGGTTTCCTTACTACTGTCCAGTGCGGCCTGAAGATGGGCAACTTCCTCCCTCAGGGCAGAGAGTTGTCTGCAAATAGGGCAGCATCTCAACCTCCAGAAAGACTCCCAGAAGACTGCTGCCCCACAGCCATTACATTGCACTACTCCCCACATGTTTATCTACTTTTTTTGTTTGTTTTGTGTGTGTGTGTGTGTGTGTGTGTGTGTGTGTGTGTGCACGTGTGTGTGATTGGTTTGTTATATAGAAGTATATACATTATACAATTTCTAATGCAGAATTAGTGCTTATTCATTTAGAATTAGGTGTGCTTGGATTTGCCAAAATTCCTTCCAGTAAGATTTGTTTAGGAGTTTGGATCCAATTCAGAATTATAATCCAAAGCCCTAAAAATCGTAGCAGGCAAGAAGCACTTCTTGCTCACAATCAAAATCGGATTTCTCAGTCTGAGTAAAATTCCAAGTATGAGTTTGACCACATTTAGGATTTTCAGTCTTCAATTCCAAAATTCCTAAATTTTGAAAATGGACCAGAATCCAACAAACCTGATTCCCTTCATCAGATGCAAAGCAGTCCTATTTCTAATCCTTTCTTGGTGCATTTGTCCTCCATGTGTGTTTTTCTCCCCTACTATTCAACTAGTGTTTCATGGGTTTCTGTACAGTATTTCTGTCCCCTCATAATTCATTTGAGGGTCTCTGCATGAAGACATTATCTTTGTCTCCCGGACTTCATCTCATTCATTCCCCCCACCACCACCACCACCACTGAAGTCATAATCCTCGGTCTGTGGTATCCCACTCCAGTACTGTGGAAATAAATGATCTCCCAAATAGAGGATTATGACTTCTGCAGGGAGTATGGGGGAAGTTAAAGGATAAGATGAAGTCTGAGACACAAAGATCCTGTTTACATGCAAATGTCCTCACTCAGTAATACAGAATGAGAGGAGATAAGTGCGGAAAGTGAATGCAATACACTGAATCGCATCTATTATAGTTTAAAATGTGTTCCTGCATACTGGAGAACTGCTTTAAAGCAATTGTAGCACCAAAAAAAGCAGGCAGAAAATGATACTGATTTTTAAAAGTAGTAAGTTGTTACTTTTTAATTCTGATGTATTTTTCTTTTTCCATTTGCTAATTACAGAGTTTACTACCTGACAGTATTAGGTGTGATGTGAAGAGCAGTATTTTTCCTGCAGATGGACATTATCCAGTTCTGTTCTTGCTCACGTCTCATCAGCGTTATGACCTCACTTATTGTGACATCACAGTTGATCGATCTGCTGGCAGGTGATTGGCTGTTCTTGGTCAGTTGTGATGTCACAGTGAGGTCATAGGGTGATGTATGAGGAGGAACAGAATTAGCAGTGTCAGCCTGCAGGTAAGGTGCTGTTCCACACGTCACAAGATGTGAGAGGACAGTTCTTCAGGGAGAGGGTGGTGAAAGTATGGGACAGGCTTCCAGAGGATGTGGTGGGGGCTAAACAGTTTGGGTTTCAAGAGAGCATGGGACAGACATATGGGGCTGCATGGCAGCGGGACAGTGGCTTCCAGAGGGAGGAGGGAAGAATAATGGGTGGAAAGTGGCAGACTGGATGGGCCGAAGGGTCCTTTTCTGCCATCAAGTTTCTATGATTCTATGAGCAAATAAGCAGTCCATCAAGGCACTCAGCAACAGAAGCAGGATTCACTAGCCCTGTTTAGACTACCACATCTGCAATGCATTAACCCATGCACTCAGTACCCCACAGGCTCTGCACTGACTACAGCTAGGTGATGTCACATTCCCCCACAGGCTTCACACCAACTACAGCTGGGTTGATGTCACAGTACCCCACATGCTGTGCACTGACTGCAGCTGGGTGGTGTCGTAGTTCCCCGCAGGATCCACACCAACAACTAAGCTTCTCTGCAATAGGTCTTGGGGGTGAGAACACATCGGAGCAACATCAGTCCTAACAAAGTCAGATGACAGGGCTGGAGGGACCAGAAGAGATGGGTGGAAAGTCAAGGAGAATAGAGATAAAGTCACAATTGGAAACAAAAAATGAAAACAAAAGACTGAGACAGTGGTTCTGGGGGCAACGATTTGTGCTTCCTTTTGCTGTGGGAGACCTGAGTTTGAATCCTGAGCCTGACTCCCATACAGGTACTGAGGCGACATTATGTTCAGTCTCGACGATAGGGATGGTGGTGCTTGGCTTAAGCACCTCCTGTGTGTGGGAAGGCATAGCAGTAACAACACCGTACTTGGTCATGTAGCATCAGCCCAGATGAAGGGAAGCATGTAGTGCTGCTTGCTACATGGTGCTGTCTATACACAAGTAGCAAATGCTTTTTTGGGCTGTCAAGTTAGACAGCTGAGAGAGGAGGTGACTTTAAGCATAGCAATTCACTCCCAGAAAATAATTCTGTAAATTGTGTCCCTACAGTTCACTCAATGATATTACCTAGTGTTTATTCACATCACTAGGGCCCACAACAAAGAGGCTACTGTAACAACAACAACCATACACAGCAAGCCTGTGTCTACATCAATAGGTTTCTATGGCAACCTTGAACCTTGAGGGAAAATCTTGAGAGGTTCCTTGGTTGCCATAGAAAACTTTTACAGTGTACGGGTGTTCATACCCATTTCAGACACCCCAATCCCTTTCAGTGAACTAGGTGCTGGGGGAAACTTGAGGGTTGGTGGTGGGCTCAGATTACTGATTCAACATTCAGCTAGCAACTGCAGCTGTTTCTGTAAGTTCAAGATTAATAAATAAACATGAATCAAGCTTCTAGCTCAATTTGCAAAAGGAAAGCACCTGTGTGGCAACATTTCAAGCGTTGCTGCTGTAGTAACACCACTACTGCAGCACAATGTAATGATGTTACTGTTGCAGTACATCACCATCATAGTGTATGGTAGAGCATTGTTCTGTATAGAATTCCATCATGTTTGAAATGCTGTTATACCACAGTTCAAAGGTCATGGAATGAGATTGTACCCTTCATTGGTACAACAGCATTTTGAAACCTCTAGAGACTGCACAAGTCAGTTTGAATCTGAAAAAGAAAGACCCATGGTGTGCACATTTCACATAAAATTTCACACTATTAAAAATACAGAGTGAGCAACTTTATGCACAACCAGTGTGTTCTGTGACCTCTTGGGTTTCCGTCTCAAAGTCAGAGGGAATCAGAACCCCCCTGTGTCTGACAACACTGGTTGTACATAGTTGTCCACCCTGTATTCTCTATATTTTGAGGTATGGATTTCCATGCAGAACTACATTCCCCATACACTATAAACTAGTAACAGGCTCCTTAGTGCTTTCGATCAGCGGTCAGTTATCAGTATCCAGGTCTTTTCAGTAAAAACTCTGCTATAGAATCTGCTTATGCAAGCCTACTGCCAATAACTGTCGTAGCACAATAATTAGCTCAAACAAGGATGTTAATTTTGTGCAAATAACCAGTTATAAGGGCATTATTGTGATTAACTGAAGCAGCACACTGGAGCCATGTGGACACAATCAGGAGTTGGTGCACTGCCCAAGAGAGGTCAAGCCAAACACAGTGAACAGCACCAAGAATGAAAGCACACTCACAGAGTGAATAAATAGTGCACATGCACGTGGACACGGACACTTGAGTCTACACTATTTATTCAGCCTGTTGGTGAGTGCACTTCTACTATTGGGCCCTATGCACAAAGGTGCGGAGTGGGTACGCACCATGTATCCCTAGAGCATGGCCCACTCTGCACCTGCCCAAATCCACTGCAGCCCCATGCATGGCATTCTCTACTGAACATCTGCCTTCCCTCTGCACCAGATCTGCGGTGGCATGCGGCCCTGTGCATGGGAGGGGGTGGACCATGGGAGACACAGGGTGCATGCTGACACTCTGCGGGATCCACGGACATGTGGAGTGCCAGGTGCAGGTATGGGTGCCTCCACCAGGTTGGGGCAGCCATAAAGGTGGGGGGCCTGGTTTGTGGACCCCTGGGAGTTACAGCCACAGGCTGTGTCAGTGTGGCATGTTCTTGCACTCCCACACCATGGTTGGGAAGCAGGATACCAGCTCATCTCTCTGCTGCTCTATGCAGCTAGCCAAATTTTGGTGGGGCTTTTATACCTTTTTAGATTGTCCCTGCATCACAGAAATTGCATTTCATACAGTGCCACAGACCCACATTCTGACCTAGGACACTGCTCAATTTGGCATACTGTCTGTGAAAGGGAAAGTGAGAGGGCACTGTTTCATATTGTGCTACTTACACACTTCCTTCTTCTTTACCATTCTCCTCTTTTACCAGCACCACCAGGACCCTTTCAAGCCCTCTGTTACTGGCTTCTTATTGTTGAGCTTTTTAGCCCGGAATGAAAGTGAGCAGAGGGACTTTTTATTTTTTTGCAAGCTCTGAGAATGGAGTCACTGCTCGGCTGTCAGAATGTAGTATACTTCCTATTCCTCTTTACTTCCCCTTCATGAGGGGCAGAATTCCCCTTAACACAGCTCTAACTGTTGTGCTGGTCCCAGATCCAGCAGTCAGCAGTGCAAAATGGGAGAGCAGTTTTTGCTCCCCTACACACAGTACAGAACAGGCTCCAGAAAAGGGCAGAAATTGTAATGGGGACCTGCTTGTGGAAGAGCTGACAGGGGACAGCAGATTGTTTGGCCATTATTTAATAACACAGCTGCATAGCAGCTACAAAAGTTCTGCTGGTCCCTGATCCAGTCCTTAGCAATGAATAGGGGATAGCTGTATTTGCCTAGCAATGCATGTGGATGGGTTGGGTGCCCTTCTGAGCACCCTTTTTCTCCATGTATTATGGTTACCTCTTGCTGTGCTTTGTATTTGGCTCAATGCAGTGTGCTTTCACAGCTAAGTGCTTGCTCACACGTGAAGGGCTCCACACCACTGTTGGCACACAGTGTCATACCATTGTCTAGCCAGCTGATATCTGCTAAAATATAGTGTGTTTGGGCAGTCTTGCACTATACGCAACAATGTCATACATTGCATCAGACATACTTTGGTGCAGGCCCTAATATGTGCATCCGTACAATGTGCTGTTTGGAGTCCAACAGCATTAAAAACATCCTTGTAACAGTGCCATGTACAGCCACATTCATACAAAGTATGCCAGCATTTGGCTAGTGGCTGGTGCCAGTTTCAAGCTCTGACTGGCAACTGGGTTATTCTTGTCATCATTCCACCCTAGATCAAGTTGCACATCTGGAATTATGCACCCATATTTTGAGCAAGCCTTAATTACATGTTGTAACAACAACTGCATTTTAAATGTCCGTACACATTGTTATGGTTTCAAGGTGATTAATAGCTTGGTAATAAGGCTTGGCAAGCCTTGACATGCACAGTCAGTAACTCTCACACATGCCGCATGCTGCATGCCATTATTTGGCACCGTTTACCATACACGGTTCCCAGACATGCATGTGACTACATTACGGTGTACACACTTACCACCACGACAACACTCACGGCTGCGTAAACCCACAGTGTGCAGTACACAGCCTGGGTAGCGGGTGGTGTCGGTTGTATCGTCATATCATACACGTTGAGATCTGCAGTGGGTGTGCTCAGGTAATTCACAATGTACATTGACAGCCATAGTAAGGTGATGCCCATTGGTGTGGCATTCACACAATGTGAAATTGATGATGGTGATCTCATCACTTATTACCTCTTCTATTATCCTGTTGTGCTGCTTGACTCCTAAACAGTGGAATGCATGTACTGTCA
The DNA here is from genome assembly GCA_016271365.2 of Neoceratodus forsteri. NCBI lineage: Eukaryota > Metazoa > Chordata > Ceratodontiformes > Ceratodontidae > Neoceratodus > Neoceratodus forsteri. The sequence continues at coordinate 945,643,925 of CM028136.1, read as the reverse complement.
TGTGATGTGATTTAAGATTCAGTGGGCATTGTGTCATGAACTTTCTCTAAGTGCACCAAAGCTGATCACTGGTTGTATATGTGTCAGTGCAACTTGGGACAATCTGTATGGCACCATACCTCTGTTGCAGTCATTAATGTTCTCCATTTTATGTCTATGTAGCAATCATGGATCCAGATGTCTTGTCCTTTGTCGTGAGACAGTGAGAAGAAGTCGCGCAGAGATGGCAGCTGGAATTGGACTCACAGACAGAGCAAATTCAATGCTACCTACAGAAAAGAAGGTGCATGTTATCCATTATATTGTTGCTTCTGGTCTCCTGCAGTTTATCACTGGTGCAATGTGTCTGGGCAAGTTTTTGGGCAGCCTTCTTTTGGAATGCAGTCATGACCTCATTCTGCAATGCACAGTGGTTTGAAAATTTCTGTATGAGCGAAATCACCTTTGAATTCCTTTTGCACAAGATAGAGTTGCATATACAATGAAGGAACACTACAATGCACAACTCAATACCCGCCGTGTAACTGGGCATTGCCCTGTGGCACCTGGCAACAAATAATGACTACTGTACCACTGGACATCTGTTTGGTGTCTCTCGCGTTGCTGCCTGTTTGTTGCACAATGTTTGTCGCGCCATCATCAAAGTGTTCCCATGCGCCATTGCACATCCCTCTGGGAGCCACTTAGAAGTGATTGTACATGGTTTTGAAGAGCGTTTCAGATTCCCCCGAACAGCGGGTGCAATAGATGGTACCCATATTTCAATTCTTGCACCTTCAATTGATCCCAGAGATTATTACAACCACAAAGGATGGCACTCGATTGTGATGCAGGCTGTTGTTGACCACCAGTACTGCTTCTGGGACATGTACACTGGTTGGCCTGGGAAAGTGCATGACGCACATATTTTAGTAAACAGTCCACTACTTGCCAAGGCGACCCAAGGATTACTGTTTCCCACTATGACAAAGGAAATCAGCAATGTTGAAATACCCATACACCTGCTGGGAGATCCAGCATACACACTGCTGACATGGTTACTGAAACCATATCCAGACACGGGCTGTCTCACTGCATCCAAAAAAAACATTTAACTACCAATTGTCCAGCACGAGCATGGTGGTAGAGAATTTCTTTGGGCGTCTAAAGGGATGTTGGAGATGCCAACTGAAATGACATGAACTTACGTTATAGTCCACAAGTTGTGATGACGTGCTGCATTCTTCACAACTTGTGTCAGAAGCATGGAGAATCATTTCAGGCAGAATGGATGTTGGACACTGCTGCTTTAGAGCTGCCACACACATATGGCAATACACTAGAGGAAGCAGACTGTGTACCTGCACAGGATGAAGCACATACAATTCGCAATACAATTGCCAACTATTTTTAATCTTTTGTGTAGTTTGCCTGATACAGTCCAGGAGGACCTGAGTAGGCGACTACGACTATTCGAATTTGCCACACGCAAGTATCACATTGAGCAACTGCTACAATGTATATCCTTTTAAAAGCAAGCTGCTGCACACAGGACACATCCATTTATCTTGGATCTTTCAACATGTCATGCCCACCGGAACAAATCAACAGACAAACCCAGACTGAGCATAGCTTGGTTGGTGAAGCGGCTTTACACAGGTGGACATTTGCGTGGAAGAGTGGGAGCAGTTAGGATGTAATATGAACATCACAGGCAGGACTGACTGACATATGCCTTTCCTATTGAAAATGTGCAGCAAAAATATTGACAATGACTAAAGTAACACGAGTGCATATAAAATTGTCCACAACTGGGTGTAACTGGACCATTTTTAGGAATTGTCACCACATTTTCAGCATGGCCTTTTTGGCACCCCACCTCATGAAGAGTGCCACTGTAATTTTGTACACTGCTGACAATAGGTGATTTTGCATAGTGTCCGAGTCATTCTGTGCCACAGGTACAAAAACACAGTTTGGGCTGAATGTCAAAAATGACAGCTGTACTGTTTATAAGGAGATGTGAAAAAATGGCAATGTTGAAAATCTGGAGTGAAAATAGTAAACATTTTCAAAGTTATGAGCGTGCGTAGAAACTGTGCCACACATACTCTAATGCAGGTACTGTTTAAAATGTTTCCACCAAATTTGCAACATTATCTGTCTGTGACCCCCACCTCATGAACAGTGACACTGTCGTTTTGGTAATCAGTCCAGGAAGGTGATTTCGCGGTCACTGAGCGGAACTGAAATGACAGACAATGACATGTGCATGAGATGTGGTCCCAAGAACACCATGTTGAAAATTTGGGGCAAAACTTCCAAAACGTGGCTGAGATATCCACCTAAGTCAGAACCCTCCATTAAGACCAATTATATATGGTTACCTGATTCCTCAGTTACTAGTTTGGATTTAAAGAGGGAAGATTGCTGCGCACAACATCCGGAGGGTATGTATGGGTGAGGTGGGGTGCTGGGAGGTTGGTACGTAGAGGGTGGGAGGGGGTACTGGGGAGACAATGCTGGAAGGTGTTTTTTCTAAAGGTGAAATAATTTAAAAAAAATGCTTCCAGTGCAGGGTTTTCCTGTGTCACAGGAAATATTTTTTGTAAACGTTTAGGCATACTGAGGTAGGCATCCAGTGTGCCATACTTGAGTGTGAGTGAGTGGTGAGTGAGTGAGTGAGTGAGTGAGTGAGTGAGTGAGTGTGTGAGTGTGTGAGTGTGTGAGTGTGTGAGTGTGTGAGTGTGTGAGTGTGTGAGTGTGTGAGTGTGTGAGTGTGTGAGAGTATGAGTGTGTGTCATTGGTGACAGATGGATTTGCCACCCCCTTGTCGGCTAACAATATAGACGTGGGGTATTTGGGTAACAAAGGTTATGCAATTTCACATATGTCATGTATTCCACACCTACAGGTAGCTACTTACTAACCACCCAGTGCACCAAGTCATATACCTTTTACCTTACAAAAGTCTTAACATTTGATTTTTAAGTGGTTAGAAGACTTAAGGGGCAAGATTTTTGTTTGTGTTCAGTGGGGTTCTGTCACTGTACTGTGAAAAAAAAAACATACCACAAACATTACAAGTCTGGGAAACAGACTAAAACTCGACGTGTGTTTCTATCTTGGGCTTCAGATGACAGCATTGTCCTCTCGAGCTTAGTTGTCGCGGTTCATATGCTGTGATCTCAGTCAACCCCGCCATGAAAACACAGCCTTGCTGCGTATGGTTGCCCATGCATTCTTCACTATGTAATTGGCTTCAAGACAAGGTATTACTCACTGTAACTAAAGACTGGTCTTCCATGTGCCATAGCAGTTAGTAAGGTGGGCACCCACAATACATAGAATTGTAAAGACTTCCATTGATTATGCAGTGATGTCACTGACCAAACAGTGCCTGCTGCAATGTCGATACGTTGTTGTATCATGAGCATTCTTCAGTTCCTTTTGTAGCATTGATATTTAACTATTTTTAGTACATCAATGCTTGCATGGATCATGTGTTCTCATGACTTGGCGCCACGCATGAAGTAGTTTTTTTGTTTAGTGAAGTGTGAGTATTTACCCAAGATGCTTAAAGAAAAATAGTTTTAAGTTTGTCAACAATAATATGAAATAAAATACAGACACCGTGGTTCATGGGATAGGCATAAGGGAGCAATACAAATGAGTATGAATAGATAGGCCATTGACAGAGCAAAGGCCGATGACACATTCATAAGGTAGAAAAAGAAATGGGCAGACTGCAGTCCTTATCTGCCATCAACTTCTATGTTTCTGTGTTCAGCCAATATTGTATTGCACTCATTATTGCATGTTAAACTGTGTGGGCAAGTCAGTCACACCACAGTCTGTCTTATCTATTGACATAACACTGGTAGGATTAATTAAGCAATAAGGCACGACAGGGTGTGTGTTATCGTGTAATAACGTCACTCCTGGGGTGGGTTGAAGCACGAGGCGAAGCCGAGTACTTCCACCACCCCAGGAGTGACGTTATTACACGATAACACACACACACTGGAGTGCCTTATTGCTATTATACAATGGCTCGTTGTTATACGAAATAAAAAACATTTAAAAATATTTTTTAGAAGATTTTTAGTGTGGCAGTATTTCTTAAGAAAAGAGGACATCAATGTGCTGATCCATACAGTGACGTTATTGTGTAATATCATCACTGTCTCAGGCACCCATTGACCAATCAGAATACAGGAAATTTACTTGCCATTGTATAATATTGCTTTGCCCCTTGTGCAAAGAAAGTTGTCATTGCGCCCCAACACTCTGATTGCAATCACCATATTGAACATTACAGAATGTCCTGTCATGTCCAATGCTTTATCATAGTCCCAAATGCCATAAGTCCTAACAAAATGCACCATTTTGAGTGTCTAATAGCATTATCATATCATCGACTACATACTGCCACACGTGCTACCCACAAACCCAAAGCAAACACTGGTGACCACCTCATTGTGTGCACACATTTAGACACATTTGGTAATGCTGTCACTGCGTCCGTTACAGAGTGTGAAGATTTACTACTTGAGCAACAGTCATTGGTTATGTCTGGTGATAAGAAGGGCTTTAAACATTGACCATCTCTCCAAGTACAATTTGGCTTGCCTCCATGATGTAATTAACATGATACCCATAGTGTGCTGGCACTGGGGTTGATAGCATTGAGACATCATGTACTTGTGGAGGTTGTGGTGGTGTCAATGGTGTTGCTGGAGTGTTCTCATGGCCTTGGCCTCACCCAAGCAACATTTGCAGGACCATGTGTTCATGCTCCAGATGTAGTTTTTCCATTTCTGCATTGTGCCACATGTGGCGCTCTTCAGCAGCTAGGAAATTGTCATCAACTTTATTAACATACTGAATGAACTTGTCCACCACAACTGACAGTGCCTTTTCAGCACATGTCTTGCCCACTCTGACAGTTCCAGGACTTGGTTGGGTGTTGATGACCATGCCAGTTGATGTACTTGCTCGCTCATCCGGCGTTGGTGGTATCTGGCCCTCAAAAGCACCTGGTGTGTCTGCTTCCTTGTCCACAGAGTGCTCCTCCGGTATGTCATCACTAGAGTCCTCTGCTTCCACTTGAGGAACAGAGCTTGCCAGCAGCACTGACGTGTGTGTTGCAGCCTGTGTGTTGAATATAGGATCCAGCTCTGCAAAGTACATGCAGTGCCAACGTGCTTGACCACTGTGATTGTTATTGTCACGGCAGTGAATGTACTTTGCTTTCAGTGCTTTGACGCATGTGCAGCACAGTGTCTCGGTGCAGTCAAAGCCTTGATCTCTTAGCTTCATTGATATTTCTTTAAAAATGTGGATGTTTTTCTGCTGGCTGTTTAGGGCTAGTTGTATGGTATCTTCCCCCCAAATGGATATGAGCAAGTGTGTGTTTCCTTCTCCCCCCAGTTGCACATACGGCTCTCAATAGACATCCTGAAAAACAAGCATGAAAAAATGTAAGTCACAGACATAAAATATTTATATCAAAAAGCCCAATGATGATGAAGGCGTGTAGCAGCATCGACATGTATATGCTCCATGGCGTTCATCCCAAACCCAGACACATGGTGTATTAATGGACCATCACAACATGGCAAAGGCAGTTTCTGCCACCATGAGATGTAATGGATTGGTTGTTACAGACTATGTTGGTGCGTGGTAATTTAGGTGCAGTGTAATGAAAGCGGTGAGACATCTGTGTGGACGATTGTATGTGGCATGTTGTGACACTGCCATCCACAATCCAGTGGCGCTGATGTCAAAATGTATGTGCACGGTACAGTACTACCATAATTCCATTAACAACATGACGTGATGATGTATGCACAAATGTGTGGTCGGATGAGTGTGGCAGCATTCAGGCAGTGTATGTGTCTCAAGTGTTGCATGAACTGTTGAACAACACCTGTTGATAGCACATTTGCACTGTGTATGGTACAACACTGAAGCACTTCTGTGTTTCTGTTTCCCTTGTACGGACATCCACCATGTGAACATGTTTGGAGGGTAGCAGTAATCGTGTGACACCGTAACATAACGTACGCCATGTCAGAGGACCACTCAATAACCACTGATGTGACAACATAGTTCCATGTTGCTGATGCGTGTGCAAGTTCTGCACTGTTTGTGCATGTACAGTAAAGGGAACATGTGCCGTTAACAGATGTTGTTCAACAATTAATGCAGCAGTCAAGACAAATGCTGTTGGGACATTAACACAATCATCAAGCTACACAACTGTGCACCTGTGACTGTAGTTAGTGGTATTATGGTATTGTTGTCTATTGCCCAAGCATTGTGACATCATGTTCATTGCTAGTGGTTTGGTGACAGTAGGATCATGACATACCTGGATCTTGATATTGCCAGCAGCCTTGTCTGCATGGAGCCCTATAGCTGCCATGCCAAGTCCATCCCCCACCACCCACTCCATACTGGAGGTTGATGTTGCCAGAAGCCTTTTCCGTATCTAGCAAAGTCTGGCTCCTACCCACCCTACATACCAAGAGTGTGATATTGCCAGCAACCTTTTCTACATGGAGCACTTTAGCTGTAGCTGCCATGCCCCATCTTTTTCTCCCACCCCCTCAACTCCATACCTGGAGCCTGATACTACCAGCAACCTTGTCTGCACGTAGTCCTGTAGCTGCCCTACCACATCAGTTTCTCTCCCCCACCCTCTCACCCCATATCTGGAGCTTGAGATTCCCAGCACCCTTGTCTGCACGGAGTCCCATAGTTGCCATGCCAAGTCTGTCCCCCCAACCCACTCCATACTGGAGATTGATGGTGCCAGCAGCCTTGTCTGCATGGAGCCAGCTGCCACGACAATTATGGTTCTCCAACCCCTCCATTCCATACCAGCAGCTAGAAATTGCCAGCAGTCTTGTCTGCATGTAGCCTTGTAATGTCTTTTTCTCATCCCCCCAACTCCACACCTGGAGCTTGATCTTGCCAGCAGCCTCTTCTGCACGGAGCACTTTAGCTGCATTGACATGCCTGTCCCCCACCCACTCCATACTGGAGACTGATGATGCCAGCAGCCTTGTCTGAATGTAGCCGTGTAGCTGCCCTGCCACATCTGTTTCTCCACCCCCCCAAGCTGCCATGACAAGTATGTTTCTCCAACTACCCACTCCATACCTGCAGCTTGCTGTTGCCAGCAGCCTTGTCTACATGTAGCTGCCCTGCCACATCTGTTTCTCACCTACCCACTCCGTACCTGCAACTTGATGTTGCCAGCAGCCCTGTGTACATGGAGCCCTATAGCTGCCATGCCAAGTCCGTCCCCCACCACCCACTCCATACTGGAGGTTGATGTTACCAGAAGCCTTGTCCATATCTAGAAAAGTCTGCCCCCCCAAACATACCAAGAAGTTGATATTGCCAGCAGCCTGTTCTGCATGGAGCCAAGACTGTCCCCCAACTGACATGACAAGTATGTTTCTCATCCCCCACTCCATACCTGAAGCTTGATGTTGCCAGCAGCCTTGTCTGCATGGAGCCCTATAGCTGCCATGCTACAGTAAGTCTGCACAGATTCCCATAGCTGCCATGTCAAGTTTGAACCCCCACCCCTACTCCAGAGTCTGATACTACCAGCAGCCTTGTCTGCATGTAGCCCTGTAGCTGCCCTGCCATATCTGTTTCTCATCCCTGCATGGAGCCAAGTCTGTCTCTCCCCCCCCCGTAGTTGAAATGACAATTATAGTTCTGTCACACACCCCGCTCCATACCAGCAGTATGCTGCAATAGTATACTAGCATACCAAACTGTGCTGCCTTCAGCCTTGTCTGTATGGAGCTTGTAGTTTCCACTCCAAGTCCACACCCCTCCGCGCCATTGTAACACACCGCATGCCATGAGGAGCCCCTTCCCCATCCATCTATCCATCTCATTCCTCCAGCCAGAAAACCATAGACCCTGGTGAATTACGCTTGACTGGTTATTCTTTTTCCTTTGTCCTGACAAATGCAGAGGCCCATACAGTGGAGAAGGACCCACACATCCCTCCAGTGATTCTAGAGAAAATGCGGACTGCTCGTCTTACAGCCCCAATAGAGGTCACGCGGCCAACATGCCTCAGCTATTTTACAAAACACTAGCTTTCGCACCAGCACTTCCTGTATATTGGAAGGTATGGCAACCACTGGACGTGACGTGTGAGGGAGCATGTCAGAACCACATCACACAGCCTACAATCACCCAGCCCCCCAGCCACCTGTGTAACTTGCGGCGGAGAATGGGGATCCTTGTAAATGGAAACACAGCCGATCCACAGATAGCTCAGTGCATGCGCAGCAGTGCAGTGCTCAGTTTGCAGCCATGGTGTAAACATGGCTACTAAAACACATAAAAGGTGTGGTATTAAAACGGTCTATTTGAAAGACAATTTGTGGCATGAAAGCAATGATATGACCTGCTGTACAATATCCAAATGCAGCAGTTATTCGTCAGTCAGGTAGTATGGACTAGTAGTGGGAGCTCTGGACTGTGATGCAGGTGGTCACAGAACAGATTTCTTGTGTCATCTTGAGCCAGTTATATGTTGTCCCATCTGCTTCAGGTTTTCCCACTGTGGCAGAACAAGGGCCCTACTGAAAATGAGATGTTGTATCCTCCCATCTGGGTTATTCATGCCATGAGTGAATAAAACAGCAAAAAATCTAAATACTGAAACATTTCCACTGTGTGTTACTGTCAGCTATGGTGATCTGAAACAAACTGACGTGCAACACAACCTTTGTTATTGAACCAAAAGGGCAGTATTTAATTTTTCCTTAAATATTGACAGAAACAGTTTTGAATATTAAGAATCCTCTTAGAAACATTTTACATATTGCCCTCGTAAAAGTAGATTTATGTTGATGTGAGCAAGTGGCGAATCACTGACAAAAATAGGGCAACTTCCTTAGCTTTATAAATCTGAGTCTCGTATTACTCCCACTGGACTGTACTGTAACTGCTGTTTGATTAGGGGCATGCTATGTACTTTCCAGCTAGACTGCTTACCATGCGTTAAGTTAAGGCCTACCTCCAAGCTAGCTGTGTTCAACTAAGATTACATAACGTTTCCAATAACAGCGGATTAAACTGAAGAAAGTTTTACTTTAATCAGTAAAAAACACTCTTGTTAATGGATCCGTATCCTTTGCTTGACATAGTCTGGTGATCTATGCTGTCAACAAGACAGAGTGTAGCTCTTGAACCTAAATCCAGAGGTCCAGACGGGATTATGGCATTTGAACCGTGATGGGTAAGTCAGGGCTTGAGGGGTGTGTGGGTTGGTGGGTGCTGAGTGGGGAGGGTCAGGTGGGGGGGGACAATAATGGCCGCAAAAGACATTGATGGATGTTTTTGTTTTTTTACAGGGTTTATTAAAAAAGATATGAGGGATGGTTTGTTTATTTCAGGTGGCGACACTGGAGGATGAGGTACCACCAGTGCCACTGTTATTTTTGACAGTACTGAAGGTGGGATTCCTGGTGTTGCAGGGTCAGGGTGGAGATAGCAGAAGATTAACATTGGGCTTCTGAGGGAGGGGGAAGTAATGGCGAGGCAGCAACAGACATTGATGGATGGTTTCCTTTTTACAGCGTGTATTAACAAAAAACTATGATGGATGGTTTTCTTTATTCCAGGTGGAAACACTGGGGTGTTGGGCACCCCCAGTGTCAGCGTTATGTTTGGCAGCACTGGGGGTGGGCTCCCTGGCATTGCAGAAGTAAAAAGGGGCAAGGTAGGGGGTAGAGGCCAGTATGGGGGATTGGGCACCCGGGCTTGGGGTGTGGGACAGTTATGGCTGCGGCAGCAACAGACATAGATGGACAGTTTTCCATTTTCAGCAGGCTGATCATGGCAGATAAACTGTGCTTTCTCATTGGCGTTATGTAGATCAAAGGAGAGAGACAATCTATGACTGGGTCACCTCTTTCCTTTGAAATACACAGTTTCTGCCCAACAAGCCAGAACACTGTCATGACCAGCCTGGCTTATGATTGGTGTGACACTGACAAGCCCATTGCAGATCACTCTGCATTGGACGGACAGTGCTGCACCCTTCAAAAGCCACTCTCGTAGCAAGATGCTCGCCGTGCGTGTGCATGCACAGCAAACATAAAAAATCTTTTCCATGAGAAAAGACACTGCAGAGTCTTTTTTTAAGCTTAGTTTGCTGTGTCTGTTTCAACACTAATAAAACTGCTATCTTGGACTTTACTTTTGAAGTTCCAATGTTTTTTCCGAAGGGTGGGTGCTCTGGGTTTTGTTTTTTGTTAGTCTGGTATTAGTTACCATAACAACATCTGGATCTCAGTGTGGCTTTTTGTTTGTAAAAGGTAGAGGGTCTTTTGGAATTTAATGATTATACCCAGAGCCTTTGAACAGAATTATCTTGGCCTTACTGTCCTAAATCTAGTGGCCATCCCCATTACGCATGGTTCATGATGTAATAACCACTGGATTTAGGCAGACATGCTAAAGTCTGATACCAAGAAGGATGTTGATAACATTTTCTAATTCTTAACAATATGTACTAGGTGGCATATAATTATGTTAATTAACATTGGCAATTCCCAGTCTTGGAGAACTTGCATCATTACAGATAACTTTTGTGCTGGTGCGCCTAAACCACCTTCATGTGTCAACCTGCCATTTCTCACTTTAGTGTGTGTGTGTATGGGGGTTGGGGTGATTTCATTTTTCAAATACAGACCAAGGTAATTATGCGTATTTTCTGGAATAAGTTCCACTGGATGGTGCTTGTTTACAAGGAGGTCCTAGACTGGACAATCAGTTACAGCAACAAATGCGAAGTAGCAACCTGTCAGCGTGTTCAGATCTAGAGTTATTGTGCTGTACATGGGTTTCTGGTGACGCTTGAAAACCACACAGGCTTCACTATTGTTTACTAATACCACCACTCCCTCACCCCCCCAGCAGTATAATTACAGCCTAAATTATCTTGACAGGTATGCATTATTCTTTACTAAATCTTTTTTTTTTTTGTTGTCTCTTAATCGGCTGCGGTTAAAAGGTAACACGATCCAAATAAGAGAGAAGCTACACAAGACCAAACTATGCTAGTTTCTGTTACTTGTTTTCCTATTCAGTATCGGCTCCAGGCTGGGGTCAGATGGGGCACCTGCTCTTGTAAACATATTCTGTACCCAAGCAGGTGATATGTGGTTGACAGTGGCCCAAACTGAACTTCTATCACATGCCCAGTCACAAGTGACCTTTGGAAGTCGGTACCCTACCTGTGCCCCTGTGATCCTTAATTCCTGTCTCCACCGGTCTTCTTTGGATTGAGATGGGTTAAAAAAAATCCTTCTAATGTCTGATATCAAAGTTAGTGCCTCAGGGTCCCACTATTATGATGAGGAAACAGCATCATGCTACACTCCTGTGCAGGCACTGACCCACAACAGAGATCATTGATGGCCTCACAACACCTTATTGTCTGAGTGAGTTGATAGGCAGAAACCTGGACAACACCCATTCACTCCAGTTTCAGTCAGCAGCCCAATAAACAAAGTGTGGGTAACGTTACCTACAGGATCTACCGCTGCCGTGTTCTTGTTCATATCAGTAAATGAGCAGTTCTTTTATGAGCTTTGTGTGCAAAGATATAATTTAACAGTTTCTCAGACTTGGCAATAGACATTTTTATAAAGTACAATACCTCTCATATAGAAGAAGAAGAAGAAGAAGAATCAGCATTTATATAGCGCTTTTCATACATCCAAAGCGCTTTACAAGCAATGCTAGACTGGTAGTGAAGTGACTGAATGTGTGGTGGCGGCCATATCGCACATCATCACCCACACACAGCCTGGATAATTGCATGAACTGGTTTATGGGAAGGGGAATGTTGGCCAGGACACTGGGAATGTTCCCTACTCTTTGCGAAGGGTGCCCTGGGTTCTTTTACTTCCACCTGGACACCCACCAGGACAACACCAGGATGGGCAGAAGGGACCTCGGTTTAACGTCTCATCCGAAGGACGGCACACCTCAGCAGTACAGCACCCCCCAATACTGCACTCGGATGCCAGCAATTTTTAGGTGCAAGTCCAATCCCGGTGTGGGATGAGAACCCACGACCTTCTGGTCCAGAGGCGGATGTGCTACCAACTGAGCCACGCTGACACCCTATAGGCAGGCTGCTCCAAGACCTGCACAATTAGGAGGCAGTATAGTGCAGTGGTTTAAGGCAGCTATAGATCTGGAGTCCTGGGTTTGAATCCCACAGCCCCCACTTGCATACTGTGAGACCCTAAGCAAGTCACTTAACTTCCCTGTGCTTCCAGGTCGCTCCTGTAAACAAGCTTTCAGCTTTGTGGGCTACTCCTGGTTAAACAATTGCAAAAAAAAAAAAAAAAGAAAAAGAAAAATAAGCTGTATTATAAAGGAAAGTTTTGATTTTTCTAGCCATTTGTGTTCTGCTGCCATCTGCCCCATCCTTAGGCTATGGGTCTTCCATCAGCAACCTCCAAGCCCTGTCACTGCTACCTGCCCAGCCACCCCCCACATGGTCATTGTGGTCCAGGGTCATGAGAGCACTGGCAGCCACCATCATTATGGTTGTTCTCGCCAGCTTTCTCCCCCAGGTGTCCCCCAGGTGCTCTTTGACCGTCTCACCATCTCATGGCACCACCCACAGCCACCCCAGTGTCTCATGTGCATGCAGTGGTGTCAGGCAGCACCAATGTCTCCAAGGGAGCTACCTCCCTGCTTCACTGTGAGGGGCATATATAGGACCATCCCTCCCTGGGCTGGGACATGCTGCCATGGGTTGCACCCTTTCAAGTCAGGCTGACTGGCTGCAAGGTATGGAGTTCACTTGAACCCGGGACCTCTGCATGGCAGACACGCTATCCCATTGCTATTGTACTGCTATGTTAGAAAATCTCTAACATTTTTTAGCCCAGTCTTTTTTATTAGCTTCCTAGTTTCTGCAGTGGCCCCCTTCCACTCACCAGTCAACCCCCTAGCCTCATCCATACCTTCTCCGTCACTTACTTGCCTTCTCTGTAATGACACTATAGTGCAGCATGAGGTGGATGCTACACTTCTGAGGAGCTGTCTTTCAGATGAGACATTAGAGGAGAACTGCACTGAATCTATAAGTCATACTGCCCAGTAAAAGCCTTTATAGTGTTTAGTGGAGTGTTGTTCTGTATAGAATTCCATCCCTTTCAAAATGCTGTTCTACCACAGTTCCAAGGTCATGGAATGCTGTTCTACCCTACTGTGGCAGAACAGCATTCTAGAACCTCTAGAGACTGCATGAGTCAGTTTCATTTTGAAAGCAAAACAACTCACAAAACACATTTTTCACACAGTACTATACACTATAAAAAATACAGGATGAGCAACTCTATGCACAATCAGTGTGTTTTGCCACCTCAGGGTTCTGATTCCCATGTACCTCTCGAGCTTCGCTCTCAAGGTCAGAGGGAATCAGAATCCCTCTGTGGCAGAACACACTAGTTCTGCATAGTTGCCCATCCAGTATTCTCTATGTTGTTGTTGTTATTCATTGGTAACCGGGTAAGGCCCACTAGGCACAAGTACCTGTTTTCAAGGGCAACCCGGGAGCACTGGGGAGGTTAAGTGACTTGCTCAGCATCACACAGTATGCAAGTGGAGGTTGTGGGAATCATACCCAGGACTGCAGGATGTACCAAGCTAATTCACAGTTCATTACTGTAACCTCTAGGCTATACTGTCAGCCCCAGTACTGGTTTTAAGTACTGGTTCAAGTTGCGTTATTGTTCCATCCTCAAAGAGCTTTTAGTAACTGCAGTAGGAATTTCTGATAGACCCTCTGGTGGTCAGCACCATTTTAGAACTGTGTGATGTAGCTTATGTTCACTTCTGTAATAGAACACAAACGTATTATGACAACAATGTAAGAATGTAGCAAGGACATAAACTCCATCACAGAGATCTTAAATGGTTGTTACTACTAGTGTGTAAATCAGAAACACGTGCTGAATTTACTAAAAGACCAGTAAAGATGGAACAATGACAGAACTGGGATAAGTATTTAAAAAGAAGCTTTCACTAAGAAAAATTACTTAGAGCTTTGATACAGTTGTCCTTTAAACTGAGCTTGTCTGCATGTTCTGGTGGTTGTTTAGGTAGATGCTAAAGATCCCATGGCATTTCTCAAAGAGCTGGGGAATTTCCCCAGTATCCTGGCCAAATTTCCCCTATTCACTAAAAATACCACCAACAGAATATCCTGACTCAATTTCAGTTGGTTCCCATTTGTATCTCCCTTCCCTGGGGATGAAGCTGAAAGTAGGCAGACTTGCCTAGCCCTCCTTTCCAGGTCAACAAAAAAGAAATAAAATAAATTCTCCAAGCCCAGACTTTCCCCTCCAGGGTGGGATCAGTGGGGAACTGGCCAGACTCCCCTGCTGAATGACGTGGTCTGGGAGACAGAAGACAGCCTGCACATCGGGGCCTGAATAGGTGGCTTTCTACCCATGCACCTACAGTCTGTTTCCTATTTCCTCCAGAAACACCAAACACAGGAGCTCAATGATGCACACATACCTGCTGATGTGCGGCAGAGCCCATCAGAGCCAGTCAGTTTCCCTCCCTCCTGTAGTAACAGTTCCAGCTGCACCACCACCTGTGGTCACCAGGTGGCAGTAGCACAGCAGAGACAGTGTCCCACCTGCCCCAAGGATGAGAGTGTCTTCTGGGATGCATGATCCTCCTCCCATAACCAGCCCTCTGATGACATGGGCTCATTCCCGAACCCAATGGGAGATATGTTTCTACCAGGCTTCATATACTGTTTTAGAGCCACATTGTTTATTCTCCCTGTTACACTGGTAGGCGTAACTCTTAAATATCCATCATTACGAGAGACATCCCTCATTTTGCCCCTTAAAATTGCTCTGACCCTCATCCATCCCTCATGGAAAAGGTGCTGTCCACACAGAGAATGTGCTGTAAATTCAGATTTTAAAGCAGAAACTCTTAATATTCTACAAAACTAAATCCAAAATAAACTTTGTATAAGTAAACAATATGGTTTTCACAATGTTCTGAGCTTGAAATCTCTATGTCTGAAGATGTGTCCCTCATTCTGAGGGTCTGTGTCCCTCATTGTCCCTCATTTTGAGTGTCCAAAAATGTCCATGTCCCTCATTTCAGTGACAAAAGGTTGAGAGGTATGCTTTTAGGGAGTATCAATATAAATATAAGTACTGTCCATTTCCGTTCAGTCACAGTTATACTTCTGCAGATATATTCAATTGTGTCTTGTAGTTGGCCAGCATGCTGTGGGGGTCATTGTTTTTTTTAGCTCCGTGCATGGGTGCTTCAATCATCATCACCACTCATGAAGACTTGACACTTTGTTAATATCCAGTGAGGATGGCGACTGAATATGAGCCACCGTCAAAACGGTGGCTAATATTCAGCACTTTCCTCGTGTGCTGTCCTGCAAGGGTAGCAACCCTACATGAATGCAAGCATAGGGAAGGGCGACCAGAAGAAGGGGATAGCGAGGGGAGAGGGTTTGTGAGGGGGTACTGTACCTGCTGCAGCTGAGCTAGCCATGTGGTGTGGTGGTAAGGGTGGCTAGCTGCAGCACAGCAGGTACTGGATTTGGGTCTGGGTGCAGGAAAGACTTTTGCCACTGGCCGCCACTGCATCTGTCTTTTTTGTTGGAGTCCAGAGTGTCACCCCCTTCCCGACATGTACCCTCCCCCCAGAGTTGAGAATCCTTTAGTGGGGGGGAAGGGTGCAGGGGCACAGCCCCCCTGCATAAACACTCAGACTCGCTAGCATGTGTATATCGCCAATTTGCTTTTCAGTGATATACACTCGACATAATAGCGATCACTGTTTTGCTATCACTATTATGACATGGAACCCATATCATCATAGTTAACCTTCATACAAAGGGTCAAATTTAAGACAGATTAGCCAACATATTCAGTATGGGGGACCAGATTGAGTCGTATTTCCCATAATCATCTTCTGTTAGGTAGATTGCTTTGTCCGCTTCATTGCGATCTATCATTTTTTCTACCCACTCTTTACATGTGGGGGTCATTGGTTAACTGGGGATTCCCTCATCCCTGTTATGATATGTATCCATGTTTCTGAGGATCCCCCTGTTACAGCAATTTTGGGGCATGACTCCAATACAGTGAGTATTGAACATCTATCCCTGTGGGTGTGATGAGGTGGGTGAGGGACTGCAATGGCAGCTCTGGGCCTCCGGTGACCTCTACATTCTCAAGCATTATGCAGATGTTACACTGTTTTTATCCGGGTCTTAATCATGGACATTTTATTTCTGGGGTTTAAACTTTATGGGAAGCAAGTTTCATAGCTTTCACTGAAAAACTAATATCTTGAAACACTTAAATATCTTAAAGTCAAAGAACCACAGCACAAAAGCAATGAGGAAAGGGTTTCCCACAAATAGCATTGGCAATAAAGCTAGATTTCAAATAAATGTGAAATTACACATATCTCCATAACATGAAGCATCACGGGAAGTATATGAAAATCATCATAGATACATAGATAGTGTTGGCAGATAAGGGCCTATGGCCCACCTAGTCTGCCCATTTGAGTTTGTAACGTCAGTTTATGTTTTCCTAGAACTCTGTTGCCCCTTACCCCTGACCTCCAGAATTCCTTTGTGTCTATCCCATGCATTCTTAAATCCCGTGATTGTTTTGGTTCCCACCACTTCCTCAGGCAGGGTGTTCCACTTGTCCACCACCCGTTCTCTGAAGAAATGCTTCCTCATATTTCCTCTGAATCATCCTCCCTCCAACTTCATCCCATGCCCTCTAGTCCTGGAACATCTTTTTCGCTTAAAAATAGTGTATTCTTGCACCCTGTTCCTCCCTGTAAGATACTTGTATGTCTCTATCATGTCCCCTCTCTCCCTCCTCTCCTCCAGGGAGTACATATTCAATTCCTTCAACCTGTACTCATAGGACTTGTGATGCAATTCATGTACCATCTTTGCTGCCCTCCTCTGAAACTTCTCTACCCTGTCTATGTCCTTACGTAGGTAAGGTCTCCAGAACTGTACACTGTACTCCAGGTGGGGCCTCACTAGTGTCTTGTATAGTGGAATCATGACCTCCCTTTTCCTGCTGGTGATGCCCCTGCCTATGCACCCCAGCATCCTATTTGCTTTACCTGCTGCCTTGTCACACTGTTTCCCTACCTTGAGGTCATCAGAGATGATAACCCCAAAATACCTTTCCTGCTTGATGCATGCTATATCCTCACCCCCAAACTGATATATTGTGCCAGGGTTTTTGTGCCCCATATGCATTATCTTGCACTTCCTTGCACTGAATTTCAACTGCCAAACCCTGGCCATTCTTCAAGTTTCTGCAGGTCCCTTCTCATTCTGTCTACACCCTCTGGTGTGTCTACTCTGTTACAGAGCTTTGTGTGATCAGCGAACAGTGAAATTCTGCCTTCTAGGTCCTGCAGAGGTACATAAAACAAACAGTAGTAACACGCTGGATACAGAAGTTGATACCGGCCCATTTACAGAAGAAAGGGTTCTGAAAGAACTCTTAAAACTGAAGGTGGACAAAGCAATGGGGCCTGATGGGATTCATCCCAGAATTCTCAAAGAACTAAGGGTAGAACTAGTGACACCACTGACTACCCTTTTAACAAATCATGGGAGGATGGGGTGGTACCGAGGACTGGAGGAGGGCAGATGTGATTCCCTTCACAAAAGTGGGAGCAAGGCAGAAGCAGGAAACTATAGACCTGTTAGTTTAACCTCAGTGATAGGGAAAATGATGGAATCACTTCTAAAGGAAAGAATTGTCAGTATCTAGAGGCCAGAGGGCACAGGACCCTAGGCAGCATGGATTCACAGTGGGAAGGTCATGCCAGACGAATCTGATAGATTTCTTTGACTGGGTGACTAAAGTAGTAGATCAGGGAGGGGCTGTGGACATGGCCTACCTAGACTTTAGCAAGGCATTTGACACAGTCCCACACAAAAGATTACTATACAAGTTAGTCAGCCTGGGAGTGGGTCCCAAGATGACAGCCTGGGTAAAGAATTGGCTGGAGAATAGGACACAGAGAGTAATAGTAAATGGAGTCCACTCAGAAGAAAGGAGGGTTACTAGTGGGGTACTGCAGGGTTCAGTATTAGGACCGGTCCTCTTCAATGTCTTTATAAGTGACATTGCAGAAGGACTGGAAGGAAAAGTATGTCTCTTTGCAGATGACACTAAGATCTGCAACAGAGTTGATGCACAGGGTGGGGTGGAAAGGATGAGAAGGGACTTGGCAAGGTTAGAGGAATGGTCAAATGTATGGCAGCTTAGATTCAATGCTAAGAAGCGCAAGGTAATGCACCTGGGAAACAAAAACCCAGGGGAAGAGTACACAATGGGGGGTGAGATACTAACAACAACAAAAATGGAGAGGGACCTGGGGGTAGTCATATCAGATGACCTAAAGATGGGCAAGCAATGTGAGAGGGCAGCAAGGAGGGCTGGGGGGATACTGGGATGCATAGGGAGAGGCATCACCAGTAGAAAACAGGAAGTTATTATCCCTCTGTACAGACAGCTGGTGAGACCCCATCTGGAGTACTGTGTGCAGTTCTGGAGACCCAATCTCTCGAAAGACATAGACAGGATGGAAGCTGTCCAGAGGAGGGCACTCAAAATGGTGCAGGGTCTGCACCGGAAGACATATGAAGAGAGACTTAAGGAGCTTAATATGTATAGCCTCGAGGAAAGGAGGGAGAGGGGGGACATGATAGAAACTTTCAAGTACCTCAAGGGAATCAACAAAGTCCAAGAGGGTAGCATCTTTCAAAAAAAGAGGTGTGCAAGAACAAGAGGGCACAATTTGAAGATAGAGGGGCGGCTCAGAGGTAATTTAAGGAAGTATTTTTTCACAGAGAGGGTTGTGGATGCATGGAACGGCCTTCCGGAGGAGGTTGTGGAGTCAAAATCAGTGGTGGAATTGAAGCATGCATGGGATAGTCATAAGGCAGTTCTGGGGGGTGGGGGTAAGAAGAAGTAGGCTGCTGGTTAACTAGGATCTGCAGCTTATCCAGTAGGTAGGGAAATGGGCAGACTAGGTGGGCCAAGCGGTCCTTATCTGCCGTCAAATTCTATGTTTCTATATGCACAATGTCACTGATGAAGATGTTGAATAGAACCAGTCCCAGCACTGATCCCTGTGGTACCCCTCTGGTCACTCTTCCCTCTGTGGCGTGACAGCCATTTACCACCACCCTCTGTGTCCTGCCGCCCAGTCAGTTACCTACCCACCACACTACTGTCCTGCCCACACCCATATTCCCTAGTTTGTGTTATAGTCTTCTATGTGGCACAGTGTCAAAGGCCTTGCTGAAGTCCAGATAGGCCATGTCCACTGCCCTCCCCTGATCTACCTCCCTAGTCACCCAGTCAAAAAATTCAATGAGGTTGGTCTGACATGACCTCCCCCTGGTGAAACTATGCTGCCTTGCATCCTGCAGTCCATTAACAACCAGATGTTCCACCAATCTCTCCTTCAGTGGTGCTTCCATGAAAGAATTTAGACTAGTTCTGCTTTAAGCAAGAGTGTATGGGGCCAAATGACTTCTCACACGCTCTGCAAAGGCTGAAAGCAAAAGAAACAGACACACGTTTCATCCTACACAGGACTCATCAGTGTGCCACATCTGTAACAGCAATCCAAGGTAAGAATGAGTCAGTCATAGTTTGGTCTTAATGGTTTAGGTCATGGTAGAGCCCAAAATAGGAAAGCAATCTAAAAGTCAAAGAACCACAGCACAAAAGCATTGAGATAAAGGTTACCCAGAAAGGGCATTGGCAAAGCCAGGTTTCAAAGAAATGCAAAATCACACATATCCCTACAATGCACTGGGGGTATGTATAATTTTACATTTCTTTAAAGAGCAGCTGATGCCTTTGGAAAAACTATGGAAAACATAACATTTAGACACAATTCTGCTTGTATTTCATATATCTTGTATAGTTTTCTCTTCTCCATTATTTATTACAGTAGAAATTATCACAAAACAAGATCTTTATCCCTTAGAGTTCACCTGCCTCTATAGCTTAGTCCCTACTTGAAATCACAATGCTCTGTTGTGACATTACAGTCTGTTGCCATGGGAACAACTGTGATGTCACAATCAGAGCATTATGATATCAGGATGGGAAGAAGCAATAGGAGTTGATCAACCCTCAAGGAACACCTATCCTATTTTCAAGCAAATAACCTCAGTATTAAATAATGGGGACAACAATTACATAGTTAATAAGAAATATAAGCTGTATTGTGTCCAAATATTTTTTTCAAAGTTCTTCTTGAGGCATCAGTGGCTCTTTAAATATCATATGTTACTAACTAAAATCTTTTATTACTTGCCTTATGTCTGGCCCAGCACATACGATTCTCCAGGCACCGTGCACCTCATTTGTCTTCCTCCTCCCACCCACCACACACACTCCCTGCAGAAACCTCCTTGAGATCTTGAACCTGCAGCTTCATAATGCATGCTATTGATAACTCTATTACATCACTTTTATGTTTCCTTTATGCAACTATGAACTCTTGAACCGGGGAACCCTGCATGGGAGTGCAACATGCTATCTCATGGCTATTGTGCTGCTATGTTAAAAAATTTCTAAAATGAATTTTTTATCCCAGTCTTTTTTTATTTTTTTACCTTCCTTGTCTCTGCAGCAGTCCCCTTCCACTTGCCAAGCAACCTCCCAGCCTCATCTATGCCTTCTCCATCACTTACCTGCCTTCTTCAGTAACGACACTATAATGCAGCATGTGGTGGGTGCTACCTTTCTGAGGTGCCATCTTTCAGATGAGTTGTTAAAGGAGAACTGCACTGAACCCGTAAGTCATACTTCCCAGAAGAAGCTTTTTCCCCCCCTCTTCATGTGGCTGGGGTTGCTGAAGAAAGAAAAAAAAGTTTTGTGTTTTAATTCTGTATTTTTATGGATACACAAAACATATTGACCCAGATATTCAAACTGTGACAGACTGTGGCGCAAGCTTGGGCGCAGCTCAAATTTGTTGCGCACGGGTGTGGCCAGGGTGATATTCAACGGAGTTGCGCTATGGTGCAACTGCTTTGAATATCACACCCTGCCCACCCCCACTATGCATGGCGCAGTGGCACTGCGCCAGCACAAGTGGCCAGAGTGGAGCATTGAGATGCGGTGGTGCAAGTGCCATTGCGCCATGCACAGCACCTGTGATATTCAAAGGGGGACATGCAAATGGGGCCATTTGTATCTGATTACAGCCCCATTTGCATGCCATTAGCATGCAGGTGCACCGATCCCCGACGACTTGCACCTGGCGCCCTGCCAGGCAGCAGCCGTCAGGGACCGATGCCCCCTGCAGCCCGATCGCAGGACGTCCTGTAAGGGACAAAGAATGCCCCTCATCCCTGGTGGTCCAGTGGACCGCATGGAGCCCGATTGCGGGCATCGCTGTATTCCCCAGAGTCCAACATCCCTAGTGGTCAAGTGGACTGTGATGAGCCCGATCGCGGGCATCAGAACATCCCAAGTCCAATATCCCTGGTGGTCCAGTGGACCACCACGGGCTTCACGGCGGCATTCCTCACCCCCAAGTCCGATATCCCTAGTGATCTAGTGGACCCCCACCCCCACTGGGCCCCACCACCCGCTCCCCGTCAGCCGGCGGGCGGCAGCACCCACCACCTGCTGCTCTGCCACCCGCTGACTGACAGTTGGTAGGAGCTGCATGCCCATTGGTTCAGAGCATGAGCCAATGGGCATGCAGTCTACTACATACTAGTCGAGTCAGATATGTGAATGAATTCATTCACATCTGGACTGACATTCTGACATGGCTGCACTGCCCATTGGCTCATGCCTGAACCAGGGGCATGCAGCCCCACCGAGCTGTCAGTCGGCGGCAGCGGGCGGCAGGGGGTGGGTGAATGCTGCCACCACCGCTGACGGAGGGAGAGTGAGGTGGTAGGACCCAGTGGGCAGGTGGGTGGGGTCCACTAGATTGCCAGGGATATCGGACTTGGGGGGTGAGGAATGCCACCTGCGATCGGGTTCGTGCGGTCCACTGGACCACCAGGGATATTGGACTTTGGGAGGGGATGTCTGATGCCCGTGATCGGGCTCATCACGGTCCACTGACCACCAGGGATATTGGACTTTGGGGTGTCTGATGCCCGCGATCAGGCTCTGTGCAGTCCACTGGACCACCAGAGATATTGGACTTTGGGGAATGTCTGATGCCCGCGATTGGGCTCATCACGGTCCACTGGACCACCAGGGATATTGGACTTTGGGGGGGATGTCTGATGCCCACGTTCGGGCTCATTGCAGTCCACTGGACCACCAGGGATATTGGACTTTGGGGGAGTGTCTGATGCCCGTGATCGGGGCATAGGGTGGCGCCACCAGGTGCGGCAGGAACAGGTGATGGCCACCCACAGGTAGCAGCTGCTGTGTTGTGCCCTGCAATACGGCAGCTCACCTGCGGGTGGCCCTTGACTTGTTCCTTGTTTTTTTAGGCGTAACTTTGTGCAGGGGCAGGCAGAAGCTGCGCTCTGCATAACTTCTGCAACGGCTTGGCTGAATATCGGGCTGTGCAGAGTTTTGCATGGGCACCCCCCACCTGTGCCTGCATACATTACTGATGCGCCCCAGTGCATCGGGATTTGTGTGGTGCACTTTTCCCTTTTAAATATCACACCGGGGTGCATCAGTGGGTTGTGCATGGCGCAACACCGTTGCGCCATGCGCAACCCTTTTGAATATCTGGGCCATTATATTTTCTTCAGCAACCCCAGCCATATGAAGTGGGAGGGAGCCTGCAAGTCATAATATTAGCCCATGATCTCAAGAATATACAGCCATTCCAGACAAATATGTACTTCTGCTAACCTCTTCCAAGATGCTGAATGCCTCATCTCCTGCCACACTGGCGATCTGGGTTCAGGACTGAACCAAGGTCACTCAGTGGCTGGCGGGAGGAGGGGGAATTAACATTTATTGATAGATCTCCTCTTTTGAGGTGGGGGGACAGTGTGTACCACTGTTTGGCTGCCATCTAGTGGAAGGTACGTGTCACAGCAGTGGTCACCAGAATTGAAAGTTGGAGGCAAGCATTGAAAGTGTGCACCATCTTATGGTCCATGTGTGTACCACTGCACACCACCGGCTCTGACTCAAGGGGCATAATGGGCAAAAAAGACCCCCTGTCTGCAGTATGATGCTGCAACCCAGAACGTATCATGCCTCGAACATCCATGGCACCCACTCACACAATGAGATAAGAAACAGATGAGGCAAGTTCTGGAGATGGGGTGAAGGGACTGGGGTTCCACAGCAGAAGAGGGCCAATGGGGAGAGGCAGGGGGATAAAGTCCATATAAAAAAAGGATTGCAAAAATATTTGAATGATAAACTGAATTGTGTCTAACTCTCACATATTTCAAAGTTATGGAACTGGTATCAGGGGTTCTTTAAAGCAGCAGTGAAATGAAACCTGTTCTTGCAAAGAAGCTAGCCTCAACTACTATTAATAAAACCATTAGCATACCTGTCAAATCTAATTTTCTAGGTACATCCTATGCTGCACACCATGAGTTTTTGTTATTTTCTCGATCCTAACCCTTACCATTTCTATAATGCTCTTTCTAAGCCAAATGTGGTGGCCATCTTTTTTTCTTGAGAAACAAACTGAAAACATTAATACAATTCTCAAAGTGTGATGGAACTACAACATTTTACCACCAAATGAAACCAGAAATGCCTGGAACCTTTCATTGTGAAATAAAGATAGTGTCAACTTTTTGCCCAATTTTGTTGCACTGCTGCTTTAAAGGGAACATAAACAGTATGTAATCTTAATAAACTATTGATGGTGTTTTCAGTTCATGACTGACATGTTGCTATCATATTAGAAACTATTATATATAATTTCTTCATGCTGCTTTTTTCCAACTCTGCTTCAAATAGGTGCTTCCTGCCTGTAACTGGGGGAAAACAGTCATACACGCATACACATACCCACCGTGTGGGGCTTGATGTTTATCTTCAAAGCCGGATGATGTCTGCTAGCTAGCTACTAGGCAGAAAACCAATATGATTGGTCAGCTTTATCCTTTGCACTACAAGACGTTTATGCCATCAGCCAGCTGAACACTGTCATAGTCAGACTTCTCAGCATTGGCTTTTGAGAGGCAAGCCTCCTGCATTTCTACATTCATTGGCTTACATAGTACACACCTACACAGCCCCTACACTACAGTAACAATATGTTTGCTTTGCGCATATGTGCAAGCAAACATGAAAATGAGCTTTGAGTTGGCAGGCACATGGCTAGAGTCAGTTACCATCCCACCAAACCCCAGGCTATGCTTTACAAAAATACATATTTAATTGTATGTTAAATATGACTTTTTAAAATGTCCCTGGTGTGCAGTGGCTAATTAATCACATACCTATACAGTATATACCTTCTGCCTCTGTCTGGGTAATCGTCATCATGAGTCACAGAAGTCACAATATATGGGCAGTGATGTGGTCACATTATGTGGGTGCTTATTTATCAAAAATATTCTACCAAGATACATGGCTGGGTAGATCCCACATCATCCTTATGGTTTGGCTGTGGTGACAGTAGTCAGGTAGAGACAGCAGTTATGAAAACAGCATATTTCTACAAAAAGGACAGGGCTATGCAGTATGCGTCTGTGAAAATTCAGGACAGTTCCTTAAGTCCAGGCACAAGTATAGGCATCACAAAACATTATGTAGACCTTCCATGACCTTTCCTACAGTGAGACAAGACTGCTTTTCAACAACGTTGTTCCTGTATTCAGTTTTTGCTCACCTGGATTCAGATCACATAGAGAGCTTTCAGAGTTACCTGGGCTAATATGACACTGAATGAACCTGTAGCACAAGCTCAGCATTGTGAGCCCATGGGAAGGATGGAGCCATCTCCTATTCAGAACACCCATTGCAAGTAGTCAGATATAATGCAGACCATGTTTGGGTAGGGCGGGGTGGAGAAATGTCTTTCATCTGTCCTAGCTCACTATCTCTGAAGTTGCATGAGCTTTGAACTACGTACAGTAGACCTTAATCTCTAACTGTTATACCAGGATATTAACTATGGACAGTATATTTGCAGGAGGATTAATTTATTTGATTGCCTCTGGGTTATATTTACATGACTTGTATTACAAATGTATCATGCTCTATAATTGTCCGTGGCCTGATAACAGGTTATATTAGTTATGTGACTATATAACCTGCCACGTGGGTCCTCATTTAAATAAGATGCTATATCTTCTCATATTATATTCTCATCAAAACATCTTTAAAATATATATAATAAACAGTATGCCAAATCATATTTAAAGTTTGTAAACACCATTCTTTTTCTTTTTTCAGGATGTAGAAATTGTTGTTGGGATCCCCAAAATGACCATGCTTCATGAAAACAAAGCTTATAACCGGATCTCCGATGCCACTCTGCTGGAATAGTGGGCATGTGGAGCCACCTCTTCACTACCACCACCACAGATGTTGCACTCCATTCACAGGGTGGTAGGATTGGAAAATACTAGTAAAGGCAATCTTATCAGTTCAATTGCATGCTTTATAGGACACCTAAACATGGCATCCTTTCAAAATCCCATTGGAAACAATCTGAACATGTAGAGTTGTAGATTAAAGGCGAACGGTCAGTACCAAGGCCCCCACACCCAAGGGTTCCATGTGACAACGACAAAAACATAATGATGACCAGTAAAACAGTGATCCCAAAAAGGCAACTGCACAAATGGCACCCTTAAATGTCGGCAACCATCATATTTGGTGAATTTCAGGTACGTGGTGGACATCAGTACTTAACGCGCCTGTGTATCTCTCAGCCTTTTATCTAGGTGGGGGAGCTGCACACCCCACACCCCCCATGGGGGGCTATGCCCCAGAACACCCCCATCTCTTATTATACTACTCTGAGGTGCTTCTTGACAATAGGTTAGGCTAAATCCCTGGATTTGCCATTCCTGTAATGTCGCTGTAACTTGTAGGTCACTGTTTTAGTTTTTGCCATTTTGTAGTCGCCATTTGTGCTTCACTGTTTTGTTTTCACTGTATTCATGTGCTACCCACCCAAGTGTTAGGCTGGTCCCAGTTTGCACTTTGTGTGCAAAACCCTTTTTTTTTTTTAACTTAATGTTTGCTGTAGTATAATAGATTGTAACAGATTCATTTTGCTTTCTTCTAGGCTGTCATTTTCTGTAACTACAGATCCCAGAATTTCCTACAGCTGACATCAGAGCAGGACTGCAGAAGTGGGAGATTCAATAGCCTGTAGTGCATGTTAGAACTTTTATAAGCACTGATCAGACTTTTTCAGACCTGCGGTTCTCCTGGTGCCAAGTACAGACCTCTGTGATTATACTTAGCTGTGACTAGCAAAAAAATGATCAGTGCTTATGTAAACTCTAGCATGCACAGGCGATTGAATCTCCCACTGTTGTAGCCTTGCTCTGATGTCCACTGCACCAGAGTCTGCAGTCTCAAAAAAATCCACTTTATTAAACATACATAGATCACTAAGGCACAGCAAAAAGCAAAGGGTAAGAGAGCTTCCCTACTGCTATCAGCGGATGTGTTACTTTCTGAAGACGTTGCTTGAACAATCAAATGAAGTAGTGCGATGTTTCAGCATCTCACCAGGACAGTTTTACCATTTGTGATTGTAAGTATTAAGATGTCTTTTATTACGATTATCTGCGGTCTTTGATTTCCGCCAGGAGGTGGAGCAGTTTGCACCCTGACAATAAGGGTTAGTGGCCCATTTTGGCTTACGCTACTAAAGCAAATTGTAAATCTTAATTATGAAATGGGTAGAAAGACTGCTGGCTCCTAATTGGTCAAGATGTATTTTCAGCCAGGCCATTAATCCCAGCACAACAGCCTGGCTGAAAGTAGCTGAATAAAAACACATCTTATGATTCAACCCACCTGAGGTGGACTGTTATCCCACCATAACACACCCCTTGTCATGGCTTATTGCTTAGTTTGCACTGAGATAATTTGCTTTGCTTGCACGTGGGGTCTGGTGCCAGGTTTTGTTGTTTATTTGGCTGCTGCTTCCTATCATGGCACAGACACTGAGTGGAGCCAAGATTATTTTTGTCCTATCTTCTTACAAGCCCCCAAATCTGTCATTCATAAGTAAGAAAGTGACCCACAACAAAATCTGTCACTTCTGGCTGCCTTCCCTTCATCTAATCTGCTGCTGCACTCTCTGCTCTGCTCTGGGCTGTCTCTCTCCCCTTCTGCTGTCCACTCCTACACTCTTGGCTGTTTGCTTGACGAACTTCTAAGATCCTCCTTCTGGCCACCCCAACATCCCTGCTTTATACTCTCTGTCAAACCTGCTTACTCAGATCCTTTGATTCATCACTTCTCCTTGTTTCCAAATGTTCCATAAAGATGAGAGAACAGCTTTCTCCACTTTCACCCTGAGGTTCTGGAACTATCTCCCTCTCTCTGTATGCAGCTCGCCCTCCCATGTGTCTTTCAGGGGGCATTGAAGAAACACGTAATGGACTCCGCCATTTGCACTTGCACATGATTGTATGTTTGCCTAGGCACTTTGTCTTCCTGATCTAATCCCTGTTGGGGTTAAATTTGGCACCTATCTGATCAAGTTTGGCACATTTGTTTCCCTAGCTATGAATTCCGTTGCCCTTACCTTTGGAAAGGATCATTACTGTATATTATTCTAGATCATATTCACTCACTGTAGCCTGTTTCTGTACTGCTTTAGAGTTTCATTCATTTTACCACAATTTATACTGTAACCATTTTCATACTGTTGCTCCAGGCTTGTCTTGTAACGTGACTTGTTGTGTGCCTTTCGTACTCTTCCAGGTTGTACTTGTGAATAGACATTTTGTTGTCTAGTGCACCTTACCCATTAAACAAAACATAAATAAATTGATAAATCTCATGAACTGCAAATCCCAGATGCCATGAGTGAAGTGACAACAGGGGGAGAGGGAAGGGGCAGAATGCAGCCATTGATACAATAGCACTAACATTACCACCAACTCTGACCCCCTCTTCATGTGGCACGTCAGTCTCTGGATTAGAATATGCCAGCTGCTGCTATTGGAATCAACACTGATTAAAGCAGGTTTCTTTCTATCCCTGCTGCTCACAGTTCTCACTATGAAGGTAAGTGTGATTCTGGACAGGTGGGGGAGGACATTTCCAGCAGGATCATAGTCAACCACTTTTATGTTGGGAATGAGCAAATTTCTGTAAAAACATTCTTAATTTTTTTATGGGCTTGGGGACCTGAATTGCTCCCTGAGGGATGTCTGTGTATCTTGAAGAGCAAAACTTCCTTTAAGAAACATATTGGACTTGATCTCAGTAACAAGAAAAAGAAGTCCAGAAAGTGGAATCAGAAACTTAACAAAAATATAAGGAATTCATTAATTGAATAATTACTAACTCAAAATGGAATACTCAACTTTAGCTTACGCTTTGAAATTCCTGGTCATAGTTGTGTCAACAGTGGAAAAAGTTGTAATGGAGAGAATCTGGATCACAGTATTGGAGAGTATCACCCTTAACAAGCATTTGTCAATGCCGAATGTTTGCTTGCTGGCATTGGCAGTGGTAGTGTAGAAGTTACAGAGCTGCGTAATAGGAATGGCAGTGAAGTATTGAACTGAAGCCAACCCCACCACCACCCTGCAGAGAGTGACAGGCATTGGGGTGTGTGTTTGGGTCATCAGGCATAACGGCCACACCATTTCACCACACCCCACACCCTGCAGACACTGACAAGTGTCACGGTGTGCCTTGGGGTGTTTGACCCTTATGCGCACCCCATTTCATTAGGAAAGATGGTGAGATGGGTGCGATATAGGAGAATGGAGTGAACTTTGGGGCCGAAGAGTCCAAGGCATACCTCGATGCCTCTCACTGGCTGCAGGGTGTGGAATGGTATAAGCATTACAGGCAAGAATCCCAAGTCACACCCCTGATGCCTGTCATTCTCTACAGGGTTGGGTGTTATGGTTGGAAACCCTAATACCTCAGGCATTCATTGGTATTTTCACTCCAAATTTTCAACATTTTTTTTGTGACCCCACCTCATGAACAGGGGAAATATCAGTTTGTTAGCCGAAAGCTGCTTATGCATAGCCACTACGGCATTTAGCACCACAGGTGCAAAAACATTCCAAACAGGATGTAAAAATTGACAGCTGTACTGTTCATGGGGAGGTGTAAAATGGCAATGTTGCAAATCTGCAGTAAAAATATTTAAAAAATGGTGAATTCACGGCGTACATAGAAACTGTAAAGCACACCCGTAATATAATTAGGTTGGTTACAGCAGATTGTCAACTCAGGCATTTTGGTGCCTCGATCATGAACAGTGTCACTGTGATTTTTTTATCTGTGCCGAACAATGATTTCCACAGTGACCACGCATCTCGCTGAAAGTGTGAAAACACATTTCGGCCATGTTGTGAAAAATGACAGCTGTACTGTTCATAAGGAAGTGTGGAAAATGCCACTGGTGAAAATCTTGACTGAAAATATTACAAAGTCATGAACTTACAAGGGTGCGTAGAACTGCGCAATGCTCACTCGTAACACAGTCATTTTATGGACTTTTGTCACCAAATTTTCAACATAGCCATTTTAAGACCTCTGCTCATGAACAGTATAACTGTGATTTTCTTAATCTGTCCTAAACATTGCTTTCGCACACCAACAGCACCATTGTGCGTTACATGTGCGAAAACACATTTTGAGCGATATATGAACAATGGCAGCTGTACTGTTCATAAGGAAGTGTAATAAAATGGCAATGTTGAAAATCTGGAGTGAAAATATTAAATTCACAAACTTACGAGCATGCATAGGAACTGCACAGCGCACGCTCGTAAAACAGTCATTTTTAGGAATTTTTTTCACCAAATTTTCAACACAGCCATTTTAAGACCTCTGCTCATGAACAGTGTCACTGATTTTCTTAATGTGTCCCATACATTGATTTTGCCCATCTCGCCATTGTGCGCTACATAGGGCAGAAACACATTTGGGCAAGATGTGAAAAATGACAGCTGTACTGCTCATAAGGAGGTGTGGTAAAATGGCAATATTGAAAATCTGGAGTGAAAATATTGAAAATTAATAAACTTACGAGCGTGTGTAGGAACTGCTCAATGCACGCTAGTAAAACAGTCATTTTTAGGAATTTTTTCACCAAATTTTCAACATAGCCATTTTAAGACCTCTGCTCATGAACAGTGTCACTGTGATTTTCTTAATTTGTCCCGTACATTGATTTCGCACACTGACTGCGCCATTGTGCGCTACATGGGCGGAAACACGTTTTGGGTGAGATGTGAAAAATGACAGATACTGCTCATAAGAAGGTGTGGTAAAATGGCAATGTTGAAAATCTGGATTAAAAATCTTGAAAATTTGCGAACTTACGATTGTGCGTAGGAACTGTGCAACGCACACTCGTAAAACAGTCATTTTTAGAATTTTTCACCAAATTTTCAACATAGTCATTTTAAGACCTCAGCTCATGAACAATTTCACTGTGATTTTCTTAATTTGTCCTGTACATTGATTTCGCACACTGACTGCGCCATTGTGCGCTACATGGGCGGAAACACATTTTGGGTGAGATGTGAAAAATGACAGCTGTACTGCTCATAAGGAGGTGTGGTAAAATGGCAATGTTGAAAATCTGGAGTGAAAATGTTGAAAATTCATGAACTTATGAGCCTGCGTAGGAACTGCGCAATGCACGCTCATAAAACAGTCATTTTTTGGGATTTTTCTACCAATTTTCAACATGAGGTTTTGGGCCCCTTCTCATGAATGATGTCACTGTCATGGAGTTATTCGAGCCTGAAGGTGATTTGGCCAGTGGCTGTGAAATCACCCTTGGCCGAATAACACCATGACAGTGAATATTCATGAGAAGGGGTCCCAAAACCCCATGTTGGAAAATTTGCAAAAAATTCCAAAAATACCTGAGATATGCAACAAAGTTGAAAAACCCATCTAGGCAATTATACAGCTTACCGGCATTTTTCTCAGTTTGCGGTCGGCTTTGAAGAGTGCAGATGTATTCCCAGTTCACTGCAGATGCCGCGCCAAGCTCCGGAGGTAAGTATGGGGTGGGGGTGTAGGGAGGCTGGATGCACAGTGGATGGGTGCAGGTTGTGGGAGGGGGCAGGAATACTACGGGGACCATTTTTCTTTATAGGAATAAAAAAAAAAGACGACATTGGACGCTTACCACTCTGGGGTGGGCTCCCAGCATGGCACAAGGATGGCTGGGGGGGGGCGTGGAGCCGATGGGGGATTGGGCACCCCCGTCAGCCATATGATCAGTTGCCCACTGGGGTGGGCTCCCAGCGTGGCACCCAGTACTCGGGGAGGGGGGTGAGGACAGTGGAGCTGACAGGGGATTGGGCACCCCCGTCGGCTATTCTATGAGTTGCCATGCTGGGGTGGGCACCCAGCATGGCATGTGGAAGGCTTTGAGGGGGAGCATAGCACAAGCCTACGGGGGATTGGGCACCCCCATCGGCTATATGTGTGTGCGGGGGGGGAGGGCAGCACGCGTATCGTCATTCTTGTGTGTGTGTGTGTGTGTGTGTGTGTGTGTGTGTGTGTGTGTGTGGGGGAGCTGCGCATGAGCAGGCGATATCTTATCGCTGCTCACTGAAGCGCACCTCCTTTCAACTGTATGCCACTGCATTTTGGAGCTTGTCATAGACAGCTCCAGCATGTATTGGCTTACAGGGGCTGCGCCTGCCAACACACTGACTGAATTGGAAGAGGGGGGTGACACACCTCCGAAATCTCGGATGATGGCACTATATTTCTTGCACATGCATGCATGCAAGCAAACATAAAAATGTGGACAAGCGAGACGTACGTTCATTACATTACGGCAATTTTTTTGAATCTTATGCTTTTCTATGTTCACTTGCTAGAGGATGGCAAACATGTTGTGATTGGTCTGAGCTCTGATCAGGCTTTTGTGGACA
Source organism: Neoceratodus forsteri (assembly GCA_016271365.2). Taxonomy (NCBI): domain Eukaryota; kingdom Metazoa; phylum Chordata; order Ceratodontiformes; family Ceratodontidae; genus Neoceratodus; species Neoceratodus forsteri. The sequence goes on along the minus strand of CM028136.1, from coordinate 945,611,782 downwards.
CACTTGTCCTCCACTTATCCCAGCTTTAGAATACCCAGTTTTCCTCTCCAATTCCACCCACTCTTCACCTTTCTCTGTCTTCTCTCTGCTTTTTTCCTTTGAAGTACCTGGTCAATCACAAGGTTGAAAAATGCAAGGTGGAAGTGGGTTTCAATTGTGCAGCATGTACAAGGACAATGGTTCAGGACTTTAAGAGGGTAGATTTTAGAGAAATGGATTACTGTCTCAGGAGCTGCCTAACAGGGGTGGAGTAGTGCCAGGGAGGGGTAGAGGCACAGTGGGAATAAATAAAGCAACCAACCAGCATGAAAGAAGTAAACAAAAGCAGAAGGAAAAAGGAGACCATTATGATTCTCCAAAGAAGTGGCAAATGTGGTAAAATAAAAAAGGGGTGCATTCAACAGTGTAAGGAAATGGAGAGGAGGACAGGGAGATATACCTAAAAAGCAGAAGGAAGCAGGCAATGTGGTTAGGGGTGCAAAGGCACAGACAGAGAAAAAACTTGCCAAAGGTGTCACTACAGGGGATAAGACTTTCTTCAGGTACATAAGTGAGAAGAGGAAATGAGGGAAAGGGAGAGATAGTAAGAATTAGAAAGGTGGAAGGGGGAGACTGTGCAAAAGGAGAATAGGAAAAAGCTGACATTTTAAACAGCTAGTTCTGCTCAGTCTTTACATTGGAGGGTTGAAGGATGGACCACCAGGGAGAAACAGTGATAGGGTGGAGACGGGGGTGGGGGGGGGGACACAGTCCATTTTCAGAGGAAAGAGTGCTGAAATAACTTGAAAACCTAATAGTTGATAAAGCCTTGGGATCAGGTGGGATTCAGCCCATGGTACTTAAAGAACTTAGGGAGATTCTGGCTGTGCTACTGACATCCTTGTTCAACAACTCACTGAAAACAGAAGTGGTTCTAGAGGAATGGAGATGGGCTGATCTTGTCTCTTTACATAACAGTGGCTGCAGGGAGAAGGCTGGCAAATATAGGCAGATCAACCTCTCTTGTATGGTGGAGAAATTGATAGAAATGCTACTAAAAGAAGGGATGATAAAATAGCTGGAATCTAATGGACTGCCAGACCACAGACAATTTGAATTCTTGAATGACTCTAATAGATTTCTTTGACTGTGTGACCTGGGAAATTGATCAGGGTAGAGCAGTGGACATTGCCTATTTATACTTTCCCAAGACCTCTGACATGGTGCCACTTAGAAGGCTGATAAGGAAGTTGATCAACCTAGGAGTGGGATCTATAGTGTAAACTGGGTTAGAAACTGGTTGAATGATAGGAGGATGAGGGTGGTAGTCAATGGAACTCATTCTAAAGAGGGGCATGTGATTAGTGGGGTTCTCCAAGGCTCAGTACTGGGACCAGTTTCTTCAATATCCTTATAGGGAACATTGGGAAAGAGCTGGAAGGGAAGGTGTGCCTTTTTGCAGATGATATCAGTATCTGCAATAGAGTGAGTACTCAAGAAAGGGTTGAAAAATGCAAAGGGATCTTGAAAAACTTGAGGAATGGTGATGAGCATGGCAGCTGAGGTTCAATGCCAAAATGTGCAAGGTAATGCACCTAGGACATAAAACTCCTGGCACTAAATATAAGACAGAGTAGTGCTAACAGACACTAAGCAAGACAGGGATCTAGGCATGATCATATTTGAGAACTTCAGGGTAGCAGGGCAAAGTGACAAACCAGTGGGAAAGGCTAGTGGAATGCTGGGTTGCATAGGTAGAAAAATCTCCAGCAGGGGGAGGGAGGTTTTTCTGTCATTGTTGCTCACTGGTGCAACCACAACTGGAACACAGAGTTCAGTTTTGAAGACCGCACCTTGGAAAGGATATAGACAATGTGGAGGTGGTCCAGAGGAGGGCAACAAAAAAAGTCCATGGTTTGCACAAGAAGTCCTATGATGACAGATTTTGGGATCTCAACATGTACACCATAGAAGAAAGAAGAGAGAGAGAGAGAGACAGAGAGGGGATATGATGGAGATCTAAAAATACCTCAGCGGAGTGAACAGGGTACATTTGGGGAGTCTCTGGCAGATGAGAGCAAGCACCAGGTCCAGGGAGCATGCAGTGAAGCTGGGGGAAGGATTCAAGAGTAATGTGAGGAAATATTTAACCACTGACAGAGTAGTCAATACCTGGACTAGATTGCTAGCAGACGAGGTGGAGGCCAAAACAGTGGAGGGCTTCTAGCATGCCTGGGATAGAGGTAGGGGTGTATTAGATAGGATACAGGGAGGGGAAGGGTCAACAAAGACCAGATAGGGTCTGCAGAGACAGAATAGGTAGGGAACATCTGGGCAGACTAGGTGGGCTAAGCAGTCCTTTTCTGCTGTCAAATTCTGCATCTATGTTACCACCAAGGTTTCCTGTGCACTTTGTTGCATGTCACTGATACTGTCCCATACTCTGTTTCTCTCTGCCGTCTTCAGGACTGCAGAGATGTTGCACAATGACTACAGCATTTTCTTTTCTGTGGCCACTATGTCAACATCTACCCACTTGGCTATGAAACAATTCTGGTGGTGGGTGCTCAGTCCTGCTGCCGGTATCACTCCCTCCAACCCAAACCATTGTATAAACCAAACTGTCCATGGGTGCTCAATCCTGCTACCAGTATCATCCCCTCCAACCCAAACCATTGTATAAACTAAACTGTCCATGGGTGCTCAATCCTGCTGCCGGTATCACCCCCTCCAACCCAAACCATTGTATAAACCAAACTGTCCATGGGTGCTCAATCCTGCTGCCAGTATCACCCCCTCCAACCCAAACATTGTATAAACCAAACTGTCCATAGGTGCTCAATTCTGCTGCCGGTATCACCCCCTTCAACCCAAACCATTGTATAAACCAAACTGTCCATGGGTGCTCAATCCTGCCACCTCCTTCTGGCCCAGTGATTGCAACAAACTGGTGGCAGGTTCTCAGCCATGCCAGTATCCCCCCTCCCACCTGACCTAGCTCTTCAACAAAATTGGTGGTGGGTGCTCAGTCCTGATGCTGCCGGTATCACGCTAGAGCCAGCTATCACTTCCCTCACACACACACTCTGACACTGGCGTTCCCAATCCCTGTGCCAGCTAACATTCCTTTCCTACCACAGTATGCGACACTGTGGTGCTCACCCCCAGTGCTGCCAAACAACACATTGGCAATGGGGTGCCCAATCTCCAGTACTGGAACCTGAAAAAAAGAGGAGGCATTAGTAACTTCACTATTTTTTGAGATTGTGATCCCAAATTTTCAATATAGACATTTTTTTACTCCATCTCATTAACATGACAGGTGTCATTTTGCAAATCTCATTTCAATACCTGTTTTCACAGTTGTGCTGCAAATAATGATTTGCAAAACATGGCATAAATGACACCTGTCATGTTCATAAGGTGGGTAAATAAAACACCTATGCTAAACATTTGTGGTCAAAATCTTTAAAAAATAAATTATGAAGAAACATTGATGTTTTTCAATGTTTGCTCATAATGTTGCAATTATTTTGCATTTTTACTCACATTTTCTTTTTGTAACTTTATTTAATTCATTTTTTTTAATATTCATACACAAATAAAACGAAAGTACACAATTGAAAGACGTATACATGCAGGTACATGATATGATTATGTTAGGGAATGTTTCAAACAGCTAATTGTTACAACATAATGAGGGATAACGTCCAAACACATTGCCATAACAATGAAATCCATAAAAACAAGTCCAAAGGTGAACCAATGCAGCAAGACACTGGGCCCTTACGTGAAGCAAGAATGTCCAATGTATTGTCCCTTTTATATCATCTCTATCCATTTGAGCTATTAGGTCCAGGTACAACAGCAAAGTGTATATGAACAGAATATCAAACATCTCTCACAAGGAGAGCACTGCATTAAACCTCTTTGTAAATAGCAAGAATTCTGTTAGATGCTTAAACTGGATCTAGCCAGTAAAATATAATAGCTAATCTTCCTGGACATAAAGTCTCCACCACTCAGTCACACTAATGGGACTACGCTGGGGGTGCTAGGACCGAGCGGGAGTCAAAAATCTTCAGGATGGCCGGCGTCAGGGTAGGACCGTGCATGTATGGTGCCACAAGACTGGATCATGCCATATAAGCTACCTCGGCGTTGACCCTCCAACTGCCTCAGTTCCTTTTTTCCCTCCGTCGAGTGCACTTCAGTGATGATGTCGCTCACCCACCAGGAGCCAAATCTTCACGTCTATACGACAGCAGCTTAGTCGTTCAGTATTTGATTAAGTTTTAGTATATTATTTATTTACTCAGTAAAAAAAACAAGTTTTTCTTTTCTTCAACGAAAGAACAGAGACACCTTCTTCAGCTCGACTTCAACGGAGTTGACCATGAACGGGGCCAGTGACAGCAGGGAGACTTCACATGAAAGCTGTTTTAACAGCAGGGCTGGGTCCTGTCCACCGACCTCTACGGAGGGGTGGGGGTCTGACTACAGGCAGTCCGGTGCTCAGAAGGAAGGGCGGTCCTTCCAAAAGCACAAAAGGAGGTGGGCCCATTCTCGATCTTTGTCGGGAACCTGGCACCACTCGGCCTTGAGTTCTTCTTCATCCCACCGATCGAAGAAGAAGCAGTACTGCTCAAGGTCGCCCTCTGGTATGTCTGCAGAATGATCGTCGGTAGTCAGGGACAGGAGTCTGACTCCATTTGGGTTGCCTGTGGCCTCTGTTTTTGGTGGCTGGCATCCTCAACTCCGTAGTCCCTCCCTGCCCCCTTGGGGTCCTCTGGTGAGCAGTTTCATTTTTGGTCTGCTCTTATGGAGCAGTGGGATTGGCGGATGTCCCGACTTCCTGAGCCTGCAGAGTCAACCCTGGGGCCTCCAGGCCTAGGGGCTTGAACCCATGGGCGGGGTGGTCTGGTTGGCCTAGTTGTGCGGCACCTTCTTCGGTACCGTCGATGCCACGCTCTTGTGTTTTTCCCCCTCACATGGCTGTGGTGCAGGGGCCAGCACAGGTACTACCTTCTCCTACTCATGTTTTCAGATCTTCATCTTTGGGTGCCCCGGGAGTTGGGTTGGGGTCTTCAGACACTCAGACGGTGCTGCCTTCGACTCCAGTCTTGGCGGTGCCACATCCAGTGCCACGCCCAGCACCATTTGTGATGCTGGGCCATCGTGGGTACCAGAAGTTTCAACTCCAATTCCAAGAGCACCTCCTCCTTCTCTCTTTCTTCCCTTTCCTTTATATACTATCCCTCCTGGGCTAGTAGAAGATAATTTTGAGCCTGGTCCTGCTCTGCTATTAGGAGATGACTTCAATAAAGATTCATCCTTCAGAGTGGAAAGTAAGCCCTCTACTTCAGTGGAGCCATTGGTCAAGGACCTATCCTTTAAATCTCTACTGAAGAATATGAATTCCACCCTCTCTCTCCAGACTTCGGAGGTTGATCCGGGGAAGCTGTTGCGCCTTCAATATCTGCATGTCATGAACATCCCTGTGGAATTGACACCTTGGGACTTTTTCACAGATGATGTGTGACAGTCCAGCACTTATTCCTTCCATGGCCAAGTCCATAGACAGGAAGTACACTCCCCCTAAGGATCAACCAATCCTGGCCTCTCAAGTCTTTGCAGATGCTATAGTGGTCTTGGCAGAAAACTACAAAGCTGTTCTCTGTCAGGAGTCTATGGCTTATCCAGTAAATAAAGAATCCCATAAGACTGACACCTTGGTAGGTAAAGGTAGGTAAAAGTTTATTTTTATACAGGCAATACATGTCGTCTGGACAAAAGTCCAGTTTGCAAGACAGACCTGTGTAATCCCTATCTAAGATACAAGAAAAAAATGTAAAACATACATAACTTAAATTGTCCTATAAAAGGATATACAAACTTCCAATACAGCATATACATAGACACTTCAACATAAAATATAGATGTTACAAATATAGTAACAAATAACAGATGAAAGTACTCCCTATGTACCAAATACAGAGTACAGGACTTGTTAAGCTATACAACTCTTGTAAATCCAGGAATAGTAGTTAACAGTTACAAATATGGGCCTTCAAACATTTTATGGTTTGAACAAACATTGAGTGATTTATGATTTCCCTTATATCTGAAGAAAAGAGTTCCAAATGGTAGCAGCTTGATGAGTTAGGGTCCTATCCCCATGTTTATTTTGTGTTTTTTCCATAGTAGTCTTGTTTAAATGTACTGATCTAGTTAATGCCCTTTTCATATTTTGATCCACTGGAAATAATTTTGAGATTGGATGACTATGACATGTATATTTCATTCTATGAATTAGAGTTAACCAATGACAAATGTAATTAGTATTCAAAGGCAACCAATTTAATTTGCTAAGCAACTGACAGTGGTGAGTACGATAGTTCCCCTCAAGTACATATCTTGCCAATCGGAAATAAATTTTATCCAACCTAAGAGTGTTTTATTTAAGCAATAATGCCCAACAGGGTGTTTGTCGTGCTGGGATAACGTCATGCCTCAGGTGGTTGGGCACGAGGCCATAGGCCGAGTGCGTCCAATACCTGAGGTGTGATGTTATCCCAAATGACACACACCCTGGAGGGCATTATTGCTATTATACAATGGCTCATTGTTATATATAAAATTAAAAATAATTTTAAAGAATGTTATTAGTGTGGAAAAATATTTTTGTTTCTTAAGAGGAGATGCAAAAAAAGATATCCAGCTCATAGAGGTCATCTGCATTGGTTCACAGTGCTGAGACTAGAGCCATGATGTTGTGCTGGGATAACATCATGGGTCCAGTCCCAGACTGACCAATCAGAGACCAGGAAATGTTCTTGCCATTGTATAATAGCTTTTCTATATACCAGTTCACTGTATCTTAGTACTGGGATAATCAACTGTTCAGCTAACTGCTTCCTATCTGTTAACGTCAAACACTTTGTGGTTCTCCTTAAAGCCCCCGCCCTTTTGTTCACTTTTTTTACTAAAGCCACAATATGTTGAGAAAGGGACATCTGCTGATCAAAAATCACTCCCAGATAATTATAATCCTCGACCTGTTCCAATTGGTTAAGTTCTTTGTATAAATTTCTATTTGAGAGGGAATATCATTTTTTTAGTAGAGACTTCATGCATTTTTTTTTTATGTTCATGATCAACCTTGACCTGGTAAACCACCCCTGATCTTTAAGAAATCAGACTCAAGGTTTGCTTGCAACTCATCATCAGAGTGGACAGATGCAACAATTACCATATCATCGGCATATAACCTGATTGCTGTATGCTCGGCCACCAGCGGTAGATCATTTACAAAGATAAGGAACAGAAGAGATCCCAGGTTCGATCCCTGGGGAACACTTCTGGTGACCCTTCTGCTCTCAGACGAGTGACCCTGAATTTCTACCAGCTGGAAGTGGTTACTCAGATAAGATTTTAATCAATCTAAAGGGCCATCTCTGATACCTAACCCCTGCAGTCTCTTGATCAATAAGGGGTGGTCCACCAGGTCAAAGGCCTTCGAAAGGTCCACAAAAATCACTGCTGTTTCCATATTATTTCCCAATGACCTGTTTAACAAGTCACTGAACTTTAAACTGTTGTAGTTGAATAATCCTTTCTGAAACTGGATTGATTTGGGGTTAGAAGGTTATGTTTATTTAAATAATCCGTGACCTGAACAGAAATAAGTTTCTCCAAACATTTTGATAAAAGGGGTAACAGGGCTGTAGGCCTGTAGTTATTGACTTCTACCACACTCCCCCACCCTTATAAATTGGTTTTACCCTACTTTCCTTCCAAGATAAAGGGAAATAACCAATTTGCAGGCTCCAATTAAATAAATAGGTAATAACTGGTGCTATATGATAAGATGCTAACTTCAGAAACCTACCTTCAAGGCCATCACTACCAGAGGCCTTATGGATACTTATTTTTTTTTAGAACTTTATAGTCACTAGTAATTGTAAGAATTTTAAATCTGAAAGGGGGCAAGCTATCTCGTAAATTAATTTTTTTGGGTGTCTTCTATTTCTTGCTTGTGAGGAATCTTACAATTTGGGAGATCTATAAAAAAATAATTTAATGCTTTAGAAATATCCTTTGGATTTTCAATGAAAGTATCTCCTTCCTTTAACCTTGTTATTATCTCGTGAGATTTCCCTCCTGGTTTAGTTAGTTGTTTGACTATGTTCCAAAAGTGTCTTGATCAGTACTCGAATTGATTTTATTTCTATAGAAAGAGATTTTAGAAGTTTTTACTAACCTTTTACACTTGTTTTGAGCTGCCTTAAAAAGTGCCTAATCCTTTTCTGATTTAGATTTCAGAGCTTTTTTTCAGATTCTACTTTTAATCCGAATTTGCTTTAAGAGTCTTTCATTAATCCAAGCTAATTTGAAGTTTTTTTTTGGGGGGGGGTTAACTTTGGGTGTGTGCAGATCACAAATTTCTCCAGAGGTCTGAGTAAAATATTCAATAGCAACATCAATGTCTGGGATTAGTCTGCAGCAGTCCCAGTTCTCCTTACTTACACTGTCCAAAAATTGGATCTCAGAAAACTTTCTGTAGTCTCTGATCCAGTTTTGACATTGATGGATAGAGTCTTGCTGAAATTTGGACTGTGGCAGAGTAACCCAAACTGGACTGTGGTCACCAAGGTAGTGAGGTAAAGTGCCTGAGGCTTCGATCTCAATTTGAGCGGAGAACAACGTTAGATTTAGAATTGACCCATTTGATACACTGGATGTAAATCTGGTGGAGCTTTTTATGAGTTGTTTTAGCCCTAAAGTGGTAACTATATCCTTCCTTGGGGAAGCGGGTCTTCACCGCTGCTACCCTTGGAATGCGTATTGCTAGCTACCAGGGCTATTTCTCACAATATAAGCATACCCTCTGGCATTCCCTAAAAACCTCAGTGGAAGCTTTTCCAGAGTCAGATGCTAGTTCAGAGCTTCTCCAGACTATTACTAGAGGCATTGAATCCAATAATCAGCAACTTAAGGCTATTATGGACGCCTTTGACATTGCATCAAGGGCAGTGGCAGCTGGGCTATGCACCCGATGCCACCATTGTTACAGACTTCACGGTTTACAAAGGATGCTCAGCAGAGAGTCATGAGTTTACCATTTGATGGAGTTTATCTGTTTGGCCCACAAGTGGAGCAGGCTCTGGAGGCCACACAGAAAACTAGGACTGCCATTAAGACGGCCAGACTGGCCCCTGCTGCCCCTCAACGGGGCGGAAACCACCAACAGTTTTATAACCATCAGCCATTTTGTGGCAAAGGCAGAGGAGGCTTCAACAAGAATCAAGCCCCCCAGCCACAAAAGAAACTAAGCAGAAGCACAGGGCCCTAAGGCACCTAGTGCCACCCTCTGAAATTCCGGCCCAGGTCTCACCTCAACTGTCTGAGGGGACTCTTCTTCAGCAGTGTGGGGGCCTGATTCAGTTTTGTAACCAGTGGAAGTCAGCCTCTTCAGACAAATGGTTTCTCAGGATAATTCATGAGAGTTACTCTCTGAATTTTTCAGATACCCTTCTGGATCATCCACCCAAACGGCATCCCAGACTGTCTATCACTCAGTCAGACCTCCTTGCTTCTGAGATTCAAGATCTTCTGAACAACAGGGCAGTAGAAGTAGTTCCACATGAGGAATGGGACACAGGATTCTACTCCCATTACTTCCTAGTTCTGAAGAAAACAGGTGGTATGTGCATTCTAGGCCTAAGGAAGTTAAACAAATTCCTCTTCAAGGAGAAATTCAAGATGATATCGCTCGGTACGCTTCTACCTCTGATTCATCAAAATGATTGGCTGGCCTCCCTGGACATGCAGGATGCCTATCAACATGTTCCCGCGCACCCAAGCCACAAGTATCGCTGATTTGTGGCCCTGGGTCAGCACTACCAATTCAGAGTCCTGCCCTTTGAACTGTCCTCGGCACCGCAAGTTTTTACAAAATGCTTTGCAGAACTTGCAGTGCATCTCAGGAAACTCGGATTCAAGTATTTCCATATCTGGATGACTGGCTTCTAGCAAGCTCCTCCAAACAAGGGACACAGGAAGTGGTGGTCATGGCTTCCAAGTTTCTCACATCCATGGGAGTCCTGTTGAACCTGGAAAAATCACAGCTGCAGTCCTTCCAACAACTCCTTTTCATAGGAGCTCTCCTGGACACTTCCAGGGCAAGGGCCTTCCTTCTGGAGAACAGGAATACTGATATCCTCCAGATGGCTCGTTTAATCAAAGAGAACAACTCAGTTCAAGCTCTCTCAATGCAGTGGATGCTGGGTCTCATAGTGTCTTTAGTGTTCACAGTGCCTCTGGCTCATCTTCACATAAGAACCACTCGGTAGATGCTCAGTACTCAGAGGTCACTGACCACACATCCACAGTCCTTTCACATCAAGGTGATGGAACCTCTAAGTTGATTGCTCACCTGGTAGGGGACAACCTTCTTCAAGGCTTTCCCTTGCCTCACTGGAGGCACAGATCACCATCACCACTGATGCATCTCTAATCGGATGGGAAGCTTACTGTCAATATCTCCACACTCAGTGTCTGTGGAATCAGGATGAGTCTCAGCTACACATAAATGTCATGGAAATGAGAGCTGTCCTGTACATTGTCTGACCCCTGAAGGACATCCTCTGTTGCAAAGCAGTTCTCCTTCAGACAGACAACAAAGCAGTGATGTACTACATCAACAAGCAGGAGGGAGCACGCTCTTACTCTCCGTGCAGGGAAGCAATGAGAATGTGGGAATGGTGCCTGAAACATGAAGCCCTGATTCAGGCAATCTACCTGCCTGTAGTCCAGAATGATCTAGTGGATTGCCTCAGCAGAATGGAGACATATCCACATGAGTGGTCTCTTGATGCAAACATCGTGCAATCGCTATTAGGAGAGTGGGGCATACTGGACCTGGACCTTTTTGCATCCTCACTCAATGCAAAGCTGTCTCTATTCTGCTCCAGAAATACAGAACCTGGTGCTTTGTATCAGGATGCATTCAGACTGCACTGGACAAGATGCTTTCTGTATGCATTTCATCCTCTTCCATTAATTCAGAGGGTGCTGCTCAAGCTGGAGGCACGGGGGGGGGCAGAATGATCCTCATCACCCCATACTGGCCTCGTCAGATTTGGTTTCCATTAATCAGTGGATTATCAGAAGTTCCACCAAGACAACTACCACTTCAAATGGACCATCTGACCCAGGGCCCAGTGGTCCATCCCAACCTGAGGTCACTTCATCTCTATGCCTGGCTCCTGAGGAGATAGAAGTGGGTAGATTTGACGTCTCCCGTAGATTCTCAGATATTCTCCCAGCATCATGCAAGCCATCCACTAGGAAGACTTACACAGTGAAGTGGAAACGATGGTGCACAAAGTCTTCCCTGGACCCCTTTTCTTGCCAACCAAACAAAGTCTTAGAGTATCTGCTAGACCTATTCAAATACAGGGCTACAATACTCAACGGTGAAGGTACATCTCTGCGTGATCTCGGGCTTATCACGAGCCTATCCACACTATGTTGCTGGCTCAGTTGCCTTTGGTTAAGAGGTTCCTTAAGGGTATCCTCCACACTAGGCCACCAGTTAGGAGACCAGTAGACACTTGGGATATCAACCTTGTGCTAGACATGCTCACTCATAAAACTTTCGAGCCTTTAGCAACCTGCGAGTTAAAGTTCCTGACCTGGAAGGCTGCCTTCTTTGTAGCCATGACTGCCGCTTGCAGAGTGTCTGAAATACACGCCCTGGTCACAGACCCTCCTTATACAGTATTTCATAAGGACAAGGTGGTTCTCAAAACTCACCCTAAATTTCTTCCAAAAGTAGTCTCAGAATTCCACCTAAACCAGCCCTTGGTCCTTCCAACCTACTTTGCGAACTTCCAGAATGAAGGGGGATGTACCCTACATTCTCTGGATGTTAAAAGAGTTTTGTGGTTCTGCATCAACAGAACAGAAGAGATCCACAATCCAAGCAACTCTTTGTCTCGTTCAGCATGGCCCAGCTGGGTCCACCTGTTGCCATCAGATGTATTTCGGTGTGGCTGGTAGTATGTCTCCGCCATTGCTACTCCATGGCACAGGTCAAGCTGGAAGGCAGGGTATACATCCATTCTACCAGAGCAGTCACAGCATCTCTGGCAGAAATATGGAATGTGCCCATTGCAGACATCTGCAGTGCAGCTACTTGGAGCTCTGTGCACACCTTTGTGAAGCACTATGCTTTGGATGTCCATGCCAGACAGCATCCGTCCTTTGGCAGGACAATCCTTAATGGACTTCTGTCCTGAGAGAGCTCCTCTCTCCTGCCACCCTTCTCGGGGGATTATTTTAGCTCAGTACTCTCCAATTAGTGTGAATGAGTGGTGGAGACTTTATATCCAGGAAGATATGAAAATTACGTACCTACCGTAATTCTTGATCTTCTTGGACGAAGTCTCCACCACTCATTCACATGCCCACCCGCCATCCCCCGAGGTCAATTATCTTGTTTTTGGTCTTCACTCCCTTGATGGCTGGACCGTGAAGAGACTGTTGTGTTGAACCTTCTTATACGGGTCATTCGAACTATCTTATGTCCAACATCGGTTAGTTTAGTTTATGCTGCACCTCCTCAGGGAAAAAGGTACTGAAGCGGTTGAAGGGTCAACGCCGAGGTAGCCTATACGGTGTGAGCTGGTTTCACGGCACTGTACATGCACAATCCTACCCCGGCCCTCCTGAAGATTTTTGGCTCCCACTCAGTCCTAGCACCTCTGGCGTAGTCCCATTAGTGTGAATGAGTGGTGGAGACTTCGTCCAAGAAGATCAAAAATTATGATAGGCACATAATTTTCATATTCTCACATATGAACTAAGAAACTTGACACCACATTTAGTACAGCTATACAATTGATTAGGAATGGCTTACCATCAGGCTGGTAACGTGTTAGATTATGAATGGAGGGCTGCAGTAGTATTTTACATACCATGAACATCTTAACATGTCTAACATACCTCCTCTCACCCTCCTCGCTTCCTCTGATGACCATGAGGCCAATGCCATGTTAGATAGTAATAACATTCTGGGGCCACAAGCTGTCATTGGAAAATTCTAACCGAAGTTCAACAACTCAAGTAAAACTGCAGCCCACCCATAAGTACACCTTTCAGTATTACGAACTGCATATAACTGGATATAACTCATAATTTAAGCAGCTAGAAGGGTTGAAAACAGTAATGTTAACATAGTGATTTAACTATACAATACTAGCCCCATCAGTCCTCAAAGTTCGACTGTTGCTGCTTCATCTAATTTGCCAAATAGTCTTGTTTTATTTTGTGCAGCTCTTTGTTTGCTTCATCTGGATTCTAAAAATGAACAGTTTGCCTACATAAGAGATCTTGAGATGAGCAGATAGCTGGAGGGAATGATTTATGTCCAGTTCTGTCAACCCTGCTCTGATACTGTCGAAAGCTCTCCTTCGTTCCCTTGTAGAAATGCCTAGGTCTGGGTAACAACGAACAGTTGTAATACCATCGGCATACAGTGGGCTGCACTCCTTTGCTTTTTGTAAAAGTTTATCTCACTGATAAGTGTCCCCCCCCCCCCATGGTTATCAACACTGTGTGAGGTAGTTCAGTTTTCCTCCTTTTATTTGTTAGGGGTTAATCTGGTATGCCTGTAGAACTTGAGATGCCCTGCAGATCACCAAGCCAAATAATTGTGCCACAACATGGACTGCATTTTTGACCCTCCACCCTCTCTAAAATGCCTAACAAACAAAGATTTGTAGATTGTATGGCATTCTCCAAGATGTCAGGTGATGTGATATAAAATGTTGTTTTCGTTGACCAAGCCATTGACTGCCGTTAAAGTTTTGTTTGAGGATCCAGTCACTAGTTCGACGCTACTACTTGCTCTATGTTAATTTCAAGGACTATCATCCTTAAATTGAACATATCCACTTTCTACAAAAGTTCCCTTACTGCTCCTAAGACCACTTCTCTTATAGCCTTGAGAGCATCCTTGGCCTCCGAAGAAGCGTGTGATCGCTGCCCGCTTCCTGCTTAGGTTTCTGCCAGCAAAGGGCACTTCCCTTCTTTGGCTCATTGGAGGGATTGTTTGTTGGTCTCCCCATGGCTCAATCAACAAGAAAAGCACGTCCACAGATAGGTTGGACTAAGATCAAACTGATAGGTTGTTATTTTATGGAAATTTGACTTTTATTTCTGATTTTGTTAAGAAGAGGCACCGTACAAGCAGAGCTCACCAGAGAGCATCTGATCTGGTCAGCTGTGTTAACACACATTTTCAACATTGTCTTTTTTTTTTTCTTTACCCCCCAATGAACATGGCTGGTGTCATTTTCAGGATCCTCCTCCCAAATCTGTTTTCGCTGTTGTTCCACTAAATTATGTTTTAAGTGGGATTTGATAAAAGACTCCTCTCATGTTCATAGACTGGAGTAATAAAAACAGGATCTTGAAAATTCGAGGTCACAGTCCAAGAAAACAACAACATGGTGGCCTGTAAGCCCAGCGGTATGGCTACCGCTCATAATGCGATGACCCAGGTTTGGAAATAAGCCTGTGTTATCGGGGGCTGTCCGGGTGAGAGGAGAATCCAGCATCCCAGAGGACGCTCCCCTCCTCTGGGGGGGGGGGGAGGGCAGTCAGCTCCAGTGCACTACTGCCGCCGGGGAGACACAAGGTGTCAGTGCACTTGGAAACAACTAACTAGGTGGGAGTGTTCCAGTGGTGACATGCTCCAAGCTTGCACACACTCCACTGTGTTGGCATCCCATGGGGAGATAAACATCAGAGGGAAAATGCCAGGCAGAGCATTATGAGGGGTATGACCCCTCACAGGCCCTGTGTGGGTGACAGGGCTCTCTCCAAAAACTACATATGTTGTTCAGCAGTATGTAGGGGCCTGCTACATCACCATGGGGGGGGGGTGCAGCTAGAGGAAGACCAGAGATTGAGCTAAGTCCCTGGGATGTTGGGTGACAAGGTTGGGGGTCAGACTGGAATGAAGGCCTGCACCAGAGGAGGAATACAAAGATTAACACAAACAAAAAAAAGAAAATAAATGTTATTTGTGAACCTCTTCATTTCCCAAGAATGATCATTTCATTACTGAAATGAATTTATTTGTAACTGTTACTGTTACACTGTCTATGCTCAACAACCACACAGCAAATACAGCTAGCAAACATGATTGGCATTTGGTCAATGATTAAGGTTTAGGTTAGCAGCCAGTTTAATACATACAGACCTAGGCAAATGTGAGTGTCTGCCAGAAGGAAGTGTGTTCTGGGGAATTTTCTCCAAGAATCATTAAGTTTCACTGCATCACACACCAGTGCATGAGCGTGGGCAAACTAAGAATTGTCAGCTTCCTGGAAATTCTGTCTCAACAACACTGCATACATGTTTTCCATCCAGCTACAACTTAAAGAAGCAACAGCCCCCCATTTCTGCTAACTGTTCAATGAACTTTTAACAAGAGGCAGTTCTGTTTTCATTACAGCCTTCATCTTGAAAGAATTTGGGAACAGATATACATCACATAATAATTATCCATATGAAGGGCAACGTATCCTTTGGAGCATATTCACAATAATATACAATGTAGTTAACAGTGTCAGTGTGGCTTATTCAGAACCACTCTCACTGCACCGCTGATCCAGAAGGCTGTGTCCAGTGACCTGGACTTAAGTCAGATTCTGAGATAGAAACGGTCACTGATACCCACCTTGTTTACATGTTTCAGGTACTTGAAGGTTTCAACCATGTCCCCTCTCTCCCTCCTCTCCTCAGGCTAGTACATATTGAGTTCTTGCAGTCTGTCCTCATATGAAACATAGAAACATAGAAATTGACAGCAGATAAGGACTGCAAGGCCCATCCAGTCTGCCCATTTTTTTTTCTACCTTATGAATGTGCCATAGGCCTTTGCTCTGTCAATGGCCTATCTATTCATACTCATCTGTATTGCTCCCCTTATGCCTATCCCATGTCTGTTTGAAGCCCTGCACTGTATTCATATCCACCACTTCCAGAGGTAGGCCATTCCATGCATCCACCACCCTTTCTGTGAAAAAGAACTTCCTCACATTACCCCTCTATCGGCCTCCCTCTAATCTCATGCTGTGTCCTCTTGTCCTGCTATTTTTCTTATATTGAAACATGTTAGACTCTTTCACCTTGTTAATACCCTTAAGGTGATTGAATGCTTCAATCATATTGCCTCTCTCCTTCCTTTGCGCTAGGATATACATATTGAGTTTCATTAATCTGTCCTCATATGTTTTCTGATGCAATCCCTGCACCATTTTGGTTGCCCTTCTCTGGACTACCTCAATTTGGTTAATGTCCTTGTGAAGGTGTGGCCTCCAGTACTGCACGCAGTACTCCAGATGGGGCCTAACCAGTGTCTTGTAAAGAGGGATTATTACCTCCCTCTTCTGACTTGTGATACCCCTACTAATACACCCCAACATCCCCCTAGCCTTACCTACTTCTTTAGAGGTCTGCTTGGATGATTTCAGGTCATCGATGATGACGACGCCCAAGTCTCTTTCTTACCTTGTGACTGCCAGCAACTCCCCTCCCAGCCTATAGGTGGCTTCAGGGTTTCTCTTCCCTATGTGCATGATATGCCCTGTCATTCTGTCCCTGAACCATCTTTTTTGCCCTCCTCTGCACTGCCTCAAGTTGGTTGATATCCTTCCTCAGGTAAGGAGTCCGGTATTGCATGCCATACTCCAGATGTGCTCCCAGCGGGGATCTTTACAGCGGTAGGATAATAACCTCCCTTCTGCTCATGAACCCTCTAGCAATGCAGCCCAGCATTCTGTTGGTTGTGGCTGTAGCCTTTCTACACCTGTGTCTTAATGGCTATGTCCAAGTCCTTTCCCCCACCTCCAATACAGTGCCCTTGATCCACCCTAGATTGTATTCGCCCCTTGGGTTCTTTCCTCCTATATGCATGGCCTTGTACTTCTTAACATTGAACCCCAGCTGCCATGTGCCAGACCATCTCTCCAGCTTTGCAAGTACCTTCTTTAGGTCCTTCATTCATATCCACCCTCCCACACAGCTTGGTGCCATCCACAGAGAGGCAGATTTTCCATTTGATGCCATTACCAGTGTCATTAATGAACACATTGAATAACACTGTGCTGAGCTCTGACCCCTTCCGAATCCCACTGGTTACATCCCTCGTACCTGAGAGCTCCCCCCCCCACCATCACCCATTGGATCCTGTCATTGAGTCAGTCTGCCACCCACCTTGTAAATTTGCTTCTCACTCCTGCATCCTCTAACTTTCCTGATCAATCTCTTGTGTGGTAATAGGGGAGGGTGTAGGGTGCCTCACATACTGTACCAGTATTTCACTGAAGTGTGCCACACAAACTCTGTGTTCCCATCTTTCACTTACTTGCAGAGCCACAAATACCCAATTTGATCAGAAAATAGATAAATAAAAGAAAAGATTTTGAGAGTTTAGAAGGTGGCCAGAAGCACAACAGAGGGTGCCTTCCTGAAAATTTCCAGGCATCCTGGCTGTCAGTCCGACTCTGTTCTTTGCCCTTTAGTCTTTTATCTGCTCCTGCTGCTTTTCCTGTTTTGAAGTCACAGTCCTCTGTTTGTGACATCAGAATGATTTCTGTGGCAACAAGTTATGATGTCAGTGATAGGATAGGGTTTAAGACTTCAGAGCAGGAAAAGCAGCAGGGATAGAGGAATTCTAAGGGGCAGCAAGCCTGTTTTAATACAAACGTGTTTAGTAATAAAAATAAAGGAATGCCCTGAAATTTGAAACATTTCTGGAGTAAGAGTTGAGTTCTACTAATGTAATCTGTCAGTGTTTTGCAAAAAAAAAGAAAGAAAAGGAAACTCACTTTAACAATCCTGTGGCACTTTTCATAAGATTAGATGCTGCCCCTAATGCCCTGGCTAACTGGTTACAATACAGTTGTAGAACGTCTGCCAGATGTCACCATTACTGGCAGTGGTCCTGCCTGTATGTGAAAGTCCATTGAATTGATTGGTACTTTGATGTTTGTAGAGATTTTAGAGGTTATTTATAAGAAGGTCACTTCAGTTATTTACCAAAACATTCCCCTTCGGCTAAATTAGACTTTCATAGATTTCAGTACCTCCAATCCTGCTGCCTGTGCTTGTCTGTAACACATAGGGGACATGACATGGGCTGACTTAAGATATCCTTTTTATCTTCATGAGAGGGTGTTGGTCAATAGACCGATACCCTCGAATGAAGATAAGAATGATGTCTTAAGCCCGCCCATGTCAAACCCAATTTGTACAACAGGTGTTCAGATGGTTTTATGATAGACATTATAAAAGATTATGAAAGGGGGGGAAAGTACAAAATGTAAACTGTGCCCATCTGTTCAATGGCTTAGCATGTTATGCAGTCACTCACAGAATCAAAATATATATGACATTGCACATTTGAGAAGAAATTTCTAAGCATGCTTAGCATGGGGGGAGAAAATGAGTGAGATAAATTTCTGAGCATGCTCAGTGACCAACTTCATTTATCTTGCTGTGCAGGGTCAAGAAAACACTTTTTTATCATGCTGTTTATCAGTACACAGGTGCTGTATAAACAACAGGGTGTCTGTTCTAGAGTGATTTCAGAAGCAGCTATGCTTACAGATGTAGCTTTCTGTTCATTCTGTAGTTCTGTTAACATATGAAAGAATTGTGTTTTGTGAGAACAGACTAATGGCTCATCTTCATACAGAACATGTAGCGCATTTATTAATTTCAAGATCATTGAGTGAAAGAGTCATACCTCAGGACGTTCTTCACAGAGCGAGTGGTAGATGAATAGGGTTGAGGTCAGTACAGTGCAAGCAAACAGGCACCGTCCATGATCACGCAAACAAAATGGCGAGGCGAAACACTGCCGTTGGCAATACAGCACAAAGTGATGACCATGCATCCGGGGGTGGGGGAACTCAAGGGAGAAAGTCAGTAGGGGGATTTACTATTATAAACTCCAGGATGGTGGAAGTTTGGGGGGATCATTGAGGATCTACTATCACAAACTCTGGGGGAGAAAGTTGGTGGGGGGAGAATTACTATTACAAACTTTGGGGGGGGACTCAGGGAAAAGAAAATCATTGGGGTGTGTTATTTACTATTAGTAACCTGGGAGGGTGACCATTGGGGGAGGGGTTGTGATAACATCCTGATACTGTTTTTTCGCATTCGCTGTTTTCCATGATGCTATTTTCACAGTGTGGTTTTTGTGGCGCGATTATTGCCATGCTAAATTGACTGGTTACCGATGAATTGAATACACTTCCCAGAGAAGTGGTTGAAGCCAGGGCTGTGACAGAGTTTAAACTTGGGTGGGACACATAAATAACAGGAAACAATGGGACCCATAAGCAGAAGAGGGGAAAAGATAGCTGGGGAAGGGGTGAGAGCGGGGAATAGTGGGACCCTCAAGCAGAATAGGGGAAGAGATACCTGGGGGAGGGGTGACAGTCAGCCACTGGGGCTATCAGATCTCTAAATCCAGTCTGGCATTAGGTTGAGTATGCAGCGAGGCTAGGAAATGAACAGACTGGGTGGGCCCCTGGATCTGTCTGACACAATTTATGGTTCTATGTTTTACACTGAAGTGAACGTGCTTCCAGGTCCAACATGGATGAGAGGGAGGGTGTTACACAGAGAAAGAACAAGTACAGTACAAGCAATACATGTAAACAATAATAGTGAGAGATATAGAATAAATAAAGGAATGGAGAATGGGCAATAAAACTGTACGGTTCAGAGAAGATGGAGTAAACCAAATGTGCAAATAAATATTCAACAGGCAACGCTATGCAAAGAAGCAATGGGGAATATGTACAATCAGTAGGAATACTAATAAAAATAAATATACACAATGAATGAAGACACCCCAATAAACTAAATGGTTACAAATCTTTCTCATAATGTTTAATGCTGCAGCTACCTGGATGGCAAGAAGTGAAGACAATAGCTTTCCTCCCCCAGGTCTATTTTGACTAAAATTTAACATGGTCCTACGTGTGGATATCAAGCTTTTCATAGCTTTGAATGACTGCGTATTGTCAGGGGCAGTGATGAGATTATTTAAAGTGCAATTCCCAGTACTGCAGTTATTTTGACTTATGGAACAAATAAAACCCTCTTGTCTGTGATAACTTGCCTTCCATGTTATTCAGTCCCTTGCAGTTGTAAAATAAGTAGACATAGGACACAGCTAAAAACAAGAAACTGCATGCCAACTGGGCGATCCTGTGTAAATAAGCTGTTAAATATAAAAACAAGCATTTGTTAATGCCGAATGTTGTCTCGTTGGCATTGGCATTGGTAGTGCAGGACTTAGAGATGCATAATAGGAATGGCAGTGAAATATTGAACTGACATCAACCCCACTTCCACCCTGCAGAGACTGACAGGCGTTGGGGTGTGCCTTTGGGTCGCCAGCTATAACGCTCATGCCATTTTACCTCACCCTATCCTGTAGACACTGACAAGTGTTGTGGTATGCTTTGGGGCCTTTAGACCTGATACTTACCCCATTCCATAAGGAAATACATTGAGATGGGTGCAGTATAGGAGAATGGGGTGAACTTTAGGGCCAAACACTCCAAGGCACACCTCGATGCCTGTCACTGGCTGTAGGGTGGGGGTGGGGGTGGAATGGCATGAGCATTACAGCCAGTGATCCCAAGTCACACCCCTGATGCCTGTCAGTCTCTACAGGGTGGGGTGTTATAGTTGGAAACCCTAATGCCATAGGCATTTGTTGGTATTTTCACTCTAACTTTTCAACATGGGCTTTTTGTGACCCCATCTCACGAAGAGCGGCACTATCAGTTTGTTAGCCAAAAGGTGATTTTGTACAGTGACTATGCCATTTGGCACCACGGGCATGAAAACACATTTTGGGCTGGATGTGAAAGATGGCAACTGTATTGTTCATGAGGAGGAGTAAAAAAATGGCAACATTGAAAATCCAGAGTGAAAATATGAAAAATTAGTGAAGTCATGAGCATGCATAGAAACTGTGCAACACATGTCTGTAACCCAATTATTTTGGGGATTTTTTTTAACCACAATTTCAAAATAGGCATTTTTGGACCTCAGCTCATGAACAGTGGCACTGTGATTTTGTTAATCTGTCCCAAAAGTTGATTTCCCACAGCAATCATGCCATTGTATGCCACAGGTGTGAAAACACATTTTGGGTAGGATGTGAAAAATGACAGCTGTACTGTTCATAAGGAGGTGTGAAAAAATGCCAGTGTTGAAAATCTGGCATGAAAATATTGCAGATTTGCAAAGTTAAAAGGGTGCATGGAAACTGCGCAATGCATGCTTGTAACACGGTCATTTTATGGACTTTCATCACCAAATTTTCAACATAGGCAGTTTAGGACCTCTGCTCATGAACAGTGTCACTGATCATTTTCTCAATCTGTCCCTAAAACTGATTTCCCACAGTGACCGTGCTATTCTGTGCCAGAAGTGCGAAAACACATTTCAGCCAGGATATGTAAAATCACTGCCACACTGTTCAAAAGGAGGTGTGGAAAAATGCCAATGTTGAAAGTCTGGAGTGAAAATATTACAGATTCATGCAGTTACGAGCATGCATGAAAAATGAAAAATGCAAGCTTGTAAAAGTCATTTTTTGGATTTTTTTCCATCAAATTTGCAACATAGGCTTTTAGTGAGCATACCTCATGAACAGTGGCACTGTCATTTCGTTAATCAGTCCTGAAAGGTGATTCCGAGCAGTGACCACACAATCACCTTTTGGGACTGAATAACACTATGACAGTGACTGAATTCATGAGGAGGGGTCCCAATAACCCCATATTGAGAATGTGGTGCCAGAATTCCCAAGATAGGCACCAAAGTTGAAAAAGCCCTATTTATGCCATTATACAGCTTACCTGCCTTTCTTCAGTTCACGGTCGGCTTTGAAGAGTGCAGATGTGTTCCCAGTCCACTGAAGATCATTGCATCAGGCTCTGGAGGTAAGTGTGGGCTGAGAGGGGTGTGTGGGGAGGCAGGGTATGCAGAGGGTGGGCGCGGGTTGGGGGAGGAGGCAGGAGAGACCGCAAGGGACCGTTTTCTTGTTTTACAGGGGGGAAAAAAAAAGACAACAAGGGTTGGTTTTCTTTTTTTGCAGGTGTTGCTTGGTATATGGGGTGGGCTCTCAGTGTACCACCTGCATTACAGAGAGGAGGATCACAGCTGATGGGGATTGGGCCCCCTGTCAGCACAGAAACAGGTGGGAAGAGGCGTGCATGATGCCGAGGGGGATTAGGAACCCCCTCAGCACACAGCACAAATTGGGGGTTGGGGACATTATGCCGACAGGGAGTGGGCTCCCCCATTGGAAAATTGAACTGGGTAGGGGGATTGAAGCTGACAGAGATTGGGCCCCCCATCGGCAAAGAAAGACTGTTGGGGGGCACATGATGCAGAGGGGGATTGGGCACTCCCTTGGCACACATTGGAATGGGGGGGCATTATGCCGATGGGAGTGGCTCCGCCGTTGGCAAATGAAGTGGGTCGGGGCATGCTGACAGGGGGATTGGGCACCCTTGAAGTCAGCAGTGGCAGTCAGTGCTGCCATGTTTGGTAAAAAACTTCACCAGGAAAGGCATGTCGGGAGGCATGTTATTGTGCCGCTGCATGACGAGCTTGCCTCTCATTGCAGAGGCACTTTTGTTAGATCTGGTGGCCATTTTACATACTGCCAGTGTCAGTGCCTGCATGCTGGCTTATTGGGGAATGAGGAATGCACCTACTGATACGTGCCCTGCATTCCTCCACATTGACCACACCTCCAAATCTGCTACTACTGCAATATGTTGGCTGGCATGCAAGGGCGAGCCAACATAAAAAAAATTGCTATTCATGAAAAAATTAGATTCTCAATATAAATCAGTAGCAGGCCAATAAAAGTTGAGTAATCAGTAAAAAAGGAAATACCTAATGGTGCAGTGGGTATGTAAGTACATACTTTCAGCAGGGCTAAAAAGCATCCTATCTGAAGTGGGGTTCAGCCTCTTCCCAATATTGGAGCTGAAAAGTCAGAATCATAAGACAGTCATGTGACTTGCTCACATAGTAGAAGTGTGGGCATGTGGGTTTCAGAGACTCCAGGTGGTCCTGAGGTCTGCCTCCTAATTCCTGCAGCACACAATCTAATTTTGACATATGTTGCAATAGCTGTGATGCTTTTCTCAATGGCAGATTGCACACACAATTATGAAACTGGTCTTCACTGATTTGTTTGAGTTTTTGAATGCTGCTTTTTGAAATACTAAAAGCATCTTAAATAGTTACTCTCTACAAAAATGAAAAGCTCAAAGCTATTAGATTTCCAATGACTATGTTTACCTTTGGAGTTTTGAGGTTTCTTTTACTTTTTTGGTTCTTGGTCTACTAAGTATTTCAGATAATGCTGTACACATTTCATTGAGTCTTTCAAAACCCATCTGACTGTTTCTAACTGACCTCACAATTGTTGTTTGTGAGGTCATTCTGTAATCATGGTGAGCATTATGATGACATAAGTAAAAGGTGCTACAACATCAGAAAGATATAGGACAAGTAAGCAATAAGACACGACGGGGTGTGCATTAGACAGTTCTAATGCACGGCTAGGGGGATGTAGTGAGGCACGAGGCCACAGGCCAAGTGCGTCCAGTCCCCTAGCCGTGCATTAGAACTGTCTAGTGCAAATCCCCAGAGTGGCTTATTGTGCTTATAAAATGGGCCTGTGTATTCTAAATGGGGGTTCTAGTTTTAGCTGTGCATTAGACACATCTAATGCACGGCTAACAACCAATCAGACTGCTTGAAATCCTTTGCCCATTTTATAATGCTTTTTATATGGGCTTTCTTTTGATAGACTACCAAAATTGCATTTATTTCTTTGATAACTGAATAGGTACATTGGTCAAAGAGATGATTTTCACGAACAACCGGTGCCATCAAGGTGGCACATACAAAACATGAGCTTCAGAGTACAGTATATAAGTAATAACTTACAATTGGACATAATACATACAGTCTGACAAGTCATACAATAATTGGTACAACGGAATCAACCTATAAGTGGGGGTTATACTTCCAGTTGGAGGCAATACATGTAGCCCAACAATTCCTACAGATAATCATAAAATGTGTTATAAACCACAGAAAAGAAATCTGAAAAAAAAATATGTATTTGCTAGTATATTGTTATGTGTAAGACATTATTCTTATGAGAGTACATGAGGAAGTAAAGAGTTACTCTTTAACTAAGTGGTTTGGGAACCTTTTGTTCATTTAAACTACTTCATGTGCCTGTTAAGGGAAAATGACATGTCCAGCCTAAGTCAACACCACACAAGTTGCTAACCTTCTGTGTGCTGTCTCTATAGTTACTTGTAATTAAGGAACCATCTATTGAAGGGCTGAATATTAAACATACTTTCTGGGAAGAGGCCTCACTGTTTTACAGCTCTGTCTGCTTAATGTTCACTTTCTAAGTGCTCATTAAAATGAAGAAATACACAGCCTTTTTCTCCCAACACAGTGTCGACAATGGCTAGGTTTTTTGTCTTTCTGATGTTAAGGTGCATGGTACCCCGCTGTTATTGTACCGCTGTCCTAAGCAGGCAGCAAAACTGATCAGAAATTCAGAGTAAGGGTGCCCGTGGCAGCCCCACGCACATACTCACAATTAAAGAAAGGGGGGCAAGCCTGGCCTAGGCAAAGGCATAATGGAAGTCAATACAGCACAAAGTCACAACAGAGCAGAATAACAAAAATCTGGATTCACATAGTGTTTTTCCACCGAGTGCCTTATAGCACTGTAAAAAGGAATGCTAGAAATTTAGGGTGTTGTAACCATACTGGGAAAAATGGAATAGACTACTTTATGTTCTCAAGAACATCCCTTACACAGTTCTGGACAACTGCATTAGAATTGCTTTTATTGAGAGACTGATTTGTCTTCTTTTTTCAGTATTTCCACAGAGATACCTTGCCTGCAGTGTATTTATTTACACAACATCTTGTTTATAGCGTGGCCCTTCTCCTACAGGGACTGTTGCAATGGGGAAGCACTGAAGCATGGGGGAGGGTCAAGCGACTTGCTCAAGGTCACACTGTCTACCAGTGGCTCTGGAGGGATGCAAACCTGGGATCCTCTATTACGCAGTTCTGTGCGCTAACCACTGGGACATGCCATATCTAACTATTTGCAAGAGCACCACAACAGTCTTCTGTTTTGTTTTAGAGAGTGCCTGTACATCTATAGCCCCAATCTGGACAGTAAACCAGAAGTAAGCATGACAGACCTCTATCTGACATTCATACAGAGCAGTGCTGAATTATGGAGGGAAACAGGGGTTTGGACTCCACAGCTCTGAGCCCTAAGATAATATGTTACATTACACTTTATTTATAACAGGAAGGGGGCTCAGTTTAAAAAAAGACTACCCTAACTCCTAATTAAGGGTGATTAGATATCTAAAAATCCAATCTGTCTGCCCTTTTTTTGTGGGGGCTGGGAATTTTGTAGTACCAGATTCCAAATCCAATTCTGATCCAAGTACAGAAATGTGATTCCAGTTTCTGTTTTCACTGAGAACTTTGGATTTCGGAACTGGATTTCAGACTGAATCCAATCGCAATCTGATTGAAACCAGTTGGAACCCAATTGATTAAGATTTAGGATTTTTGGCCACTAAATTGTCAAATCCTAAATCTGGATTGGATTGTGATGTATCTGAATCTGAAAACTGGGATCTGATCATCCCTACTCTTAATGGCCATAACATTTTATTTCAACACTCATGATGGCCGGCACCTCTGAAAATGGAAGTGCTCCAACCTCAGTACTGCACTGCAGTGTATCAGTTTGCATCTCAGTTGTGAGAACCCATAAACAAGAGTGACGTATAGATGAAAACAAACAGAAAAGCATGCAGCCACAAACCTGCCAAATGCTGCCAGTCAGAACATCAAGAGGAAACTGAAGCAAGAAGATAAAAGAACAGGTACACACAGAAGCATACAGCTGAGGTGCTGTTTTATTTATCAGTGTAATGACCCCCTTCTTCCACCCTGAATGTGGCTGTTTGGCTGTGGGTGCCCGTACTTGGGCCTGACAGTCTGGCATCAGCCTGAATGGATAGCATAGTGGGAGGATCTTTGAGTAGAAAAAGGGTGCTCTTTGGTGCCAGGCACTTTGTGGTGGTGCCAGTTAGCTTCTGGGAGGCAGTGCAGAGTTCCAGAGAAGGAGATAGAGAGTGTGCGAGGAAGCAGAGCTTCAGAGAGACCACAGGAGTTAGTGGTGGTGGCAGAATACAGACAAGAAGGTGTAGATCCTGATAGTCTAGAGCAGCTCATGGGGCTCTGTTGACCTTGAATGATAACTCGCCCATTGAAGGGAAATACGGTATGTAGCAGGGCCCCTTGAAGGGTGCGAGAGCCCCATTGAGGTCTTACCTCAAGGGAGGCAACCTGATGTTCCTTGGGCCTGTGGTGGCTTCCCCTGAAGATTTCAAAGAAGATCCTGATGGGTGGGTGGGTAGGTGGAGGGAGTCCATAGGAGTGCCTTTGTGTATGATGCAGAAAATGAAAAAGCAGATAAGGCTCCAGCGAGAATAAACACTGCAACACAATCTAGGATCTCCATATTCTGCAGGGACAAGGTGTCCCAAGGCAGTGGGCTCTTCCATGCGACAGTGACTATCCAACTCCGCAGACAAGGGGGCCTGTGTGGGCATGTGGGTAATAGAGCCTTTAGGCACACACAGCTAAGTCTGGATACTAGCTAGGTGGAACCCTACTCATTCTAGGACAGGGAGGTATTTGTGGATGGCTACACAAACAGATACCAGGCCCCCAGTTATCTACCCCGGAATCCTTAAAGTGATAGTAATTTGAAAACTAGATAATGTTGGCTGGCATCTTCATGGTAGCAGAGCCAGACCATATATTTTATTTATTTAAAAGTTGCATTAGGAAAGGCATACTGAGCTAACTGCTCACTTCCAAATGCATCTTGGAGAAAGGGGGCAGCGGGTAACAATACAATACATAAGTGGGAAAACAGGAATGAATAACAGGGTAGAATATAATAGACATCTTTGCAGTATCACAATTTTAACATGGTAAAATAACAAGGTAGAGTATTAATAGATACATTTACAGTATAGCATATTCAGTGCATGGCAAGGGCATGCAATGTTACAAGTGCGTTTGATGATTGGCATAGTTGCAAATAGTACAGTTTGAATAACCAATGAAAGATAAGGGGGGAGCTTGCAGAGGGAGGAGTAAAGGAGCATTGGGGCAGTTACTTGGGGGGAGGCACGGTCACAGAGGAGTGGAGAGGGCATGGGGGGAAGTGGCATTAGGGATGGTAAGGGGGAGGGCATTCCAGAGTTTGGGGAAGTGGTGATGGAAAGCTGTTTGACCAGTAGAGATAGAAGTGGAGGGTATGAGTGTCAAACCTCCTAAGGGAGTGAGAGGATGAAGGAGGTAGAGAAAGAGAGGCTGAGTGAGGGGGGGGGAACCAAACCAGAACTTACTTATGAGGTTGACACAGTGGGCATGGCGTCTGTCCTCAAGGGAGGGGAGGGATAGAGACTGGTACAGGGAGCAGTGGTGAGTGCGAGGAGAACAGTCAAGAGCAAAGCAGCATGGGAAAGATTATGAAGTATTGAACAAGAACTGCATACAGCTAATAATACAGTAAGAATAGGAAAACAATAACAGCAAAGTGGCTCTATGAGTAAAGAAAGGGGATTATTACAATCATTGCTCATGTACTGTAGTGAAAGAAAGAGCAGGGAGAGTCGAGGCATCAAGTATAAAGCGCAGTGTAAGCAATGTTCAGAAAATGCTGGATGAAACTGGGTGATTCTCATAGTGTGAACATACGCCCAGCAGGAGGCTGTGCTTAGATATTTTCTTGGCTGAGACCAGCCTGCATAGCTGTCAAGAGGTAGCCCGGGACTCAACGAAGGGAAATACTGTTAGCTCTGAAAGAGGAGCTGGAAATACTGTTAGCTGTAAAAGATGGGCTTGGAATACCATTTGCTCTAAAAAAGAGTCTGGAAATACTGTTAGCTAAAGGGGCTGGAAATAGCTGTGGAAGAGAGGCTGGCAATACTGTTAGCTGTAAAAGAGGAGCTGGGAATACTATTGGCTCTGGAGGAAGGACTGGAAATACTGTTAGCTGTAAAAGAGGGTCTGGGAATACCACTTGCTCTGAAAAAGGGTCTGGAAATACTGTTAGCTGTGGAAGAGGGCCTGGGAATACTTTTAGCTCTGAAAAAGGGTCTGTAAATACTGTTAGCTGTAAAAGAGAGCCTGGAATACTGTTGGCTCTGAAAATGGGTCTGGAAATACTGTTAGCTGTAAAAGAGGGGCTTGGAATACTGTTAGCTCTGAAAATGGGTCTGGAAATGCTGTTAGTGGTAAAAGAGGGGCTTGGAATACTATTAGCTCTGAAAAAGGGTCTGGAAATACTGTTAGTGGTAAAAGAGGGGCTTGGAATACTATTAGCTCTGAAAAAGGGTCTGGAAATACTGTTAGCTCTGGAAGAGGGCCTGGAAATATTGTTTGCTCTAAAAGAGGAGCTTGTAATACTGTTAGCTCTAAAAAG
This sequence comes from Neoceratodus forsteri, assembly GCA_016271365.2. Taxonomy (NCBI): domain Eukaryota; kingdom Metazoa; phylum Chordata; order Ceratodontiformes; family Ceratodontidae; genus Neoceratodus; species Neoceratodus forsteri. The sequence continues at coordinate 945,583,104 of CM028136.1, read as the reverse complement.
GGAGATGGAAACACTGTTAGCTATGAAAAGGGAGCTGGAAATATTGTTAGCTCTGGAACAGGGGCACTGGAAATGATAGCTCTGGAACAGGGGCTGGAAATCCTGTTAAGTCTGAAAGGGGGCTATAAATACCATTGGCTGAGGAAGATGGTCTTGAAAACTGTTAGCTCTGAAAGAGGAGAGGAAACTGTTAACTGAAAGAAGAGTGAATGCCTTTAGAAGTGTCAAAGTGCAAAACGAATTGTGATCTCTAGATCTCACATTTGAACTTGTACAGTCTGTTCAGTAAAAGATGAAAGTGCCCAAAGGCACTTTGCATCATGATCTGTTCAGGGCTAGGGTACTGGGGTGTAGTACCAATCCATAGCCTGGGAGGAGCAAAGTACTTACTGTACAGTGCCAACAGATATCAGATGCCTGCCTCCTTTCAAGGGCTACATCACCATGGGGGGAGAGGGAGGCAGGGGTCACATTACTGAGAAAGAAACCACCACATATATAAAATATAAAATTCAATCACCACTGTTGCAAAAGAGCAGCTGGATTTACCACAAAACAGCTGCTTCAGCTTGTGAGTGCAGACAGAACAAGAGGTCATGCCCTCAAACTGAGTGAGAGGAGGGGCGGCAGGATAAGAGGAAATAATAGAAAACATTATTACTCACAGAGGGTGGTTAACATATGGACTTGCCTACCTAGTGTGGTAGTGGAAGCTAGCACTGTTCTGGCTTTTGATGCAGACCTAGACAGATTTCTGAGGGTTACGCAGCATTAGAAGGGGGTAACATTCTGACTGATAAGCTTGGATATGTTGACAGACTCAAACTGGATATCATCTAAGGATTGACAAAGTGGCTGTGACCTGGTTCAGATTCTGGCCTGGATCTCCAGGAATTTCACCTAGAATATTCAGGCCAGTCCAAATCAACTGTGGGTGAGGGGGTGACAGATCTCAATTCATAGTGGTTGATTTATCCCTAGTATAGTCACTGCTGTCTACCAGAAGGCAGCGACAAGATGGACCCAAAGTCCTTCTACCACCACAGTACAATGTAGCTATGCAGCCTTCTGGCCAGAAGTGCGAACCACCACCACTGGGTTCCAATAACAGACGAAGAGGGCCTCCTATGTAGAAACATAGTTTGTTGGCAGCAAAGGACCTCTTGGCCTATCCAGTCTGCCCAGATGTTCCCTGTTTAGTTTGTCTCCACAGACCCTAACTGGTCTCTGGCAACCTTCCTTCCTCCCTGTCTATTTACTAACATTCCCCTTATTCTCCTATTTCAAACCCACACATGCTTGCAGTCCCCTACTGTTTTTGCCTCCACCACTTCCTCTGGAAGTCTGTTCCAGGTGTCCACAACTGTGTCTCAATGAATAGTACTTCCTCATACCCTTCCTAAATCCCCATTTTGATCACATGCCCTCTGGGCCTAGTGCTTTCTTACTTAAAAGAGACTCCCCTCCTGCACCCTGTTTACCCCTGTGAGGTACTTGTGGGTCTCTATCATGTTCTCTTTCCTTTCTTCCAGGGTGTGCATATTGAGATCTCTCAGTTTCTCCCCTTACAGGCTTTGGTGCAATCCCTGCACCATTTTAGCTGCCCTCCTCTGGACTTTCTCCACCCTGTCTATGTCTTTTCTGAGGTACAGCCTCCAGAACTGGACACAATACTTCAGGTGGTGTCTTACCTGCAAGCCATACAGTGGCAACACCACTTCCCTCCTTCTGGTGGAGATACCTCTCCCTATGCATTCCAGCATCCCGCTGGCCCTACCCACTGCTTTGTCACAGTGCCCTGCCACTTTGAGGTCACCAGATATAATAGCTCCAAGGTCCCTTTATTGCTTAGTGACTATTAGTACTTCTCCCCTATCCTGTACTCAACTCCTGGGTTCCTATATGCACTAGGTGCATCATTATGCACTTTTTGGCATTGAACCCCCATTGCCATATTCCTGACTACTCCTAGAGTTTCCCGAGATCCCTACTCATTTTTCCACCCCCTCTCGAGTGTCCACATTATTACAGATTTTGGTGTCTTCTGCAAATAGGCATTTTTTCCCTTCCAGTTCATCTGCAGTGTTGCTTATGAAAACATTAAAGAGGACCAGTCCCAGCACTCAGCCCTGCGGCACCCCGCTAGTCACGCTCCCATCATTATTTGTTTTTTATTTTATATATAATTGGAATTACAACCTTTGAGTCAGACTCCTCTGCAAAGGCTCCACGTCAACAATACAGAGGTAGGGAGTACAAGGTGCTACAGAGGTTACAATAAGTTCATGTAGATACAATAGCAAAAAAACATTATATAATATGGAGAGAAAAAAAAGACAGTCATGTAATCTTAGGTCAGGCAGACCTGGCATTCAGATTTACATTCAGCAGATACATTAACTAGGGTAGTTAAATTACCCATCGTCCACAACTTGACAAACCGTGTAGAGGTGACTTTAACATTAAATGCAATTGGAAGCAGCAGAGAATAGGACTTTGGTGATCCAGGGGGGCCTGGGAAGGCTAGGGGCAGTCACATTAGGTGCCCTCAAGGAGGTGATTTTTCAGTGCCAGTTTAAAAGGGCCGAGCTTAGCTTCCAAGGTGATGGCAGCAGGGAAGCTATTTAGCCATTTTGGTGCCCGATAAAGGAATGCCCTTTGGCATAGGGAGGTCCAGCAGTGGAGCACAGAGTGGTGATCTGGAGTTGCTTCTGGATACTCTGGGGGGTGGGTCTTGCATGACGAGCAAGTGGAGACCAGGTGGGGCTTGTTTGAGGAGAACTTTTTTTGCTAGGAGGCAGGTATGATATTTTAGCCTCTCATCAAAGTTTAGCTAGTTTGCAGATTTGTAGAGCTCACAAGTATGCGTGAGTCTCCCATCAATGTTTAGCTAGTTTGTGGATTTGTAGAGCTCACAGGTATGCGTGAGTCTATCACAACCTGTGACTAGATGGCAGGTTTTGTTTAACATGGTTTTGACATGGAGGAGTGTAGTCTGGTCATCAGCGCCATAAATTACAATGCCATAATCCGGGAGGGAGAGGACTGATGCGGTAACTGCAATTCGGAGAGCTTCAGGGATGAGATAGTGCTTGTGGCGGTACAGGAGACCAATCCTGGTATTTAGGGCAGAGGACAGATGCTGAATATGAGGGTGGAAAGTAAGGGATGTGTCAAGGATAATATCCAGGTACTTGAAGGTGGATACTTGCTCAAGTGGGGCATTTCTGGACTTATGGAGGTTCAGTCGGTAATCACAGTTTGGCTTTTGGCAGTGGGTGAAAAGCATGGATTTGTTTTTTTTTTAATTGAGGATTAGCCTGAGAGCCAAAAAACATTTTTCTATATTGTTTAATAGGTCTTGGCAGGTGAGTTGAAGTGTGGGGGTGTGGGAATGACTCGTAAAAATGGCCGCATCATCTTCGTAAAGAAGTAGATTACCTGGGAACAAGTTGTGAAGGGAGTTTAAAAAGAGACTGAAAAAGAGGGGTCTGAGTATCAAGCCTTTGGGAACACTGGAGAGAACAGGGTGACTGGAGGAAATAGTGGAGCCAACCTTTACTTGTTGGGTCCTGCCAGCTAGATAGTCAGAGAACCAGGAGACCGAGTCTTGGGAGAGGCCCATGGAGGGAAGTGTGTCTAGAAGCAAGGTGTGACTAACTGTGTTGAATGCCTTGGTGAGGTCGATATAGACTGATCCTACCAAGTGGCCACTGTTGAGGGCATTATGTATGAAGGACGTACATTTGAGGAGTGCAGTGGTAGTACTGTAACCCCTACGGAAGTCGTGTTGTGCGGGAGATAGCAGGGAGTGTTTGGTGAGGTATTCTGTTAACTGGTATGAGACAATTTTTTCCAAGACTTTGGGAGGGGGTTGGGGAGGATTGAGATGGCTTAGTAGTTGTTTGGAGAGGTGCAGTCCCCTCCTTTAAGGATGGGGCTTATGACTGCATGTTTCCAGGCCTTGGGGAATTGTCCTAGGCAGAGTGACTTGTTGAGGATTTTAGTTAGAGGGAAGAGCACCTCATCTAATGTGAGGCAGAGGAGTTTTAAATCCAGAATGTCACCACTGTGTCATGATTTGTTCAGAAAGTTTGATAGGTATCTTCTGGCTGTGCTTGTGGAGATGATCCGGAGGTGAAACGGGGGAATACTGTCACACATTAGAGTGAGTGAGTGATTACCACCACCCTCTGTCGCCTATCCCTGAACCAGTTTCTAACCCAGTTCACTACTTTGGATCCCACTCCAAGGCTGGTCAATTTCTTTATCAGTCTCATGTGCAGCATGTGACAAAGGCCTTGCTAAAGTCCAAATAGATCATGCCCACTGCCCCCCCCAAACTATTTCCTTGTCACCCACTCAAAGAAATTAATAAGATTTATCTGGCGTGAGTAACCTACCAACCATGAATCCATGCTGCCTGTGGTCCTGCAGTCCATTGGATTCAAGATATTCTACAAACCCAAACGGTTTCCATTAATTTCCCCACCACTGAGGTGAGACTGACTTTTTATTTGTATTTTATTATTATTTCGGAAGACACCTTTGAGCCTTGGCTCTTTTACAAAGGTTCCATGTCAGGAGACAATACAGAACAAAGTGAAGACAATAACAAGTACAGTAGTTACAAGCAGCCATTGGCTTTGTTAGGTACACTAGAACTTTCATACAGATATATGTAAAGTGATTCACAGTGTGTATGTTATTTCAATAATTTGTGAGTATTATTCAAGAACATATGTACAGTAAAAACATAGAGAATAATGGATAGTTACCTATCGGTAACAAGCTGGTTAGTTTGTCGAGAGGTTGCTATGGCGACCGCATTAACCTCGAGAGCGATGCTCGAGAGGTTAGGTCACCATTGGTAACCTTGAGACGAGCTAACACAGCTTGTTACCAAAAGGTAACTATCCATTGTTTTTTATAGGGTAGGATGCCCCCACAAGCAGTAAAAGTAATTGGTCCTACTTTTTTTCTCTCTTTCTCTCAGCGCCACTTTCCTTTGACCAGCTCTTCACCGTGGCCATTTCCAGGAAGTGTAAGGCACACGCACTAGCTTCTTCCATATTGTTATGCTGTAGTGGCTATGTAGCTAGTGCAGCATAACAGCTACGGTGACATAGCTACTACAGCATAACAATGTTTTGAAAGGTACCGATTTTTATCGGTAACAACATTCCATCATACAATATACAGTTGTAATATGGTTTAACTAGAATAAATTAGAAACTGCTAGGAGAGAAGGTAGAACATATGAAGGAAACTAAGGGAAGAGAGTGTGGATGATAGAGGGAAATAAAAAGGGAGGGGATAGGAGAATAGTGGAGGGTAGAGGGACTTAGGATGGGGGAAATTAGAGGAGAGGAAAGAAAGTTATGTTATGAGAAGCATTCGCAGGAGGCCATTTTGACAAGGTGCTGATGTAGGTTGCACTTGAAGGTGCCCAGGGTAGTGTTGTTGGTAACAGCAGGTGGAAGCGAGTTGTACCAGGATGAGGCTCTGTACATAAAGGAGCGTTGTGCTTGGGTAGTGCGGCAATGTGGAACAGAAAAAGTAAGGAACTCTGAGCTCCTGGTTAGGCAGGAGCCGCACCTGGGAGCCAGTGATGACTGAACCCTTGAGGGTAGGAGATTTAAGGTGATCGTTTTGCTAGCATACAAGTCTGATACTTGAGTCTGCCTGAGAGTTGGAGCCAATTTGCTTGCTTGCAGATGTCACAGGAGTGTGAGAGCCATGGAGCAGAGGTCAGTAGGGCATTGGCTATTCGTCAAAGTGCGGTATCAGTGGCAGAGCCATAAACCACTAGCCCATAGTTGATTATTGATATAACAGAGCTCTGAAGAGCAATGCCTAGGGCTTCATTGGTGAGGCAGCTCTATGCCTAAAGAGAATTTCTATTGCTGGTGTTCATGGTCTTGGCAATGCTCTCAATGTGATCAGAGTAAGACAAGGTGCTGTCAAGGGTAACCCCCAGGTATTTAAACAGTTGAACTTGTTCTAGCATGGCCCCTTCACTGTTTGTGATAGATAGACATTTGTTTTGATGTTTGTTATGGATGCCATGAAACATCATTGTTTCATTTTTTTTTTGTAATTTAGTATTAGTTTTTGCAATTTAAACCATGCCTCCACTTGCATAAAGCTTGTTTGCAGTTGCATTTATAGGAGGGAGGGTTCAGGGTGGGAGGTGAAAATAACAGCATTGTCTGTGTATAGTAGGGGTCTATTAGGGCCTGATGCAGGGAGATTGTTCAGAAAAATACTGAAAAGCAAGGGACCCAAGATGGACCCTTGGGGAACTCCAGAGCAAATCGGAAGAGAGGGTGAGAGGGACTCATCAATTCTGACCTGTTGGGTTTGGTCACTAAGATAACTTTGAAACCAACATGCGGCATCATCTGAGAGACCAAGACAAGATAATTGCTCAAGTAGCAAGGAATGGTTTACAGTGTCTAACACCTTTGTCAAATCAATGAAGGTGGCGCCAACAAGGTGTCCCTGATCCAGAGCGTTCTGGATGTAAGTGGTAAATTCGAGGAGAGCCATGGTGGTACTATGTCCTTTTCGAAAACAATGCTGCTCCTGATGTTGCAGGTCATGGTTAGCAAGGTATTCTGCTAGTTGATCGGCAACTGTTCTCTCCAAGGCTTTTGAGAGAGGGGAAAAATGGATATAGGTCTATAGTTAGAGGGTAGGGTCTCATCCCCACTTTTGTGACTTGGCATCACAACAGCAGATTTCCATATTTGGGGGAACTGAGAGAGCATTAGAGATTGGTTGAGGATTTTGGTGAGCAGGGTCAGGACATAGTCAATGGTGAGGGCAAGGAGTTTCAGGTCTATGGAGTCACCACTGAATCTGGACTTCCCAAGTACTTTGAGCAGTTGTTTTTTTTGGCTAGGGCCTCTGAGATAGTTTTAAAGTAGAAAGGTGGATGGCCCTGTGTTATTCTTCCTTTGTCCAAGCCTGGTGAGTCCGGTGGGGGGGGGTCAAAGAAAGTTGGAGGTAGCACATGACTAAGATCGGTAAATGCCGCATTAAAGGCGTTAGCCATGGTGACCTGGTCCAGAATGAGGTTAACATTTATATTGAGCATAGAGGGTGGTACTTTGGGGATATGCCCTGTAGCTTCAGAAAGATTAGACCAAAACTTCTTCCGATCTTTCCATGAGTTTGCAAGTGCATTCCTGTCATATTTTGCCTTTTCATTTCGAATTGCTCTAGTACAGGCATTTCTTGCTGTTCTGTAGGTCTGGGTGTCAGCCTGGGTACCAGTCAAGTTGGCCTTGTGCCAAAGATGATCCTGGGGCCTGAATTGTTCCAGAAGATCAGAGTTAATCCAAGGGTTGTTGATGCCTTTAATCTTGTGTTTTTTGAATGGGGCATGGACATTACAGGCGCTGTTAAATCTGAGGATAAAATATTCAAGAGCAATGTCAACATTGGGGGCCATGTCTATCGGAGACCAATCTTGGTCTAGTAGGAGAGTTTTTAGAGGCCCAAGTCAACCAGGAATAAGTCTTCTGCTGTTAATAATTTTGGGAGGGGGCTTAGTGTATTTGTTCGACCAGTAGCATACGATTGGGGAATGGTCGCTTAAACTGTTGGAGAGAACTACAGTTTTTTTTTATGTGATCATGGCGGTTCGTGAGAACCCAGTCCAAAAGGGTGGTAGTACCTGTTCTGTAGTTCATCCGTGTGGGTGATTGGACCATTTGTGAAAAGTTTGCAGCTGTCAGAGCGTCCTTATATTTGTTCGCACTGGGGGAGGACCAGTTCACTTTGAAGTCACCAAGCAGGATTGATTATGCATTTTGATTAACTGAGTGTAAGAAGTCTGGTATGAGATTTAGCCCTTGGTTGGGCAGCTCGAAGGATATAGATTGATGCCACTGTCAGTGTTTTGTTCTGTGCTCCACGCAGAATCTTCAGGGCAAGGACCTGGATGTCATTCTCAGGGAGAGGCACATTGAAAACATGACCCTTAGATTCTTTTAGGTAGAGGACACAGCCTCCTCCTCTCTTGGAACACCTGTCTTGCCTGAAGACTGTATACCCTGGGATTGATATTACTGAGTCAGGGCTCTTAGGGGAAAGCCATGTCTCAATTACGGATAGAATATCAGGGTTATGATGTGCTGTCCATGCTGTGAGGAAAGTCGAGTTTATTGAGGAGGCTACAGATGTTGATACTTGCCAAGGAGAGCGCCCCATCCCTGATCTGTTCTTTGGTACCAACCCGTGGTGGAGGGCCAGGGTTGGGGTGTACGTTTCCTGAGAAAGGTAGTAGCAGCAGTATTAGGCATTTAAAGATGGCAAGGGGAGTTTCTTGTGAGGAGTTAATATGCTGGTATTAGAGATTCCTCTTCCAGAAAGATGAAGTATAGGACAAAAAACAGTTAACACAAGTGATGAGCTGAGGAGCATTGGCACCTGTGCTTTTGGTGACAGTACCATCCAGAACTGAGGAGACCTAGGACTCAATTGCAGAGCATGTGGCAGGAGGTGGTTGCAAGTTATGGACCATTGTGTGGCTAGTGGATAATTAATAGAAAGTTCTGAGGACCGAAAGAGTGGTAATATACATAGTAGTCCAGAGTACGTAACAAGAGAGGCAAAGGTGAGTAAGCTGAAAATGGAATTGGCATTCCACATTTTATGGTTTGAGCAGGTCAGGCTATAGGAGAACTGGGCTGCTGACATGTGCCTTTAAGAGGAATGAGAGAGGGAGGGCGAAAGAGAGAGAAAGAAAGAGAAGAGGGCCAACAGGAGCGGAGGAAGGGATAAGAGGGTGGAGCTAGTGCAGATTTACTAGGGGCGGGAAGGGTGGGCAAAATAATCCCCAGTACTGCAGGAGCAAAACTGCAAAATAAATCCTACTAGTGTTGTAATTGAGTGAAGGACTTAGAGCAAGTGCTAGCTGTAGTGAAGGCACCAATAGGGTAACTCGAGCTGACCTGGCACCCAATAAGAGGCCTCCTGTGTTCAGTGTGCCAAAATTTCAAAGAAGCGAGAGGTCCGTACCTGTAGCAATCCCAGTATTCAGCAGCTTGGGGCAGGCTGCAAGTTATGTGGCCACTACCACTGAAGAAGCCCAGTCAGTGGCAGGGGCTCAGGAGCTGTAGCGGTCCCAGGATTCAGCAGCTTAGGGCAGATAATGGCAAGTTATGTGGCCACCCCGCCAAAGAAGCCCAGTCATGGGCAGGGGCTCAGGAGCTGGCCTATAGTTGCAAGCCTCCTCCCTGCTGCTGCTCTTATGTAGAGGGACCATGTTTGCTCTCCTTCAGTCCTCTGGAACCATGTCTGCTTCCAAAGAGCTGTTGAATGAGGCCATAACAAGTGTGGTAGCAGGAAACTCCCCCAGTTCCTTTAGTACCCCGGCACTTTGTCATTGCTAACCCCACCCTAAACTTGTTCCCTTGCACTTAATACCTGTCCTAACTGCTACTCCTCTGTCTTCATCGGTAAAGCTCACCAAAATTATAAACACCCTGATTCTTCTAAGTGTAGTCCTTAAATGTCTGTAACTAATTATAAGAGCTGTTATCCTTAACTGGCCCTGTCCTCTCTCTGCCTGTTGTGTAATTTTGTTTCCTGTTTCTTGTCCAAACAAATTGCGTAACTATAGTACCAAAGCAAACTGCAAAATGATTGTTTCCAAAATGTCTATGCAATGTGCTGTCACTGTGTGCTGCTATTGATTGTAACTAATCCGGTGTCCCCTGAGAAAGGGACTACATTATTTCAGTGGGATTTACCCGGTTAACAGAATTTAAATAAACAAATCCTTGAGTGAATCCCATCCAGTCCCACAGCTTTGTCCATTTTCAGAGCTGCAAGTCCCTTCAGGACACTTTCCTCTGAAAATGAACTTGTGTACACCTCACCCTTTTGTTCGTACTGCTCCACGATAGTTCGTTCCCCCATCCCTCAACTGTGAAGACTGAGCAGGTGCACCTGTTCAAGACATCATCTTTTTCTTGGTCCTGTTCTGCACAATCCACCCTCTGGCACTGCTCCTTATTCTCATTATTTTTCCCCTTGCCTTCCTCTTCTCACTTATGTACCTGAATTCTTATTCATAAGTGCTTTTATACTTAGAAAACAACAGTAGGTGCACACTGGGGTGGTGGAGCTCTTGAAAATTGTTTCAGACGGTCACTCAGACATTTGGGAACTCACCAGCCTTGTAATATTCATTCCAACACTTAAATTCCATTTAAAACATTTTTATTGAAAAATAATAAAAGACTGACCACCATGGTACAGTACATGCTTGACACATTTCGGATCTGAAGATCAAAAGCTTTTGATAAAGGATCTTCAGATCCGAAACGTGTCAAGCATGTTCTGTACTATAGTGGTCAGTCTTTTATTAATTTTTCAATAAAAATGTTTTAAACTACAGTATGGCCCAGTGGTGCTGAGGGCTGAGGTGCAGGATGCCTTACCCCGTGCTACGCCAGTGACCCATGTTCAGGAACAAGCATGGGCCAGCTGGGGTCGGCAGGGGAGGAGAAAGATTGAGCGTCCAATGGACTGCTCTCCTTCGGGGAGTGGGGTCCTCAGTGGCCGGCGCTTGCCTACTCCCTAGCGGAGGCTGGGGACAGGGTGCTGAGCTGCAGAAAGGGGAGGAGTTGGGGCAGACGCTTGGAGGGGGCATGTGCAGACATGTGCACGCTCCCCTCTGCTGGTGTCATTGCATGCCCCAACTCCAGGGGAAAAAAACAGTGAAAATAGAAGAGCCGTGACACTATGGTGGAAGGTGCCTCACAGGCCACATTCCTAGCTAGCCATGGTGTTGGCCCACTGAATCCAGTCTCTGGTGGGGGTTGGGAAACCTCACCAGCCCTGCCAGGGAGGGTCAACATCAGCTGGTGGACGCCAGGGGACAGGGCTGGGGGCTCCCTCTGGAGGACAAGCTGGCTCAGGAACGTAATGAACTAGCCAAAAAAATGTTTTAAACTGAATTTAGGCATTGGGGTGAATATTACAAGGCTGGTGAGTGCCCAAATGTCTAAGTGACTGGCTTGTATACTTACATCTTCTCCCCTTTAGCTACACCCTTGGCCATCCTTTCCTCTGTCTGTGCCTTTGCTCCCCTCACCACCTTTCCTTCTTCCCTTTGTTTTACTTTGTAAATCTCCCTGTCTTCTTCCCACTACAGTTCCTTATACCTCGTGATTGCCACCCTTTTCCTTCATCACCATGGCCACTTCTGTACAGAATAATAGCATTCTCTTTTTCATTCTGCTTTTACTTGCTTCCTTTGCACTGAGGCTGGTTGCCTTAATTATGCCCTTCCTTACTTTTTCCCCACTATACCTCTACCCCTCCCTGGAAATCGCTCCCTATCGGACAGTTTCTGAAGCAGTCTGTCATTTATTTAAAATCCACCTTCCTAAAGTTCAGGATCCTCATTCCCATGTGTTTTGCCTCTGTTCCTGTCTTAATGCTAAGCCACACAGTACAATTGTAACCCCCTTGTTTAACTAGTAGAGTTTTTCCTCTCACTAAAATGTCTAGGAAGTAAAGAGAGGGATGGGGGTTTACATTTGCAAAGAAGTTTAAAAAAAAAACACCACCAAAGCCACCATATACAAGGTGGACTAGACTGTTATACAAAACAGCCAACCAAGTGTGGCAACTACCTGGCACACACCTGGTAGGGACCAATTGCCATGGCCAACAACCTGGGTCCCTGGGAGAAAACATTTGCTCAGGGCTATGCTAGGTTTTCACTTCTGGACAGGGGCACCCAAGTAACTCCAGACACAAGGAAGCAATAACATTACTGTCCAAACCAGCTTGGGAGTCTAGAGTGTGGCTTTTAGTCACGTAACAGAGTAGGAATAATCACAAAGAGAAGATGGACCCCCACAGGGCTACGCACAATGGTAATGTAGATTACCGAGATGCAGACATTTTCCTGAATTCCCATTTAGCACAGTATGAAGAAAACACACACTGGTGAACACACTGGTTCCTACTGGAAATTGGCACATCTGGCCAGGTACTGGTACATTTCCCAATTTTCACAGGATGAAGGTGGTACACACTACCACAAAAGAGCACATACAGAATCAGTACTTTCAGAACCCACATACTGGGGTAAACTGAATGAAAACAACCCATATCCAGGGGTAAACACTTTTCTCAGGCATTGGCCAATTGCACTGAAGAAAAAGTATTAGATGCCCTTCAGAACCCATAGAGGTACACTGGTTACTCCAGATGGGGTCTCCCACCTTTTGTTTCCAAGCTTATACTTGGCCATTCATCTAGCTAATAACAACACACAACTGCAGAAAACTGTAGATGTTGTCTCAAATGTATATCACGCTTGACATACTACACACACCCATCACAGAGGTGTCAGAAATTAAAAGTTCTGTACATGGACAGTCACATACCGGACTCCAAATGTAGGAAGACACTTTTACAGAGAAAATCTCAGGTGACAGGGTCCCTTTATCAGAGAACTCACCATACAGGAATTGCAGGTACTCCTGGGTTTACACAGGAAAACAAGGTACTCAGAGCAGTTGTCACAAGGCAGCTTCAAAAGTCCAGAAAGGACCAGGGGATTGCCCCTGAATTCTGGAGTTCACCCCATCCCTCCTGGGATGGGGCACTGGATACCCTATTGCCCAGGTCTCCACCATGTCTGAAAAGCTGGACCAGTTGTTACACACTAGGGTAAAAACTAAAAGAAAACAAACAGGTAGCTCTCTGACAGAGCTGACTGAGGAGCTGCCTAACACCGCCACCTCCTCCACTAGACTCTAGATCACTCCGGCACAAACATTCTAACTCACTCCTTAGCAGCTGCTGGCCAGTGTGGCTTATGCTGCTGCGATAGTTCTAAATGACATCATCCCTCCAGAGCTCAGCTGAGACTGAGAACAGAATAAAACCCATTTAACTGGCATTTCACTAGCTGCCTACCCTGCCTACCACTGATTCTAACTGGGATTCTGGTAACCCCTGGGAACAAGGGGGTTACACGATGATTACTGGTACCTAGGGGACTGTTTGCTAGGGGTGTGCAAGTAATGAATAGTATTTCCCGAATACCACTAATAATGCACTATTCCGTTATTTGGATCCAAATACTGAATAGTGGCCCTTTTTGTGCCTGTTCATATTTGGGACCACCACCCCCAAAAAAGGAAAAAAACAGTCCCCTCTCCTTTCCAGCCCAGCAACCTCATACATAACCCCTGCCCCCCCCCACAAGGAGCCCTCTCCCACCCTCTTCACCAACCAGCAACCATGATTTGAAGATTAGGATGAAAAAACTCCTGTGATGGGGGACTGGCACAACCCATGCACCTCCTTTTACCATACTTGTCTTTGTCTTGTTGTAAATAAATCAACCCACCCATCCCCACACCCTGACATCAACACTCACGTCCCACCCTCTTCCCCCCACCACCCATATTTATAGAATAGAAGTCCCCCGCCATCATATGGCTGGAACACTCAAGTGGCTGGTTGTTTGTGTTCATCTCTGTTCCTAGTTTAGTTTTGTGGATTTTCATGTGTTTCTGCCTGGAGGAACTGGACTGTTCTTGGACATGACATCTATGAACGTTTCCTGGACTAAGAAACTGCAAAACATCACCACCAGGTATTGGCATTCTCATCATAAATCAACTTTTTTTGGAAGCCATCAAAAGCAAAAGTAAGGTCAGTAAATCTGTTACACAAACTCTGAGTTGTGGAGTGCTGCATTGAATCCACATTTCCATCTGACTTCTTACAGGATCCGTGCTTGTCTTTGAGGTCTATTCACAACCATTTTGGAGAACAAAGGGGAAGACACTAACAAAGGATTTTTACATCCTGCATATGCCCCAAGCCAGTGTTCATCACCTTCAGGAATTTTAACACATTCTGGGTATTTGATCTACAATAACAACGGTTTACTGGTCCCCAGCAGTTCACCATTTCCTGTGGATTTGATTATTTTTCATCATTTGACTCCTGGTACCTTGGTCAAGATTATTATATTACATATCCCTGAACATAACTATCTGCATGGTTTAATACTACTAATCAAGAATGCAACCTAACCTGTTCCTGCTGAGGCTTTAACTCACCTACAGGCAGTTACAGCTGTGCCTGCTCAAACTTTTACCTTTGCTATTGCTGTTGTCTGGTAATATTCACCCAAATCCCGGCCCTGGCCTGCCATATACGGCAATTCCCATAAAACGACTTGGGATGCTCCCTTTGGCATCCCTAAATATCTGCAGCTTCCTACCAAAGCTGGACACTCTACAAATATTTGCTACTCTACACAATCCGGATGTTCTGGCAATTGTTGAAACATGACTCTCACCAAAAATCCCCGACTCAGCTATTGCTATACCAGGCTACAACATCTTCAGACAAGATAGGACAACCAAAAGAGGTGGTGGTGAAATTTATCTCAGAGTCACTCATGGGCCACCTCTTGCCTGTTCCTGTGGCTGCTACAGCCACTCAGTTACTCACCATCAGAATTCTGCTTGGTGCCCAAAATAAGGCACTTACTGTGGCATCCGTATACATCCCTCCAAAAGAGCAAGGGAGTGGTTTCAACTTGGTACTGGACTTCACACATAACCAGCCACCTGGGTCAGAGTCAATTCTGATGGGAGACTTCAATATAAACGGGCTTGCACCTGAAAATCAGAGCATTAAGGACACCATCTCTGCCGTAAATTTTTCCCAGCTGGTTGACTTCCCAGCCAGATCCAATTACAAAACCGGGACTAAAAGCATTTAGGACTGGGTCCTAACCAGTCATCCAGACCGCATTACTTACACCACTGTCCTCCCGGATATGCTCAGTGATCATTCCCCTGTCATCTGCATGTGGACAAACACATTTTGCAAACCACCACCACAGACAATTACCAGCAGAGTCCTTGCCCGCAGTCACCTGAAACCTCTTAAATCCCTCCTTAGAGTGCAAGACTGGTCTCCAATCTACAGAGCGAAGGATGTTGACACAGCACTTGAACACTTCAACACCACCTATAATTCTGCCTGCAACTCACGCACCCCTAAAACACGCAAAATTAAAGGCCCTTGCAACCCCTGGCTCTCTGAAGAGCTCATAGCTCACATGAAATTAAGGGACCACTTCTGGCACCATGTCCAAGTCACTGGCACACAATCTGACATCCAGAACTACAAAAGAGCACAAAATGACTGCACTAGGTCCATTCGTCTAGCAGAAATGAAACACAATCAGGAAGTGCTTACTGATACCTGGGGCAAATGAGAAGCTTTCTGGGATAATATAAAAGAAATCACAGGTAAAACCTCAAAATTGCCACCTACCATACTGGACTTAGGTGGGATCACTACCCTTGACCCTGTAACTATTGCCAATACTTTCAATAATGCATTCACAGACCTCAGCAGTGTTCTCCCACCTGACTTTTTTGATGCAGATGTCACCTTGCTCACTTCTGATAGCACTCCCACACCTACTAGCCACCCCCCAGTCTACTTTAAAATTATCTCACCGCAGGAAGCCTGTAAATACATCCACAAGGCAATTGGTAATTCTAGACACAGTGGGGATTCCCTCGATCTTAAACTGTTGTCCCCTACACTAGAGGAAGTGCTAGTGCCTCTTACCAGGATTTTTAATCTCTCACTTAGCCTTGCCCAGTTCCCCAAGAGATGGAAATCAGCCATGGTAACACTGGTACACAAAAGCGGTGGCAGGTCTCTCCATGTGAACTACCGGCCCATCTCCATACTTCTGCCCCTCTCCAAGGCACTTGAATGCATTGTAGCCAACCAGCTTACAGATTATCTTGATAAACATAAGATCCAATGTACCCAACAACATGGATTCAGAAAAGGACACAGCACCTCCTCAGCTTTCATAGAATTCACTGGTTTCATACACAAATCTCTAGATCATAGACAGAGAGTTGGGGCTGCATTTATTGACCTGACAAAAGCATTCAACATGGTCCATCACCCCCTACTACTGGAACAGGTAAGCAATGCTGGAATTTCCACCAACTCTAATGCCTGGTTTAAAAGCTATCTGGAGAACCGCATTCAACAAGTCAAAATTGCTGATGTTATCTCGGACTCTAAACCAGTTCACTCAGGTGTGCCACAAGGGTCCATTCTGGGCCCTCTACTATTTAGTCTCTTCTTAAACAATCTCCCAAGATCCTGCCCTGAACAAATCTTACTATACGCAGACGATGCTGTTATCTACACAAGTCACACAGACCCCATGCCTATTGAAAGCCAGCTGCAGCTCGAATTTGCATCAGTAGAGAAATGGTTCAGTGATCACAAACTGGTGCTAAACTATAAAAAAAAACTAAGCTCATGCCCTTCAGCAGCTCCCACAATAAACACAGGCATCATCCCCTGACTATCTCTAACCACCTTGGGACCGCTCTTAAGCAGGTACATTGTTTTAAGTATCTTGGCGTCACCATCAACAGCAACTTATCCTATAGGGTGCATATTGACAACATTGCCAAAGCAGTTAATACTCGCATTGGCCTCCTCTACAGACACAGGAACTCCCTTACAGAAGAAGCCTTAAGGTTGGCCGTACAGAGCTGTGTTACCTCCATTATTGACTATGGCTTGATAATCTATGGATCTGCCACTGAAACTGTGCTCTGGCGCATTTCCACTGCTCTGAACCAAGGTGTGTCGCCTCATCTCAGGAGCCCACCGTCTCACCTACTCTTGTGACCTCTATGCCCAAACTTAGTTGGTTCCAGCTCAAAGATCGCATCAAATATCAAACATGCCTGATGACCAAGAAAATAACCTTAGGCCTCCTACCACCTGGAATTCAAGATTTTCTCAGCTCCTCTCTTAATATCTGCCATACCCATGGCTCTGAATCCCAGCTTTTTCTGGTCCCTCACTGCTGTACCTCCCAGTGACAAAGATCTTTCACCTACAGAGCCCCTCTTTGGATGAATGCCCTCAACTGTGACATCTCCTCCAAATCCAAATTGGGCCCTTTCAAATCCAAGCTACAGCGACTACTCTCTGCCACTCGTTCCTGTGACTGTTTCTGCTAAACTCTCTTTGGCAATCTGAAACCCTAGCACTTGATTACAGTTAAATCTCCTTAGCACCATCTCTGACATCCCCCCCACTACCCTACCCCTTCACCATTCCTCCCCTCTACCTAATGCCCCCCCATCTGTCCTGACAAGGTCTGTTGGCTGACTTCAACTTACCTTATGATTTTACCAGTAACTGACAAATCTTGTTTTGCCTGATTTTCAATTTACTGTATGCATTCCTGTGCATGAAACTGCTTAGTGTTACTCGTTTCTATTCTTTAATTCACAGTGAATGTCAACTATTGCTTTCTTTTCTTATTTACAATTATTTTACCATACCTTGTTTAGTATGTAAACCTGTTGATCTTTTTTCTGTATGTATATTGTTTTGCCATACTTTTTGTTCTGTTAACCTCTTGTATTATGTTGCTGATGTGGAACCTTTGCAAAAGATCTCTAGGCTCAAAGGTATTTGTAATGCAAGATCTAAATAAATATAAAAAATATAAAAATAGTGAGAAGGTGACTGGCACAACCCTCCCTCCCTCCTTCTTTTGCCATACTTATCTTTGTCTTGTAGTAAATAAATCAACCACCCTCATTTCCACACTCTGGCAGCAGCACCCATGTCCTACCCTCCTCCCCCCAGCACCCATAATTCATATGTATTATAGAGTAGAAGCCCCCCAGAGAAACATAGAAGTTGATGGCAGATAAGGACTGCAAGGCACATTCAGTCTACCCATTTTTCTACCTTATGAATGTGCCATAGGCCTTTGCTCTGTCAATGGCCTATCTATTCATAATCATCTGTATTGTTCCCTTATGCCTATCCCATGCCTGTTTGAAGTGTTGCACTGTATTCATATCCACCACTTCCTGTGTAAGCTGTTCCATGCATCCACCACCCTTTCTGTGAAAAAGAATGTCCTCACATTACCCCTTAATCAGCCTTCCTCTAGTCTCATGCTGTGTCCTCTTGTTCTGCTATTTCTGTGTTGCTTGCACGCATATGCAAGAAACACATTGCATCAGGCTTCCTTCACAAGCGGGTAGTGGAGGTGTGACAGTATTGTGCCAAATGGCAGCAGCCCATTCAGGGGCTGGTCTCTGCCTCAGCAAATAGAGCAGCATGCTGTCAATGACAGCTGTTAATGAGCAGCCCACTATGATCAAAGAAATTCTGGCTGCTGCAATCAGGGAGCACCCCGTCACTACACAATCAGCTGTTTTTGCTGCAGGGAATCCTTGACTGCAGCAGCAGCCAGTTACACAGCTGCATTGTGTGGTGTCCCCATGGTGATGGCTTCTCTGTCAGCCTGTCACAGTCCCCACGAAGCTGACAGAAAGCCACCGCCTGCCATTCAGTGTGCCTTCCTGGTGAAACATTTCAGTAAATAAAATAAAAGCCAACAGGGGTGTCCAATTCCCCTATTGGCATGACCCCTTCCCAGTTCATTTGCCGATGGGGTAGCCCAATCCCTGTCGGCATGATGTGCCCCCCCATTTGAGGTGTGCCGAGGGGGTGCCCAGTCCTTCTAGACTCATGCATTCCCTCCAGCACCCAGCATGGCCGACAGTGTGCCCAATCCCCATTGGCTCCACTCCCACTTCTCCAACAAACACTCAGGGGGCACGCAGGGAGCCCAACCCAGCATGCCAAATGTCCCTGTAAAAAAGAAAACCTCCCACGTGGTTTTTAATTTCTTTTTTAAACCTGTAAACTAGAAAATGGTCCCTCGTTGAGTCCGGTGGCCCCTTCCCCAACCCACGCCCACCCTCTGTACACCCACCTCTTCACACCCCCTCACCCCATACTTACCTCCAGAGCCCAGCGTAATGATCTTTGGTGGACCAGGAACACATCTGCACTCTTCCAAGCCTATCATGAACTGGAGAACTGTCGGTAAGCTGTGTAATGGCATAAATGTTTTTTTTTTCAACTTTGGTGCATATCTTGGCCATTTTGGGGAATTTTTTCACCAAATTTTCAACATGGGTCCTTGGGACCCCACCTCATGAACTCAGTCACTGTCATTTTGTTATTCAGTACCAAAAGGTGATTTCGCGGTCACTGCGTGGAACCACCTTTGGGACTGATTAATGAAATGACAATGTCACAGTTCATGAGGTAGGCCCCCAAAAACCCTATGTTGAAAATTTGGTGAAGCAATTCTCAAACATGACTGTTTTACAAGAGTGCATTGCGCAGTTCCTACGCATGCTCGTAACTTTGAGAATTTTTAATATTTTCACTCAAGATTTTCAACATTGCCATTTCACACCTCCTTATGAACAGTACAGCTGTAATTTTTCACATCTCTCCCCCAAAATGTGTTTTCGTACATGTAGCGCACAATGGTGCTGTTGGTGTGCAAAATCAATGTTCAGGACAGATTATGAAAATCACAGTGACACTGTTCATGAGCGGAGGGCTCAAAATACCTATGTTGAAAATTTGGTAACAAAAGTCAATATAATGACTGTGTTATGAGCGTGTGTTGTGCAGTTTCCATGCACACACATAACTTCATGAATTTGTAATATTTTCACTTCAGATTTTCAACATTGGCATTTTTTTACACCTCCTTATGAAGAGTACAGCTGTCATTTTTCACAGCCGAAATGTTTTTTTGCACTTCCGGGACAAAATATCATGGTCACTGTGAGAAATCAGTGTTCAGAACAGATTAAGAAAATTACAGTGACACCGTTCATGAGCGGAGGTCCCAAAATGCCTATGTTAAAAATTTGGTGACAAAAGTCCATAAAATGACTATTTTATGAGCGTGCATTGTGCAGTTTCCATGCACACTCATAACGTCGAGGATTTGTAATATTTTCACTCAAGAGTTTTAACATTGTCTATTTTGCACACCTCCTTATGAATAGTACAGCTGTCATTGTTCACATCCTACCCAAAATGTGTTTTCACACATCTGGTGCACAATGGCGCTGTCGCTGTGGGAAATCAACTTTCAGGACAGAGTAAGAAAATCATAGTGACAGCGTTCATGAGTAGAGGTCACAAAATACCTACAGTATGTTGAAATTTTGGTGAAATTATTCCACTAAATGACTGTTATGAGCATGCATTGTGCGGTTTCCACATACGCTCGTACGTTCGAGCATTTTAATATTTTCACTCCAGATGTTCAACACTGCCTCCTCTTCACACCTCCCTATGAATGGTACAGCTGTAATTTTTCACATCCTGCCTGAACTGCGTTTTTGCAAATCTGGTGCAGAATGGCACAGTCACTGTGAGAAATCAACGTTCGGGACAGATTAACAAAATCACAGTGCCACAGTTCATGAGCAGAGGTCCCAAATGCTTTCATGAGGTGGGGGTCACAAAAAGCCATGTTGAAGATTTGTTGTGCAAATGCCAACAAATGCCTGAGGGGTTAGGGTTTCTAACCATAATGTCCCCCCCAACCCATGGTGGGGCTCCAGTGCCCTTATCTTCTCTGAACCGCAGACACATCATCACTCTTCAAAGCCAGATCACAAATTGAAGAAAATGGTATTTCAATGGGAATATGAACTTGGTGGCATAACTTGTTCTTTCTGCTGGTAACAGTAGTCCTGCCAATCAGTGCGTACCAACAGCAATAGCAACGACGAACTCCAGCATTGACAAATGCTTGTTCTGTTTTGTTTTTTTAATCCTGTAAAAATAAAGAAAATGGTCCATCGCTGTCTGTGGCACCCCTCGCCCAACCCATGCCCACCCTCTGTGTACCACCTCCCCCCACCCCCCTCAACCCATACTTACCTCCGGAGCCTGGCACGATGATCTTCGATGGAGCGGGAACACGTCTGCATTCTTCAAAGCTGACCGTGAACTGAATAAATGTTGGTAAGCTGTATAATGGCATAAATAGTTTTTTTTTCAACTTTGGTGCATATCTCGGCCATTTGCAGAATTTTTTCACCAAATTTTCAACACGTAGTTCTTGGGACCCCACCTCATGAACTCAGTCACTGCCATTTTGTTATTCGGTCCCTAAAGGTGATTTCGTGGTCACTGTGCGGAACCACCTTTTGGGACCAAATAATGAAATGATAGTGTCACAATTCATGAGGTAGGCCACCAAAAACCCTATGTTGAAAATTTGGTGAAAAAATTCCCAAAAATGACTGTTTTACTAGCGTTCGTTGCACAGTTCCTATGCACGCTCATAACTTTGAGAATTTTTAATATTTTCACTCCAGATTTTCAACACCGCCATTTTACCACACCTCCTTATGAACAGTATAGCTGTCATTTTTCACATCTCATACAAAATGTGTGTTTACACCTGCAGTGCACAATTGCGTGGTCGGTGTGCATAATCAATGTTCAGGACAGATTAAGAAAATCACAGTGACACAGTTCGTAAGCAGAGGTCTTAAAATGCCTATGTTGAAAATGTGGTGACAAAAGTCCATAAAATGACTGTGTTATGAGCGTGCATTGCACAGTTTCCATGCACCCTCATAACTTCACGAATCTGTAATATTTTCACTCCAGATTTTCAACATTGTCATTTTTCCACACCTCCTTATGAGCAGTACAGCTGTCATTTTTCATGTCCTAGCCAAAATGACTTTTTGCACTTCCGACACAGTATAGCGCGGTCGCTGTGGGAAATCAATGTTTGGGACAGATTAAGAAAATCACAGTGACACTATTCATGAGCAAAAGGTCCAAAAATGCCTATGTTGAAAATCTGGTGTAAAAAATTCCCCAAATAATTATGGATATGCATTGTGCAATTTCTACTCACGCTCATGACTTCACCAGTTTTACTCCACATTTTCAACATTACCATTTTTTTACACCTCCCCATGAACAGTACAGCTGTTATTTTTCACATCCTGTTTGAAATGTGTTTTTGCACCTGTGGTGCCAAATGGTGCAGTCGCTGTACAAAATCACCTTTCAGCTAACAAACTGATAGTGTCACTGTTCATGCGGTGGGGTCACAAAAAAGCCCGCATTGAAAACTTGCAGTAAAAATACCAAGAAACTCCTAGGGCGTTAGGGTTTCTGACCATTATGCCCTACCCTGTAGGGACTGACAAGTGTCAGGGGTGTGACTTGGGATTGTCGACAGTAATGCTCACGCCATTCCACCCCCACCCCCACCCTGCAGCCAGAGACAGACATTGAGGTGTGCCTTGGACTCTTTGGCCACAGAGTTCACCCCATACTCCTATGCTGCACCCATTTCAGCATACTTCCTTATAGAATAAGGTGAGTGTAAAGCCCGAACACCCCAAGGCACACCTCGATACATGTAAGTGTCTGCAGGGTAGGGTGAGGTGAAATGACGTGACCATTATGGGTGACGACCCAACGGCAGATCCCAATGCCTGTCCATCTCTGCAGGGTGGGGGTTGGAGTTGGCATCAGTTCAATACTTCACTGCCATTCCTATACTGCATCTGTCTAACTCCTGCACTTCCACTGCTAATGCCAGCAAGCAACCATTCGGCATTGACAAATGCTTGTGTTCATTTGCAAGGCAAGCAAACATACTGGCATCAGTCTGAACTGTGAGGTGGCTTCAGGGCGAGGGGCTTTCCCCTCCTCCTCCTCCTATCAAAGCTTCAGAATACCGAATCTACTCCCTAATTACAACCACGGTCTGCCTTTCTCTTCCTTTTTACATTGTGTGCGCTTGCACAAGAAATGTTTTGCTACAGATGTAACCCCCTTGTTACCCGGGGTTACTAGAATCCCAGTAAGACCTAGTGGTAGGCAAAGAAGGCAGCTTGTGAAACTCCAGTTAAATGGATTTCACACTGTCTCACTCTGTTCTCAGTCTCAGCTGAGACTGAGGGATGACATCACCATAGAACTATCTCAGCTGCATGAGCCACAATGGAATCTGCAGCAGGGAGTTGGAGTAGAATGTTGGGAGGTTTGAACAGTAGTCTGTAGATCAGTTGGAGTTTGGAGCTTGCTGAGAGAGGAGCACATCAGCTCTGTGTTAGGCTCTTGGAGCCTCAGCCATGATATAGTGCTACATTCAGGGAAAAGGTGTGTGTTTCCACCTAAAGAGAGACACAGTGAGCTATTTTAAAGTGGTGGAGACCGCTGAATCGGGTCTCAGTGCCCCATCCCTCAGGGGATGGGGCAGGAAAGTTTAGCCTGCATATTCCAGGGGCAACCCCCTGGCTTCTGCTAGTGGAGAAGCTGCCTATTTGGTCCAAGAGTTTTGGGAAACAAGAAGATTTCATGAATCGCCTGTGGGGCACCTGCAACCAGAGGGTAAGTTTCTGCTCTTTCTAAAGGGCCCATGTTTTCACCCTGGGACTTGTGGGATTGGACTATTTAAGTAGTGGGAGGCCTAGAGTAATAGGCTTAGCCAAAAGTAAAAGTATGTTCAAGTCCAGCACATAGGGGAAGTCAAGATATGTAGAGGAGATGTGACATACGTCTACCCAGTAATCTACATTGCCAAGCTTTCAGAAAAGAGTTGTTTAGTTTCCAGAGAAATGGCCGGGTATGGATTGTGGGAGCTGGAGGTGGGAGACCCCCCATCTTTAGTAACCAGGTCCACCTCTACAGATTTGCTCTGTGGATTTCTACTTTGCCTCATGCACTTGGCCAGTGATGAGGGAAGTACCCAGATGTGGGATTGGAAGGAAAATTCCCTCTAGGAGTCGAAGGCTCTAAGGTGGTTTGGGGAGCCACCAATTGGAAAACTGGTTCATTTCCCAAAATGGACCGTGGATCAAGTGGCCTGTGGGGGAGCCCCAAGTAGTGTACAAGTCGGGCTGTGTACCCAAAGCTGTGTGCAAGTCCGGTCTGTGTGCCTGGTGGGTTCAGAGCCTGAGGGCTGGAAATGTGAAGAAGTGTTCTGTTATCTCTAATCTGCATTACCAAGAATGTAGCCCCGTGGGGGTCAGTCTATGCTTTGTTTGTTCAGCTTGGATGTGAATAAAAGCCACACTGTAGAATCCCATTCCTGGTTTTGAACATTACAGTTATTGCTTCCTGTGTTCAGATTTACTTGGGTGCTCCTGTGCAGAGTAGCCAAACCTAGGCCCCCTGTGTCAAGTAACCTTATCCTCCCCGAACCCAGTCCTCACCAGGTACTGCTGTCAGCTTCAACAGCATGCCACCTGTCATTTGCAAAAAGGCAGGGGTCCGGGGGTTACAAAAATGGAGGCACCGTCTTGGATTTAATTTTGGGAGGAAGGTGCTCGGGCAAGGGGCTAGCGTTTTGGCTATCTGGCAGTGGGTAGCCCAAAAGCTGAAGCAAGTTAACTAGTGTGTCACTGTGTGCTGTGGATCTTATGCTGCTGTTTAAAATGCCAACAGTTTACCAAGGAGCAGTAAAGCTAAAAGAGTGTGCCCTTGTCCTGCATCAATTGTTTACAGCATTTTTGCATGCTTTTAAAAAGAACTGTGGTAAAGAAAAGTGTGGAAGACTAGGGGTAGCAACAGGAAAATTGTGCCCTGGACGTTGGAAATGATTTTAAAAAAGAACTGTGGTAAAGAAAAGTGTGGAAGACTAGGGGTAGCAACAGGAAAATTGTGCCCTGGACGTTGGAAATGATTTTAAAAAGAACTGTGGTAAAGAAAAGTGTGGAAGACTAGGGGTAGCAACAGGAAAATTGTGCCCTGGACGTTGGAAATGCTTTCTGAATGAACTGAGAGACTTGCAGTGCAAATGGCTATGTTAAATGGCTGAAATGGGCTCCCGCTGTGGAGTCAGTTGAGAAAAAAAAAATGCATTCTGCAGTTTAAATTTGCCTGCTTGATGATCACCGTGAGGAGAAGAGCACTCGCGAGGAAGAGGAGGCTCATTTGCATGGCGTCGTGTGATTGGTGAGGCTGCAATCAGTCCCACCCTTCAGCCAGCTCTACAGTGACTGCCCCGGCATTCGAGAGGGAGTGTGAGTGGAGTGCGTGTATTGGCTTGTGGAGGAGCGTCGCAGAGTTTTAAAAGTGCTGAAAACATTTAAAAATAGACTTGTTTTGTTCAAAATCGGGCTCAACCCACTTTTCGATCGTCTGACTAGCAAGTGTGGTGGTCGAGGAGATGATCGGCAGGACTGCCCGCCCGTTTCTGTTCTGAGGCCTCCAAGACTGGCTGCAGGCCATTTTTTCCCCATTGCAGCTAACAGCTACTGATAACAGTAAGTCAGTGAAATTGCTCAAACAGTGATTTTCTGCCAAATGCCAGCAAAATATGTGTGCAGCAGTGTAGTCGCTTTGCAAGTAACGACTGTGTCAAGTCCTGCCAGCAAGTGCAAGTCTGTTAAGCCATTGACTGTGTGCATAGTAATGAGTTCAGCATCAGTTTAAAGTTTAAAGCCAGAGAGAGACTGTGAGTTGTAGCCAAATGTGCAGTACTAGTTTTACAGGCAATCCTGTGCTTAAAAACCTGAAGCTTTAAGGGACTGTGAGTCAAAGAAATGTTTCCAACATGTGAAAAGTCCATGGAAAATCATGTAAATGTGTTTAGAACAAGAATAGTGCCCGATCGCGGGCTGCAAATTCATTCACATATCTGGACTGCCTTGTACGGTATGGGCTGCATGCCCATTGGCTCTTGCTCTGCACCACTGGGTGTGCAGCCCTACCGGGCAGTCAGTCGGCGGGTGGCGGGGCGGCAGGTGGGTGGGATGCCGCCCGCCCGGCTGCGAGGCGAGGTAGTGGGGCTTCGTGGGTGGGTGGGGGTGGGGGACACTAGATCACCAGGGATATGGTCTTGGGGGTGTCGCCATTATGCAGCCCACTTATCGGGCTTAGTGGTCCACTGACCACCAGGATATTTCCTGGGGGTGGGGTTTAAACTTTGCAGCCCGGAATCGGGCTTAGCGTCCACTGGACCACCAGCGATATGTTCTTGGGGGACACTTTGCTGCCCACGATCGGGCTGTTGGGGGTGTTTATTTAAGCTTTTCCCTCGATCGGGCCAGTCGGGGGAGGGGGATTTTATGCTTTTGCCCACGACCGGGCCAGTCGGGGGTGGGGGATTTTCACACTTTTGCCCGCGATCGGGCTGCAGGGGGGGCAGGAGTAGGTTGAGGGGCCAGCCACAGGTGGCAGCTGCTGTGTTGCACCCTGCAATGTGGCAGCTCACCTGTGGGTGGCCCTTGACTTACTCCTTATTTTTTTGGCTCAAAGTTGTGCAGGTGCAGGTTGGGGGTTGCACCTGCACAACTCTGCACAGCCCGGTAAATATCGGGCTGTGCAGTTTATTCGTGGTTCCTCCCCCTCTAGTTCTTCATGCACTCATTTGCATTGCACTGTTGCTCAGCTTGCCTTGGAGGGGGGGCAACTGCCTCCTGCTGAATATGGCAGAATGGCGCAATTTCGGACTTGTGCAGGCACAACCCTATTGCGCATGGTGCAACCCTTTTGAATATCCCACCCAGTGTGTGTAAATCAGGTGCGTAATGGCTTGACCCAATTTCTGAATGTTGATGCACAGGAGTGCTGCAGCCGCCATTACAGGGTGGGGTAGTAAAGTAAACACAGCAGCAGAGGAGCCATTTTAAAAGTAAAGAAGGTGTTCAGTATAGTGGGACTTTCAGTTACAGTGAGCTTTTTGTTTGTTTTTCTGCAGTTATGGCCTCAGGACCACCTCGTACTCGGATCATGCCTGGGTTGCAGTAACAGCAGCAGTAAATAGACTGAGGATATTGAAAAGTGGTGCTATGGAGGACAACTGCCTCCTCATGTGGCGATTCCTGGTTTTCCAGTGCATGTGTGTCAAATATGCTTGAAAGCTGGAAGGGACATCTTCATGATACCTCACTGTGCTGGATGCCTAGAAAAATATGGCTTGTATAAAGTGCCTCAGATTCGTTTGGCTCCCACATGGACAAAGGTTCAGGAATCTGCAGTTGGCAGCACACAGCACCAGGCAGAGCCTGTGGAGGAAGGCCCCTCGGGGGAGTGTGGCACAAAGCTAGAGGGTGCAGATTTAGAGACAGAACCAGATGTTGAAGTTTTGGATGCTGGATCTCAGAAAGAAAGTTCGGATAAAGCACCAGTAGACTCCTGGGGGGGGCCAAGCCCAAGTCTCATAGGAGAAGATGAGATGATGGAAGCCTTTGAATGGGAGGTGTCGACCTCCGTGCCTAGTGATGAGTGGATAGTCTCAGGAGTGAGGACGACTGCTCACTCCTGGGCTCAGATCCTTAGTGAGGAAGAAGATGAGGGAGAACCTATGTGGCCTTGTGAAAAAGGAACGGGTACACAGCCTCAAGCTCTTGCTTCAGAGGAATGCATGGAAGAGAGTGGTGATGCCACTGCCCTGGCTATGCAAGAAGAAGAAATCAGGGATCCATTTTTAATTTCATTAAGGATGTGTAGCTGGCAGAACCAGGACTGGCCACCCCAAAGCCAGGCCAGCGGTCTCAGGTTGACCAAAGCTAGTAAAGAGGAGAGACTGGTTCGTAGGAAGGCGAATGAGATCTATGGGATGACCTTTCCTACCTTTCCTAGGAAAGTCTAGGAGGAGATTGAGAACAGCAGGAAGTCCTGGATCTGGGCTGAAGCAATGAAATGTGTGCATCCTGGGGCAAACAAGCATATAAAGGACAGACTGTTTCATGAGAAATATACCCAGTGGAAGAGAGACAGGACACTGTTTATGGACAGAGTGCAAATAGTGGACAGAGAGGGACATGAAATCTCCCACTGTGTGAATTATGTGCACCCAGACAGGGTAATAATTCAAGCTCCTGACCACCGGTACTATTGGCCTCAGTGCAAGGACCTTCCAGCAAATATGCCCGTATCTACTAAATGGAAAGCTGAGCAGTGGTAGTCAATACTGCCACACCAGCCCGTGAAGTACATTTATTGATCTGCCAGTATGGACATCCAGGACTCAGGTGACCCACATTCATCAGTTCTACAGTGTACTGGCCTTTCCAGAATCCATCGACTTGCCCACCAGATGACTTCAGATCCAGAGAGGACACCAGCCCAGCTGTGTCCTGTTTCATCGCCTGGTAATTGGATGACGTCAGATCAGCTGTTTTCCTTTTTCTTCCTGTTCTAAGGTTCCATCTCCAGAGATGACATCAACCCAGCAGTTCCCAGATGTGCCCTCCTGTAGTTCCTGGAAGATGTCCTCCCAGCTGTATCGGAAGAAATGTTGCCAGGGAGAGTCTTCGTCAGAGGTGCAGGTCGGTTCAGATTTTTCATTCTACAAGGAGCTGGTAAGTCTGAACTTTTCTATCTTTATGACATTGCAGTACACACCCTACACTAGCAGACTCCAAAATGTGTGAACTGTCCTCAAAGACTCTCCCCTTCAGGACTTTGGCCTGTTAGAACTGTGCTTCACCGGACTCCGGCCCAGGAGAGACTCTTTAATGGACTAGCCTTCGGGCACTGTGGTCACTAGTTGGGACTTTTAGGGCACTCCATCCCCCCAAATGTGTATTGTAAATAATGTTGTTGTTTTCTACTGTTTTCTAACGTATATACTGTTTTTCTACCTTTTTCTAAAAAAAAAAATATATATCTTTTTGGGATTCTTCAGTGTTTTGATGATAGGGGTTTAGGTAGACTGTGTATGCAGATTAGGAGTGTGTGTGTTGTCTTTCTTTTTCTTGCAGGTGTTCCTGGAGAAGATAGAAGAGAAGACAAGAAGAGGAGGAGGAGGGGCTCATCGGAGTTCCTTATTAGTACTTTAGTGTGTAGTGATTTAAAGTACTGTGGTGGTGGTGGTGTTGTTGTTGTTGTTACTGTATTAACCCTTTTCCTTCCACAGGTGAGGTTGTGGGGGTAGGGAGGCAGTAAAGTGATGTAACAATGTGGTATTATTTTCTTGGCGTGTGGTTGCAGGTTGCCCAAGGTCGGGGAGGTCCCCGGGTTGTTTTTGTTTTTGGATGTTAAGTTAGAGGCAGATGGATTTTCTCTAGAAGGCTGGGGGGGATAGACAGGCTATGGTCCTGAATGGCCATAGGGACTGCAGTGCTGATCTATTAGGGCTATGCTCTGGACAGTTCTACCAGAGCCACTAGGCGGCCATAGTGAATGGGTAGAGTAGAGGCTGATATGTCAGCTAAAGGCCTCTCGGCCCTTAGTGTTGCCTGCCTGTGCTCGCACATGGTAGGAGGGGGCCTGATCACCCCCCTCCGCAGGTAGCACATAGGGTGGCATGGCCTAAACCCGGGTAAACAATGACTGCGGGCAGTCATTTTCCTGGTCAAGGGCGAGTGTAACCCCCATGTTACCCGGGGTTACTAGAATCCCAGTAAGACCTAGTGGTAGGCAGGGAAGGCAGCTTGTGAAACTCCAGTTAAATGGATTTCACACTGTCTCATTCTGTTCTCAGTCTTAGCTGAGACTGAGGGATGACATCACCATAGAACTATCACAGCTGCATGAGCCACAATGGAATCTGCAGCAGGGAGTTGGAATAGAATGTTGGGAGGTTTGAACAGTAGTCTGTAGGTCAGTTGGAGTTTGGTGCTTGCTGAGAGAGGAGCACAGCAGCTCTGTGTTAGGCTCTTGGAGCCTCAGCCCTGATATAGTGCTACATTCAGGGAAAAGGTGTGTGTTTCCACCTAAAGAGAGACACAGAAGCTAGTTTGAAAGTGGTGGAGACCGCTGAATCGGGTTTCAGTGCCCCATCCCTCAGGGGATGGGACAGGAAAGTTTAGCCTGCATATTCCAGGGGCAACCCCCAGCTTCTGCTAGTGGAGAAGCTGCCTATTTGGTCCAATAGTTTTGGGAAACAAGAATATTTCGTGAATCGCCTGTGGGGCACCTGCAACCAGAGGGTGAGTTTCTGCTCTTTCTAAAGGGCCCATGTTTTCACCCTGGGTCTTGTGTGACAGTGGGGATTGGACTACTGAAGTAGTGGGAGGCCTAGAGTAATAGGCATAGCCAAAAGTAAAAGTATGTTCAAGTCCAGCACATAGGGGAAGTCAACACATGTAGAGGAGATGTGACATACGTCTACCCAGTAATCTACATTGCGAAGCTTTCAGAAGAGTTGTTTAGTTTCCAGAGAAATGGCCGGGTATGGATTGTGGGAGCTGGAGGTGGGAGACCCCCCATCTTTAGTAACCAGGTCCACCTCTATGGATTTGCTCTGTGGATTTCTACTTTGTCTCATGTACTTGGCCAGTGATGAGGGAAGTACCCAGACATGGGATTGGAAGGAAAATTCCCTCTAGGAGTTGAAGGCTCTAAGGTGGCTTGGGGAGCCACCAATTGGAAAACTGGTTCATTTCCCAAAATGGACCGTGGATCAAGTGGCTGGCGGGGGAGCCGGGCCAGTGGGGAAAACCCAAGTAGTGTACAAGTCGGGCTGTGTATCCAAAGCTGTGTGCAAGTCCAAGCTGTGTGCCTTGTGGGTTCAGAGCCTGAGGGCTGGAAATGTGAAGAAGTGTTCTGTTATCTCTAATCTGCATTACCAGGAATGTAGCCCCATGGGGGTCCGTCTATGCTTTGTTTGTTCAGCTTGGATGTGAATAAAAGCCACACTGTAGAATCCCATTCCTGGTTTTGGACATTACAGTTATTGCTTCCTGTGTTCAGATTTACTTGGATGCCCCTGTGCAGAGTAGCCAAACCTAGGGCCCCTGTGCCAAGTAACCTTATCCTCCCCGAATCCAGTCCCCACCAGGTACTGCTTTCAGCTTCAACAGCATGCCACCTGTCATTTGCAAAAAGGCAGGGGTCCGGGGGCTACACAGAGAACAGCATTGCAGAGGTGTGTCATTGGCTAGCCCAATGCAGATCAAGCTGCACTGGGTTCATCCTTGACAGACCAATTATCATGCAAGCTAAGTATGACAATGGTTTACATTTTTTTGGGTGGAAACTTTGTGTACTTGAAACAAATGAAGCACTCCAATGAGAGAAAACTTCTTCTGTTTCATATACATAAAGCCGTCCCCCCTTCCCTCCATTGCTCCATTTTCTTGCTGTCTCTCACTCCTCCCATGCACACACCTTTTGTCTCATTTGTTCCCCATACCTCATTTCTCCCTTGTTGTCCCTCTGATCCTCCTGTCTCCTCATGTTTTGCATTTCTTTGAGCCAGGCTTCAGTGACGGCTAACGTGACTGGCTAAGCTGTGCTGCTATCAGCTTCACAAATTACGGGAGGAACCAGAGGAGCTTTAGCTTAAATGATGCACCACAAAGCTGCCTAGTGCTCCGTTGGGCAAGTGTTGCTGTAAGAGCTGAAACCTGATATGCTCATAGAGCCAGAGTGGATGGCCGACTCAGACTGTGCATGCATTTTTTGAATAGCAGAATATTCCGGTAGCGCTCCAAATATTCTTGTGGCTCTAAGAATACACTTTTTTTCTTAAAACAAATCCATACAATTCTTCTTTTGAATGGATTTGATTGTCTGTGTGGCAGTGCCTGACAGTGTGATAATGCAGACCTCTGTGCAACCAGAGCACAGTTAACGACTTCTGTGTACAGACTCAGCCACCCTGCGGACCACCGGGCACCGAGCTCACAGTGAAATCAGTACCGTCCTGCACAATTTGTAGCTTCTGAGGCCCCAGTCCATGCTGTGTGCAATCAGATTGCATTTTCAGACTGCAGTCTAGTGGCACAAACAGATTATGTCCCCAAGTTGGGGAAGTGCAATGGGGACAAGCTGGGTGAAGTGATCCCACTGTGCAGCCTGACACAGAAAGAGAGAGAGAGAGAGAGAGACTGGGGCAGAGACAATGGTACAGCAATCTTGTGTCTGTGTGACAAGTTGTGGCTAGGGGACACAGAAACACCACACAGTGCAAGACAGCGAGACGCGCATGGCAGCTGTGTAGCCTGTGAGCTCGGAGACAGAGCGTCTCTGTGTGTTCCACCTGCCACTACCCTGTCCAGTTTGCAGATAATCAGCAGTTTGAGTGGGCAAGGAGGTAGTTGAGAGTGACAGCGGCCATGCGGTCTAGCGTGTAAGACAGAGAAAGAGAGAGAGACACACAGACAATGGGAGACAGTAGGTACCAATGCTGCGCAATGTGCTGCATCTATCTTTGTCTGTCTGTCTATGTCTCTGTCTGCAGAAACAGTGGAAGCAATGATCAGCAGTATAGAGCCCTCTGACAGGCTGTAATACAGGAGAGCAGAGGAGAGAGCGAGTGTGACAGTGGCCACCCAGAGTTTCCTTTCCTGGCACCCCCCCCCAACTGTGGCTGCCCCATTGCCCTCTCCCCACCCTCAGAGCACAGACGATAGAGAGTGAGAGACAGCATCATCACTATTCCACACCTGCACCATGGCTGAAATGTTCTGTGAGACAGCAAGTGAGAAAACATTGGGATGTTGCTGTCTGTGGCCTTCCCTTGCTTCCTGGTACAGAACAGTGCTAGAGAGACCTGTGTATTTGCTGTGTGTGTGTGTCGGTCTCTCTCTCTCTGTCACTCTCTCTGTCTCTCTCAGTGTCTTTTTCTTTGGGAACCTCTGTGCTGCTTTCCCACCTCCCATACAACAAGTTCTCTATGTCCCATTCTGCCAACCCCCCCATCCCGGTGAGAGAGAGAGTGAGAGAGCGCAACTGAGATTTTTCCCCAACATTCAAGAATGGAGCTCGGTGCTTAGAGAGAGAGTGACATAGAGGAAGTGAGACAGGGAGAGTAACAGTGAGAGAGAGAGAGAGAGAGACATAGGCACTGGGGGAGCATCATTGAAGAGACAATGTGTGCTGTGTCCTCTCTCTATGTGTCTGTGGATAGTAGTGTGTTAAGGAGGACATAGTGCAGAACAGCACATGCAAGCTGCATATGCTTGAGTGTCTCTCTCTGTCTGTCTGTAATTCATAAGAGAAAGAGACACAGACATAGAAACATGGAAATTGTCAGCAGATAAACGGTCTGGTCCATCTAGTCTGCCCGTAAGCCCTTGTACTGGATTACTGCTTCTGACCCACTTGATGCTGTACCGTTATGGTTCCCCTATGGCTGTCCCAAGCATGCTTGGATCCATTCACAGTGCTCGCTCCCACCACCTCTTGAAGCAGACCATTCCACACATCCACCACCCTCTCTGTGAAGATGAACTTCCTCACATTCCCTCTTAACCTTCCACCTTCCAATTTCATGTCATGCCCCCTGTTTCTTGTGCTCCTCTTGTATTGGAGAATGTCTCCGCCTGCACCTTGTTTATACCCTTGAGGTACTTGAATGTTTCTATCATATCCCCTCTTTCCCGCCTCTCTTCCCATGAGTACATATTGACGTCCATTAATCTCTCCTCATAAGTCTCTTATTCGCCCTTCTGTGGACCATCTCCATCCTGTTAATATCCTTACGAAGGTGCAACCTCCAGAACTGCACACAGTACTCCATGTGAGGCCTGACCATGGTTTTATATAATGGCATCACTACCTCCCTCCTTATGCTGGTGATACACCTGCCTATGCACAACAGCATGTCACTGGCCCTCCCAGCTGCCTTAGCACTTTACTTTGACATTTTCAGGTCATCTGAAATAAGAACCCCCAGGTCTCTTTCCTTCTTTGTGACTGTCAGCAACTCCCTCCTCCATCCTGTAGCTTTTTCCAGGGTTTCTGTGTCCCAGGTGCATAATTTTGCACTTTTTGGAATTAAACTTCAGCTGCCAGTCCTCAGACCATTTTTCAAGCTTCCTCAGGTCCCTCCTGATTTTTCTCCACCCCCTCTGGGGTATCCATTGTGTTACAGATCTTGGTGTCATCTGCAAACAGGCAGACCTTTCCCTTCAGCTCTTCTGCAATGTCACTAATGAAGACATTGAACAGGACTGGTCCCAGGACTGATCCCTGCAGCACCCCACTGGTCACCCCCTCTCCCCAGATTGCACCCCATTTACCACCACTCTCTGCCTTCTGTCTCTTAGCAAGTTTCTAACCCAGTTTGCCACCCTTTCCCCATGCCCAGCCTACCCAGCTAGTTTATTAGCCTCCTATGTGGGACAATGTCAAAGGCTTTGCTGAAATCAAGGTAAGCATTGTCCACTGCCCCACCCTGATTTACTTCCTTTGTCACCAAGTCAAAGAAATCAACCAGATTTGTCTGACATGAGCTCCCCACTGTGAATCCACGTTGCCTATGGTCCTGGGCTCCGATGGCTTCTAGATGCCCCACTATCCTTTCTTTAAGCAATGTCTCCATGATCTTCCCCACTACTGAGGTGAGGCTGATGGGCCTATAGTTCCCCGCATCCTCCCTGCTGCCAGATTTGTGTAGAGGGACCACATGTGCCCTCCTCCAATTCTCTGGTACCACCCGTGCGTTGAATGACTCAGTGAACATGGCTGCCAGAGGTACTGCTATCTCCCTTTGCAATTCTCTTAATATCCTTGGGTGCCATCTGGTCCCATCACTTTGTCCACCTTCAATTTAGTCAGCTCCTGCAGGACTCTTTTTGCCTGTGAATAGACTATTATCCACCTCTTCACCCCCTTGGCAACTGCTGTACTGCTGTGCCCCTTGCCCCCAGGGATGCAGCCAGATAGTATAAATACGTGCACCAGGTCCATGTTCGTTGCTTCATTCAGCACACTAAATACCCCATGACACTTGTTGCCCTCATGCATGGGTAATTACAGATGCCATACAATGCTCCCTCAGACACCACATATCACCCCAGAACCTGTAAAACTGTATAGTCCTTGGGATGCAAATACAGTGTCAGTGACTAATCCAACCACTTCTTCTAGTTTTGACTTCCATGAATAAAATTACAGAAAGGTTTAGCTGGTACTGTGTTATGTTTTCTGGACTAAGGAAGCCGTTTAGAGCCTATTTGCTTCCCCCCTTTAAAAAAAATTGTACATCATGGAGTACATGGAGTATGCCTGTCTACACCCATGCTTGCCCCTCCCCCTCTTCTGTGAATATTGAACAGAAAGACACAGTGGATGTCTTGGGGGGGGTCACATGACATTTCTTAGACATGGTACTATCACTTCCAAATACCTAAACTGCACATACAAGCAATCAACATTCGGCATTGAAAAATGCTTGCCATTATTCTTATATTGAAACATGTTAGACTCTTTCACCTCTTTCACCTTGTTAATGCCCTTAAGATGTTAAGGAGTGAGAAGGCGACTGGCCCAACCTTCCCTCTTCTATATTGCTGGGGCGCTTCCACACTTGCTTGCCTAGTAAAATAGCAGATCACGTGATCAGTTCCTCTTTATTATGAGGTTTTCTTATTACTAGCAGTATTCAATTTCTGTAAGTATTCAAATTAGTTATGTAAGCAGCAAACATGTTGATAGAGTCACCAAGAGTAGTCTCTGTTCTCTGGTACTAGAGAAACAGTGACTGAACTCAGTGACTGTATGAATATGTTTCAGAGCAAACTAATATGAGGGTTTGAGAAACATATCAAGAATGCTTATCTGGTAAGATGGAAATCGCAAGTGCAGCCTGACTGGGCATTGATAATTTACTGTAAAAAAAATAGAGTAAATTAGAGTTTTTCTATTTATAACCGAGGGTTTCAGAACTTTTTACCGAGTGAGAGCAATAGCGCCTAGAAGATGCTGCATAAATAGCTAGCTAGGATACTTATAGAAATGGAGTACTGCTAGTAACACGGAAGGCTCGTAATAAAGAGAACTTTATCAAAAAAGAGGAGCCACTTACTCCAGATGCAGCCAAATGTGGCAAAATGTTGGGTATGATGGGGGATATGGCTACTAAATAAATAAGTGGACTACCTGAAAGAAAAATATAATTGTGTGTAGGAAGTGGCTATTTTGTTTGCAAAATTAGAGTTGTCTGTGTGAACCTTCAACAGCTCCCACACTACTATACTTGGACTGGACTTTGAATACATGCACAGCTGTACCCAGTGGGGAACAACTTTGTCTTTTGGCTAGAATGTTATTTTTCAGACTCCTCGCATAGGCACTCATGTCTCTTCAAACCTTACTTCTTTCCTGCTTGCTTCACTGCTTCCCCCATGATGTTCCCTGATAGTGCCCCAACCTACCTCTTTCCTTTTTTTATACTTTCTTTATTGCAGTCATCTTCAGTAACATAGGAATGAACATTTCAGTTTGAAAGATGCACATGTAGTTCATTACAGTGTGAAATTGCATACAAGTACATGTTGTCAAATTTTATGGATTTTTCTTAAAATAGTTTAAAAGCCTAGCAACCCAAACTAATAGAATGGGCGTCATGTTATCTTAAGCAGTTAAACCTGTCTATAATGCCCTCTACATGTGCATCTGTGTAGTTTAACATGATTAGGAATCAACATTCAGAATGTAGTGGAGGGATGTGCAGTCTAAACCAGCCTTCAAGACCCCCCCCCCCATCTCTTCCCTTGTTACCTTCTCTGATATCTGTCTCCTTCACCCCTTCCTTCTTGCTTACCTGATTTATACCCCTCTTGTTCTCTGCTTGTCCTCACCCCTGCCATTCCGGCCCTGCTGTGGGAGAGTTTACTCTCCTTGGGCCCTCCCTCTCTGCTGCTTCACCACAGGGACAGGGATCTCCAACAGAAGGAAGGAGGTGGTGATGCCACTGTATAGAACATTGGTGAGACCTCATCTAGAGTACTGTGTCCAGTTCAGGAGGCCACATCTCTGGAAGGACATAGACAGAGTAGAAATAGTTCAGAGAAGTGTGACAAAAATGGTGCATAGACTGCCCCACAGTCATATGATGGGAGACTGGAGGATCTCAGTATGTATTCCATGGAGGAGAGGAGAGAGAGGGGGAATGGGGGAGCTAACTGCTGACCTCTGACCAGGTGCGAAATCTGGGCATTGTCTTTGATGGCGGTTTGACGCTTAGGTCTCAGGTGTCTGCTGTCATCAAGACCTCTTTTTTCCATCTGAGAAATATTGCCAAAATTAAAAACCTGGTCCCGCCCGCCAACCTTCTAACTTTGGTCCATGCCCTTGCGATCTCCCACCTTGACTACTGTAATGCTTTATCCCTAGGGCTTCCGGGTGTTGATATCTGCCACTTGCAGCTGGTGCAGAATGCAGCAGCCAGGTTGCTGACTGGCTTGCCAAGATCTTGTCATGTCATGCCTGTGCTCTGCAGCCTGCACTGGTTGTTGGTTCAGTGGAGGATCACCTTCAAAGTCAGGTTACTGACCTATAATGCCCTACATGGACAGGGACCGTGGTACCTGCAAGATCTTCTTTGCCCCTATCGCTACCTCTGCTCACTCCGCTCCTCTGATGATGGATTGCTAGAGGTTCCCAGGGTTCCGTTTAAGACCTCAGGGGCCTGGTCCTTTGCTTTCATGGCCCCCACTCTGTGGAACTCTCTACCTCATCAGATTAGAGAGTGCCTGACCATCGAAAGCTTTAAATCTGCTCTCAAAACTCATTTATTTCGAATAGCTTTCTCTGATTTTAACTAATTGGGCTCTGTTAACAATTTAAGAATTTTAACCGTTATTTGTCTGTATTCATATTACTGTTTTTATGGATCATTTATTGGTACAAGCGCTTTGAACTGAATGGAAATGCACTTTTTAGAAATAAATGATTGTCTGAGTGATTGATATGATAGAGGCTTTTCAGTACCTCAAGGGTGTAAATAAGGTACAGCAGGGTAGCAACTTTAAAAAAAAAAAAAAGTTGTTCAAGAACAGGGGCCATGATATGAAGATATAGGGGGCAGACTTAGGGGTAACGTGAGAAAGTATTTTTGGGTGGAAAGGATGATGGATCTATGGAACAGCCTCCTGGCAGAGGTTGTAGTGGCAAAAATGGTTGGGGAATTCAAAAGCACATGGGACAGACTTAAAGGAACTCTAGCAATAGGAAAGAGAGGGTGAGCCAGAGGTCATTTAGAATCTGTGGTATATGAAACAGGTAAGGAAAATGGTCGGACTAGGTGGGCCAAGCGGTCCTTATCAGCCATCAAATTCTATGTTTCTGTCTTTCTATGTTTCTATCTTGGGGGGGGGGCAGTTTGTTGTGTACAGTCTCCATCCTTGGCTTGTTTAAATGCTTATCCAGCTAGCATTTATATCTCTCACAAAGGATTGTGGTCATGGGAGCAGGATCCCCCCCCCCCCAGCAAGCTGGGGCTTAGGAGACCAAGTTCCTTGGGAGGTTGCCCACCCAGCTACACCCCGGGGCTTGGGGATGGGGAGTGAGAGAGCAGGGACACCAGATCCTCCGGTGTCTGGGGGGAAAATAGAGTTGGTACAAAGAAAAAGGATTATGGTCCCCTTCCTGGAATGATGCACGCTGTCTCCCCTATAGTGACCCATATCATCCCAGGTTGGTCCCCAGTCTCCAATGCAGCTAATGTCCTCCTCTAGGCACCATGCCTTCAACCAATTTTTAAAAGTCCCAATGCAGAGTGGCTTTTGAGCAGAGTGCCTGATGTCACTCAAGACTGACACTGACAATCATGCCCAAGGCTGTGCATATGTTTTCCATTAGTCAGCAAGCAGCTGTTCAGTAGCATATCTATACATTTCTTTTTAGGTTATCTGAACACTTAGATATGGGGCAATACCATGTATCTGTAAACAGTCATATAATAGAGAGGGACACAGGCTGTAAGAGCAGTTCCTGAACTGCTTTGAAAAGGCAGTTTCTGTTATGCATGTCTTCAGCCTTGAGGCAACTTGGTACTGTTCCATGGGCCTATTTTAGTAAAAGTTCGTCATAATGCCAGTGGCATTGTGTAAAAATAAAACCCTCTCTTCTCTCAGTCACATGCAGCAATAGATGTGATGATGTCATAGTGTTAGTCATTCAGTAATTGAATTTCAGTAGCAGCTTAACCAGAAATGCAAGTTGGGGCTTGCCCTCCGTATGCACACTCATCAGTCTGTGCCCAATTGTAAATCACTTGTCTATCCATGCTGTGAAATCCATACAGCCAGTGTCTGCCAATTATGCTAGTCATATTAATGCCTTTCACCCTTTCCTTGTAAAACGTGTGG
The DNA here is from genome assembly GCA_016271365.2 of Neoceratodus forsteri. Classification (NCBI taxonomy): domain Eukaryota; kingdom Metazoa; phylum Chordata; order Ceratodontiformes; family Ceratodontidae; genus Neoceratodus; species Neoceratodus forsteri. The sequence continues at coordinate 945,544,174 of CM028136.1, read as the reverse complement.
GACACTCTCCCCCAAAATGTGGGAAAGAAGGCAAAATGTGGTACACAGTCCATCAAAATGCAGGAAACAAGGCAGAATGTGGGACACTGTCCCTAACAATGTGGAACATTGTCCCTTAAAATGTGGGAAACAAGGCAAAATGTGGGACACATTCCCTCACAATGTGGGCACAGTAATGCTGGAAACAAGGCAACATGTGGGAAACAGATCAAAACGTGTGACCTTGTCCCCCAAAATGTGTGAAACAAGGCAAAATGTGGGACATTGCTACTCAAAATGTGGGAAACAAGGAAAAATGTGGGACACTGTCCCCAACATGTTAGAAACAAGGCAAATCGTGGGACCTTGTCCCTGAAAATGTGGGAAACAAGGTAAAATGTGGGACATTGATACTCAAATGTGGGAAACAAGGCAAAATGTGGGGCACAATCTGTGACAATGTGGGGAACAAGGTAAAATGTGGGACATTGTCCCTCAAAATGTGGTAAACAAGACAAGATGTGGGATACTGTCCCTCACAATGTGCGGAACAAGGCAAAATGTGGGACATTGTCCCTCAAAATGTGGTAAACAAGGCAAGATGTGGGATACTAACATACTATTTGCCAGCAGATTAGGCCTTATGGTCTATCGAGTCTGCTCGAACCTCAGATCCCTAGTTGGGTGCCAAGGCCCTCCCCTCCCTTGTGTTCCAGAAACCCCTATCATCCATCTCCAGCCCCCTGGGACAGGCCATCATCTGATACATCCACTTTCTGTGTCTGTTCCGCCCTCTCTTGAAGATCTCCACTGTGGATCTCTGAACCAGCTCGCCAGGCAGTGTATTCCAAGGGTCCACCACCCTCTCAGTGAAAAACCTCCTCCTCTTTTCCCCCCTCACCCTTCCACCTTCCAACTTCAAACCATGCCCTCTGGTGATACCTCCCTGCTTTAGTCTAAAGATCCCCTCCATGTTTACCCTATTTATTCTCTTGAGGTACTTGAAGACCTCAATCATGTCCCCCCCTGTCTCTCCTCTCTTCCAATGAAAACAGGCAGAGCTCCTCAAGTCTGTCCTCATATGTCAAGTCCCCTAGCCCTCGTATCATCTTAGTTGCCCTCTTCTGTATCCTCTCCAGGAGCTGTATGTCCATCTTCAAGTGTGGTCTCCAGTACTGTACACAGTACTCAAGGTGTGGTCTAACCAGTCCATTGTACAGCAGCAGAATCACTTCCTTGCTCCTAGAGGTGATCCCCCTTCCGATGCATCCCAACATCCTGTTTGCCTTGCTAGGCACTCTCCTGCACTGCTCAGAGTTATTCATACATGCATCCACCATGACCCCTAGGTCTTTTTCCACTATTGAGGCCTCCAGTGCCTCCCCTCTCAGGGTGTACCTGTGTTTAGGGTTTCCCCGCCCAAGATGCAACACCTTGCACTTGGTGATATTGAAATTTAATTTCCATGTGTGAGCCCAGCTTTCCAGGGTGTCCAGGTCCCCTTGCAGGGCCAACCTCCACTCTTCTCCCTCAACTACTGCTCCCATCTTGGAGTCATTAGTGAAGAGACTCATTTCACACCCTATACCCTCCCTGATGTCCGATATGTATGCATTAAACAGGATCGGAGCCAGGACCGAGCCCTGCGGTACCCCACTACCAACCTCTCTAGGGTTTGAGAGCTCCCCACAGACCACTACTGTCTGGGTGCATCCAGCTAGCCAGTTTTCAATCCATCTGACCATCAAAGGGCCTACTCCTAACCCCGTCAGTTTCTCCACTAGGCCATTGTGAGGGACAGAGTCGAACGCCTTGCTGAAGTCCAAGAATAATATATCCACAGGCTTTCCCCTGTCCAGTTCTGATGTTACCCATTCGTAGAACTCCACAAGATCGGTTTGACATGATCTACCTAGCACAAACCCATGTTGCCGACTTTCCAGACCTCCCACCTCCTCCAAGTACATCCCCAATCATTCCTTTAGTATACTCTCCAATAATATTCCCACCACATAGGTCAAACTGATGGGTCTATAGTTAACTGGTACTTCCCTCGACCCCCCTTTATGGATTGGCACCACATGTGCCTCTCGACAATCCCTAGGTACCCTCTCTGTCTCAAGTGACCTGTTGAAGAGCTCCGCCAGGGGTGCAGCCAGTATGTCTGCCAATTCCCATAGTACTCTCAGATGAATGCCATCCGGCCCATGAGATTTGTCTTTCTTTAGGGCCTTGAGGGCTAACCACACCCTTTTGGTGGAGATAGCATCATCCATCCCCTCCACCTTACTGGCCTTTTTATCCTTATCCAGATGTGACACCCCTGGGGTACCTCTCCCTCCCTCTTGCTCCATTTCTGTTGCCCTGATCCCAGTACTCATCGCCGCTTCTATCCCATAATGCCTTGCTTTGTAGATATCCCATCCCTCCCTTAGTGAACACAGAGGCAAAGTACTCGTTAAATACCTCTGCCTGGTCCCTTGCCTCTTCCACCCACCCTCCTTCTGATCTCAATCTGCTGAGATGGCCCTTAGTTTTTCTCTGCTCCCCAGTGTACCGGAAGAACCCCTTTTCCCCTCCATGTATCCCCTGTGCCAGCCACTGCTCTTTACTGGACTTTGCTCCCCTCACCATCTGGGTGACTTTTCTAGATGCAAGATGGTACATTTCCTTATCCCTATCCCCTCTTGTTGTTTTATATTTTTTATACTGTTCCTCACAATGTGGGGAACAAGGCAAAATGTGGGACATTGACCCTCAAAATGTGGTAAACTAGGTAAAATGTGGAACATGAGCCCTTGAAATGTGGGGAAAAACAAAATGTGGGACATTGTCACTCAAAATGGGGGAAACAAGGAACAATGTGGGACAATGTCCACCAAAATGTTGGAAACAAGGCACAACGTGGGACATTGTTACTCAAAATGTGGGAAACAAGGCAATATGTGGGACACTGCCCCTCAAAATGTGGGAAACAAGGCAAAATGTGGGACATTGTTACTCAAAATGTGGGAAACAAGGCAAAATGTGGGACATTGTTACTCAAAATGTGGGAAACAAGGCAAAATGTGGGACACAATCCCTCACAATGTGGGCACAGTCCCTCACAATGCTGGAAACAAGGCAACATGTGGGAAACAAATCAAAACGTGTGACCTTGTCCCCCAAAACGTGTGAAACAAGGCAAAATGTGGGAAACAAGGAAAAATGTGGGACACTGTCCCCAACATGTTGGAAACAAGGCAAAACATGGGACACTGTCCCCAACATGTGGGAAACAAGGCAAATCGTGGGACCTTGTCCCTGAAAATGTGGGAAACAAGGTAAAATGTGAGACATTGATACTCAAATGTGGGAAACAAGGCAAAATGTGGGGCACAATCTGTGACAATGTGGGGAACAAGGTAAATGTGGGACATTGTCCCTCAAAATGTGGTAAACAAGGCAAGATGTGGGATACTGTCTCTCACAATGTGGGGAACAAGGCAAAATGTGGGACATTGACCCTCAAAATGTGGTAAACTAGGTAAAATGTGGAACGTGAGCCCTCGAAATGTGGGGAAAGACAAAATATGGGATATTGTCCCTCAAAATGTGGGAAACAAGGCAAAATGTGGGACATTGTCACTCAAAATGGGGGAAACAAGGAACAATGTGGGACAATGTCCACCAAAATGTTGGAAACAAGGCACAACATGGGACATTGTTACTCAAAATGTGAGAAACAAGGCAATATGTGGGACACTGCCCCTCTAAATGTGGGAAACAAGGCAAAATATGGGACATTGTTACTCAAAATGTGGGAAACAAGGCAAAATGTGGGACACAATGCCTCACAATGTGGGGAACAAGGCAAAATGTGGGACATTGTCCCTCAAAATGGGGGAAACAAGGAACAATGTGGGACAGTGTCCACCAAAATGTTGGAAACAAGGCACAATGTGGAACATTGTTACTCAAAATGTGGGAAACAAGGCAAAATGTGGGACATTGTCCCTCAAAATGTGGAGAGAAAAGGCAAAGTATGGGACATTGTCCCTCAAAATGTGGGAAATGAGGCAAAATGTGGGACAATCCCTCACAATGTAGGATACAAGACAAAATCTGGGACATAGTCCCTCAAAATGTTGGAAACCAAGCAAAATGTGGGATACTGTCCCTCAAAATGTGGGAAGCCCATGGTGAAATCAGTACCGTCCTGCACAATTTGTAGCTTCGGAGGCCCCAGTCCATGCTGTGTGCTGTCAGATTGCATTTTCAGACTGCAGTCCAGTGGCACAAACATTATGTCCCCAAGTTGGTGAAGTGCAATGGGTGACAAGCTGGGTGAAGTGATGGCACTGTGCAGTCTGACGCAGAGAGAGAGAGCGACTGGGACAGAGACAATGATATGGCAATCTTGTGTCTGTGTGACAAGTTGTGGCTAGGGGACACAGAAACACCACACAGTGCAAGACAGCGAGATGTGCATAGCAGTTGGGTAGCCTGTGAGCTCGGAGAATGAGCATCTCTGTGTGTTCCACCTGCCACTACCCTGTCCAGTTTGCAGATAATTGGCAGTCTGAGTGGGCAAGGAGGTAGCTGAGAGTGGCAGCGGCCATGCGGTCTGGCATGTAAGACAGAGAGAGAGAGACACACAGACAGTGGGAGACAGTAGGTACCAAAGTTGCGGCAATGTGCTGCATCTCTCTCTCTGTCTGTCTGTCTGTCTGTCTATGTCTCTATCCGCAGAAACAGTGGAAACAATGATCAGCAGTATACAGCCCATTTACTGGCTATAATACAGGAGAGCAGAGGAGAGAGAGTGTGACAATGGCCACCCAGAGTTTCCTTTCCTGGCACCCCCCCAACTGTGGCTGCCCCATTGCCCGTTCCCCACCCTCAGAGCACAGACGATAGATAGTGAGTGAGAGACAGCATCATCACTCTTCTGCACCTGCACCATGGCTGAAATGTCCTGTGAGACGGCAAGTGAGAAAACATTGGGATGTTGTCTGTGGCCTCCCCTTGCTCCCTGGTACAGAACAGTGCTACAGTTTGTGTGCAGGAGAGACCTGTGTATTTGCTGTGTGTGTGTGTGTGTGTGTGTGTGTCTCTCTCTCTCTATCTTTGTCTCTCCCAGTGTCTTTTTCTTTGGGAACCTATGTGCTGCTTTCCCACCTCCCATGCAGCAAGTTTTCTGTGTCCCATTCTGCCCAACCCCCCCCCACCATTCCAGTGAGAGAGCGTGAAAGAGCGCAACTGAGTTTTTTTCCCTCCAACATTCAAGAATGGAGCTCGATACTTAGAGAGAAAAAGAGTGACATACAGAAAGTGAGACAGGGAGAGTAACAGTGAGAGAGAGAGAGAGAGAGACATAGGCACTGGGGAGCAGCATTGAAGAGACAATGTGTGCTGTGTCCTCTCTCTGTGTGTCTGTGGATAGTAGTGTGTTAGGGAGGACATAGTGCAGAACAGCACATGCAAGCTGCATATGCTTGTGTGTGTCTCTCTCTGTCTGTCTGTAATTCATAAGAGAAAGAGACACAGACATAGAAACATAGAAATTGTCAGCAGATAAGAACTGTCTGGCCCATCTAGTCTGCCCATAAGCCCTTGTACTGGATTACTGCTTCTGACCCACTCTCTGTTGTACCTCTATGGTTCCCCTATAGCTGTCCCAAGCATGCTTGAATCCATTCACAGTGCTCGTTCCCACCACCTCCTGAGGCAGACCATTCCAAACGTCCACCACCCTCTCTGTGAAGATGAACTTCCTCACATTCCCTCTTAACCTTACACCTTCCAGTTTCATGTCATGCCCCCTGATTCTTGTGCTCCTCTTGTATTGGAAAATGTCACCCCCCTGCACCTTGTTTATACCCTTGAGGTACTTGAATGTTTCTATCATATCCCCTCTTTCCCTCCTCTCTTCCCATGAGTACATATTGAGGTCCGTTAATCTCTCCTCATAAGTCTCTTATTCGCCCTTCTGTGGACCATCTCCAGCCTGTTAATATCCTTACGAAGATGTGACCTCCAGAACTGCACACAGTACTCCATGTGAGACCTGACCGTGGTTTTATATAATGGCATCACTACCTCCCTCCGTATGCTGGTGATACCCCTGCCTATGCACCCCAGCATGTCACTGGCCTCCCAGCTGCCTTAGCACTTTACTTTGACATTTTCAGGTCATCTGAAGTAAGAACCCCCAGGTCCCTGTCCTTCTTTGTGACCGTCAGCAACTCCCCCCCATCCTGTACCTTTCCCCAGGGTTTCTGTGTCTCAGGTGCATAATTTTGCACTTTTTGGAATTAAACCTCAGTTGCCAGTCTTCAGATCATTTTTCAAGCTTCCTCAGGTCCTTCCTCATTTTCTCCACCCCCTCTGGGGTATCCATTGTGTTACAGATCTTGGTGTCATCTGCAAACAGGCAGACCTTTCCCTTCAGCCCTTCTGCAATGTCACTAATGAAGACATTGAACAGGACTGGTCCCAGGACCGATCCCTGCAGCACCCCACTGGTCAGCCCCGCTCCCCAGATTGCATCCCATTTACCACCACTCTCTGCCTCCTGTCTGTTAGACAGTTTCTAATCCAGTTTACCACCCTTTCCCCCATGCACAGCCTACCCAGCTAGTTTATCAGCCTCCTATGTGGGACAGTGTCAAATGCTTTGCTGAAATCAAGGTAAGCGTTGTCCACTGCCCCACCTTGATTTACTTCCTTTGTCACCCAGTCCAAGAAATCAACCAGATTTGTCTGACATGACCTCCCCACTGTGAATCCGTGTTGCCTATGGTCCTGGGCTCTGATGGCATCTAGATACCCCACTATCCTTTCTTTAAGCAATGTCTCCATGATCTTCCCCAATACTGAGGTCAGGCTGATGGACCTATAGTTCCCCACCTCCTCCCTGCTGCTGGATTTGTGTAGAGGGACCACATGTGCCCTCCTCCAATTCTCTAGTACTACCCATGTGTTGAATGACTCAGTGAACAGCACATACAAGCAAGCAACATTTGACATTGACAAATGCTTGTCATTATTCTTATATTGAAACATGTTAAACTCTTTCACCTCTTTCACCTTGTTAATGCCCTTAAGATGTTAAGGAGCGAGAAGGCGACCTGCACAATTTGCCCTCCTCTATATTGCTGGGGCACTTCCACACTTGCTTGCCTAGTAAAATAGCAGATCACGTGATCAGTTCCTCTTTATTATGAGGCTTTCTTATTACTAGCAGTATTCAATTTCTGTAAGTATTCAAATTAGCTACCTCTTTCCTTTTTTATATACTTTCTTTATTGTAGGCATCTTCGGTGACATAGGAATGTACATTTCAGTTTGAAAGATGCACATGTAGTTCATTACAGTGTGAAATTACATACAAGTACATGTCGCCAAATTTTGTGGATTTTTCATAAAATAGTTAAAAAAAAAAAAAACTAGCTACCCAAACTAATGGAATGGGCGTTGTGTTATCTTAAGCAGTTAAACTTGTCTGTAATGCATGTTACATGTGTATCTATGTAGTTTAACATGATTAGGAATCAACATTCAGAATGTAGTGGAGGGATGCGCAGTCTAAACCAGCCTTCAAGACCCCCCACCTCTTCTCTTGTTGCCTTCTCTGATATCTGTCTCCTTTACCTTTTCCTTCTTGCTTACCTGATTTATACCCCTCTTGTTCTCTGCCTTGTCCTCACCCCTTCCATTCTGGCCCTGCTCTGGGAGAGTTTACTCTCCTTGGGCCCTACCTCCCTCCCTCCTTGCTGCTTCATCATAGGGAAAGGTATCTCCAACAGAAGGAAGGAGGTGGTAATGCCACTGTATAGAACATTGGTGAGACCTCATCTAGAATACTGCGTCCAGTTCAGGAGGCCACATCTCTGGAAGGACATAGACAGAGTAGAAGTTGTTCAGAGAAGGGTGACAAAAATGGTGCATGGACTGCCCCAAAGTCATATGAAGGGAGACTGGAGGATCTCAATATGTATTCCATGGAGGAGACAGGGGGTGGGTTGGGGAGCCAGCTGCTGACATCTGACCGGGTGAGAAATCTAGACATTGTCTTTGATGGCAGTTTGACGCTTAGGTCTCAGGTGTCTGCTGTCGTCAAGACCTCTTTTTTCCATCTGAGGAATATTGCCAAGATTAAACACCTGATCCCACCCGCCGACCTTGGAACTTTGGTCCATGCCCTTCAATCAATCAATCAAAGTCTTTATTTAACCAGGCGATCACCGTTGAGCAAGCTCATTTTCGAGCTGGACCTGGGCCCTTGCGACCTCCCACCTTGGCTACTGCAGTGCCTTATACCTAGGGCTTCGGGGGGGGGGTTGATATCCACCATTTCCAGCTGATGCAGAATGAGACATCCAGGTTGCTGACTGGCCTACCAAGAACTTGTCATGTCACGCCTGTGCTCTGCAGCCTGCACTGGCTGCCGGTTCAGTGGAGGATCATCTTCACGGTCAGGTTACTGACCTATAATGCCCTACATGGACAGGGACCGCAGTACCTGCAAGATCTTCTTTGCCCCTTTTGTCTTCTCTGCTCATGCCGCTCCTCTGATGAGGGATTGATAGAGGTTCTCAGGGTTATATTTAAGACCTCAGGGGCCTGTTCCTTCACTTTCATGGCCCCCACCCTGTGGAACTCTCTACCTCATCAGATTAGAGAGTGCCTGACCATCGAAAGCTTTAAATCTGCTCTCAAAACTCATTTATTTTGAATAGCTTTCTCTGATTTTAACTAATTGGTCTCTGATAACAATTTAAGAATTTGAACTGTTATTTATCTGTATTCATATTACTGTTTTTATGGATCATTTATTTGTACAAGCGCTTTGAACTGAATGGAAATGCACTTTTTAGAAATAAATGATTGATTGCTTGCTTGATTGATTGATTGATATGATAGAGGCTTTTCAATATCTCAAGGGTGTAAATAAGGTACAGCAGGATAGCAACTTTAAAAAAAAAAAAAAGTTGTTCAAGAACAGGTGCCATGATATGAATATATAGGGACAGACTTATGGGTAACGTGAGAAAGTATTTTGTTCACAGAAACGGTGGTGGATCTATGGAACAGCCTTCTGGCAGAGTTGTAGGGGCAAAAATGGTAGGGGAATTCAGAAACACGTGGGACTGACATAAAGGAACTCTAGCAATAGGAAAGAGAGGGTGAGCTGGAGGTCATTTAGAATCTGTGGTATATGAAACAGGTAGGGAAAAAGGGCAGACTAGGTGGGCCAAGCAGTCCTTATCAGCCATCAAATTCTATGTTTCTATGTTTCTGTCATTGGGGGGCAGTTTGTTGTGTACAGTCTCCACCCTTGTCTTGTTTAAATGCTTATCCAGCTAGCATTTACATCTCTCACTAAGGACTGTGGTCATGGGAGCAGGACCCCTCTCCCGCCAAGCCAAGGTTTAGAGACCAAGTTCCTTGGGGAGGGGGTGCCCACCCAGTGGCCCCACCCGGGAGGGGTAAGCCTGGGGATGGGGGGTGGTGATCAGAGTGGGGAGACCAGATCCTCCAGTGTCTGGGGGAAAAATAGAGCTGGCACAAAGAAAAAGGACTGTGGTCCCCTTCCTGGATTGATGCAGGCTGTCTCCCCTATAGTGGCCCATATCTTCCCAGGTTGGCCCCCAGGCTCCGATGCAGCTAATGTCCTCCTCCAGGCACTGTGCCTTCAACCAACTTTTAAAAGCCCCGGTGCGGAGCGGCCTTTGAGCAGAGGGCCTGATGTCACTCGAGATTGACACTGACAATCATGACCGGAGGCTGTGCATATTTTTTCCATCAGTCAGCAAGCAGCTCTTCAGTAGCATATATATACATTTTTCTTGAGGTTATCTGGGCACTTAGATATGGAACAATACCACGTATCTGTAAACAGTAATTTAATAGGGAGCGACACAGGCTGTAAGAGCAGTTCCTGAACTGTTTTGAAAAGGCAGTTTCTGTTACGCAAGCCTCCAGCCTTGAGGCAACTTGATATTGTTCCAAGGCCTATTTTACTAAATGTTTGTTCTAATACCAGTGGCACTGTGTAAAAATAAAACCCTCTCTTCTCTCAGTCACATGCAGCAATAGATGTGATGATGTCATAGTGTTAGTCATTCGGTGATTGAATTTGAGTAGCAGCTTAACCACAAATGCAGGTTGGGGCCCTGCCCTCAATATACACAATCAACAGTCTGTGCCCAATTGTAAATCACTTGTCCACCCATGCTGTGAAATCCATACAGCCAGTCTCTGCCAATTATGCTAGTCATATTCATGCCTTTCACGCTTTCGTTGTCAAACATGTGGGACACTGTCCCCCAAAATGTGAGAAAGAAGGCAAAATGCGGAACATTGTTGTTCAAAATGTGGGACACTGTTCCCCAAAATGTGTAAAACAAGGCCAAATGTGGTACACCGTCCATCAAAATGTGAAAATCAGGCAAAATGTGGGACATTGTCCCTCAAAATGTGGGAAACAAGGCAGAATGTGGGACACTGTCCCTAACAATGTGGGACATTGTCCTTTAAAATGTGGGAAACAAGGCAAAATGTGCCTCACAATGTGGGCACAGTCCCTCACAATGCTGGAAACAAGGCAAAATGTGGGAAACAAATCAAAACATGGGACCTTGTCCCCCAAAATGTGTGAAACAAGGCAAAATGTGGGACACTGTCCCCAACATGTGGGAAACAAGGCAAAACATGGGGTCTTGTCCCTGGAAATGTGGGAAACAAGGTAAAATGTGGGACACAATCTGTGACAATGTGGGCAACAAGGCAAAATGTGGGACATTTTACTCAAAATGAGGGAAACAAGGCAAAATGTGGGACACAATTCCTCACAATGTAGGATACAAGACAAAATCTGGGACATTGTCCCTCAAAATGTTGGAAACCAAGCAAAATGTGGAATACTGTCTCTCACAATGTGGTAAACAAGGCAGCATGTGGGAAACGGTCCCTCAGAACATGGGAAACAAGGCAAAATCTGGGACATTGTCCCTCACAATGTGGGAAACAAGGAGAAATGTGAGACATTGTCCCTCAAAATGTGTGAAACAAGGCAAAATGTGGGACACAGTCCCTTAAAATGTGTGAAACAAGGCAAAATCTATTTCAGAAAAAGAACCGAAATTAACAGGGGGCACCACTAACAAGAAGTTTTATTTATTTAGTTTTTGTTTACCAGGTAGGTGCACTAGACAAGAGCAATTGTTTTGAATCAGATAGTTCTGGCTCAGCCCTTCTAGTGACCACACCCCACACCATAATCATATCATCATTATAATGTCTCTACATGCCCAAACGGACGTAATACAGGTGTGCCTCAGAATTCAAAGCAAGATCTTTTTCCCAGCTACTGAGGTAAATGTTAGCATACCTGGGGGTCATAGATGCCCCCATTGCCATACCTTGTTGCTGTAAATACAATCTCCCATCAAACATGAAAAAATGATATTTTAGTACTTTTTTGGTGAGATGTAAGAAAATTCGCAGATGACTCGTTGTACTCTGTATGTTCTCAAAAAGCCCTATCTAGAGCTTCTACGAACTCTTCATAGGGGATGTTTGTAGACAGGGACTCCACATCCATGGGGGGATGTTTATAGACAGGGACTCCACATCCATGGGCGGATGTTTGTAAACAGGGACTCTACATTCATGGTAAATAAGTACCAGGTATCCTCAATATGCAGGTCCTGAGGAACACCTAGTATGTCCGTGGAGTTACTGATGTACGAAAACATCCCCTATGTTACAGTTTTTATGTGGCCATCCATGAACTGTGCTAATGGTAAGGTCAGTGAACCAATGCTAACTACTATAGTGCAACCCGGGGAATTTTCCAGATCTTTAAGTATTTTGGCTGGCAGTATGTAGAATGCTGCCTTGATTAAACAGGCTACTTTGAGTAATTCTGCAGTTTTATCAGAAATAAGACCCTGAACTCTTGCTTGTTCCAGAATAATATCAATCTCATTCTTAAAAACAGTAGTAGGATCTCCCTAAAGTGTCCTTTATTGGTTAGCATTATTCAACTGCCTGAGAGCCTCCCTGGCATACATATCCCTATTTAGCATCACTATTGTTCCGTCCTTGTCAGTGGCCTTCAGCGCTCTCTGGTCATTGTTTGACAAATCAGTTAATGCCTCAAACTCTTGCTTTGTACAGTTAACACAGTTTATATTTGCTTTATTTCTAAGTAAGAATTCGATATTTTGTTCCCACATTTTTTTCAAATGTTGTGACCACAGCATTATAACGTGGGCAGTAAGCTGATTTTCTTTCTAAAGTTGAAACAGCATTATCGTCACTCTGGGTTTCTCATGGGGATACTGAGGTGTCTTGTTGATGGAAGGAGAGTTGACTGGGTGTACCAAAGGTCATTTTTGTGAAATATGCCTTTAAATTAAAAATTTTGCAAAACTAGTACAAATCAACCAAAGTTTCAAAATGATTTTCTGACCTTGATGGGATGAAGGATAAAGGGTTTTGCAGAACCTGTATTTCAGCCAGTTTAACAGAGTACTTAGAGATGTTATCCATTCTCTCCTAGACTTTGACTTTGATGGCAGATAAGGACCACTTGGCCCATCTAGTCTGCCCATTTCCCTACCTACAGGATAGGCCGCAGATCCTAGTTAACCAACAGCCTATTTCTTCCTACCCCCCACAAGAATTGCCTTATATTCTCTCAGTATGTCCTGCAATCTTCCCCTTGTCTATCCCCTTCAGTTTCTGTTGCGAACACTCCTCTTCTTCTTCTTCTGCATTCTCTATGTCTGACATGTCTTCCTGGTTTTCCCTGTTGAGTATAATTTGCTTGCTGCATCTTGCAGGTTGTTCTTGATACAGCTTTGTTGCTGAAGGTGTGGGCAGGGTTCTTCCTTAAACAATGGGTTGAGCCAGATCTATCCAATTCGGAGGGACTTGTTTATGGCACCTCCTGTTGATTTTGGGTTCTTATTCAAAATAGATTTTGGTTTATTGATATTGGATTTGCCTTTCCCCAGTAAAAAAAAAAAACAGACTCATTCATAGTCTGTTTTGGGTCTCAAAAACTCCCTTTGTTTGTCTTCACTTATTTTTTGTCATTTTTCTTAGTTGTGGGAATAAGGAGGAGGTGGGAACTACAGACTGGCAAACCTGACACTGGTATTGGGTAAACTTAATATAACACTACTAAAAGAAAGGATTGTAGAATACCTTGTGGCCAATGGGTTGCAGGATCCAAGGCAGCATGGGTTCACAGGGGGAGATCTTGCCAGACAGACCTGCTTGATTTCTTTGTCTGGGTGACCAGGGAAGTGGATCAGAGAGGTGCAGTGGATATAGCCTACCAAGATTTCAGTAAGGGCTTTGACACCATTCCACACAGAAGACTGGCAAAAAACTGGGCAGCCTGGGAGTGGGTCCAAAGGTAGTAAAATGGGTGCAAAATTGGCTGAGTAACAGAAACCAGAGGGTGGTGGTAAATGGGGTACACCCAAAGGAAGGAGAGGTAAGCAATGGGATGCCACAGGAATCAGTTCTGGGACCAGTCCTCTTCAATGTCTTCATTAGTGACATTGCAGAAGGACTGGAAGGGAAAGTATGCTTGTTTTCAGATGACACAAAAATCTGCAACAGAGTGGAAACACCTGCAGGGGTAGACAAAATGAGAAATGACCAGAAAAAGAATGGAAGAATGGTCAAGGGTGTGGCAGCTAGGCTTCAATGCTAAAAAGTGCAAAATTATGCACATAAGGCACAGGAACCCAGGGGTGACATACCGATTTGGGGTGAGGAGGTGACAACAACAAAACAGGAAAGGGACCTGGGGGTCATCATATCTGATAACCTGAAGGTAGTAAGGCAGTGTGATAAGGCAGTAGGAAAGACTAGTAGAATGCTGGGATGCATAGGGAGGGGTATTACAAGTAGAAAGAGGGAGGTGGTGTTGCCCCTATACAGATGGATGTTGAGGCTACACCCGGAGTATCGTGTCCAGTTCTGGAGGCCCCAGTCTCAAGAAGGACATACTGTAGATTGGGTAAAGGCAGTACAGAGGAGGGCAGCCAAAAGGGTGCATGGCCTGCATAAGAAGCACAACAAGGAAGTACTTAAGGAATTAAATATGTATTCCTGAGGATAGAAGGGAAAGGAGAGACATGGTAGAAACATTCAAATACCTCAAGCGTATTAATAAGGGACAGGAGGGGGGCATTTTACAGAGAAAGAGATGCTCAAGGACAAGGGGGCATTATATGAAGCTGGGGGAGGCTCAGAGGGGATGTGAGGAAGTACTTCTTTATGGAAAGGGTGGTGGATACCTGGAACAGATTACCAGCAGAGGTGATAGGAACCAAAACGGTACGGGGTTACTAGTGGGGTACCGCAGGGTTCAGTATTGAGTCCAGTCCTTTTTAATGTCTTCATCAGTGACATTGCAGAGGGACTGGAAGGAAAAAGTACACCTTTTTGCAGATGACACAAAGATCTGCAACAGGGTTGATACACAAGGAGGCGTGGACAGGATGAAAAGGGACTTGGCAAGGTTGGAGGAATGGTCAGAAGTATGGCAGCTAGGATTCAATGCAAAGAAGTGCAAAATAATGCACCTGGGAAACAAGAACCCAGGGGAAGAATACACAATGGGTGGGAAGGTAGTAACAACAACAAAAAAGGAAAGGGACCTGGAGGTAATCATATCAGATGGCCTTAAGGTTAGCAAGCAATGTGAGAAGGCAGTAGGGAGGGCTGGGGTATACTGGGATGTATAGGGAGAGGCATCAGCAGCAGAAAACAGGAAGTTGTTATCCCTCTGTACAGACAGTTGGTGAGACCCCATTTGGAGTACTGTGCCCAGTTCTGTAGACCCCATCTCCACAAGGACATAGACAGGATAGAGGTAGTCCAGAGGAGGGCAACTAAAATGATGCAGGGTCTGCAAGAGAAGCCGTATGAGGAGAGACTAAAGGAGCTTAATATGTATACCCTTGAGGAAAGAAGGGAGAGAAGGGACATGATAGAAACTTTTAAGTACCTCAGTGGAATCAACAAAGTCCAAGAGGGTAGCATCTTTCAGAAAAAGAGACTTACAAGAACAAGGGGACACAATTTAAAGATAGAAGGAGGGCGGTTCAGGGGCAATGTGAGGAAGTATTATTTCACAGAGAGGGTAGTGGATGCATGGATCAGTCTTCCTGAGGAGGTTGTGGGGTCTAAAACTGTGGGAGAATTCAAGAATGCATGGGACAGACATAAGGCAATTCTTGTGGGGGGTAGGAAGAAATAGGCTGTTGGTTAACTAGGATCTGAGGCCTATCCTGTAGGTAGGGAAATGGGCAGACTAGATGGGTCAAGCGGTCCTTATCTGCCGTCAAAGTCTATGTTTTTATGTCTATGTAACAGGATTCAAGCATGCATGGGATAGATACAGAGGGACCTTAGTAACAGGGCTGAGGGGGATAAGTCCACAGATCAGGTAGGGTCTGCACAGACACAATAGGCAGGATATTTTAAGGGCAGACTAGATGGGCCAGGGGTCCTTTTCTGCTCACAATGCCCATGTTTCTATGTATCTTTTAGAATGTTCTTGAACATATAATGTTCAGGACTGTTTTCAGAATCTCTTACTATCTCTTCCTTCTCTTTAAGTTTCTGCTTAATCTACCTCCATGGCATCTTCCAGGATTAGTTTGATGAATTCTGCAGAGGACTGCAATGCATGTTCCCACTTCCTCATAAAATGGTCCCTCTCTTGACAGAACACTGGCTATTTAGTTATGTAGAGGCCATGGGTGCTCACTCCATGCTTAAGTACACTTCTAGACTACTAAGTTGCCAGTACATACGCCTTGCCAAAGTTATGTACAGATAGTAATTGCACTAGCACGTTGAAAGGGGGTGTTTGTACCACCCTGTTCCCCAAACCCACTGAGACTTTTATTTATTTATTTATTGAAAAGTTTCACCAGGAAAGGCACACTGAACGATATAAAACTGCTCTTCACACAGAGCATCCTGGGGGAAGGGGAACATGGGAATACAGTACTCAAAAGCACATTTCCATGCAGTATTACATAAAAGTATATATACAATACTCAACAACACATTTACAAAGGTAATATAAAACAGAGGAGCAACACAGTGAAAAAAAAATACATCAGTAGCATTAGATAAACTTTGGGATTTGATGTGAGAGGAGCAAATTAACAGCACTGCAGACTAACACATGCAGTGCGGACAAGGAAGTGCAAGAAAGAAAATTGGTTTCTCCTCATGTTAAGTGTCAGTCTGGGAAAGGAGATGGGGAAGCCAGAGGGGAAATTAGGAGGAGTGAAGAGCTAGAGGCGAAATTAGGAGCAGCTGCAGGATGGAGAGAGGATGTTGAGGAAGAGGGTCAAGATGGACCACGGGGAGGAGAAGGAGTGCCTGATTTGATGAGGCATTGAGTTCCAGAGCTTAGGGAACCTATAAGAGAATGACAAGTGGCCTACAGAGGTGGTGCGTCATAGTATAGCTAGGGTGTGGGAGTCACTGGAACTGAGGGAGAGAGGGGCAGTGGGGCGGGAGGACAGTGAGGAGGCATGGTAAGAGGGAAGCATATCAAACCAGAATTTAGAGACAAATTTTATGCAGTGGGCTAGGCGGCAGTTTTCCAGTAACCAGACTTTCCAGACTTATTCCTTACTGCACATTGCACTTATCACCCCTCCCACACCATAGACAATATCCCCAAAAGTGAGTTTATCAGAGATAAACATAATTGTAGCATCCAGGATAGGAGGAGTGCAATAAACACTCAGGCTACAATAATGTTTGCATTTCAAAATCCAGAAGGGAGGTGGAAAACTTTGACAGGTGTCTTCTACTTACTGTACATACCATACAGAAAGTAAGTGCAATCCGCACAATAACAGTGATGCTGTAGAAGTACAAAATAGTGGGGATTATACCATGCATCTCTCAGACCAACCAATCAGAACAGCAGGCTGGCACCTTACCACCATTGTAAAATGTAGCATTACCAACAGAAAAGGTGCCAGCCAGCCGCATCGTAAAAAAAAAAAAAAAACAATCCGAGGATGAAATCACCAAACTGCGACCACCATCTTGTTTCCCGCTAAACGGAGACTGTAAAACAGCAGCTCTGTGCACCAGTGAACCAAAACAAAAACAAAACTGCTATATTACTGACTGGCTTATTTAAGCATTATACCAACTACTGCTTTTTTTTTTTTAAATAATAAAAAAAGCAGTACTTGATATAATCGCAATAAGCCACTTGGGGGTTCTGTGTTCTCGGGGGAATTTACCATGGCTGGCGCGGATTTACCCACTGGGCTGTACCTCATGGGCAAACCACTCCAGCCATGGTAAATCCCCTGAGAACCCACACCCCCTCATGGCTTATTGCTTAAATATAACCAGGGGGATATCTGGAACTAAACCTACAACCATAACAGAGAAGAATGCTGGATTAAATTTATCTAGATCTAAAATGAACTTTGTAACCACCTTTTCTATTCAAACTTCCTGCATCAGACAAACAATGGAAAATAACTGGCTGGTAATCAAATCGTAATAAGCCTTGAGAGAAGTGGCAAACACACCTCCAAGAATGTTTTTTAGGAGGGTGAAAAAACATACGTACCCCAGTCAGTAAGAGTTATTTTAGGACACCCACTAAAAGCACCTGGTTACCGGATTCTCCAGTAGGCACCCATCAGTGTGGGAAATGCAAATAATTGTCCTGTAATTAAAAAATCAAGAACATTTACTGCACTGAGAGGGGGAGCTAGCATTTTTGTTATCTGATAATTAATTACCTGTGACTCCATGGGAGTTATATATCTGGCCACTTGCTCATGTAACTCATTTTTATGTGGAGAAAACTAAACGGAGTCTCAAAATAGGGGCAAGAGAATATATGAGAGCAATCTAGAGACTAGATCCTGAAAATGCATTAGCAAATCACACTAGGAATAAGGACAAGGGGCACATTGTTTTTCCTTCCAGAGTACAGAGAAACCTAGGTTCGGATCAACAGGAATTTCGATAGCAAATTGCTCAGTGTCAGAGGCATGGCGGATTTTAAAATTAAAAGCCACAGAACTACCAGGATTGAATGAGAGCTTTGACCTGGTCCCATTTTTGAAATAATGGGATATTCAGTGGCAGTGTAACAACAACTTACTGATGTATTTGTTATTCAGAAAGTCTGGAATATTTAAAAAACATATATGTTATTTTAATTGCCTTGATGAAATATATAAAGTAAATACTTTCAAACTAACATCACCCTCACCCCTCCACCTTTTTCTTCTATACTATTTCTGTTGTACAGCTCCTGATGAGTATCGGTTTTGATTCTACTTCCTAAAAAGACAGTGTACCACAGAGAATCTGAATGTTTTATCTTAACAGTAATCTTTATAATGAGAACTAAGTGTGGTTCACTGTCAACAGCCTTTTGCTTGTGACTTATCCACGGGTTTTTCTTCTGTAAAGATGAAGTCAGAATTTAAACTCTGTATAATGGCAATAGGAAGAACATTTGCCTGTAATACTGGTTCTGAGATCTTAGCAGGCAAATTGTTTTTTAATGTGTGAGTGAGTTTCTGTTTATAACATAGATGTGGTTAGTCATGGCATTTGACCAACGTTATGCATAGATTGTAACTGCACTAGCATTTTGCACTTTGTTGCAAGTCATACAAGATGTGCACTTTTATTGCCAGCTGATATGTATCACGTAAACCAATACATCTCACTTCAAGTGCTTTCATTTTAAGTAGATCTGGTCAATAAAAGCAGGAAAATCCTCTTTGGCTGTTGCACCTTGGAAAAACTGCCAAGATCTGGCATGAAACATTGGTGGACCGGTTTAAGCAACCCGGAGCTGTTGGTATGTGTTTCAGTAAATCTGTTTAAAGGGAATGTCTCATGACCCATTTTTTTTCTTTAAAACTGTGCAGGCTATAGGTTTTAACAATGATTGTCTCTATTGCAGCCTCCTCATTTCATCCAGATATAGAACTAAACAAACTCTGTTGTGTCCCACTATGAAAACCTGCTGTGCTCCATTATAGAGGTCATGACCCTACTCTTGCAGTGTACCCTGGGACTTGATGATTTATTTGTGCTCAAGCTGCTGTATTCCTCTTTTCAGATCACTTGATTAACTGCAGTGTCTTTGCTTTGTTCTTATCTTATGTTGGCTAACAAACTTCTTGGAAAGGGTACTGCAAGTTTTTTTTTTGGGGGGGTTGAAGTGTGTCAGGATTAAACACTACACTACAGTAAAGAACATTACCTTACTGTGACTGCAGTAGTAAGGTAAGTAACCTACAGTCTCAAACAATAGCCACGTTTACATGGCTAGCTTCGCTCCTTCTGTGGAGCATTGAAGCACTGTCCTGACCCAAGAAGGTGCTCAGCTTCTGCAATTACACAGCCCCTCTCAGCGCCGATGCAAGACTCACTGAAGAGGGGCTGGGAGTCTAGGGGCGGTTGGTTAATAAAAGCCAAACAACGCCCTCAGGGTGTGGTGTGTGGGAGCAAGCGGTGCAGCCTCTCCACATGGCTGCTTAAATTGCTCACTCCTGAATGCATTCCCAGACTTTCTGGGATTGTAGGAGTGGAGTAAGGACTGGCTTACCGCGATTAGGTAAGTGTCCACACAGCGGCATTTGCACCACAGCAACCTGAGCACTCGGGTTGCTGCGGTGCAAATACTGCATTGTAAGCAGGGCTAATATGACTTGCTTTGCAACACATAATCCAATTATCCTCTCTAATGCCCATTAACACCTCACAGACAGCAACAACCTCCGTTCAAAGCATTTTCTTTCAGTTCTGGCACATGTCAACCCCAGAAAATAGCAGCATGCTTTCTATGAAGTTTATTAGCCAACATGAGACAATTGCTAAATTCTGTGCACTAGAATGAGGGGGTATGCAATGAAGTTAAGGGGGAGGGTTTAGAAAAGATGTGTGGAAATAAAGAGTGGTGGATGACAGGAACAGCATGATAGAGAGCTAGTGGGAGAAAAGACTGTGGGGAGCTTCAAGCATGTGTCGGATAGGCACTGGGTATATTAGGTAGAGGAATGGGATTGACACCTATGACCAACTTGGGTTAATGGTGACAGAATAGGCAGGGACAAGGGGCAGACTGGATGGGCCTAAAGGTCCTTTTTTGCCCCCCCAAAAAATCTGTGTTTCTATCCTTCTGTGTTAATCAGCAGGAAAGCAGGAACGCAGCAACTTGAGCTCCAGGACATCATCAAGCCCCATGATGCACTGCAAAAGTAGGATCACAACCTCTGTAATAGAACCAAGCAAGTTTGCACAGTAGGACCGAATGGAGTTTATTTGACTGTAGATCTGGATGAAATGAGTAGGGTGCAGTTGATACAATCATTGTTCAAGCCTACAGCCTGCACAGATTTAAAGAAAATAACGGGCCATAAGATCTTCCCTTTAACGCTTATTCTGGTGTTTTTTGCAGTTTTCATGGTGCCAGTATTTCTAGTGCCACTTCCCTTTGAGTACTGAGTGTCATTATAAGTTTATTTTCCGTCAGAGTTTGGTGGTGTACCTTGGCATCACGCACCGAGGCGCAGCCTGATTTCTCTTTCCTACAAGCCCATTGTACAGCAAACGTTCTTCTGTAAAGAGAGTGCAGATCAGAGCACAAAACAAAAGTTTAGGCACTGTTTGAAGCACCGAGATTTGCCTTTTCACATTTGCATCCACAGTAAACAAATTCCTTTTTGATCATCACTTTCATCAGACACAAAGCATTGTTCACCACTGAAATGTCATGGAACTTCAAACATTTTCAGTTGTCGATTTTCATATTTTTCATGAAATCATGATTTATGAACTATTACATTTAAATTATTCTTAACTGCGGGATTTGCCAATAGAAAGTTGGCCAGGTTGCCAAAGCTTGTAAAGCTGGTGGAGCAACCGGTCCATACGTCGAGCGTCTGGGTTCAACTCTCTAGGTTGCATGATTTCTTTCTTTTTACAGTTTGCACTCCTGAAATTATGTGCATATTTTGAACTCCACCACAGAAATTTTGTGAAGCAAAAGTTATCAGTTTTATATTTCTATACAGCAAGTTATTTAGTTTTTGTTAACCGGGTAAGTCCACTAGGCAAGCCAATGCTTATTTTTACGCACGACCTGGGAGGTTACATACACCATGATAAAAGGCAATACAATATACAACGAGTTAAACATGTAACATGTAGCATTACGTCACAGTCTGAAAAATAGGAAAGATGCAGGAAATTGCCATTAAACGATACATGACAGAAAGTTACATAAAGGTCACAGTAATTATCTCTGAAGCTCAACAAAGCTATACTTGGGGCAGGGCTTTCTCTGGATGTGCTGGTATCACTGCAACTATAAACTTGTTGGCCCTATCTGATGCAGTTGCTGGGAAAACAGATAACTTAGTCATATTTTCCTTATAGCAAACACAACCAGTTTAGCAGGAAGTTTTCTGGTGCTCAGGGACACCCAGGGCACTTTATGGTACGGACATGATGTGACCTGAACCGTCACTGAAAGTGATTGCATTCAGTCCATTTGCAAGCAGTCATCAAGAGTCACGCAGTATATATGAACTACTCTAAATTACAGGATGAATCTGCCCCAGCAGATATGTCAGATGCTTGGTGGATCAGTTAGATTCAGAATTGATCCCTTCTCCACCTGTGACATTCATATTTTAGAATTTTTTTAAACAGCAACGGTGATACGAGATTCTGTCACAACAAAATACCCTTAGTAGTGGCAGTTTCACTAATCCGAGATACTCCTCCTCCTCCTCATCTGTCAAATAAAAGAAAAAGGGGTGGTTTAAAATTAGCAGATAGCATTAAACTGCCTATGAGATTACTGAAATAGGTGTTACCATTTTCCAAAAGAGCAAACGAGCATGTATATTTTGTGTACCTGTAAGGTATCTATGCCCATTTTTGTAAGGCACTCTATGTGTCCACATTTGTAGCATGGATATACCTAGGGTATCTACGGGTTCGGGGAAGGATGAGGCTACTTGGCACAAGAGGCCTAGGTTTGACTACTCTGCACAGGGGCACCCAAGTAAATCCAACTACAGGAAGCAACAACTGTAATGTCCAGAACCAGAATTGGGATTTTTCAGTGTGGCTTTATTTATTAACTCACTGAACATAAACAAAGCTCTGTATGGTCCCCCACAGGGCTACGTAACTGTAATGCAGATTAGAGGTTAAACACAGCGGTCCATTTGAGGAATGAACACTACAACAGTTGTCTGGCTTTGGACCCACCAGGCACTCAGCCCGGACTTTGCATGCGCATTGGATACACAGTCCGACTGGCCCAGCTCCCATGCCGGCCACTCGACTGACGGTCCACATGACGAGTGAACCCAAACTCTACTTGGAAAGACATCCCATCAAACAAGGAGGATCCCAAACTGTGGCTCCCCACACCACTTGAAGTCTGCGACTCCTAGAGAGATTTGGTTTTCGTACTTCCAATTCGAAACTCCCATCAAACAGAGAGACTCCCATCAAACAAGGAGTATGTTCCCATCCTGTGGCTCCCCACACCACTTGAAGTCTACGACTCCTAGAGAGATTTTCAAGTTGTGACCCACGTCTGGGTACCCACCCATCACTGGCTGGCGATGAGGCAAGTAGCAAAAACACAGAAAAAATCTGTAGAGGTGGACCTGGTTACTAAAGATGGGGATCTATCCACCTCCAGCCCCACAGCCCATACCCAGCCATTTCTCTGGACACACAGAACTTTAGACTTTAAAATCGTGGATTGACGGTGGATGAACTGATGCACCCTCTACAATGAACTTTAACACTTTAAACAGATGACTGCTCTATTTGTTTGTCCTAGTTGACATAGTTCTCCAAATAGCAGTCCCCAATACTTGAAATCCAACTGAAGAAAGAAGTAGTTTGCCCTTCCAATGAGGCCAAACACTCACCCATTCGTTGCAGGTGCCCCACAGGCTAAGAAATGTAACCTTTGCTGTTATACATGAACAGACTGAACTTAAATTAAAACAGGCAGCTTTCTTCCCAAGGTGGGAGAAGGGGATTGCCCCTGGAACCCACAAATAACTTTTCCTCCCCCCCTTCCCCCAGATGGAGGGGGGTAAACAGACACTACTGGTGTCCTTCTTGTTTGCTCAAGGACAAACTGAAGACTTTTTCTCAGAGAGAAATCACACTGCACAATAATGCTTCCTTCTTGCTTAAGGACAAATGGAAGACTACTTTGAATTCCCAAGATTCTAGAACTACTCTGAGCTGAAGATTCCAACTGTGGCTCATGCAGCTGTGACAATTCTATAATGATGTCATCCCTCTAGTCTCAGCTGTGACTGAGGACAGAGTGAGACAGTGTGAAACCCATTTAACTGGAGTTTCACAAGCTGCCTTCCCTGCCTACCACTAGGTCTTACTGGGATTCTAGTAACCCTGGGTAACAAAGGGGTTACACTCGTCCTTGACCAGGAAAATGACTGTCCCCAGTCATTAGGCACCCGGCCTTAGGCCATCCCACCCTATGTGCTACCTACGGAGGGGGGTGATCAGGCTCCCTCCTACCATGTGCGAGCACAGGTAGGCAACACTAAGGGCCTAGAGGCCTACAGCTGACATATCAGCCTCTACTCTATCCACTTACTATGGACACCTAGTGGCTCTGGTAGAACCATCCAGATCATAGCCCTGATAGATCAGCACTGCGGCCCCTACTGCAGGTCAGGGCCACAGCCTGTCCATCCCCCAACCCTCTAGGGGAAACCTATCTGCCCCTAACATAACATCCCAAACAAAAACAAAACCCGGGGACCTCCCCGACCTTGGGCAGCCTGCAACTACAACATTAGAAACACAAACAGTACTTTAATTTCTACACATAAGCACTGAAACGAGGAACTCCGATGAGCCCCTCCTCCTCTTCTTGTCTTCTCTTCTGTCTTCCAGGAACACCTGTAAGAAAAGACAAAAACAAAACAAAAAAACACACCCTACTCTGCATTTATGATTTACCTAAACAACAGCAGTGACAAAAACAGCAACAACCCTTACCATACAGGAAAAACAGAACACTAAACAATCCCAAAAAGGAAAAAATATATATGTTTTTTTTTTTTTAGAAAAGTAGAAAAGACAGTATATACATTAAGTACAGAAATGACATTGATAACTATACACCTTTTGGGGGATGGAATGCCCTAAATGTCCCACTAGTGACTACAAGGCTCGAAGGCCAGTCCATTAAAGAGTCTCTCCTGGGCCGGAGCCCCGTGAACATAGTCTTTTAAGGCCATAGTCCTGAAGGGGAGAGTCTTTCCAGACTGTTCACACACTGTTTGAAGTCTGTAGTGTAAGGTGTGTATTGCAATGTCATAAAGATAGAATAAAAAGATTGTGACTCACCAGCCTCTTGAAGTATTCGAACTAAGCAAACCTGGTCCCTACCGAAAACTCTCCCTGGCAGTATTTCTTCTGATACAGCTGGGCGGACATCTTCTGGGAACCCACAGGAGTGCACATCTGGAAACAGCTGGGCGGATGTCATAACTGGAGAAGTAACCTTAGAACAGGAGCAAAAAGAGAAACAGCTGGTCTGGCGTCATCCGATTACCAGGCGATGAACAGGCAAACAGCTGGGCTGGTGTCCTCTCTGGATCTGAAGTCATCTGGTGGTAGCAGTAGATGGTTATCGATTAGGGCAGTACACTGTGGACTGAAGAATGTGGAGCACCTGATTTTTTGTTTATTCATATTGGCAGTTCAATAAGGTTACTTCACAGTGTAGATGTGGCAGTATTGACTACCACTGCTCAGCTCTCCATTTTGTAGGCACGGGCTTAATTACTGGGAGGTCCTTGCACTGAGGCCAATAGTAGAGGGGGTCAGGGGCTTGAATTATTACTCCATCTGGACGCACATAATTCACACAGTGGGAGACTTCGCGTCCCTCTCCGTCCACTATTCTCACTCTGTCCATAAACAGTGTCCTGCCTCTCTTCCACTGTGTATACTTTTCGTGGAACAATCTATTCTTTACATGCTGGTTAGCCCCAGGATGCACATGCTTCATTGCTTCATCGCAGATCCAGGATTTCCTGCAGTTCTCAATCTCCTCCCAGACTCTCTGAGGAAAGGTAGGAAAGGTCATACCAAAGATTTCATTGGCCTTTCTACGAACCAGTCTCTCCTCTTTACTTGCTTTGGTCAATCTGAGACCGCTGGCCTGGCTTGGGGGTGGGCAGTCCTGGTTCTGCCAGCTTCGCATCCTCAATGAAATTAAAAACGGATCCCTGACTTCTTCTTCTTCTTCTGGTGAAGCCAGGGCAGTGGCATCACCACCTTCTTGAACACATTCCTCCGAGGCAAGATCTTGAGGCTGTGTACCCGTTCCTATCTCACAAGGCCACTTAGGTTCCTCCTCATCTTCCTCTTCACTGAGGATCTGAGCCCAGGAGTGAGCAGTAGTTCTCACCCCCGAGACTATCCATTCATCACTAGGAGCGGAGGTCGACACCTCCCATTCAACGGCCTCCCGCATCTCATCTTCACCTTCGAGACTTGGGCTAGGCCCCCTCACCCAGGGGTCTATTGATGCTTTATCTGAACTTGCCTTCTGAGATCCAGCATCCAAAACTTCAACTTCAGATTCAGTCTCTAATTCTGCACTCTCTAACTTTGTGCCACACTCCCCCGGGGGACCTTCCTCCACAGGCTCCGCCTGATGCTGTGTGCTGCCAACTGCAGATTCTTGAAGTTGTGTCCATGTGGGAGCCAAACAAATTTAGGCGCTTTATACAAGCCATATTTTTGTAGACAACCAGCACAGTGAGGAATCATGAAGACATCCCTTCCAGCACTAAAGCACATCTGGCATACACGCACTGGATAATTAGGAATTGCCACATCAGGAGGGAGTTGCCCTCTATAGCATCAATTTTCAATGTCTCTCAATCTATGTACTGCTGCTGTTACTGCAACCCGGGCATGATCCGGGTAACGAGCTGGTCCTGAGGCCATAACTGCAGAAAAACAAACAAAAGTTCACTGTAACTGAAAGTCCCACTTTAATGAACACACTCTGTAGCTTTAAATGGCTCTCTGCTGCCTGCTTACTTTACTACCCCACCCTGTAATGGCGGCGGCAGCACTCCTGTGCATCAACATTCAGACTCTGGGTCAAGCCACTGCGCACCCGATTTACATCAGCTACTATTAACTTTTATTTCAAACTGCACAACTTGCTCTTTTCTGGCTGTTCTCACATTTACAGGATTTTCCTTGGACTTTTCACATGCTGGCAACATTTATTTAATTACAGTCCCTTTTAAAACTTCAGGTTTCAGCACAGGATTGCCTGCTTTTACTAGTGTTGCATTTATTTTACAACCCACAGTCTCTCTCTGGCTGCAAACTTTAAACTGAGGCTACTTTCATTGCTATGCACACATTTAATGGCTTTACAGACTTGCACTTGCCAGCAGGATATCACACAATCGCTACTTGCAAAGCGACTACACAGCTGCACTCACATTTTATATGGCATTACTGAAAATCACTGATTTGAGCAGTTTTAAATCGTTTACTCACTGTTATGGTAGCAGATTGCTGCGATGGGAAAGCGCCTGCAGCCAGATTTTGAAGGCCTCAGATTTCAAACGGGCGGGCAGGCTCCGCGATCGTAGTATTAATCACACAATTCACTGATCCCACGACCGATAAGCGGGTTGAGCCTGATTTTGAACTAGAAAAGTCACTTTTCGCTGTTTACAGCGCTTTGAACACTTCGCGAATGCTCTTCCACTGCCAGTACACACACTACTCCCTGTCTCCCTCTCGAATGCTGAAGCAGACACTGAAGAGCTGGCTGAGGGGTGGGACTAATGGCAAACTGACCAACCACACGACGCCATGCAAATGAGCCTCTTCTTCCTCACGAGGACTCCTCTCCTCACAGCGATCGTCGAACAGGCAAATTTAAACTGAAAAGATGCACTTTTTTTTTTCCAACTGACTCCACGGCGGGAGCCCATTTCAACCATGTAACATTACCATTAACTCTGCAGTCTTTAGTATTGCACAGAAAGCATTTCCAACATCCAGGGCATAATTTCTCTGTTGCTACCCCTAGTTTTCCACACTTTCCTTCACAGAAATTCATTTTAAAACTGACAAACGCTGTAAACTATGTTAATGCAGGACAAGGACACACACTTTGGCTTTACAGCTCCTTGGTAAACAGTTGGCATTTTTTAAACAGCAGCACAAGATTCACAGCACACAGCACACACTAGGAAAATTGCTTCAACTTTTTTGGGCTACCGACTGCCAGATAGCCAAAACGCTAGCCTACTTGCCCAAACACCTTCCTTCCCAAACAAATCCCAGCGGTGCCTCCATTTTTGTAAGGTATCTATGCCCATTTTTGTAAGGCACTCTATGTGTCCACATTTGTAGCATGGATATACCTAGGGTATCTATGGGTTTGGGGAAGGATGAGGCTACTTGGCACAAGAGGCCTAGGTTTGACTACTCTGCACAGGGGCACCCAAGTAAATCCAACTACAGGAAGCAATAACTGTAATGTCCAGAACCAGAATTGGGATTTTTCAGTGTGGCTTTATTTATTAACTCACTGAACATAAACAAAGCTCTGTATGGTCCCCCACAGGGCTACTTAACTGTAATGCAGATTAGAGGTTAAACACAGCGGTCCATTTGAGGAATGAACACTACAACAGTTGTCTGGCTTTGGACCCACCAGGCACTCAGCCCAGACTTTGCATGCGCATTGGATACACAGCCCGACTGGCCCAGCTCCCATGCCGGCCACTCGACTGACGGTCCACATGACGAGTGAACCCAAACTCTACTTGGAAAGACATCCCATCAAACAAGGAGGCTCCCAAACTGTGGCTTCCCACACCACTTGAAGTCTGCGACTCCTAGAGAGATTTGGTTTTCGATTCCATTCAAACTCCCATCAAACAGAGAGACTCCCATCAAACAAGGAGTATGTTCCCATCCTGTGGCTCCCCACACCACTTGAAGTCTACGACTCCTAGAGAGATTTTCAAGTTGTGACCCACGTCTGGGTACCCACCCCATCACTGGCCAGCTATGAGGCAAGTAGCAAAAACACAGAAAAATCCGTAGAGGTGGACCTGGTTACTAAAGATGGGGATCTATCCACCTCCAGCCCTACAGCCCATACCCGCCATTTCTCTGACACAGAACTTTAGACTTTAAAACTGTGGATTGACGGTGGATGAACAGATGCACCCCTTACAATGAACTTTAACACTTTAAACAGATGACTGCTCTATTTGTTTGTCCTAGTTGGCATAGTTCTCCCAAATAGCAGTCCCCAATACTTGAAATCCAACTGAAGAAAAGAAGTAGTTTGCCCTTCCAATGAGGCCAAACACTCACCCATTCGTTGCAGGTGCCCCACAGGCTAAGAAATGTAACCTTTGCTGTTATACATGAACAGACTGAACTTAAATTAAAACAGGCAGCTTTCTTCCCAAGGTGGGAGAAGGGGATTGCCCCAGGAACCCACAAAGAACTTTTCCTCCCCCTTCCCCCAGAGGGAGGGGGGTAAACAGACACTACTGGTGTCCTTCTTGTTTGCTCAAGGACAAACTGAAGACTTTTTCTCTGAGAGAGAAATCACACTGCACAATAATGCTTCCTTCTTGCTTAAGGACAAACGGAAGACTACTCTGAATTCCCAAGATTCTAGAACTACTCTGAGCTGAAGATTCCAACTGTGGCTCATGCAGCTGTGACAATTCTATAATGATGTCATCCCTCTAGTCTCAGCTGTGACTGAGGACAGAGTGAGACAGTGTGAAACCCATTTAACTGGAGTTTCACAAGCTGCCTTCCCTGCCTACCACTAGGTCTTACTGGGATTCTAGTAACCCCGGGTAACAAAGGGGTTACATACCACTGTGTGTTCTGAGTGCTACCACTGGGAAAATACCCAAGCATTTTTGAGAAGCTGTTTTCCTGAGAAAGTATACATGTAGTCATCTGGTAACTATAAATAGGTTTGGTTCACTACATTACCAAGATTCAGTCACAAAGGATGTGCATCCATCAATTTTTACCTTGTGTATTCCTCTACTGATTGTATCCCTAGGTTGTTCTTACCTTGTTTCTCAAAACGTGACTTGAATTACTTAATAAATGGACAATGATTTTTCACTAGTCCACATTTTCAGTCATGCCTGGCAACACAAAAAACAGTATAAGCAGTACCACTATAACTCCCCCCCAAGGAAGGGGGGGGGGCTTGTCTGTGTGGCTCCATAGAGCCACCCCTTTCCATGGCCAGCTGCACTGCTTCCTCCAGCCCCTGAAAAACTGGACTGGCAGGGGAAACCAGGGCAGAATAGAGTGGAGTTAAGAGGAGTATGTGTGTTGTTGGCACCTCCTGAGCCATTCATCTTTGCTGCTCTGCACCACACATCAACAGGGCAGCCAGCTGCTTCCAGCGGAGCTCAGTGGCACTCCTAACCACAACCATGAATCCTCGTCAGATGCTCTGACCTGACCAGACAATGCAGTGAGGCCATGCTATCACTACCAGGGGGAAAATAAAATGTTTAGGGGGATCCCAGCAGAACCTTTGCATTCAGACTTTGAGGCCAGTGCCACACAGACTACAACCGTGTCAGCTGTCTTAACCTCTTTGATCACTATTAACGTGATAACTATGGTCAGAGGACATACAACAGCCAATCAGGCTAAGAAGCCTTCAAAGGTGTCACAGAGGGCTCCAAAGGACTTTGGTGGCTGCCAGTGTTCACCTAGCAGTGAGGTATCCTATCAGTCATCAGATGACAGCCAGACTGATCCTCCTGGGAGACTGACAGGAGGAATTAGCCAATCAGGAAGCTGGTTGTTCATGAAGAGACTGAGGAATCTTTCAGCAAGTCTTCGGTCTGCTACAGACAGTGAAGGAGGCAGACGTCTAGTGTGCCAGAGCAAGACTGGAGCTGTGCAAGTACCATAGAGGCAGAAGTGTGCTTTCATAGCCACCAAAGAGGGGACTGCTGCTTGCGGCACAAGAGGAGAGAGATTACAATCTGTAGCTAAGGCCAGCATACGCCGTCTTGCAGCAGAGGCTCAGCTTGGCCTTGTGAGACTTTTTTCTTGATTAGATCTCAGGGGTCTGCAACTGCATCACAGCCAGTGGGGCCTAAGCCAGCATGCTGACCACTACAGCCAGATGACCTGCAGAGGCCTGGGATCCTCAAGACACCCCAAGACATCAATGGAGAGGCAGCCCAGCTGAACCTGTGTGAAATGCCACAGAGAGAGAGAGAGAGAGAGAATGTAACCAGCAGTGGAGAGCTGAGTGAGCCATCGGAAGTGACACCGGACTGCGGAATGGAGTGGGTACATCCAGCCAGGACTGCTGCCAGAGACAGAGGCCTACAAAAACAATAGTCCCACAGGCAACCACCATACTCTCATGAGTTCTTGGGGAAGCTAGCCCTGATGAAGCCTCAACACAAATAAAACCAGGGCGAGATGCTCAGGGTCTTGAATAAGGCTCCAAGACAACTGTTTATTATTCCAGTATTTTTATTTTTTAACATTGCCTCTAAGTTTCACATATTAGGGTTTCCTCTGGGGCACTGCAAGGTACAATATATAGAGAAAATTCATTTACTAGCTCATACTAGTTATTAATAACATGTTTCACAGACCATCCATCAGAATACTTGTTCACATTACCTTGCTTATATTTTTAACTACATACGATCCGGTCTCCCTCAGTTGGTAGTCCCCTGGGTACCAGTCTTCACCATACAGTGTGGTTTAAGACAGGAACAGAGGCTAATCACATGAGGACAAGGTTCCTGGACCTTAGGAGGGTGGATTTGAAAGCAATGGGGGACTGCCTCAGAGGCTGACTTGAAGGAGAGGATTGCTAGGGAGTGGTGGAGAAACAGTGGGCAGAAATAAGAGAGGGTGTAACTAAAGCAACTAACATCTGCATGAAGAAAGTGAGAGCAAAAGCAGAAGGAAAGGAAGACTGTTATGTCTCTCTCAGGAAGTGGCAAAGGTAGTGAAGGAAAAAGGGTGCCATTCAAGAGGTGTAAGGAGACACAGAGGGAGGAGGATAGGGAAGTATACCTAGTAAAGCAAAAAAGGAGAGCAGACAAACACAGAGACATAGAAACATAGAATGTGATGGCAGATAAGGCCTTTGGGTCCACGTAATCTGCCCATTTTACCCTCCTTTTTGCCGCAGACCTCTCTTGATTTACAGCACCATCTCTTCCTTTCAACTCCTTACCCCTTACGTTTCCTTTGTACCTGTCCAAGGCATTTTTTAACCCCACCACTGTTTTCAGACCCACTACCTCTGCTAGAAGGCCATTCCAGGCATCAACCACCCTTTCTGTGAAGAAGTACCTCCCAACACCCCTCCTGAGTTTACCCCCTCAAGCTTCATGGCATGCTCTCTTGTTCCAGAGCACCTTTTTCTCTGAAAAATACTCCCCTCTTGTACCTTATTAACCCCCGTGAGGTATTTAAAGGTCTCTAGCTTATCCCCACTCTCCCTTCTCTCATCCAGGGTGTACATATTTAGCTGTTTTAGCCTCTCCTTATAGGGCTTTTGATGCAGACCCTGCACCATTTTGGTAGCCCTGCTGTGGACCACCGCCACTCTATGTCCTTCCTGAGATGCGATCACCAGAACTGGACAAAGTACTCAAGGTCAGGTCTTACCAGCGATCTACATAGGGGAAGCACCACTTTCATCTCCCTACTGGCGATACCCTTTCCTATGCACCCCAGCATCCCAGTAGCCCTTTTGACTGCCTTGTCATTCTGCCTGGCCACCTTCAGATCATCCACTATGATTATTCCAAGATTTCTTTCCTGCTTGGTCTTTGCCAGTATCACTCTGCCCATTTTGTACTCTGCTCCTGAGTTTCTATGGCCCAAGTGCATTATTTAGCACTTCTTTACATTAATACCCAGCTGCTATACCCTTGACCACTCCTCCAGTCATTTCAGTTCCCTACCCATCCTTTCCACCCCCGTAGGGTCCACTCTGTTGCAGATTTTGGTGTCATCCACAAAAAGGCAGACCTTTCCTTCCAGTTCCTCCACTATGTCATTTATAAAGACATTGAAGAGCACTGGACCCAGCAGTGATCATTGAGGTACCACGCTGGTCACTCTTCCTTCCTTGGAGTAAACTCTGTTTACAACAACCCTCTGTGCCCTATTCCCTAACCAGTTTCCTACCCAGGTTATCACCTACTCCCAAGTTCATCAACTTGCTTACCAGTCTCCTATATAGTGCAGTATCAAAAGCCTTCCTGAAGTCCATGTATGCCCCGTGCACCACTCCTCACTGATCCAACACCTTGGTCACCCAGTCATGGTGTGGTTTAGAAGGGCAGAAGGGGAGACTGTGCAGTCTGTTCAAGGCATCTACCACCCTGCCTGAGGACCTAAATCACCCATTATTCAAATTTTTTTTATGCAGAGAAAAAGATAAGGGTTGCCCAGCCTCACAGTACAGTCCGCGGTGTCTGCAATGGGACATCAGTAAATTTCAAGCAACAAGTAGCAAACCATCAAGCAGAACGCTAAAAGTTTTTTAGGAATGATCTTTACTTTTTTTAATTTGTAACTGGTTGCATATTTCTTGCCAATGTTTTGCTGAAACAAATTTTAGCTTTATCAAGACAGCAGTCCTAGAATTAGATACAAAGTACAAACATTTATAACAGGGCAGGGTTGCGCCCCTATAGTTAGGGTTGACCAGGCACTTCAGTTTTACGCTCAAACTTTTGTACTTTAATAACTTTGCAACTGTTCAATGGAGTTGCACAAAACTTGGTATGCACAGCCCTGTGGGGTATATTTCTTGATGTGGCAATTTACTTTCTGGTCAGAGTTGTGGTTTCTGAGTTACAGAGAGTTGAAAAAAAACATTTTTGCTCATTGACTTTGCTGGTATTTTTTTGGAACTTGCCTACAGACTAGACGGTTTGTTTTTTTGGTCTGAAATTTTCAGGGCAGAAAGGGTCTAGCCCACAGATGTTCCTTTTGCTAGTCCTGTGAAAAAATAAAAAGCTGTTTTTAAGTTATTGTATTTTGAAAATTTGAAAAAATCATTTCTGAACATGCTCAGTAAGCACTAAAAGATAGCTGTATGAAATAAAAGAGGAATCCTCCTTCGTATGGGAAACTTCATGTTTCATATGGCCGCCATCTTGTTTTCAGTTTTGCCTGAAAAATTCAAATTTAGAACCCCCCCAAAATGATATTCTGGGGAGGAACCAACACATGTAGCTTGCTTATTGTGACACCTTAGGTGCATTCTGCACTTTACTGCTCAGAAATGCCCTTAAAATGTGTTTTATTTAACAATGAAATTCTTCTTTAATATCAGTGTCATATGAAGTAAGAGCATGATTGGTATGCCGACTCATGAAGCAAGATCTTCTTTCATACTGGGACACCCCCCAAATGATATTCTGGGGAGGAACCAACACATGTAGCTTGCTTATTGTGACCCATTAGGTGCATTCTGCACTTTAATGCTTGAAAATGCCCTTAAAATATGTTTTATTTAACATTTATCATACAAAGTAAGATCTTGCGTAGTATGGTGACTCACAAAATAAGATCTTCTTTCATATGGTAAATCAATGTATTTCAATGAGATTTTCAACTTTGGTGCGTAACTTTGCCATTTTTGCATATTTTGACACTAAGGGCCGGATATTCAGACTGCGCAAGGCAGGGACACAAGCCTGGGCACAGCACAACTGGGATGCACCAGGGCGTGGACTGGGCGATATTCAACGATGTTGTGCCATGGCTCAGCACCGTTGAATATGGCACCATGGCTGCCCGTATTGCACATGGCGCAGTGGCACTGCACGAGCGCAAGTGGCAAGACAGGAGCAGGGGGATGCGCCAGCACAAGTGCAGTTGCACTAGGTGCAGAAACCATGATATTCAGCGGTGTGTATGCAGATGGGGCCATTATGCATGCAAGGTGCAAATGGGGCAATTTGCATGTCATTGTGGCCCCATTTGCATGCAGGTGCACCGATCCCCTGTGACTTGCGCCTGGCGCCCTGCCAGGCTGCAGCCATCGGGAACCGATGCCCCCTGCCCCTCAGTGGCAAAGCATCCCAAAGCCCAATCACGGGCTTAGTAAAGTTGTAAAATCCCTGGTGGTCCAGTGGACCTGTTCTCCAGCCCATTCGCAGGCTTAATAGAACTAAATGTATCCCTGGTGGTCCAGTGGACTTGCTACCCAGCCCAATCGAGGGTGTAGTAAAAAGAATAGTATCCCTGGTGGTCCAGTGGACTGAACTCAGTCCGATCGTGGGTGTAGTAAAAAGAATAGTATCCCTGGTGGTCCAGTGGACCCGCTGCCAAGCCCAATCGTGGAATTTGTAAAAGAAAAACTACCTGGTGGTCCAGTGGACCCGCTGCCAAGCCTGATCATGGACTTTGTAAAAGAAAAACTCCCTGATGGTCCAGTGGACCCACTGCCAAGCCTGATCGTGGGCTTTGTAAAAGAAAAACTCCCCGGTCGTCCAGCGGTACCCCTTTTCCCATCTGCTCACTCAGACCCATCGCCCCGATCCCCCCAGTCAGCGGCAGGTGGCAGCTCCCCACCTGCAAGCTGCCCGGCTACCGACAACTGACGGTGTAAGTGCGGCTGTATGCCCATTGGTCTAGCATGGGCCAATGGGCATGCAGGCTATACTGTACTACACAGTTCGATATGTGAATGGATTCCATTCATACTGGGACTGTGTAGTACATACAGTCTCACACCGATAGCCCACACTGTGAACCAATGGGCATACAGCGCGTCTGTATGCTGTCAGTCAGCAGGTGGCCGGGCGGCATGTGGGTGGGGAGCTGCCACCCGTCATTGACCAGGGGAGGTGGTGGGTCTGGTGGGCGGGTGGGAGGGGTACCGCTGACCACCGGGGAGTTTTTTTTACAAAGCCTGTGATCAGGCTTTGGCAGCGGTCTACTGACCACCAGGGATACTATTATTTATACAAAACCCATGATCGGGATGGGTAGCAGGTCCACTGGGCCACCAGGGACTGTATTTATTTAATGATGCCCATGATCGGGTGAGGGGGTAGGGTCCACTGGACCACCAGGGATATATTACATTTACAAAGCCCGCAATCGGGCTGGGATGCAGGTCCACTAGACCATCAGGGATTCTTCTACATATACTAAGCCCACGATCGGGCTGGGGAGCAGGTCCACTGGACCACCAGGGCATATTATTTATACAAAGTCCGTGATCTGGCGTGGGGGGGCGACGCCCGCCTGTGGCTCTGGAGGTAGGGTGGCCACCCACAGCTGACGGCTGCTGTGTTGCACCCTGCAATATGGCAGCTCACCTGTGGGTGGCCAGGCATTGCTCCTTTCTTTTTCTGCAGATCTTTGCACCCCCCTGTGCAGTGCAAGGCAGGTGTGTGCCTGCATATGTGCTGCACATCCTGGGATGAATTTCGGGATGTGCCGAATATGCATGAGCATGCCCCCTGCACTTGTGCCTCATACATTACTGGTGTGCCCTGGAGCATCAGGATTTGCGCAGCACAACATCTCCTTTTGAATATCGCATTGGGAGCATCAGTGGGTTGCGCAAGGTGCAACAGTATTGCGTCATGCACAACCCCTTTGAATATCCCGGCCCAAATGTTCAGCAAAGCCTTTTGGGGACCCCACCTATGAACAATATGGCTGTTGCTATGCAACTCCTACCCGAAAGGTGATTTTTTCAGCTGCTTGGCAAATTCATCCTTCTGCAGGATTTGCATAATGACAGCAATATTGTTAATGAGGTGGGGTCATAAGAAGGCTATGTTGAAAATTTGGGTCAAAATATGTAAAAATGGCAACGTTAGGACCATTTGTTGCAATTTCTCTACTCACTTTTGTAACTTTGGACATTTTAATGACTTTGATCCCACATTTTCAACATAGACTTGTTACTAACCCCGCATTATGTATGTCGCAGCTGTCATTTGTCAAATCCTAGTCAAAATGTATTTTTGCACCTGTGGCATGGAATGGTATTGCAGTTGTGCGGAATTATATTTTGGTGAGGTCTGGAAAATTTCCTGTACCAGGCACATGAGGTGGGATAATAAGATGGCTATGCTGGCAATTTATACTAACATACTAAAATGCCAGCAGAATAGGCCTAATGGTCTTTCGCGTCTGCTCGTTTGGTCAGCCCCCACCCTGGGAGCTGACCTTGCTGCCCCCCTCGCCTTCTCTGGCTTCTCCCTTCCCAGTTCCGGATATTCTCGCTGCATTGGATTTTGCTTCCAGAACCCTTCCCCTGTACCTGTCCCAACCCCTCTTGAACCTCTCCACCATCTCTGCCTCCATCAACCCCCTAGGCAGCACATTCCATGGCTCCACCACCCTCTCAGTGAAGTAGCACCTCCTCCTTTCTCCCCTGAATCTTCCCCTCCAGCTTCCACCCATGCCCTCTAGTGGCCCCCTCCTCCTTCCTTCGAAGCACCCTGACTGTTCCTCCCCTATCTACCCCCTTCATGTACCTGAAGACCTCTATCAAGTCCCCCTGGTCCCTTCTCTCTTACAATGTGTACATATTTAGCTCTTCGAGCCTCTCCTCATAGGTCCTGTCCCCCAAGCCCCAAATAATTTTGATTGCCCTCCTCTGGACCCTCTCCAGGAGTTTAATATCCCTCTTTAAGTCTGGCTTCCAAAACTGCACGCAGTACTCGAGGTGCGGCCTCACCAAGCAGTTATACAGAGGGGGTATCACTTCCCTCCTTCTGGAGGTGATCCCCCTAGTGATGCATCCCAGCATCCTGTTGGCCTTGGCTGCTGCCCTCCTACAAGTCTCTGAGTTGTTCATCTTGACATCCACCACCACTCCCAGTTCCCTCTCAGCCATCGAGACTTGTAGCATTTCCCCCCCCGGGTATACACTTGGCCTGGGTTTCTGGCCCCCAGGTGTAGTACCTTGCATTTCCCTGCATTGAACCTCAGCTTCCACTTTCTAGACCATCTTTCCAGAGCCTCCAGGTCCCCCTGTAGGGCCACCCTCCCCTCCTCCCCATCCACCACCGCCCCCAGTTTTGAGTCATCCACAAAGAGACTCATCTCACTGCTGATACCTGTCCTAATATCAGAGACATAGGCGTTGAACAGGAGGGGCCCAAGGACTGATCCCTGTGGGACCCCACTAATGACCCTCCTTGGGGATGAGACTATCCCGCCAACTACAACCCTCTGGGTCTGGCCCTGGAGCCATTTGTCTATCCACCTGATCATCTGGTTCCCCATCCCCATTTCTCCCAGCTTATTCAACAGGCCCACATGAGGAACAGAGTCAAATGCCTTGCTGAAGTCTAGAAAGAGGACATCCACTGGTCTACCCAGGTCCAAGGCACTCATCACCCCATCATAGAACTCCACAAGGTTTGTCTGACATGATTTCCCTGGGACGAAGCCATGCTGTCTATCATCCAGGCACCCTGACTTTTCCAGGTCCCCCCCCAGACTCTCCTTGACAATGCCCTCCATCACCTTGCCCACAACCGATGTCAGGCTGACAGGCCTGTAGTTCCCTGCCACCTCCTTTGATCCCCCCTTGTGGATAGGCACTATATGCACCACCTTCCAGTCCTGGGGCACCCACCCTCTCCTCAGAGAGATGGTGAAAAGCTCCACCAGGGTTTTCGCCAGGACATCCGCAAATTCCTTCAGCACTCTGGGATGTAATTTATCCGGCCCCGGTGCTTCCTCCATCTTAAGGGACCTGAGGGCTTCCCTCACTCTCTCTGCTGTGATTTCCACTTCTGCTACCTCTTCTCCTTGCTTAGCCTTCCCCCCTCCAGCCAGTGATACCTCCCCCTCTCCCCAGACCCGCTGATCGGTAGGAGTCCCCCTTCCTCAGTATCACTGTCTCCTCCCATGTATGATGCAGCACCCCCATTTTCCTTGGTGAAAACTGAGGTGAAGTACTCATTTAGTACCTCAGCCTGCTCCCCCGGGTCTTGTGCCCATCTCTCCCCTGTTTTAATCCTGCTAATCTGCCCCTTCACCCTTCACTTTTCCCCAATGTATCTAAAGAACCCCTTGTTCCCTCTCCTAATTTCCCTGGCCAGGTTCTGCTCCTTCCTTGCCTTAGCCACCCTCACCACCCTAGTGGCCCTGCTAGCCATCAGCTTGTACTCCCCTTGATCCCTTTCACTCCTTGAGCACTTGAATTGCCTATAGGCTGCCTTCTTTCCCCACATCACCTCCTGGACCTCCCTGGTCCACCAGCAGGGTTTTCGGGCCCCTACGCATTTTCGTCTTACTCTTGCACAGTTTAAATTGGAGTGCAGGGCCCTTCCACAGTGACATACATACATAAACGCATCTATGGAGGGATGGGAGCTCAGGGCCCAAAGGGCACTGCGCTCCCACAGGCAAATAAGGCTATGATTACACTATCTCAAAAAGTAAGGAAATTCTTTGCAAAAAAACTATGTTAATGGATCAGTTAGGGTTGATATCAAACCTCCCTGCACAAACCAACTGGCCTCAGGGGGGTGTCTTAGGTTCATTAGCCCTAATGCTCACCGCAATCTCTTATACTGTATCTGTCTCAGCTTATGTGTTTATGGAATGGGGTAAGCATTAGGGCTGACAAACTCAAGACACCCCCCCCGATGCCAGTTATTGTGTGCAGGGACGGGGTGGGGTGTTAGGGTTGAAACCCTAATGTTGCATTTCCCTCCTTTTTTAGGGTTTGATATCAACCCTAACTGATGTATTAACATACTTCTTTGCACAGAATATATATATATATATATATATATATATTATAGTGGCATGGTAGTGCCACTATAGTTAGGGTTGAGTACCCCATTTAAGGTTAAAACTGAAATATGGCAGCTTAATAACTTTGCCATGGTATGATGGATTTGCATGAAATTTGGAATGCATAGTCTGGTACCATAGATCTCTGGATCTGCCAAGTTTTGTAATGGTCAGATATACGGTTATGGAGCTACAGAGCACCGGAAAACACACAAATTATGCTGCGCATTCTTTGCTTGCACCTACAGGTCACACAGTTTGAGCGACCAGTCCAAAACCTTCAGGGAACATGCAGCTGGGGTCCCCAATGTGCCTTTCGAAGATTTCGTGAAAAAATATTAAACGGTTCAAATGTTATTCAAAAAACAAGTTTCCCATCATAGTAAATGCGAAAAGTTAGCAAAAAGTGCGAAAGTGTTGCAAATGCAGTTTTTAGTGTTGAAAATTACCCTTGTAGTGTCCCAAATCCGCCATCTTGTTTTCAGTTGGTGGGCATGGAAATGCTTGGCATTTAAATTTGGGACCCTCTAGGGACACAATTCTTGCTGTATTCACCTAGTCGAGTCCTGAGGATGCTAGCCATGTCTTTTTTGGGAGGTTTAACACCCCAGAAATATGTTTTTCAAATTTTTGTAAAAAGTAGTGTCGCACATGTGACACTTTCGTGATTTCTTTTGCGAAAGTGTTGTGATTTGTAACACTACTTTGAGACACTATGCAAAAAATAGTAGGAAATCTTTGCCTCCCTGCTGCAAAAGAACGGTTTGGTCTTTTGGGCTGAAATTTGGAGAGACAAAAGCCAAGATCCCACAGATGTGCCTTTTGGTGGTTTGGTGACAAAATATTAGAGGGCTGCAAAGTTATAGCACTCTGAAGTTGACAGTTTTTCCCATAGGCTAACATTACGGCATCCATCGCGCCTTTCGAGGCCCATATCTTGAAAACGGTTTGAGATGTGGGATTTTCATTGAAAGAATACTTAGTCCCCCACTATGGGGCTAAGTGCAAAACTAGCCTGGATGGTCATAAGTAATATGAGATTTTAAATTTTTTTCTACGTCGTGCAGTTCCTGAGATACAAGGAATTTAGTATTCCAAGTGCTGATTTTCTGCTCCGCGGGCCATTATCATGCATACATTCTTTGCATTCACTGTGCTTTTGACTGCACCTTTTTGGGGAAAAAAGGGTGTGCATTTGCGTTACTGTTACCGTTCACATTTCCGCTTGCATTTCTGTAACTGTTTGCATTAGCGTTTAAGTTTACGTCACCGTGTGTGTTACCCTTTGTGTTTGCTCTTGCATTTGCATTACTGTTACCATTTTTGTTTGCATTTACTTTTGCATCACTGTGTATGTCACCCTTTGTGTTTGCGTTACTGTTACCATTTGCATTTCTGTAACCGTTTGCGTTAGCGTTTCCATTTACATCACCGTGTGCATTACCCTTTACATTTGCGTTTGCATTTCCATTACTGTTTTTGTTTGCATTTCCTTTTGCATCACCGTGTGTGTTACCATTTGCGTTTGTGTATGCGCTTCCGTTTGCATTTGTGTTTCCTTTGGCGTCATCGTTGATGTTACCGTAAGCATTTGTATTTCCAATTGCGTTACCGTGACTATGCACATCACCATTTATGTTTGTGTACGAGCTTGCTTTTGCATTTCTGTTAATGTTTCATTTGGAGTCATCGTTGGTGTTACTGTAACCGTTTGCATTTCCAATTGCATTACCGTTACTGTCTGCGTGTTTGTTACCATTTGCATTTCTGTTGTCCTTAGCGTTTGCGTTTTTGGTAGCGCTTCCATTGTTGATTGCTTTACTGTTTCCTTCTGCATCACCATTGCTATTACCATTTGCATTTCTGTTTGCGTTTGTGTTACCGTTTGAATTTTCATTACCATTTGCGTTTCCGTTGGTGTTTGCATTACTGTTTTCATTAACGTTTGCGTTTCTGTTGCCATTAGCATTTGCGTTACCATTTCTGTTTTCAGTAACATTTGTGCTTGAGTTTCTCTTACCGTTTGTGTTATCGTTTACGTCACCATGTGCGTTACTGTTTGCGCTTCTGTTTGCATTACCGTTAGCATTACTATTTTATTTTACCTCACTGTTTCCATCACCATTTGCATTAACAGCACCGTTTATGTATTTGCATTTGTGTAATGCAGTGCAAAACATTGTTTCTGATATTTTTCTGCACTGTCTTCTGCGACGCATAACACAGCCAGTGTGTGGTTGATTGGTCTGAAACTTGGCAGGTAGAAAGACCTTTGTTCAAGGAACATGCCAGGTTTTGTTTGGTGAAAAAATGTTGTTCCATTCCAGAGTTATGGCCATTTGAAGTTGGCCCACTTCACAGTTACTAATTTTGCAGCCGCATGGTCCACCAGTTTAGTACATTTTCGGCTGTGATTTCCGCCGTTTTGTAGTGGAAGACTTCTTAAAGGTACAGAAACATAAAAATTGAATATCTCTGGAATGGATTGGTCTTTTCACATGAAATTTGGAGGGTGTTGAGTGGATGTCCAGGAGATGTGAATTATGCTGTTTACATGTTTGAGAAATAATTCACTGTGGAGATACTGCATGCCGCAGTTAACATTTTGTACATAGTGTTCTGCATGGTGCTACTGCCTTTAAATTTATAGTGTAGGTAGCTCTAGTGGCATGGAGGTGTGTTGCAGTGGTTTCATCTTTAAAACATTAACAGGTGAGGAATTATGCCACTCCAACAAATGAAAATTTAGTTAATTATGGTTCAGTAACTTCTGAACCATTTGTCCAATTTGCCTGACATTTGGAATGTACACAGATTTAGAATACATCTTTCACTATGCCAATGTTTGGGTTGCTGGTACTTACAGTTGCTGAATTGTGCATGTTATGTTGTTTGCTCGTGGCGCTGTGCGACTGTTGAATGGATGTACACACAATTCTGAACACACGGTGTGCCATGGTACATGTCTTCATTTAACAATTTTCTTTTCAGTCGGTCATACAGTTTTTGCGCAGCGAAGTGACAAAAAATCACATGGTGGGAGCGTGGGGCCCTTCCACATTCCATTCACTATTTATAGTGCACATTCTCAAAAAGAAGGGAAATTCATGGCAAAAACCTCCATTTTAATACATCAATTAGGGTTGTTCCATGGTGACCAAAGCAAGGAAATTTGGTGTTAGGGTTGCCACCCCTTGCACACCACGCCCACCCCGCCCCCACCAACAGGCATTGGGGTGTGCGTTGAGGTCATCGGTCCAAACTCTCACCCCATTCTCCTGTACTGCACCACCTCAGCTTATTTACACGTGGAATGGGGTGAGAGTTAGGGCTGACAACCCCAACGCACACCCCGATGCCTGTTGGTGGGGACGGGTTGGTGGGGGCAAGGAGTGGCAATCCTAACACCAAATTTCTTTGCTCTTTGTCACTGTGGAACAACCCTAACTGATGCATTAAATGGATTTTTTGCTATGAATATATATATATATATATATATATATATATATATATATATATATATGAAGTGCATTGTCACAGTTTTCTGCATGACAAAGGGATTAACTCCCATTGAAATTGCATTGTTTACTGCAGTAACTCTACTGCAGAATTCTGCAGAGTTGGGCTTAATCCTGGTGGACTTCACTTGATATATTATAGGGCACAGCAGTGCGTATAGTTAGGGTTGCAACTTTGCAACTGTTTGACTGATTTACCTGAAATTTTGCAGGCATTGTCTGATGCCATAGATCTCCGCATCTGGCAAGTTTATTCTGGTTGGTGGTATGGTGGTGGAGCTGTGGAGTGTCAAAAAATGTGAAAATTACCATTTAGGTGCAAATTCTTTGCTCATTCATAAGTTCAAAATGGTTTGGAAGTCTGGTCTGAAGTTGTTAGGGTATATGGGGTCTGTCACTGATGTGCCTTTTGAAGGTTTGGTGAAAAAATATTAATCCATTCAAAAGTTATTAAATCTTTACGGTTCCCATTATAAACTATGGAAAAAATTAGATGTGCTGTGTGAAAACACATTTTTGCTTTCGAAAAACCACTTTTTACTGCCTGAAATGGGTTCAGTAGTGTTGTGCTGCCGCTATCTTGTTTTCCATTAGCAATGGGTAAAAAATGTTGTAATTCAAAAAATACTGCCCCGCGGTAAACACCAACAGTTGTGTTTACCTAATTGGGGCCTGAGGAACACAAGACTGACATTAGATTTAAAAAATAATGTTTGGAAATATGTTTTTTCAATTTGGCTGTTGGAAGTGTTGCAAATTTGTGACACTACTTTTGTGAAAATTTTACAAATTGTGAAAGTTTCACAAATGTAGTCTCACAAATTTATGAACACTTTCGTGAAAGTTTCCCAAATTTGCGGCACTACTTATAAAAAAATGCTGTTTCTTT
The DNA here is from genome assembly GCA_016271365.2 of Neoceratodus forsteri. Taxonomy (NCBI): domain Eukaryota; kingdom Metazoa; phylum Chordata; order Ceratodontiformes; family Ceratodontidae; genus Neoceratodus; species Neoceratodus forsteri. The sequence goes on along the minus strand of CM028136.1, from coordinate 945,500,857 downwards.
GCCACTTTACTGCAAATAAATGGTAAGGACTTTTGGGCTTGCCCCACAGATGTGCCTTTTGCTAGTTTGGTGATAAAATTTACATCAGTTCCATAGTTATAACATTCTGAAGTTTAGAAATTTCCCATAGGATAACATTGTGATGGTTGCGGTACCTTTCAGCGGCTGTATCTCAAAAACAGTTTGAGATGCAGATTTTTTGCTAAACGTAGCTTAGTACACCTTTAGGTGTACTTAGCAAGTAAGCAGGTTGCCAGGCCATGATTACAACTGCAGTGGAATTTTTTCCAGTGTTCCTATGGTTACTGTGATATTGCGCCATTTGCAGCACAAGGGTTAATTGGAATGTCTCTAAGCCTGTACTGTGTCTCTAGACTTATAAGTAGATGGGAGTGCAGGGCCAAGAGGGCCCTGCGCTCCCACATATGGATACCATTATGCAGTAATGGGAGTGCAGGGCCCTCCATTATGCAGTAGTGGGAGATGAGGGTTCATTAGAATGTCTCTACACTTATAGATAGATGGGAGGGCAGGGACTGTAGGGCCCTGTGCTCCCACAAATGGATACCATTATGGAGTGATGGGAGCAGGAGATGAGGGTTAATTACAATATCTCTACAGTTATGGTTACATAGGAGTACAGGGCCCAGATGAAAATCAGAGACAATTACAGTATTGGCCCTGTGATCCCAAAGCCCTGCGCTCCCATAATCACATACCGGTAAGATTACACTTTCTCAAAAAGTAAGGAAATTCATTGCAAAAAACTCTGTTAATGCATCAATTAGGGTTCCTATTACAGTGACAAAAGTATGGAAATTTGGCATTAGGGTTACCAATCCTACTACCCCAACCCAAACCCTACCCTCCACACACCAACAGGCATTGGGGTTGTGTGCCTTGGGGTCATCAGACCTAACTCTCACCCCATTCTCCTATACTGTACCATCTCGGCTTCCTTACACATGGAATGGTGTGAGAATTAGGCCTGATGACCTCAAGGCATGCCCCAATGCCTGTTGTGTGTGAAAGGTGGGGGTGGTGGAGTGGTGAAAGCAGTAACCTCAAAACCAAATTTCCATACTTTGTTGCTGTAATAGCATTAATGGAGCTTTTTTTTTTTTTACAATGAATATATATATATACATATATATATATATATTTATGTATAAATAGGGATACATGATGGGCATGAGTGTGAAATGGAAAATATTTTCACTCCTTTAGAGTGACCTCTGGATATTCACGAGTGGCAAAACCATGAGTGAGTATCCAGAGGTCACTGTGCAGGAAGAAAATATTTTTCTTATCACACGAGTGCAAATCATGTACCCGATTTATACAATAGGGCCCCCTATTGTTAGGGGTGAATTGTGTAAAAGTAACCGTTTGTGCTGAATAGTGCGAGTTTTGCACGATTGAGTAATACATGTTGTGCAATGATATTCAATCATGCAATTATTTTTCCCTAATGGTGATGTTTTGTGTGAGCCATGTGGTAAATGTAATTTCTTACATTCATCACATTTCAGTGAAAATAACAGGCTTTATCAAATTAATTTATCACGCACCCCTATTATGTTAATGCATCAGTAAAGGTTGATATCAAACCGTAAAAAAGAGGGAAATACAATGTTAGGGTTTCAACCCTCACACCCCATTGTATACCGACCGCAAATCGAAACTTTCATAACGAAGTCCATTACAGCGACAACTTTGATGTTGTCACTGTAATGCCCTTCAAGGTGAAATTTCGCCATTTCTCCATGTCCTCCCCTCAATTAACAAACTCCAACTAGGAGTTTGTATCTAAAAGTAGGGGGGTGCATGGGGCAAAGTCCCTCACAGAAAAATATTCAATGTCGAAAGGCAAAATTTTGCCTTTTGATATTGAGAGTGTTCACTGTGCTGTACTTCAACAACATAGTTGTTGAAGTGGCATGGTACATCCTCACCCCAGCCCCAACCTGCACACACCAGCTGGCATCGAGGGGGTGTCTTGGGGTTGTCAGTCCCAGTGCTTACCCCATACCATAAGTACATAAGCTGAGATGGGTGCAGTATAGGAGAATAGGGTGAGCATTAAGGCTGACAAACCCAAGACACCTACCCAATGCTGGTTGGTGTGTGCAGGGAGGGGATGGGGTGTTAGCATGTGTAGATATCTATATATATATATATATATATATATATATAAATATATATACACACACACACCCTGAAGTCTTTTATAATTTTGAAGTAATAACTCATCAGCACAAAGCTGTTACAAATTCATTCTAGCAGTCATACTGCAATTTTCAACATGAGGTGGGAACCTCCCAACCAACTAGCCAGCAAAAAATGGATCTAGCTTGTATCTCCATACTCTCTTCTTCAAATAGCTCCACATAGACGTGTGGTGACAACAATGTGATGACACAAGCACACTCATAGTGTGGTGACATCATGAACACTCCCCACTAGAGCCAGCTGGCCCAGTATCTATGTGACTCACAAAGGAGATTACATCTGACCTTATTTGCCCAGGGAATAGGGTGGGCATTAGGGTTGACAACCCCAAGAAAGACCCCACCACTGATTCACCAAGACTCCAGATACCTAAAACCCTAATTTTTTTTCCCTTTTGCTGCTTGGGGTGTAGGGGTGGGGAATTAGGGTTGAAAACCTAATGCCACATTTCCCTACTTTTATGACATTAACATGAACCCTAACTGATGCATTAACATCTTTTTGAGATAGTGGAATCATATCCTCATTCACACAGATGCACAGGACCCAAGGGAAGAAAGGGAAGACTCTGACTGCCTATAGAAGTGCTGGGTTCTTGCGTGCCTTGCAGGTCTATGCAGCGACGGATGCCAAGAATTCATAGGGCTGTCAGGTGGGCTGTGGAAGTGCAGGGCTATATGTTCTGTGTGTTTTCATGTAACCGCAGACACAGATGCACAGGGGAAAGAGTCCATCTTTCAGCCAATACACAGGACCTTCTGCCACCTACAGGTCCAAAAGTGCAGAGCTCCGTGCCAAGACAAGAATTGTTTTCACTTTATGAACAATCACATTTGATGGTGAGAAACCAGTTTGTCACAAAACCAAAAATTATGGTGTGCAATCAAACTTCATGCTAATAAATACATTTTTTTTCTGTGAAATGAAATATTATGAGGGATCATCAAATTTCATGTAATGTAACCAAATTAAGTCAGGCAATGCAAAATTATACTTGCAGTACAATTTCATATTGAAATACCGATTTGAGCCCCGGAATAAAAGAATTATGATCCACACGGAAAATTTAATGTTGCAAAACCAATTATAGTCGTGTAATGGGAAATTATGATTCGCAATCAAATTTCATATCGAGCAACTAATTTTCATTTTTGCAAGTACAAGTTATAATTCAGAACTAAAATGTGTTTCCAACAGACTTTTTTTGAATGGCAATTAAAGAAAGGTTTGGAAGTCAAATTTAGTTTGGCATTTCTCGACTCGTGAAACAATGCATTGTAATCACAATTAAATTTCATGTCCAGCAACCACTTTGATAGGCACAATGATAAATTATGATCTGCAGTGAAATTTCATATGAAGTGACCAATTTTTTTCTCCATGAAATGGAAAATTGAGATGTGCAATCAGATTTCATGGTGTGAAACTAATTTAAGCCTTGAAAACAAAAATTCTGATATGCAGTTGTAACCACCCAGTCCCCTGGGGTTACTAGAATCCCATCAGGTTAGCCCTAGGAAGGTAGAGGGCTCATTGGGAGGCAGTATAGCACAGTAGGTTAAGGCTCTGAGCTGCAGATCTGGAGACATGGGTTTGAATCCCACAGTCACCTAGGTGCATACTGTGTGATCCTGAGCAAGTCACTTAACTTCCTTGTGCTCCCAGGTAACACCTGGAAACAAGCTTTGACTTAGTGTGCTAGTCCTGGTTAAACAATGTTCTCTTCCCTTCCCATTAGGAGCTCTGTGTAGATGACATCATTGTTTACTCAGCTAGGCTTAGCAAAGAATGGATTATGTCATTTAGAATTCTTACAGCAGCATGAGCCACTTTGGAATCAGCTGCTCTGGTGAGGTTTAGAATGTTCAGACAGTAATGTAGTAAGTGTGTAGTCAGCAGCAGAGTGAAGAGGAGCTCTGAGCCACAGCAGGGCTCAGAGTGTGGGGGTGCCTGCTGGTCTCCTGCTGGGAGACTGGGTGAAGGACCCCTGGCAGTTTCTCACCCTAGTGTGTGAGATCAGCAAATTCCTGAGGAAGTGGTGGAAACCATTCACCTGCAAGATCCCAGTGGGTCATTTCCCATAGAATTGTGGGATGGATTGTGTTTCAGTGGAGTCAAGGGGCAATCCCCTGAAGATCCTGAGGTTTCAGCTGCCCAGAAAGAAAGGTGTGCAGACTGAATCTTTGACAAAAGCTACCTATGAAGGGAAGAGGATGTTTTCCTTCAAATGCTCCATGTCTGTATCAAAGGAACAAACAAAGCCATGAGTACAGATTATTGGGACTGTTCTTGGGGTTAGTCTGAGGTGTATGTGCCCAAAGATAAGATTAGAATGCACCTGTCATGGTTCCTGTTTCACCAAAATTTGCTGAGTATTTAAAATGAAAGTTTGGATGCCTTTGTAATCACAATGTATTGGAGGATCCATTTGGTGTAACCCAGAAGGAATGGCAAAGACTGAGCATAGGGTATGGTTGGGCATAACGCCAGTTCGATTCCTCAGTCAGTGCTAACCGGTTCATGTATGGACACCAGGTTAAACTGGGCATGTTAATGGATATCATCACTCCAGGAGAAATGTACTATAGTGTGTGGTATCTACCACAAAATATACACTTTGTTGGAAAGTAAAGTCCAAGTAGATTCCTTGTACAGAGGGATGGACAGTTTGAAATGTGTGAGAAACATTGTTCTATTCTTGCCTAAACAGTGTTGTTCTGAGAAGAAAAATAAAAGTATTGATCCTGTGTGTACAGTGACACACTTGGGGGTCCATCCTGTTCTGCATTTTGTTTCCAACTTGTTGCCAGAATGAAGCCATACTTCACAATCCCATTTTCTGTTTGGGCATTAGATCTCTGCTTCTCATGTGAAATGTTATTGGAGCCCCTTCTGATATAGCATTGGCCTGGCATCTCTTCCCAAAATCTGGAGTAAAAATAAATTTTATTTTGTGCCCTAAAGCCCTGACCCCTTTAGACTGCCAATCCGGGTATTCACCTCAGATCTAGGGGTAATGCCTATTGTTTTGCCAACTTGTGGCCTATTGCCCTGTTTGTGGCATGAGTTTGGGGGGTCCCAGTCACATGGCTGGCCAGGACATGGGTTACACAATCAGATTTCATATCAAGAAACACATTTTTCTGGCAAAAAAAAAATCATGGTATGCAATTAGCTTTCATACTAAGAAGCCAATTTTCTGATGCAAAACAAACAATTCTGATGTGCAATCAAATTTCATGCTGAGAAACTAATTTTCTGGTATGAAACAAAAAATTAGTAAAAGTAGTACTAGTAGTAGTAAAAATTTTATTTATTTCAAATGAATAGGAGACACAGTTTAGACAAGCTAATTTCCGATGGGGTCCTTTTAAACAAGATTGATCACATTGATAAGGTTTCATAAAATATTACATAAATATCCAAGTCCCAAGATGAATATGTAAATACAATACAAGTATATTGTCTGGAATATTTACATAATCGAGGTTATGTCATATAAGTAATAGGTAACACACTATTATTAACAAACATTCTGTACATAAAATCCGATAAACAAGGGTTTAAGGATAGTTTTGTTTGTAACACTAGCACAATAACAGTCATTTTGAAATCTTCTGGTGCCCGGGCCCTTTGCGTTTGTGGCTCCAACCCTCTGGAATTCTCTACCATGTCGGATTAGAGAGTGTGCGACAGTGGGGGGGGGGGTTCAAACAAGCCTTAAAATCCTTTTTATGGATTAAGGCTTATGGGGAAGCGACTGACTGATTTGGGTTCGATTTTATTATTGTTTTATGAAATTTGTTGTAATGTATTAATTATTTTATTGTATTTTTATATTAATGCTTTTATTATGTTGTGATTCTATAACTTGTGCTGCGCTTTGATTTTTTGAAAAGGGCATTATAAATAAAGAACATTATTATTATTATTATAATATATCAACTAGTATGCATGTCAAGACAACAAAACAACTTCTGAGATCAAATTTAATGCCGAGAAACTAATTATGCTGGGCAATTAAAATGTGTTTTCAATGGACTTTTTTTTTAATTAAAATTAAAAATAGTTTCACAAGTGAAATTTAATTTTGCATCACCTTAACGGTGTGACACAGAAAAGTGAATCACGATTCAAAAATGGGAAAGATGTTAACATGGCCAGGAGAAATACATAAAACAAATTTATAATTTTGTTTGACTGAAACAAACTTCAAAATCTAAACCAGCATGTTCTAATGAGGCAGATTCATGTCTTTTTGGTATTAAGGTGGCTGTAATAAAAGTTTGAATTAGTAGTTTGTTACTGGAATGAGAAACACGATGGTGTGGTCTCGTGACACCAAAATGTTTTGGTGTCGTATCAGAACATTAGCCCCAAAACCCTACTGAGTATGCTCAGAAAAGGAAAACGCAAAACTATAAATCCTTATAACTCTGGAACCATTTAATACTTTTTCATGAAACCTTCCAAAGACACTACCTTGCCACAGCATGCTTCTGCCTTGAAAGTTTCAGGAAAAAATTCCTTTCTGTGCAAGCAGTAGATGAGAGGAAAAAAAAATCCCGTGTTAAGTACAGGAAAGAAAAATTAAACGTCTACAGGAAAATTCTAATTTCATCAAACTCTGCCATAGCTATTAAGGTGCAATGTTAGCAATTTAACACTGAATTCCCTACACAACCATAACTATAGGGCGTTACTGCACCTCTATAATACAGGTATGGTAGCATCTGTATATTAAGGTTGAGTAAGCACTTTAATGTTAAACCACAACTGTTGCACCCTAATAACTTCGCCCCTGTTAAACTGATTTCCTGCAAATTTTGGTAAGCACAGAGAAGGTGCCAGGATCTCTGGATCCTGCACATTTCGTGACAATCGGCTCATGGGGGGCAAAGTCATAGAAGGGCACAAAACACACAAATCACACAAATTTAGACATTTTGTTACTCACCTACAGTATAACTAAAAAACTAGGAGGAATTCAAACCTGAAACTTGCAGCTTTGATAGAGTTTGGGCCAAGGTGTGCATGTTTGTGGTTTTTATCTCCCAAACTGAAGTAGTTTGTAGAATAGTTAAGAAAAACAGGTTTGATTATATATATTTTTTATAACTTATTCTTATTCAATTTCACATATACTGTACATACAATGCATATTAAAACACTGTGGTACAGAATATAGAAATGTGCTGAGACACCCCAGCAAACAAGTAATTTAATCATAGGAGAGTTACTCTACATCCTCTGGTAAAACATACAGTATTGGGAGAAAGCAAGTACGATATTGCACTGAGCAGCACCAAGAAGTTATTCTTCATGCATCTAATTTTATCTAAATAGAGCCTATTGCAACAGTGCTAAGGACATAAAACGAATAAAAATATTAACACTGGAAAAAACCAAGTATATACATAAGTCACTCTGGGTAGCAGTAAATATTCTAACACACATGAAAGACGAGCTTACCCCAATTAAACAACACACTTAAGTGCCCCTAACATTGAATCCTGACAAAGAAAACGGATTCTTATTTGTATTCAGTAACCCTCTAAAATGGCTACATTTAATATTATGAACCTGCAAACAAATACTTAACCATTACTGGAAAAATATTTACATCCATCATTACCTTTACATGCTGAAAAAAATGTGGCTCTGTACGAGTCAACAAAATTAATGCAGCACAGTATTAAAATGGCTAGAGGGTACAAAACAAATTTTTATGCATATGGGACTATGCTATCTAAACTCTCCCTGCTGCAGCCACTTGCCTTAACCCTGCGCCCGGACATCCTAGTCATCTCTGAAACCTGGCTAAAACCGCATCACACTGATACGGAAGTATCACTACCGGGGTGTGCAATAATCAGGCATGACTGCATAGGTAAAAGGAGAGGCTGGGGCACGGTTATGTACATCTCAAGTAGTCGCCAGTTCAGTTTAGTGGACATCCCCCATCCCCTGGTAACATAGACTCTCTACTCATCAAAATCTCTCTCCCTAGTTCTGCCCCCATCTCTGTGGCTGGCTCATACCCCCTGCACTCCCCCCGAGGACATCCTTTCCCACTTGGGCAACCTACAGTCGCTAGTGGCTGGGGGTGAGCTCCTTGTTACCGGCAATTTCAATATAAATTGGCTCGGCCCAGACAAAGCCCACCTAAAGACAAAAATTAAGGCCCAGAATCTATCTCAACTCATTACTGATCCCACCAGACTAAACCACAAAACCCAAAACCCCACTTTACTGGACTGGGCTCTCACCTCCCACCCCCACAGAATTCTAAGCGCAGGCCTCCTACCTGATTCCATAAGCGATCATCATATGATTTTTATGGTCAGGAAGGTACACAGACCCCCTGCCCCACCCTCAAAGACAATATACGAAAGGTCCTATAACTCCCACAACCTAGTTTCCCTCCTGTCGGACCTAAGGCAAATAAGCTGGAATTTCTTCTCAGAGGTGCCCTCCATTGACATCGCCTTTGAGGCATTTAAAACAAACTTCCTTAAAATATGGGACAAACATGCACCATTACGTGTGAAAAGAGTCAGAGGAGCGCATCTCCCCTGGATCTCGGCTGACATAATTAGAAAATGCCACACCAGAGACCTCGCCTGGAAAGCCTGTAAGAAGTTGGGTTCACAGGCCTCCCTCACTACATACAGATCCCTTCAAAACGCGTGTACAAACAGCATTCGCCAAGCAAAAAAAAACTACTTTCTATCGGCTTTCAGCAAAAATTTAAATCACCCAACTGACTTCTGGAAATCTCCCAAAACCTTGATCTCCCCCCCACCCAACCTGCACCCCCGACACTACTTGTACAGGGCACCCCAATCTCCGACCCAATCCACATGGCTGAAGCTTTTAATACCCACTTTTCCAGCTGCACTGACAAGCTCCTATCCTCCCTCCCTCCCTCATTCTCACCCCCTGGTCCCTCCCCACCGCACAAGTGCCCCTCAGTCTACCCACACAACCATTCCATTCTCCTTCCACCCAGTTTCTCAAGCTGATGTCTTTCACTTCCTTTGAGCGTTAAACCCAAACAAAGGTAAGTGCCCTGCGTCCTTGGATGCAAAGATGCTTTACCTCTCCACCCCTGCCATAGCCGCTCCTCTAGCTGACCTTTTCAATCTATCCTTCTCCTTGGGCAAGCTACCTACAACCTGGAAGCTGGCCACCGTTATACCCCTGCCAAAAGAAGGTGACCTCTCCTTCCCCCCAGGAAACTATCGACCCATTTCCCTACTTCCAACCCTGGCCAAATTACAGGAACAACTGGTCCTGTCTCAGCTCACCCCGTACCTTGACGCCTCCTCCTTTTTCACAGCTTTCCAATCGGGCTTCCGTAAATCCCACTCAACCATCACCTCTCTGCTTCGAGTCACAGATGACATCCTCACGAGTATGGACAAAGGATATATCACCTCTGCCATCTTCATAGACCTAGCCAAGGCCTTTGACACCGTCTCTCACCCCCTACTCATCTCCAAACTCACCGATGCAGGACTCTCTACACAGGCCACTAATTGGTTCCATGACTACCTAGTAGGCAGGAAACAAGTAGTCAAAATTGCCTCTTACACCTCTCACCCACTGCTAGTCCCTGCTGGCGTCCCCCAAGGCTCAGTCCTGGGTCCCCTACTCCTCTCAGTCTTTCTAAATGACCTCCCTACAGCATGCTCCCGTTCTTCCACTCAGATGTACGCAGATGACACTGTCCTTTACACCTCTGAGCCCACAACACACAGTGAAGCAACCCTCCTCCAGGAAGATTTCAATGCCATCCAGAACTGGTTCAGATCAAACCAGCAATTTCTTAACCCTATAAAAAAGTATCACTAACTTTTGGCTCACTACAAAGACTCTCCCGCCAAGCCCCTAGCCCCCCTTCAAAACCTTGGATGGGACTCCCCTGGATAACTGCACAAGCTTCAGATATCTAGGTGTCTGGCTAGATCAATATCTAGAATTCTCAGCTTACATCACCTCTCTACACAAGCGGCTGCTCCCCAAACTTGGCGCACTTCACCATAACAAAAGCTGCCTCCCAACACAGACAAGGCGGCCATTGTTCAAAAAATGATCCTTCCTGTACTCGACTACGGTGATATAGTTTACTCTATTGCCCTTGGGTCCACCCTGGCCAGCCTAGACACCCTGTTCCACTCCTTCTGCCATTTCATCCTCGACTGCCCCAATATACACACCACTGCAACCTCTACAGCTCGTTAACCCTGCCGTCCCTACATGACCACAGACAAACTAACTGTACTAGGCTCGCTGACAAATATTGGTCCCACTCCCTTCCCCCCTACCTGACCTCTGTCCTCTCCCAACAACTTTCACCTGCGTACTCCCTTAGGAGTATGGACCAAAGACTGTTCCATGTCCCGTTTATGTGCACATCCAAAGGACAGGCTGCTTTTAATTACCGGTTACCCCAGACCTGGAATGCCCTACCTGCCCCCATTAGGCACGCTTCAAACCCCTCCCTACGTAACCAATTACTTAGAGCACATTTCACCTCCAGTTGTTCCTGTTTTAGCTAAGAGAAGTTTACAAATGTCATGCTCTTATAATTAAATAAGTTTTGTATAGTACTCTAACTATATGTCATTACACTGTATTTAATTTTTCCCCTAAATTGTTAAATGTACAAGCCTATGCTCATTTCTGTACTGTCTTTGCTTGTCAAATTGTATGTGGGCCTTGGCCCCCAGGTCACATCTGGAATCGAGCATGTTTACTCAGTATGTTTTCCTGGTAAAACGCATAAATAAATAAATAAAATATGGGACTAAACAATGAAACTTTTTGAGTGGCCATAGTAAGTGATAGATATAAAAATGGTTACCAGACATATTCACTGCATTTTAGCCTCCATATGGCGACTGCCATTTTGTCCCTTCCAAATTAGCCACCGCTCCAAGGCAACCCTCTTGTAGAACTGACAAAAGAGAATTTAAGCAGTTCTAGTGATACTGGAGCCCCTTATCTCTACCTAAGCATTAGTTAAGGAATAGTGAAAAAAAAAACCTCTTGTCCCCATGAATCCTGCCTCAAGTTGTTTACGTTGTAAAGATCCCTGTTTTAACACAACACAGACATTTCAGCACTGAGAGACTGAAAAGGCAGCACTTGAAATGCAATATGTGACAGGTTAAATAATCATCCTTCAGTGCCCAGTTCTGGCTCTTTGTTTCATGCAGCAAAGTCTTTTTGAAGCATCTCAAGTTTTTTTACCAGTATCTATCGGGTCATTATAGATATAAGTTTTTCCCGCATATGTAATCCACAGTTTAGCTACCCCTACTCTGCGCCAGACCACCTCCTGCTGGCATCTACCAGCAGGCACTCCTTCACCATTGATTTCTGCAGCTTGCTTCCTGTGGTGGGGCTCTCCAGGAGGCTACAGGAGAGAGCCAAGATCCAGAATTCACTAGCCCTTGGCTGGCCTGGGGTGTCATTTGAGGAAGTGTCTAGGTGTTGGTGTACATGCCCATAGAGGAGAGTTTCTGCTTTTTTCCCATTCCCCAGAGGCACGAACATGCAATGACATCTGGTACAGGCTAAGCATGATCCCACACCCAAGCTTGAGGACATCCACCTTTGTCTCCAACCCCATCCCGAGGTGGTCCAATCGTTATACACACCGAGTCTCCACTGAGTGTCTCTGAAGATCTGTGCCACATCCCTCCCTTCCCTGGGAAAGGAGAGCAGTCTGTTGGATGCTCAATCTTCTGTCCTGGCCATCCTTCAGTGTCTCTAGCGCATTCCTAAACTGGCGTCACTGGCATGGTAAGAAGTATAACATATGCGGTGCCTCAGCCCTCTACACCACCAGACCAGCTGGGCCTTTGAATCTTGTGGCTCCCAATATAGAGTCTCTAATATGTGAAACGTGTGTTGTCACCAGAAGTGTTCGAGGTTGATTGGGGTCATTCGGACAAGACCTTGGAGTCATCCGGGTAAACTTTGTAAATGTGGTCCTTCAAGTCTATGTCCATTAACTGGTGTAAGAGGTTGATTACAAAGTTTAATCAATCAATCAGAATCTTTATTTATCCAGGCACACATCGTTAAGCAAGCTCATTTACAAGATGGACCTGATTAGTGGGTCAAATGGTACAATGCATACAGAGATATTTACAATAGAGCCAAATAACACAAGTAAAAAACAATTAATGCAAGTAAGTACTCAACGTTACATCAATCATATCAATTCAGAGTGCTTCTGTAATATTTAAGGAGGACATAAGATGAGGATTAGTAGGAACTTCAGTAGGGAGAAGTAATCGGCCCCTCATGTAGGGAGCTGACACAAGCACAGAATTTCAAAAGTAGTGTAATCATACAGTATCCCTAAATGTAACACTCTAAACAGAAGGATAGGGGTCGTAACGGTCAAGAAGAAAAGTAATTACAACTCTTTTTTGGCAAATTTTGGCATGGAAATCTGATTTATGCTTGGTTTAGAATGGACACAGAAGCATATTGCAGGAACCAATCGGAAGCCAACGCTGAAGAGCGCTCATGTTCCAATAGGATGGCTGTTAATTCCATGCTTTGCTAATGGAGAGTCCAATCTTAGGTTCTCAGATGGTGGTAGAGGCAGCGTTGATCACCTGGTGCCCAGATTTCCCATGCCTATGGGCAGAGAGCCTGTGGAGAGCATATCCTTGGCAGGTGATGGAGGAAGGGGTCAGTATTAGGTACTAGACCATGGATAATGGAACATCTGAACCAACAGGAGGATCAAAACAGCAGGGCAACAGAATTGGGTATTCCTTGACGCCTAAAGACTGGCCCAACCACAGAAATTCAGAAAGGAGTGTAATCAAACAGATTCCCAACTCTTGACACTCTAAACAGGAAAAAATAGAGGTCATAACTGTTAGGCAATAAGTAAGTACAGCTCTTTTTTGTGCAAATTTTAGACAGAAAATAAGGCTTTAGCTTAGTATTGAGGGAGATACAAGAGCAGAATGCAGGATCCAATCAGACACCAGAGCAGAAAAGTGCTCGCATTCTGATTGGGTATTGGCGATGCCATACCTCGCTAGTAAGGAGTCCGGTCTAGGTGTCTCAGGTGGTGGCTATGGAAGCGACAACTGCCCAGTATCTGCCTTTCTCCTACCTGAGGGTCAGGGAGCCCCTGAAGGGCTAGTCTACAGCAGAAAAGAGAGTTATGGGACAGAGGAAAGAGATAATAAGAGTGGAATGCAGTGGAAAGAGAATATGAAGATGAAATAGTGCAGTTAAATTGTACAGGGTAGGGGAATAAAAGCCACAGATTAAGCAATATGTAAACTACAGCAGGGTGAGTAAGGTGTAGTGGCCACTAAAGCCATGAAGAGGTAATAACCCCACAGGGATTTCTAGAGGGGAAAAACATTTAAAGCATAAGATGCTCACAGAGTTAAGGTCACCAAAGGTTACAAGCGATCATAAACTCAACTACACTCAAGGGCAGCAGCCTGATGCATCAGACTAAAATTAGGGTCTGGGGTAGCAATTGCATGGCTCACACACATACCAAGCATATAGAGATTTAAAGGCATTCATACTGTGGAGGCAGCTTAATTTCAATCATTTTTGTACTTTGTTCCACAATGTTGGCAACAGGAAACTAGTCGCCACTCTGCCATAGTGAGAGGAAGCCTTGGGGATACATAATGTGATGTAGGATGAGCTTCTTAGGGCATATATTCTAGGCTCACTTAGTGGGAGACAGTCTATTAAATAGTGTGGAAGCCGCTTCAAGAAGACTCAATAAGTCCAAAGGTCTGCGTTTCTATTAATCGTAACATAAGAGAGGACCAACCTATTGCTTTGTACAGGGAACAATGATGGGTAGAGATGGGGAGACCAGTAGTAAACCGGATGGCCCTGTGGTAAAGCGTATCCAACTTTGCAAGCAAGGCTTTGGGACATTAACTATAAAAAAAATCTACAGAATCGATCAGCGAAAGAAAAGTAGTTTGGACAAGGCTCACTTTTGCATCTCTAATAAGGAACTGGCTAATTCTAAAGAATAGCCCCACCCTCTGCCTTAACTTCTTTACAAGGACCTCAACATGCTCAGTGAATGATAGAGTATGATCTAACCACACACCTAGGTATTTAAACTTTGAGACAAACTCCAGTTTCTCTCCAAGAATTGTAGTAATTTGAGGTAGTGCTTCAGAGCTGGCTGGATTCATCACACGGCTATAGGGCGAGAACAACATTGCTTTTCTTTTTTTAGCATTTAGAAGAAGTTTTTTTGTGGAGGAGCTGGTTAAATTCCTCCTGAAGGTCAGCACAAGCAGCTTCAGGTGTCGGATGACTCATATATACAACTGTATCATCAGCAAACAGGTGTATGTTGGCCTTGTTAATACTCTCATCAATGTTATTAACATAGATAGCGAATAGTAAGAGACCAAGTATGGATCCTTGCAGTGCTCCACTCAGTAGAGGTTTGAGTGGGGATAGCTCAACCTCAGCCTTAATTTGTTGACACCATCTTACAAGGTACTCAGTAAACCAATGCAAAGAAACTGAGTCTAGGCCTATACTCTTCAGAGAAGAGAGAAGCAGGCTATGATCCACTGTATCAAAAGCCTTACTAAGGTCTAGAAATACAGCACAGACAAAATTTCTGCTGTCCAGTTCTCGGTACCAATCATTTGTTACTTTGGCAAGGGCTGAAATAGTGCTGTGTTTAGTTCTAAAACCAGGTTGCATAGAGTTTACTAGGTTATGGATTCAAGGTAGTCCCTTAGTTGGTTGCTGACGATCTTTTCCAGATGTTTTGACAAAGTTAGGAGGAGGGAAATTGGTCTATAATTATTCAGGTCATAGGGATCCCCTGATTTAAACAAGGGGATGACATGAGCAATTTTCCAGATCTGGGGAATAAGCCCTTGGGACAATGATAGGTTAAATAAGTGGGTGATCGGAACAGTTAGGACATGATAGGCGATTTTAAGGAAATAAGGATCCCAAGAATCAGCACCAGCACTTTTCTTAATATCCGATTGGAGTGTGAGGTCTTCAACCTCTTTCAGAGAGACCGGATGGAATGGGAAGCCAGGTACCAGGGCAGAAGAGTCTCAGCATGGAACACTTATTTGGGAGCAGAACAGGGATGCAGGGGAATTGTCAAAAAAGCTAGACCAGCTGTGGCAAAATGATTGTTAAATGCATCTAGGATTCCTGGTTTATCATTGATAGTAGTACTCCCAGTTGTAATCTTAGGTGGCAAGGAATTACCAGGCGTATATCAGGACATGTCCTTGATTGTCCTCCAGAATTTGGAGGAGCACTTTGCTGCAGAATCCAATTCGGTAAGATAAAATGCTGCCTTAGCATCCCTGACCATTTTTGTAAAACCATTGCGTGTCCTTAACTGCCACCAGTCTGAGTCGAGTTTAGTCCGGCAAGTTTTTTGCCGTAACTTATCTTACCAAGCAATGCAGCTTTCAGCTCAGCAGAGAACCAATGACTTGTTTTGTTTTTTACACAAATTTTTACCATAGGGGCATACATATTTAGGGCCCCAACAAGTATATCATGGAAAATATCATATGCCGAGTTAAGCGTGTTAGCTAAGTAGAAGTCTTGCCAACGTGGAGAGTGTTCCAACTCATAGACAGGCAGCCACATCAAAGTTACAATGGGACCTTTTTGTAATAAATTTAGCTTATTGGTTGTCCCCCTCCATACCGTGTGGGACCCCCAATATGCATACAATGGACATGCGTACACCATTTTCTAATTGCTCCAGTCTGCTACGCAGTACTTTATTTTCTTTTAGTACACCCGTTACAGCCACCAATGTTTTATTTGCAGTTTCCATGGCAGCTTTGATTTCATTGCTGAAGGTTTCCATCTGTACTTCCATCGTGGAATGTCTACTATTAAAGGAGTTTACTTTTTTACCTACCCGTAAGTCTCTTATGGCCTGTAATAAGGCCGTGTTGTTAGGCTCCTTGGAATGTGTCCCACTCACCCCTTTGAACCATAGCATCCATTGATTTTTGTGGCAGAGACTTCCTGGTTGGTTGGATGATCACTTATTTTTGCTTTCCCATCTGATTTCCAATTGAGACATATATCGTTTAATAGCTTTTAATATCAGCTATCTGAATCTTTGACCGTGAGTTCAAAATTCTTAAGTACAAACAAGATAAATCTGTAAAAACAGATGACTTGTCAGGAGCTCCTCTTAAGCACGTCTTTCCCAGTTAGCTGTAGGCTCTGCCCCCTCAGGTTTGAATATATCTGTCTTAATATGATTCATTAAGGCAGATGCATGACCTCTCCTTAAGAAATCCTCCCTTGACCTGGACTGTCTAGCTAATTACAGATCTGTCTCTAACCTGCCTTATGTAGGTAAGGTTATTGAGAAGGTGGTTGTGCTGCATCTGGATGATCATTTATCCACCCACAATGTCTATTATTCTCTCCAGTGGGGCTTTAGGAAGAGACATAGTACTGAGATGGCTCTTGTCTGGGTGCTGAATGATCTCCTGATAGCGAGAGATGGGAGGACTTGTTCTATCTTGGTCCTCCTTGACCTCTCTGCAACATTTGACACTGTGGACCATGGTGTGCTACTGGAGCACCTGCAGTTAATCTGCAGACTGTCTGGTACAGTCCTCAGATGGTTTCAATCTTTCCTCGATGGTGGGTCTTACAGAGTGATGTCTGGAATTTATTCCTCAGCCCCTCTCTTCCCCTATCCTGCGGGTTACCACAGGACTCCATTTTGTCACCCATGTTGTTCGCAGTGTACATGCTGCTGTTGGGAGATATCATTAGGTGGTATGGGCTAAGTTTTCACTGCTATGCAGATGATATTCAGCTGTACATGTCCTTTGCACCCGGGCAAGATGGCTTTCTCTCAGTTTTTAAGAACTATTTCTCTAAGATCCAGGACTGGATGAGTGCCAGCTGGCTGCGGTTGAACCCAGATAAGACTGAGGTGTTGGTGGTGGTCCTAGGTCATCAAACCCAGGTGGGTTTGTCGGCAGGGCAGCCCTCTGGACTTTGGCTTGGGGGGGCTCAGCTGACTACCTCAGACTGGGTGCGGAACCTGGGCGTTATTTTTTCACGGTGGCCTGACCCTTAGATCTCAGGTGTTGGCCATTGTTAAGATCTCATTTTTCCATCCGAGGAATATCACCTGTGTGAAGCATCTGGTTCCTCCTGATGATCTTCCAGTGTTGGTCCATGCTTTCGTGACCTCCTGCCTTGACTACTGCAATGCCCTTTACCTAGGGCTACCAGAGGTTGATATCTGCCACTTGCAGCTGGTGCAGACTGCTGCAGCCAGACTTTTGACTGGTACTTCTAGGGCCAGTCATATTACGCCTGTGCTGCATGGACTGCACTGGCTGCTAGTACAGTTGCAGATCTCCTTTAAGGTCAGATTACTGACATATAAAGCCTTACATGAACAGGAACCCTACTACCTGCAATATTTCCTTCACTCTTACTGCCCCCTCCGTTCACTTCGCTCCGTCGATGAGGGATTGCTGGAGATTCCCAAGGTGTGTTTAAAGACATCTGGGGCTTGGTCTTCTGCTTTTGTAGCCCCTACCCTGTGGAATTCTCTACCTCGTCAGGTTTGAGAGTGCCTGACCATGCAGAGTTTTAAAACAGCCTTAACAACATACTTAATTAACCATATGTTTCCAGGTTGATTTTATGTTATTACATATTTATATTTGTGCTGGCTGAATATTGATTGTTTTAAATATGTTTATTTACATGGCTTTTATGTGCAAGCGCTTTGGTTTGGAAAAGCACTTTTTAGAGATAAAGAATGATTTGATTTGTTTTGATTTAAAAAGCAACTGAAAAGAAAAAGCAAACTGACAACTGAAGATGAAATGATGACATTGCTGTACTTACAGCTTGTTTATGTGACAAAGGATGTAATTAAAGAGTTGTGAATATGCAAGATTGGAATGGAAAGGAAATATATTTTGAGACCTAACTGTATATTGCTGAGCAAACAAACACAGCACACTGTGATAGAAACAATAAACATTTTTAACACACAAATTGTGTTCAAGTTGATGTATGATCAACAGCAAATGGCAGACAACACATAAAGCATGGTCAAATGACTGTTTCCTGAAAAATATATGTATTATATCAGTCTACTGTAATCTCTGCTGTGATGTTACCTTTTTGAATGGCTTATGCCAATTTTTTTTTTATATTTATTAATGAAGTTTGCCGTGTGCTGGTGTGTTCCACGTCCTGGCTGTTTCTCCCAAGTCTTGTGAACTGGCGTTTTATTGCAAGAATTTCATTCGCTGTTTCTGAATGGAAACACACAGGACCCTGCTTGAAGAAAGCTACAATATACTATATTGACAGCATGTGGCAAGCCAGACTTCTCTACCTCTGAAGAGCGTATCAGGATGAGGCACTTGCTTGGAGCTGTACCTTGCACTTTGGACAGGAGACTATGCGCTGGGGGGAGGGGTGAACATTAGGGCTGATAACCCCAAGGAACACCCCACCACTGGTTTGCCAAGACTACAGGAACCCAAACCTCTAATGTTTTCTTTTTTTCTTTTTCCTGTGTGTGTGGTTGGAGTTAGGGTTGGAAACCCTACCACCACATTTCCCTACTTTTGTGATGTTAACTTGAAACTGAACAGGTGCATTAACAAAGTTTTTTTTGCAAAGAATAATATATAAGTAACCCCCACCCAGGTATGCAGTTTCCATCATGACAGCACTACCTGGTGGGCTGGGTTCAGGGAGAACTATGTCACTCGGCACATTGGCTAGGTTTGGCTACTCTGCAACAGGGGCACCCAAGTAACTCCAGACACAGGAAGCAATAACTGTAATGTCCATTACCAGAAGTGGGATTCTAAAGTGTGGCTTTTATCCACATCCAACAGAATAACAAAGCATAGATAGACCCCCACAGGGCTACACTCCTGGTAATGCAGATTTATGGAGATCAGAACTCATTCACTTTCACTTTAGCCCTCAGGCTTTGAAACACACTGGGCACACAGCCCATACTTGTACTCTGCTGTGGGTTTCTGTGGCTCAGCTCCCATGCCAGCCACTTGGACTACCTTCCTTCCATGGCTCGGCTATCATGCCAGCCCTTTGGACACTTTCCATATAGCATGGAAACATTTACTGGTGGCTCCCTAAACCACCTATGAGCACTTCTGGTTCTATACGGGAATCTTCCTCATCAATCCCATGTCTGGGTAGTTTCCTCAGGCACTGGCCAAGTACCTGAGAGAAAGCAATAGGTGTTCCAAAGCAAACCTGTAGAGGTGAATTTGGTTACTACTGATGGGGGGGGGGTGTCTCCCACCTCTCGCTCCCATAATTCATACTCGGCCATTTCTCTGGATTGTAACACCTCATCCTTGAAAACACTTTGCTATGTAGATGCTCTTTAAATGTATTCACATTCAGTCTACTGTCTGTCCATCCCATCTGTGCTGAATTTGAACATACTTAATAAGTGGATGTGTCCATTAGTCTGGATACCCCACAGAGTTAAGCAGTCCAATCCCCACATCTTCCAAACTGCACTTGGCTGTCTTTTCCTGACCCCACAGTAACAGTCACTTTAGTTTCATCTTGTTCCAGGTGAAAACACATTGGCCCTTTAACACAGCGAACTCACTCCTTGGTTGCAGGCACCCCACAGGCATTTTCTCCTCAAAGAAATCTCGTCCAGAACTTCTGGTGCCTCAGCACAAACTTAACTCAGGCAGTTTCTTTTTCCCTAGCTGGACCACGGGGGTTGCCACTGGAAACAGGCTGATTCCTTCCCCCCATCCTCTCAGGGATAGGGCCCTGAACCACTGAAAATGGTCTCTACCAATTTACTTGGCTCTTCTTGTATTCCTCTTCAGGTGAGAACACACACCTCTACATAAAAATAGCTCTGTGACAGAGCTTAGGACTCTGAGGGCCTGTTTACAGCAGAGCACCTCCTTCCTGTACTACAGACTGCAACAGACTGACTTCAAATTCACCAACATTCTACTCTAACTTCCAACTGCTACCTTCCAGTGTGGCTTATGCAGCTGCGACAGTTCTAAAATGATGTCATCCCTCAGTCTCTGCTGAGACTGAGAACAGAGTGAGACAGTGTGAAATCCATTTAACTTGAGTTTCACAAGCTGCCTTCCCTGCCTGCCACTAGGTCCAACTGGGATCTGGGATCCTTGTAACCCCGGGTAACAGGAGGGTTACATATCTATATAGATATAGATATATCTCAATATCTATATATATATGTGTGTGTGTATATGTATGTGTGTATATATATATATATATATATATATATATATATATATATATAGTTGTAAATAGACTTGTTGCACCACCCTGAGCACTGGAGTCAGACAGCAGACATTGGAGCTATAAAAATAGACCTTTACTAGCAGCAGCAAGATAGCAGGCTGAATGTGTTGCTTGGTCTGTTTGGTTGATCACATCAAGAACTGGAACTGCATGTGGCTGGAGCTGCAGGTGGCTAGAGCTGGTCGTTGGAGGCAGGACCCTTGGCTGGCTGGTGCTTATTCTTGCAGGCAGGACCCTTGGCTGGCTGTGTGTTGGCTGCTTGGATCTCAGCCTGGACTGACTGCCTTGTGAAATGGCCCCTGCTTGTGTGCTGCTCAGGATGATGGAACCTGACATTGCTGATGATGGTTAAATAAATCCTGTGCTGAGCCACTTGATCCTTATTGGGCTAAGGCCTAGCTTCAGCTGACATCAAATAACATCACCAGCCAAGTCATACAGCCCTTATCTGGACCAAGGCCCTAGATTCAGGTGTTGCAACAAGACATCACAATAGTGACTGGTCCCTTAGTTACCATAGCAACTCCTTCGTTTGCAGATGAACCACCATGGAGAGATGATAACTGACTAACTCTGGGAGGGTAGGGCCTCATAGCATAGGGTAAGTGGATTACCATTTTTGTAGCACTACCTCCTCCCACAGACAGGCATTCTACTACTGTATAACAAAATTTTACTACCTGGTGAGTTCTATCTCCTACAGTTCCCCCCCAGTAAGGACACTCTACTGGACTTTCCACGCTTCACTTACCATCTTTGTCGACTGACCAAATGGTGCCTCCCCCTTGGTACCTGCACAGCCGGTCTCTATGAACTACCTTAGGCTTTGTTCTTGGGCCCTGTTGAATCTGATAAACCACGTCATTTATACGATTCAGTACTGTACATGGCCCCTCCTAAGGGTTCTGGAGTTTTGGGGTTTTTCCTCTCTGCATGGCTTATAAAACCAGAATGGGTATTGCCTGCAAAAGGTTTCCCCGTTAGACCGTACATTGCACATCCTCTTTGTCTTCTCCTAGGCTACCCTCAGATTGTTCCTAGCAAACGTGTACACCTTCTCCATTGTAGCCTGCAGTGCATCAGCAGAACTGTTAGGGTTATAGCTCCCCTGCTTCTGAGTTGGGATTCCAAATAAAAGACTCACCAGTGTCTTCAGTTCATGACAAAGCATAAAGATGGCCGGGGTACACTGGATGCTTTCATTAAGCACAGTGTGGTATGCCATCAAACGAATTGGGATGTGCTGGTCCCAGTCCCTCTGATGGTGGTTCACGAATGTGGTCAACGGCACTTCTAATAGCTGGTTGCACCTTTCAACCATCCCATCAGACTGTGGCCTCAGGGGAATGGTCCGAGTCTTATGAACACTCAGTGCCATGCATACTAACTGAAAGATCTCAAACTTAAAGATTCGGCCTTGCTCTGAGTGTATCTCCCCTGGGGTACCAAACCTCATGAAGAACTGATTTACTAAGACCATGGCAACAGTGCTCGCCTCCTGGTTCTTAATGGGATAGCTTCAGGCCATTTTGTGATGTAATCCATTGCAATCAGAAGGTACTGACTGATGGACTGACATGGGCAGTGGGCTGAGCACATCAACAGTGACTCACTCCATAGGTGCTTCTACCAGGTACTGCTGCATGGGCACATGCCCCCTTTTGGGGGAGCCCTTTTTTGCAGTTTAGGTGCCACGCTTCCAACACCATGCCTTCACATACCTTCTGCATTGTACTCATTAAAACTCTTCCTCAGCCTAGCCAATGTCTTAGCAACCCTAAAGTGGACAGCAGTCCTGGTATCATGTGACATCTACAGTGCTATCCTCTTTATATTGTCGGGAGTAGCTAGTTAGTATATGCTCTTATCCCCAGCAAATTTCTTCTATTTCCAGTACAACACCCCCTGCCTGATTTCTAAGGACTCCCAATGTGACCACAATGCTTTTAACATAGGGTAGAATCAGGCTCTGTTTTCCTAGATGGTTCCTCCTCACCTAGTTTCCAAATATATAGAGTCTTTATGTTGGTATCCCCCATTTGAGCACTATCAGCTGCTCCA
The DNA here is from genome assembly GCA_016271365.2 of Neoceratodus forsteri. Classification (NCBI taxonomy): domain Eukaryota; kingdom Metazoa; phylum Chordata; order Ceratodontiformes; family Ceratodontidae; genus Neoceratodus; species Neoceratodus forsteri. Next base: position 945,478,198 of record CM028136.1, on the reverse strand, counting down.
CGTAGACCACTCCTGTGAAACTGCTCCAGAGATATCCTCAGTTGGCTCAGAGGGATTTAGTATTCTACACAATTTTGGCCCTAATGGATACCTATGAGGTTGTTCCTCGTTCTCTTCCAACCTTAACTGCTCCCTATTCTCCTGTTGGAGGCAGTACCTATCACCTTCCTGCCAAAAAGACCGGTGAGACAAAGCATCAACATTGCCATGTTTTTCTCCTGGCCTGTACCTGACCTGGAAGCTGAACTCCTGTAATTTCTGCAACCACCTGGCCACTTGTCCCTTTGGGTTCTTAAGCCTGAGAAGCCACTGTAGTGAAGCATGGTCCATTCTTATAGTAAACCTCTTGCCATACAGATAATAATGGAAATGGCCACTGGATTGGATTATAGCCAGTAGCTCCTTTCTGGTGGTGCAATAGTTCCTGCTCAGCAGAGTTTAAGGTCTGGCTATAATAGGACACCACTTGTTCAGATCCATCATTATCCTCCTGAGAAAGTACAGCTCCTACACCATAGTTGCTACCATCCATGTACAGAATGAATGGTTTTATATAACTAGTCAGTGATGTAACCACCCAGTTCCCATGGGTTAGTAGAATCCCATTAGTGCTAGTGTTAGGTAGGTAGAAAAGGCAGCTGGTAAGCAGCTCACTAAGGGGCTGCTTACACAAAGACATCATTGTTTACTCAGCCAGCCTGAGGGAAGGATGATTATGTCATTCAGAACTCTCGCAGCAGCATAACCATTGCTGAGTCAGCTGCTCTGGGGAGGTTTAGAATGCTCAGGGAGTCTTAGTGTGGATGTTAAAGTGGCAGGAGTTCTGCCACTGGGGTTCTGAGTCAGAGGGCCCTGTGTTTATTTTATTTATTTATTTATTTATTTAAACAGCAGTTTGGAAAACCTTTGAGCCATAGGCTCATTTACAAAGATACATTGTCACAGTAAGACAAACGAAAATACACAGTATAACAATACAACACAGTATAACAGTAACTTAAGACATAGATACAAACAAGCTGGTACAGGTAGGATTGATGCAAACAATACTAGAGTTATGTTGTCCTTAGCAGCTTAGTAGTAAGCTTTGTCATAAGTATTGAGTACGGCTTTGACTAGTGGCAATTACAGCATCGGGTGTTAATAAGGTGGTTACGTAAGGAAGTTTTGAAGCACGATATAGTTGGAGCTTCGGAGATGGAGGGGGGGCAGTGTGTTGAACCAGGAGGGGGCCCTGAAGCTGAAGACTCTTTGGCCGTGAGAGGTCCTAGCTCTAGGAACACACACACAAGGACCTTCAGGGGATTGTCTCTTGGATTGTCTCTTGTTTCACACCCTAGTTTGGATTACAATCACCAGCTCCCAGTGAAGTGGTGGAGATCTTTCTTCAGGAGGATTTCCTTGATGTTCACTGCTATACCATGTACAAGGCGACTGTGACTGAGTGCTTTCAAAAAGGGTGACTCAATCAGGGTGCCTGTGTACAGGGCTACCTGGCAGGAGTAGCGACTGGATACAGGGGTAGGGGTAATACAGTGATGGGATGTAAGCTGTATATGCGATGCTGGGGAGGACCATGTCGGCGTGGCGGGGGAAGGAGGGGTATGTGGGGTGTAGTGTGGCAGTCAGCTGCTGAGCTGGCTGTGTAGTGTGGTGGGTAGGTGGCAGGCTGGGGTTGGGAGCGTGCAGGGTTCAATTTTGGGCACAATCATTTTTTGCACTGGGTTGGGGTTTTACATTTTTTTTTTAAGTTTTACACCCTCCGACATGCCCCCCTCAGAGTTAAAAATTCTTAAGTAGGGGGTGCAGAGGGCACAGCCCCCTGCATAACACAGAAAACCAGTCACTGGTTTTCTAGTCACTGCGAGTGTACATTGCAGTAGTTACACTTGCCCAAATGGCGATCGCTTTTGCTGTTATCACATAGCTCCATGTTCACTCCAGGAGAAGTGAAAGGGACTGCTAGTTCAGTGGATCCAAGAGACAATCCCCTGAAGGTCCTTGTGTGTGTGTTACAGCTGTCTTTGTGAGAGACTGTTCTGACAAGCTACCAAGGAAAAGAGTGCTTTCTGGTTGTTCCCATGCCTAAAGGAAGGGGCAACAATTCTGTGAGTACAGAATAGAAAGTGTGTTTTTTGGGTTGTTTCCATGCCTAGAGGAAGGAGTAACTTAACTGTGAGAAAGTGTGCTTTTGGGGTTGTTTTCCATGCCTAGAGGAAGGAACAACTTAACTGTGAGTACATAATGGGATACAAGTTCTCCATACAGAAGTTTGTTCTGGGGTGTGTGTGCTCATAGATAAGGCTAGATCACACCTGTCAGTACCCATTGTTCACCCAAGTGAGTGAAGTAAAGTTTGGAGTCTTTAGCATTTCAGTGGGGAATGAAGACTTCTGTGGTGCAACCCTGAAGGAATGGCAGAGTCTTTCAGTTGGGGCAAAGAGGGTGAGGAATGCCATTTGGAAGCTTATAAGGCAGGACTAACTGATTCATTGATGTGCACCAGTTTACCCTGCGTAATGGTCATTGGTGCAGGATGAGTTGTGTGGCACAATCCACAAGTATACACCTATTGGGAAGGAAGATGTTCTGAATGTGTGGCCCAGTCCACAAGCATACACTGCTGGGAAGTGGAAATGTATTTGGGTGTGTGGCCAGTGAGCCACAAATATACACCATGGTGAAGAGAAAGGAACTGTTTCTGTGGAGAACTGTGCTGTCTAGCAAGGAGAGTTTTGGAAAATGTGTGTACCTGTTTGCCATGACTGATGACCCTTGGAGGTCCACTGATGCTTTAGTAACAACTGTGAATAAAGCCATACTGCACAATCCCACCTGCTGTTCTGAACATTCGGATCATTGCTTCTGTGTGGAATTTCTGGTGCCCCCTCAGCAGTAGGTCTAGCATACACCTAGCATCCTCTATCCTGGACCTGGTCATAGTTACAAAGGTTAATTTTTAGTTCTTGTATCCCCACCCCCTTCCTCTAGATAATGAGCCTGGTATTCATCCTAACGCTAGGGTGGTACCAATCCTAGACTTTCTGCCAAAATAAATGGTATACCATTGTGGATACTAGTCCTGCTTTATGGGGGGGGGTGCCAACTTGCCAAAAGTAGTGTGGGGGTTACAGTAATGATTATCAACTGTGGGCAGAAGCTGTCATACTCCATTATATATGGGTGTGTATAGTCACCCATGTATAATGGATAGTCATACAAAAGTTTACCATTAGCGCAGTATACCTCGCAGAGCATCAGTGCACTATGTATTGCACTACTGTACAATATCGTGCTAATGCTCAACTTTTGTGCAATGCACTTTACCATATTAATGGTCAACATTTGCACAATTATGACTGTATACATGTTTCAATGAAAAAAATAAAGGGACCAGTTATTATAAAAAAATAAAACATGGGGAAGTATGTCAACTCAGCTTTTATGCACACCCTCAGTGTGCGATGATTAGATAAACCCCTCGAGTTTCACTCTCGGGGTTTATGAGGCATCACACACCTCAGGTGTGCATAAAATCCTCATTACATACATTTCCCCTTGCATTATTCTATATTTGTAGTCTGTATATGCCAAGATCAGTGCTGTCATAAGTGTCAGTTTTAGGTTTTGAAATACTGCCTTACACGCACTACACTAGGAAAGGGCTGCCCCTTTTCTAGGAGTTTATGCAGTGGCCTGGCTATAAGGTCAAACCCTGAAATAAATCTTTGGTAGTAAGAAGAAAGACCCAGGAATCCCCACACCTCCATGACATTTCTAGGCTTTGGCCAGTTCCACACAGAGGCAACCTTTCTTTCATCTGTGCCAATCCCTTCCTTGCTGATGCAATGGCCAAGGTACGCCACCTCCCTCGGGAACAGCTCACACTTTTGGGGGTTTAAACTTGAGGTTAGTCAGCCTCAGCTTGTTGCAAACCCACTGTAAGTGTAACAGTCCCCTGTCAAAGGTTTCCCCATGCACCGGGACGTCATTCAAGTACAGCAGGCAAACAGACAAAGGTAACACTTGCAGCACCCTCTCTATCAGCCTCTCAAGCGTGGCTGGTGCATTGCATGACACAAAGGGCATTATCTTAAATTGCCTCAACCCTTGGCCTGTCATGAAGGCATTTTTTTCCTTGTCCTTTGGGTCCATCTGTACCTGCCAGTACCCACTCTTGTGATCCGGCAAGGAAAATCATGCAGAGCCTACAATGGCATCCGGTGAATCATCAATGCGGGGCAAGGGGTAGGAGTCTTTAAGGATAATCTCATTAAGTTTCCTATAGTCCACACTGAACCTGGTACTTTGATCCTGTTTCCTTATCAACCCAATTGGTGATGTTCAAGGACTGGTAGAAGGCTGTATGTTGCTTTCCTCTTGCATTTCCCAGATTGCCTTCTCGGCGTCTTCTCTTTTTGACACAGGCAACCAGTGTGGGGGTTGCTTGATGGGTCTGCTGTACCCTACATCAGTCTTATGATTGACCCAGTCAGTGCCACCCAAGTACCTGAACTCTAAGAACTGGTCCTGGTTCATCACCAAGAAACTTCTCAAACGGTCTTTCTGTTCCCTATTTAGTAACGCTGCACTGTGCCCATAGAGTTCTGCCATAAATTCTGGGAGTTGCTCCCCATCCCTCTTTTCCTTGGCCTCAGCTCCCAGTGGTGATCCCCATCTGAGGAGATAATGACCTCTTCTGGCTCGCAGAACCGAACTGCTGTGCCTTTGGAGACCACCTGCTCACTGGACATGAAGTTCAAAAGTCAAACAAGGATGCATTCTTGTGTCAAGCGCACCAGTGTCCTGGCCCTCAAAAGGTTGGCTAAATTTGGCTCTCCAGTGGGGGCCTCAACCAGTCCCCAACTATCTCCTACAAGAAACTTAAACAAGCATCAAGCATATGCTATGGCTTCTGGTCCTGCCACTACCATCACCTTCTTAGTGGCAACCAGTTTCTCATGAATTGGCCCTCATCTTTTCCATGTTTGTACATGGCATCTCCTCATTTCCAACACTACAGATTCTTTTTTCCAGATCCAGCACATAGTTTTTAATGTGGAGGAAGTCTAGGCCAATGATGCAGTCTTCCTTTATACCAGCCAGCCAGAAATCATGGACAAATCCCAGGGTTCCAGTTCTTAAACCCAATTGTCCACACTGTCGCACTGGGGGCAACTCTCCAGTGACAGTTTTCATCTGGAGTGATGCGGATTTGTCAGTGCCACCCTTCCCCTTCCTGGCTACCCTTAGAAGGTCTGGCCTAACAACTGTGATTTTGGACCCCGAATCAAGGATCCTAATACATTCTGTGCTCTCAGTTTCACAGTCAATTGTCAAATTCATTTTCCAAATTTGAAATGTTCCCAATTTTAGAGCCAATTGTGAGGCCCTTTGTGGTGACCCCAAGCATTGCCTCACAAATTTGGTCAAAGTAAATTTCCCTCAACACTTGTCTATTGCCCCACAACCACTTGTCACAGATCTTCCTGGCTTTGTGTGTATTTCCAACAGTACTGTCTCTTACGCCCCTTTTTTGTACTGTACCAGCACTGGATGGGGGAGTTGGGGCTTTCCCTCTGGACAGATTGCAGTTATTTTTTTTAAGATTATTTGCTATGTTACCTAACATTCTTTTTAGCCCTCCCAGCAATTCTTCAACCCAGTTTTCCCTTGTCACCAGACCTGGAAATGGTTGCATACTTGCTATGGTCGTACTCAGTCAGGTCATCGGGATTTAACTTTGCCACTGGTAGTTCCATGGCAGGACTAGAATACCCTTCCCTCTGGTCTACCCTACTTGGTCTCTCCACCTTCTTGATGATTGGCTGTTTTTTCCTCTTTTGCCAAGCTGCCTCGAGATATGATTCTGGCTCCACTGCATATTCCAGGGCTCCCCGCAGTGTCTGAGGTTCATGTTGCAGGAACTGGATTTGCTGGTCTATGTCTTGCAGTGAGTCAATAAACTGGTCCATTGCCAATCAGTCCTGGATCTTTGGTGGGCATCTGCATATGCCAGTTATGCGAGTCTCAGCAGGTCCTCTGCCGGTTCCTGGAGGATCTCTTCTATCACTCGTCTCCTGATTCTGAGCTGTGACCTGGCCAATTCAGCTTGGTGGTCTGTCCCATACGATATTTCTAGGTCCTGCACCAAGTCTTTGTACCTATGCCTTCTATATGGATGGAAGTTCTCTAGTATGTTGCATGCTGGTCCTGCTAAGCTGGCTGCTAGGAACCTCCCGTTTTGTTCATCAGACCAGCTGTTCATTTGGCTCACAATGTTAAACTGGGCAAGGTATGCTTCCCAAGGGATCTTTCCATCAAACGCAGTGGGCCTCTGTACTGTATGGGTTCCTTTGCCTTGGTTCTTTGTGTGGATTCCCCTATTGTGGCTGGCACCGTGGTGTTTCAAGTAGATGGAGTCATGGACTCTTCTTTTGTTCTAGTATTTCCCAGCACTTCCTGCAGTTAAAGGAGGCTGATTCTTCTTTCCAGATCCTCCTGGAGCTCGTCCTGACTCTGTCTATTGGCAGCCTGGCGCCAGTCAATGTTCTTGTCAGGGGTCTCCTGTACGCACACCAGACCATGGTCCACCTGTTCTTTGACTGTTTTCAGTTCTTGAAACACCTCTGTCCTCTCACTGTTTAGGATTGCATCCATCTCAGCCACTCATTTGGAGAGTCCAAAAGCAGACTCTAATTTTCTTCTATATGTTTGCTCTAAGGGCCTTTACTTCACCTTGGAGAGTGTCCGCCCACTCCAGCTGTGCTGTCTTCAGTGCATCCTTTACCTCAGCTTCTATCCTGGCCAGGCTTGTTTCCAGGTCAGCCGTCTGTCTTTCTCAGCTTGCCTGTAACCTTTGATCTAGACTGGCCAGGGATTCCCTCAGTGCCATGTTTGTGTCTGAGGTCTCCATCCTGTTCTTGGTGCTGCCACTCCTTTGCTATTGGACAGGGCACAAATGTCATCCCACTTCTCACACCACTGTTGTAAATAGGCTTGTTGCACCACCCCAAGCACTGGAGTCAGACAGCAGACACTTAAGGTATAAAAATAGACCTTTATTAGCAGCAGTAAGATAGCAAGCTGAAGGTGTTGCTTAGCCTGGTTGGTCATTCACATTGAGAAAGTTGATCACATTGAGAGCTGAGTTGTAAATGGCTGGAGCTGTGGGCAGCTGGAGCTGGTTGTTGGAGGCAGGGTCCCTGGCTGGCGCATGCTGATTCTTGGAGGCAGGGCCATTGGCTGGCTGCAATGTGGGTTGCTTGGCTCTCAGCCTGGACTGACTGCCAAGCAAAATGGCCCCTGTTTTTATGCTGTTCAGGATAGACCAAACCTGTCATCATTAATTACAATTAATTATACAATGGCAAGAAAGAATCCTAGACTCTGATTGGTCAGTGTATGCCTGAGACAGTGATGTTATTACAAATAACATCACTGTATGGATGAGCATACGCTTGAGCTCATCTTTTTTAAGAAAGAAAGATTTACTGCCACACTAAAAATCTACTAAAACATTTTTTTAAATGTTTTTTATTTTATATAACAACAAGCTATTGTATAATAGCAATACGGCACTCCAGTGTGTGTGTTGTGTAATAACGTCACTCCTGGGGCGGTGGAAGCACTCGGCTTCACCTCGTGCTTCAAGCCACCCCAGGAGTGATGTTATTACACAATAACACATACCCTGTCATGCTTTATTGCTTAAATAAATCCTATGCCAATTGATTGGATCGTTATTTAGCAATGCCTTGTTTCAGCTGACATTAAATGACATCACCAGCTGAGTCATACAGCCCTTATCTGGATCAATGCCTTCACTTCAGATGTTGCTACATGATAGATAGACAGACAGACAGTCAGACAGACAGACAGACAGGTAGGTAGGTAGGTAGGTAGGTAGGTAGATAGATATTTTACTTCTAAAGCTCCCATTTCCAGAGACTCTGGGTGCTATACAATATAAAACCATGCAATTTAAAATTGTGCACAAGTATACATATAGAAGAATACAAGAATACAACTAGGACCATACAATTATCTATCTATCCTATATAAAACAAAAAATTTTAAAACATAATCAATAAATCAGTAAAACGCTTGCTGGAACAAATATGTTTTAAGGCCCTTTTTAAAGGCTTCCACTAAATAACTAGGCAAGGAGTTCCACAGGGTAGGTGCAGCCACTGAGAATGCTCTGTCCCCAGAATGCTGCAGCCTAACCCTAGGAACTCCCAGGAGGCCTCCCCTGGCAGAATGGAGTGCCCAGGCTGGACGATAGGGGACAAGGAGATCTTGCTGATAGACAGGACCCCTTTTGTGCAGGGTCTTACAGGTCAACAGCCCTGTCTTGGAGACAACCCTCCACTGGACTGGCAGCCAGTGCAGTCCGCGGAGGACCGGGGTAATATGCTCACACCTTTTCACCCCCGTCAAAAATCTTGCTGCCGCATTCTGCACCAGCTGCAGCCTGCAGAGGTTGCCTTCAGATAATCTAAGGTACAGGGCATTACAGTAGTCCAACCTGGAAGTGACGAAAGCATGCACCAGCGTGGTCAGGTCTTCAGGTGGGATCAGGGCTTGAATTCGGGCGATATTCCTGAGATGATAAAACCCACTTCAAACCACAGCTGACACCTGAGCATCAAGTGTCAGGCCGTCATCCAGGATCACACCCAGATTCTTCACCTGTCTAGAGGGGGCTAGGGGCACATCCCTGAACACTAGATCAGGAGATAACCCCACCCCCGGCCCTGATGACCTGGATCCACAACCAGTATATCAGTCTTGTCTGGGTTAAGCTTAAGCCAGTTGTGAGTCATCCATGACTGGATTTCCTCAAGGTAGCTGTTAAATACAGAGCCCGACACCTGGGTATTGGGCGCACAGGACAAGTATAGCTGGGTATCTTTTGTATAACAGTGAAAAGCCAGCCTGTACTGCCTGATAATGTCCCCCAATGGCAGCATGTACATCTTGAACAATAAGGGCGACAAGACCAACCCCTACGGAACACCACAGCACAGAGGCTTCTGGTTAGATGAGACAATTCCCATTGTCACCCTTTGAACTCTGTCTGTCAGGTATAACCTGAACCAGTTGATGACATTACTGGACAGGCCACATCAGAACCATGGGTGATCAAGTAACATGTCATGGTCCACAGTGTCAAACGCCACAGAGAGGTCCAGGAGGACCAAAATGGTACAGTCTCTCCTGTCCCTTGCTATCAGGAGATCATTTAACACCCTCACCAGGGCAGTCTCTGTAATATGCCTTGCACAGAACCCAGACTGGAAAGGCTCATAGGCGGAGGAAGTGGCGAGATGTCTCTCAAGCTGCACAGCCACCACCTTTTCTATAACTCCCCCTTAAAATGGGAGGTTCAAGTTGCTGAGGCAGTTCGGGTCCAAAGAGGGCTTTTTCAAAAGGGGTCTAACCAAAGCATCTTTCATGGCTAGTGGGAAGATTCCACTTCTCAATGAACCCCAGATGACCTAAGCAACCACAGGTCCAATCAGGTCCAAACACCCAACCAAAAGGTGGTTTGGACCTGGGTCCAGATCACACTGTGTAGGCTGCAGCTTTGAGATTATCTCCACCTCTTCCCCAACCCCAAAAAGCTGAAACTCATCCCAGACAGGAGGAGTGTTCTGGCACGACTCAGGCTGGACCCTACATCCCTTTCGAGAGATGCTTGAAGAGACCTCAGCCCTGACAGAGGACACCTTGTTGGTGAAAAACTGAGCCTGTTCCTCACACCTAGTTCTTGAACCTGCCCCCCCAGCACATAGACAGGCTGGATGTAAAAGCTTATCCACCATGCAGAAGAGCTGAGCTGATCTGTTTCTCACTGCAACAATCTCCCTGGACAGAAATTCCGCCTTCTTTTGGGAGCTTGACCCCTTATGGTCAGCATAATGTGACTTCAGGGCAACTTTGTCCACCATCAAGCCAGATCTCCTCCAGTGTCTTTCTAACCTCCACCCCCTAATCTTTAAACCTCAGAGATCTTCATCATACCAAGGAGGTCTCCGATGAGTAGACAGGGGCTGGACATGAAAGGGTGCAATTGAGTCAAAGACCACACCAACAGTCCCATTATAGGCCACCACTGCCTTCTCTAACCCAACTGCACAAGCTGCCCCAACACCCAATAAGTCCTGCACTGCCAATAAGTCCAGAGAGGAAGCTCCTCTTAACGGCCAGTAATGGACTATCTCCCGCAGGGGCAGAACCATCTGGCACAGGGCCCTAAATGTGGCATCACGATAGTGACTGACCCCTTAGTTATCATAGCAGCTCCTTCACTTGCAGCTCATTACAGGTTGTAATCCAAGACAATAAATAATAAATAAATAAACAAACAAACAAACCACCTGGAAAGAGGATGACAGACTAACTCAGTGGGAGGGAAGCGCCCCATAGGGTAAATGAATTACCATTTTCATAACAATATTATACTTTTTATTTTCCCAGATAGTCTAACTGAGATGCAGCATATCAATTTTGGTTGAGATCCTGCTTCGAAGCAGTTTGCAAACTGGAGGAGAGGGGGGGAGGGCTGAAGCACAGAGAGGTCAAGTGATTACTCATGGTCATCCAAGTCTGTAGAGAGATATGAATCTGGAACCCCCAGTTTAAAGAAGATAGGAAATGATTTCCTGATGTTCTTACTGGTTCAATAAATTATAATTATTAATCAATTGCTTCTGTGTGTCTTTTTATGGAATAAATGGATAAGATGCTAATTTACATGCTCCTGTCAATATTTGAAATGAGGATTGCCTTGACAGTCATTTTTATGTTGCCGTGCTTGCACAGCCAGCATCTTGGGGTAGTGTAGATTTGGAGGTGAGGTCGCTGTTGGCCGAATGCAGGGCATGCACCAGTAGGTGCCTCCCTCATTCCCCAATCAGCCTGCATGCCGATGCCACACCACAGGGGTGAGCACATCTAAGGAAAGGTCTGCTGCAATATGAGTAAAGCTCATCACATGCAGCAGACCCTTCCTACGTGCTCGCCAGCTGGAAACATGGCAACACAGTGGCCGCTAAACTGCAGACTTTGGGGGTGCCCAATCCCCAGGTTGGCTTATCCTGCCCAAGTATGTGTGGACGGGGGTGCCCAATACCTGTCGGCATCCATCTTCCCCTTTCCTAGATTAATGTGCTGACAGTGCATTCCCCATCGGCATGATGTCCCCCCCTTCTTCTGTGCCAACAGGGGTGCCCAATCCTCTGTTGGCTACTGTACCAACCTCAAAAAGAAACCACCTGTAAAAAAGGAAAATGTCTGAGATGTGTTTTTTTAGTACCTGTAAGCGGAAAATGGTCCCTCGTAGTCTCCCTACCCACCACCTGTACCCTCCCACTGCGCACCCTGCCTCCCCACACCCCCCTTACCCCATACTTACCTCTGGAGCTTGGGGCAACAATCTTCGGTGGTCTGGGAACACATCTTCACTCTTCAAAGCCAACCATGAACTGAGGAAGTGCTGGTATGCTGTATAATGGAATAAATAGGGTTTTTTCAACTTTGATGCATATCTCGGGCATTTTTTGGAATTTTTGCACCAAATTTTCAACATGAAGTTTTTGGTACCCCTCCTCATGAATTCTGTCACAGTTATGACATTAATCAGTCCTGAAAGGTGATTTTGCAGTCACTGCGCGGAATCACCTTTCGGGACCAATTAACACAAGGACAGTGGCAGTGTTCATGAGGTGGGCTGTCAAAAAGCCTATGTTGCAAATTTGGTGGGAAAAATAAAAAAATGGCTGTTTTATGAGTGTGCATTGAGCTGTTGCTATGCACACTCATAACGTCGTGAATTTGCAATATTTTAATGACAGATTTTCAAAATTGGCATTTTTCTACACCTCCTTGTGAACAGTACAGCTGTCATTTTCCACATCCTAACCAAAATGTGTTTCTGCACTTCCGGTGCACAATACCGCAGTCGCTGTGGGAAATCAGTGTTTGGGGCAGATTATAAAATGACAGTGACACTGTTCATGACCAGAGGTCCTAAAATGCCTATGTTGAAAATTTGGTGATAATACTCCATAAAACGACTGTGCTATGAGCGTGCATTGTGCAGTTTGCACACACGCTCATAATGTTGTGCATTTGTAATAGTTTCACTCTGGATTTTCACCATTGGCATTTTTCCACACCTCTTGATGAACAATACAGCTGTCATTTTACATATCCTGCCCGAAATGTGTTTTTGTACGTCCGGCGCAGAATAGCGTAGTCATTGTGCGAAATCACTTTTTGGGACAGTCTGAGGAAATGACAGTGACACTGTACATGAGCAGAGGTGCTAAAATACCTATGTTGAAAATTTGATGCCGGAACTCCATAAAATGACTGCGTTACAAGTGTGCGTTGCGCATTTCCCATGGACCCTTGTAACTTCGTAAATTTGCAATACTTACATGCCACATTTTCACCACTGCCATTTTTTACACCTCCTTATGAACAGTACAGCTGTCATTTTTCATATCCTGCACAAAAATATGTTTCCACATTGCACCACCAAAGCCAATGCCAGCACGACAACATTCGGCATTGACAATTGCATGTTTGTATAGTGACTCAGCGTGTACCAAGGTTTGATATGCTTACGTCACTAAGTCTTAATTCAGCATGCAGTTGACTGCTGTAGCACATGACTGGTGGACACATTTGTTTTCAAGACTGATGCCACACTCTATCTCAGTAAATACCCCTGGCTGAAACTATCACCCCATCATTTGGCAACCGACCTAGCCCTCCCGCTTTACTCTTCAGCTTGTTGCATTACCGCCCAAGTACAGAGTCTCGTAATTATCAGCAATTAGCTTACATTATGAATTAATTTAAAACTGATTTTTTATTCTCTGCTGTTCAGTGGGTCCCATTTTCCTGCCCTACCATCTTGCTTCATATTTTATCAAAATAACTTACAAACTTACATGAACCCCATCAACCATGTCCAGAGCTTACCTCTGGCCCTTGCCAGGGCCCAACACCAGCAGCAGTGTCTCCCTGACCTTTCTTATTTGGCTAGAATTACCAGTATGTTTTGCTTTCCTGGCCCTTTCTTGGACTGACACTGGGGCCGGGAAGCACAGTAACACTTTGTGTCACCTCGGTGCACCAGCTTCAGTGCAGCTGGTGAGCCACCTGTACTCTATCACCCTTCAGGGACAGTGCAGTAGCAGGGTGGGGAGCACAACAGAGCACACATCATCAGCCTTGGCACCAAGCAAAGTGGCCAGCAAGCTGCTCAAACTTCTTTCTTCTTTGCAACCACAAACAAGACAGCAGCTGGGTCAGAGCACACATGAGGAGCAGTAAACATTTTCTTGGCATCAATCAGTCCCATGTTTTGCAGTCAATGAGTCACTCCTGTTCTTCACTCACCCCTCAAACAGTCAACCAGCCTGGGGATCACACAAGCACCAGCTACCTGTGGCACTGCAGGAGCACCTCAGCAATGTGGGGTGGAGGTTGTTATATACAGTACATACAGTATTTCTAATAAATGTTTGATGACTGACACATCCGTTCTCTCACCTCCTCAGCTGGCTGTTGACTGACAAAAACAAGCCACACTTGCCTCTTACTGCTTTGCAGTTTACATTTGTCAGTCAGTGACCAGCCAAGAAGGTAAGAGGAGGACTGTGTCAGTTGCCACACATTTATTGGGGACGTAAGTTTCTATGTTATTTCGGTAAAACGTGGAGCGAGAGGATAGGGTATGGAGCTGTGACCTACTGAACAGCAGAGAATTAAAAAAAAGCAGTTTTAAATTATTTCAAATCATAACCATGTTTGATAATTGGGAGACTTTGTACTTTGGCTGTAAGGCAACTGGTTGTGGAGTAAAGTGGGAGGGCTGAGACAGTCACTAAATGATGGGGTGATTGTTTCAGCCAGGGGTATTTACTGAAATGGAGTGTGGCATCAGTCCTGAAAACAAATGTGTCCACTAGCTTCATGCTAGAGCAGTTATTTGCATGCTGAATCGGGACTCAGTGACATAGGCATTTCGAAACTTGGCACACGTTGAGTTCCGATACAAAAACTGACTGTCAAGCCAATTCTCATTTCAAACATTGAAAAGAGCATACAAATTAGTATTTTAACCACTTATTCCATTAAAATAGATATTTAGAGGCTATTGTTTCATATTTATGGTTTATTTAACCTGTAAGAATGTTAGAAAATAATTTCCTATCTTCTTTAAATTCCACTGAACCACACTGGGGAGTGTGTGTGTGTGGGTGGGGGGAGGGGGGGAGGTGCCTACCTGCACCAAGCCCCAGAAGTTCCAGTTTTGCAGCCTTTGATAATACACCTGCAAACCTTAACAGGATTTTTTTAAGGAAGTTAGAACAAGAATCGGTAAAGGTAATAAGTACAAGGAAATAAAAACCATGATGTACAAAGAAGATTTTAAAGAAAGATTGTGGTATTGTTCCTCTTATACAGTATTGTTGATAAAAATAACTCTCTGCTTCCATGGTCATCAAAATAAATTATCTATTGCAATTTCCATGTGGGCAGTTATACAGTTCCAACAACTGACATGAGGGCCGCACTTTCAAAGTGTTATGAAAGGTAAGGTATAATATTCAGAGTTCAGTTTACCTCTTTATATACTATTTATAAAGATAATGCTAAAATAATGCATGTAGTTTGGTGTAGGGGAACCAGTTTGTTCAGAAAAAAATCCAAAGCCCCTCAGTTGTATAGTTCTGTACAGGACCTCCTGAAGAGAAACGGTTGGGGTGTAGCATAAAAATGTACATTCAAATTATGAAAATGTTACTGCATATTAATTGCCTCTTTGAAAAGGGTTCAGACATTTGCATCTTTTTTGAATTTCAAAATTGCTTGAACCAAAACTGCCAAACATTTGCCTATAGAACTGGAATTCATAATCCAAAAGGGAAGAGGGGGCAGGGACAGACCCAAAGACCTTTCTTTCTGACCCATGACCTGTTATAGGGTTTGGCAAACTTTCCATAGGTTCCGCATGTAACAAACACTGCAGTGGCTACAAACATTCCTTCATTCGGGAGCTATGGTAATGAAACTAAGAAAATAAGTCATTTTTTTATTATTTTCTTTTGATAACCAGGGAAGGCCCACTAATCACAAGCACCTGTTTTCAGGGGCGACCCAGGAACACTGGGGTGGTTAAGTGACTTGCTCAGAGTCATGCAGTATGCAAGTGGAGGTTGTGGGAATCAAACCCAGGTCTGCTGGATGTACCAAGCTCATTCACAGCTCATTGTTCTAACCTCCAGGCTACACCATTAACCCTTTTGAGAACACTGGAACCTGCTATAAAGGGACACTGTCAACCTTTTTGCATCATATAATTTCTAGGTAAAAACCCACATTTTGTGATTTCTTTTGTTCTCGAATAGTCATTGATGTTGCTAGCTGTTTTATTCATTTTCTTTCATAGTAGAACTGAAGTACATTCTAATGGTGCGATTATACCCAACTTTTTTTAAATCCTTGATCTGCTCTTTTTACATACTTCTAGAACATTAGGAAACCCCTTAAACAGTGCAGTCACTCATGTTTCGATAGGCTTCTCTCCTCTCACTGCATCATGAGTGGACAGACTGTGTTACAGGTGTTCCCAAGTCTATGAAAGATGTCGTGAGTTGATCAAGTGAATGGAAACAAACATGTTTTTTTGTGGCAACACCAGCATGATGAGCAGTCTGTTTTTCACTTTAAAAAAAAAAAAATGAATCAGAATCAAATTATCATTTACATAAACAATCTCCAATTCCACAGACTGTGACCAGTCATAAAATGTGTTTTTCAAACTTGGGACATGTAGAGGCC
Source organism: Neoceratodus forsteri (assembly GCA_016271365.2). NCBI lineage: Eukaryota > Metazoa > Chordata > Ceratodontiformes > Ceratodontidae > Neoceratodus > Neoceratodus forsteri. The sequence continues at coordinate 945,462,331 of CM028136.1, read as the reverse complement.
TAAGGGGTTTGACAGGGTCCCTTTAAGTACCAGCCACATGGGTTATAGTATTAATATGTATACTTGGGGGTGCTTCTTACAGCATAAGAATGTTATCTTGTACTGTTTGTGCAAGAGGACCATGAAGTGAGGCTTAGCTGTCAGTCCAAACAGCATGAGAGAATGTTATGTTGCAAGAAACACCCCCAAGAATGCATATGAATATATTATGAAGCACTATAAGATTTTTGTGTATGAAAAAACATACTTATGTAGTGGAAATGAAATGGTACAGTCCCATTTAGGTAGCCATTACACGCTGTGAAGGCACAATATGGCAGCGGTATCAAATTCACATTGGAGGATATTGTTTTGTTAACCTTTTGTTTTGGAGGGTGGGTATCATTTTTTAAATTATGTTGTAAGATCTGGTGAACTGAGAGCAACACACTGAGGTTGTTAACAGAGTGGCAGGCTGATGGAAGTGCCCGTGAGTGAAAGCCATGAGTGTGTGGGCAATCAGTTGAGCAGTGTATGCAGGATATGAGGTGCTGCATTTCTGCCTCCTGATTGGTCAGAAATCTTGCAGTGCTATATAAATAGAATAATATATAGGGGACTGTGTATTACGAGTCTATTATACCATCAAGAGGTTTTGGGGACATGTTTAGAAGTGCTCTCACTTTGCTACGCAGAGCACTTCTTGTATTAACTCTCAGTTCTCGTAGTGAGTATTACTAAGCCTTTATTTTTTATCATGAAGTGCATTGAAACCAATGGACTTCGCTCAACTTTATTTATTTATTTATTGGAACCTCGGATAACACCTTTGAGCTAAAAGCTCATTTACAAAGCTTCCATGTTGTAAGGCAATAGACAAGGTACAGAGACATTACAAAACAGATAGGGGTATATACAGCAGGCAAGTACATTATGGTACATACTGATACAGATGCAAGCAAGTACGGTTAAAATACATCAGGTAGAAGAGATCAGCTTTATTGCAACAGTACTAAGAGCATACCTAAGGTGGACAAGCAATTTATAGTGGTAGCTGAGCTTTAGAGCGTGCAGGTAGAGTTATGGAGGGTCATAAGTGGTGGTGACCAAAGGAGGGGAAGGACAGAATAGATGAGAGCAGTGGAAAGGTGGGGGCAGAGACAAAGGGGGTGACAGAATAAGGGGGTTGAGTAGTCAGAGGGTTGAGATTAGATAGGAATCTACCTAGGGTTACATAAATAGGTGATAGGGCAGGGCTGGGTAATGTTGGGGAGAGAGAGAGGATAAGGAAAGGGTTTTAAAGTGGGGGTGAGGTGAAGTGAGGGGAAACTGGGGGAGGGGCTGAATATTGGGGGGATTAATATTTGTGAAGAGAAAGCAGGAAGGTGGGGGAATAAAGAGGAGATGTGGGGGTAAATGCCCAGTGGAGTCACACCAGACAGGGGAGGAAGTGGAGGAGGAGATGGGTGCTATGCAGGACAGATAAGCTATCAATAACAGTAGGATTAGGCATAGGTGACGCAGTTGCAGTTACTAAGAATGGGCAGGTACAGCAGCAGCTTGGCCTTAAATGGGTGTAGTTTCATTTCCTCAATCAGCTCAGAGTTAAGGGAATTTAGCCAGCAGGGGGCCCTGTATTCGAAGGACCATTGCCCTAGTGAGGTCCGGCGGAATGGGATAATGAAGACAGCTTTACTCGACCCCCTAGTTAGTCTGGAGGAAGTGGAGTTTCCTAACAGTTGCCTCACTCCAGGAGGAGCAAGACCGAGGGGGGATATTTTAGCTAATAGACAGACTTGCTACTGAATTCTGCCATTCAAGTTTAACCAACCAGTGTTTGAGTATAGTTCACAAGTGTGAGTTAAACGGTCCACACCCAGGACTAGTCTGCAGGCTTTGATTAAGACAATCTTGATTCGCCTAAGTGCTGTATTGGTACCGGCTCCGTAGACTACCAGTCCATAATCTATGATAGAGAGCCCAGAGCTGTTAACTGCAAGCATGATGGCACTTTCAGTGAGGCACTGCCAATGCCGGTAGAGCTGACCTAGTCTGGCACTAGCTGCCTTGGCAACATGGTCTATGTGCTGGCTGTAGGAGAGAGCTGTCAAGGTAGACACAAAGGTACTTAAAGGTGGTGACCATTTTGAGTGTATCAGACTTGTTATTGTAGATATTGAAGTGATGTGACTTATGACGGTTTTGATGGGAGACAAACAACATTGTTTTACTCTTAATGTAGCTGAGCAAGAGCTTAGACCGAAGGAACCATTTTTATACAGCAGTAAAGACATCTTGCATGCCTTTTTCCAGCTCTTCTGGAGTAGACTGACACGTGTAGAGAACAGCATCATCTGCATATAGAAGGATCTTATTCTGGCAGACTTTGTTTTACTGCCTTCCCTTAATTTTAACGTGAAGTGCCACTGATTTTAATGGACTTCGCTTTATTTCACCTTTATATTGCTATTTGAGGTGAATCTTGCATTGATTCATGGGATGGCAGGTCACATAGGCTCTATATTGTCTGCACAGCCTCAGTTTTGTGAAGTGTGTGTAGTGGAAAGTAAGTAAGTAAAAATTTATTTATACAAGGCGCCCATCCTAAGCTACAAATTTAAAATCCATAACAATTTAAAACACAGTTTACACTTCTAAAAATGCTGGCTTAAATAAAAAGGTCTTAAGAACTTTTTTAAAGCTGGAGACAGTTTGCTCCCAGAGCTCTGAGAATCAAACCATCAAAAAAGCTTTAAAAAATCACTTTTGATCCAATTATTTTGGTCCAAATTTAGTACATCGATTGTAGGAAACCCTACTGTGCTTAGATCATCGAGTGTTTATTGTTTTTCTGTGCATTTTGAATGTTAATTTAGAACTTTTAGTCTGTGTACTGACACACTGTTGAAGTGTGCTTCGGGGGAAGGGTGTATCTGTGGCAGAGTGAGATTCGCATGAGAAAGACAGTCTTTCTAACTGTTTTGTACCATTAGTGTGTGTGTTAGTATTTGTGTGTTTATGTACACACAGTAATACTTGAAGTAATTTTTGATGATTATTTTCTGTTTGTTGTGGTGCAGTGCATATTTCCATTCTGTTTAAAGGATTTGGTTACATAGTGTACTGAACTGTTAAATCTTCTGTGCATTAGCTGTAGTGTGTGAGTGTGTGTGGGTGCCATCAAGTCAGACACATTTTATTGTGTCTCACAGTAATCACATCAATCACAACACTCTGATTCTGTTATCCATCTGTGGTATTTTTAACTGCTTCATTCTGTCTAGGCAGTGGACTGGTACTGCAGCGCCACCCCCCTCCAACCCGCAAAAGGTATTATTTTTCCAGTTTTGGATTTGTGCGACCACTGGTTAAGGAGTTGTGTCTGTGCGGCTGCTTCTCTTGAGTGCGCAATCTCCATCTGTCTGTATGTTTGCATCTGTTTAGGCCTCAATCTGCATCTTTAAGCCACAGTTGTTGTTTTTTGGCTTCCCATCCACTCCAAAGTTCAGAAATCTAAATTTGTTGTGAATTTTCTGTGTAATCCAAAAGAATGCCTGCAAAGAGACGTGGATGCAAAGATGTTTCTGGTCATGGCACTGCTGTGACTGGCAAGAGTGGCCACGGGTGTGGTAGTATGCAGCATAAGTGCACAGTTGATGCCAGTAAAGGGATTTCTCCAGCTATGTTTTTCCCAGCGCAATTAGTTGCTTTAATGATGGTTGGAGATGCTGTTGTCCCTGATGGTGGTGGTAGTGAAGTTGCTGATGGCATGAGTATTGGCCCAAGTTCAGCCCATGACAATGTAACAATGTAAAGGGGGCACAATTTAAAGAAAGAGGGGGGATGAATCAGGGGCAACATCAGGAAGTTTTTTTTCATGGAGGGGCGGTGGATGAACTGACAAACAAAAACAAATGCTCCACATTATGGTGTGAGAGCAGCATTTGTAGTATGGCCATAATCTGGAGTTGGTGACCCTTGATGCACTCCAACCTCTGATCCAAGTTCTCAATCTTGCTGTTCAGGTGATCCAACTCACTCCACATCAGGCCCAAATTGGCCAATGTGGCAGGCATTCTTGCAGGGTTGACAACGTCCCCTGCAGGTTCTGGAGCAGCTACTTGCTCCATGGCTTGACCACACTTGACTCCATGTGCAGGTGAAGGTTGTGCTGCCACCTGTTGCCCAGCAGGGACATTCCATCCCTGTTTGGCAACCTTGGCCTCCCACTGTGCATGGTGGTGATTTGCTAGCTGTGTGCGCTGCCCACCTGTCCCCAGATGTCTCCTCTCTCACAAAACCTCTTTCTCCCACACTAGGTAAGGCAAAAGTGAAAGTCTTTCACTGTCTTGCCTGATTAACTTCCTGCCTGAGCCATGTGACCGGTAGACTGTAACACATGATCTGTGGGTTGTTTCTATTATGACTCACTTCACTTTCAACAGAAACCCAACGTGAAGTGAATGCAAAGTCACCTTAATGCAAAGTCATAATGAGGTGAAGTAGTGTAATTCTATGGGGACTCTGTGTAGCGTTTAGTGATGCGCAGTGGACGATGTTGCCCAACTTCACTGGTGGAGTTAAACTTCACTGCATCTCTAGACATGTGAACCTTGAGAGCAAAGTTTGAAAGGATCCAGCAGATCAGAAGAACCTTGAGATGGTATTATAGCCAAGAAATCACAGTCCCCTATGTGTTATTTTTTTTCTTGAAATTTCTTTTTATCTCCCCTACACCCTTCCATGCTCCACATGCTTAGGAGCACCAGTGGAGTCCACCCCTGCTACCCACCTTACCTGCTCTGTCCTGATCCCCCCATGGAGCTGTGTCCCCCAGGTGGGGATGAGGTGGGGCCCGTACACCCCAAACACTTCTATGTTTCGTCGGGTTCAGGCGGCTAGGCAGGTGGGAACATATCAGGGTCTGCACTTGTGTGCCATCTCCTCAGAACTATGGAAGGCTTTTTTCCTCCTCCCTTTTTGTGGATGTGACGTATGCCCTAACATCAAGGCACATTCTAGCGCCAACGTCCATCACATCCTCCACACTGTGTCTGCCTTGGTGCTTGCTATACACCAGACTTCCACCTGGAGGCAGTCAAGTGCCAAGTCGCTACCCTCATCTCTCCCTGGAGAAGGCAAGCTGTCCTTGGGATGCTCAGTCTTCTCCCCCTTGCTGGCCCTCCAGCTTCCCAGGCTCGTTTCCGAACCCGGTTCACTGGCATTGCGAGCAGTAGTGCTACTGTTGTGCCGGTTGGCTGGCCTTTTATGTTATTTTTTGTAATATATGGATCAGCAACAGAATACTCAGTGGGAACTGAAGATATTGGCTCTACTGGAGGAGGTTGAACTTGAGGACGTAACCTGGGAAGGTGTCCTTTCCCTCAGCTAAAGAGACGGATGGCTTTTATTGTACACGACAGTTACAGTAAAAGCTGGCTCATGCTCAGCCAAGAGTAGTGCATGTGGTGCGACCTCAGTGTTCTTTTTTGTAATAGCATTACTGGCGCGGCATCAGTAGTATTACGAGATCTCATAATAATATCATTGGATTCCAACAATGGTATTACAGGAACATTTCTGTATAGCTTTTGGTAGTATTATTGTGACTATGCATATATTACAATGATATTTATAGATGACTGTGCCTTCTCCCTACAGGCAGACACATCACTTCTGAGATACATTTTCTCTTCAGTGGCCCTTAAGGAGCAAGAGGAGACTTGAGGTCATTGCCAATTTACAGTCTTCCATACTGCAGTGTGACAGACAGTTACCGGTTTTCTAGGCCAGTTCAAGCACCACAGATGCTTGTGAACAGAGGCTGTAGAGGTCTACAGTGGCTGGCTTCAAGCCTGAACAGGTGCTCGAAATCAAAGAAATTACTATGACTGGAAGGTGAGGTCAACACTCATGAAAGTAGAGCAGCAAAACATCAAGAGTTACCAGAGTTGGAGGCCTGTCTTTCTACTGCACAGTTTGATGAGTGGATGAACAAAAGGAACTTCCGCACTCTGTCTTGGTGTTTGCTGTTTGCGCCCCAACTGTTGTGAGTGTTTGTCTTTTAGGCAATTGTTAAACTGACTGAAAGGAAAACACTGCTTACGTGACAGCACTCTCTTGCTAGTGCATGTGCCTCCGGTTTGTGGTTCTGTATTCCAGTGGGCCTATGCAACCAGTGTAGTGTTATGCCTGTGCAACTGTGATAACTGTTTGGCCATTTACACTCTCTATTCCATGGAGAATTACCATCCTGTAGGGTACAGAAGGCAAGGAACCCTCAAAGAGGGTTCTGCCTGTTCAGGTGCCATTGGAAGATTCCTTTGGCTAAAGGTACCTTAGGAAGGAGCCCCCCATGGAGAGTGGTGTGCCCCTGGAGGAGGAGAAGGGGGGATGGTTGGGCAAAGATAAAGTGCTTCAGAGGGAGGCTGGGAGGAACTACTTATATAGTGCTGGAAGCGGGCATGTGGCTGGTTGCACACCCCATTGAACTACAGGCATAGCCTTTCAATTCAGTGGGTCTATGCAACCAGTGTAGTGTTATGCTTGTGCAACTGTGATAACTGTTTGGCCATTCACACTCTCTATTCCAGGGGAATTACAGCCCTGTAGGGGTACAGAAGGCAAGGAACCCTCTAGCTGTGCCGTGAGAAGATTCCCTTGGCTGAAGGTACCTTAGGAAAGAGCCCCAAAGAGAGTATTGAGCAGTAAACATTGACTTCAAGGTTGAGAGGCAGACTGACTGCAATGAGACAGCTTGAAGAAACACAAATGAGATGCACAGGTTGTCAGGACTGTACAGAGAAAATGGACTGTACTGAAGACATAGGGGGCTTCCAAAGGAGAGAAGTAACAGCTAGTAGAGCCACCATCCATCTCCATCCAACAGCGGAAACCTACCTAAGTAAATTAAGGGAATATGCCACAATATGAGCTACCTAGCTTTATGACCTTTGGCACAGAGGAGAAGAAAACCCCCTATGAGGAGGAAACCTCTGGGGAGCCAAGGCTTAGGTTGCCTTCCCTCCAGACTTGGGATACTTTTAGTGATGGCTCAGCTATTGCAATTTGGAGACCCAATTCAGGGGAGAAGAAAATGCTTTAACTGAATGCAAGGGTAGTAGGATGCTGGGCAAAGCCAGATGGCCATAGGTTAGGTAGTAGGGGACTGATTCATGGTAGCAGGTAATAATGGAAGCAGCATTTGAGAAAACAGTGCAGTGTAGGAGGATTTATAGCAGCATTTGCAACAGCAGTGTAATGGGGAGGGAGCATACATAAGCATGCAACAGCAGTATCAGGAGTGACTGAAGCAGTAGGCAGAATGCAGTTGACAGCAGCAGGCAGAATGCAAGGAAAATTAGAAGGCTCAAAAGAAACAATCTTAAAAAGCACAGGAACATGGAACACAGTAGTGCAGCAAATGAATAGCACAAGCAGGTCAATAGAGGTATTATTCTGCTACATCCCTGCCTAGCCACCCACCTATCATTTCAATGAGAGCCTCTGCCTAAATTTCAGTAGGGCAGCTCACTGGGAAGTAATGAGGATGAAGAGTAACATGTTGACAGTAACACTCACACTAACAGTAGCACTAATGAACTCTAAAGTTAACTAATACTAACTTTCGTTAACTAATGCACGCTAACGCTAGCTCTGACTAATACTAAGTGACTTACAGTAACTAATGAACAATATCTAACTAACACTACTAACATGTACCTAATCAGGGGACCACAGCCCTGCCAAGGCTACTGCTTACTAATCATCAGGGCTTTATGCCACTGCCATTCAGCAGAGCCATCATCCCTCCTAGGCACCCACCTACCATTTCAGCAAGAAACTTCTGCCTACATATCTGAAGAGCCATAACCCTGCCTAGGCACCCTGCCACCTACTGATTCAGTGAGAAGCCCCTGCCTTCATTTCAGTGGTGCCACGTCCCTGCCTAGGCACCCACCTACTGATTCAGCGAGAAGCCTCTTCCAACATTTCAGCAGAGCCACAGCCCTGCCTAGGCACCCACCTACTGATTCAATGAGAAGCCTCTGCCTATGTTTCAGTGGAGCCATGTCCCTGCCTAGGCACCTGCCTACCAATTCAGTGGGAGGCCTCTGCCTATGTTTCAGTGGAGCCACGTCCCTGCCTAGGCACCCGCCTACTGTTTCAGTGAGAAACCTCTGCTAACATTTCAGCAGAGCTGCATCCCTGCCTAGGCACCCGACTACCAATTCAGCTGGGCAGGAGGCTGCTGCCTACCTTTCAGTGGGACACAGCACATGAAAAACTAAATGAGAATGAAGACTTACATGCCAGCATTAAAGCTAACATTAACACTAATGCTAACTAAGACTAACTAACTCATGCTAACACTAACACTAATTAATACTAACTCATGCTAGCATTAACACTACTAATTCTAACTATTGATACTAACTAATGAACACTTATTAATAACACTACTAACACGTAGGTGCTGAGGGTTTGGTAAAGTATGGTTTTGGTAGGTGTTTAAGTAGTGAGAGGCTGTGATACCAGTGACTGAATCAGTGAGATTTAGCATAACTGAATCGATGAGGTTTAGCAGATGATTGCTATGGTTTCAGCATGAATAATAAATTGATATGATTGGCATGAATACCTTAAATGCCATTACGGCAGAGTTAGGTTATCGCAAGACAGTAAGTATTTGCAACCCGGTAATGAAATGCAGACATTTCTTGAAAGCCATGTAGGCTGCCATGTTAATGTATTTATGCATGGATAGCTGAAAAGCTATGAAGGCAAAGGAGCAGAGCAAAATCATATAGCTTACATAAAAACATGATCCTGCTAATTGGAGCCATGATGCCCTACCATGACACTGCAGCCCCCCACTGTGGGAGTAACAGGGAAGCCACAAGCTGAGCACCATGAGACCAAACAGCAACTGTAATGTTGAGAGGGTAGGAATCCCCAAAAGAGGTGCCATTACTGGCAAGGTCCTAGTTAAGGACAGAGCCATTGGATAGCAAGCTGCCAGAGTAATGTGAACAGGGGACGCAAATTAATGACTGAAAGGTTCAAAATAGTTAAATTAAGAAACATACTGCTAAAATTCCTGCATCTATAAGCCAAGACCAGGCAGATAATGTAATAGCTGATGTTTCAGTATAACAATACAGCAGTTGACTGAGTGGAGCTAGCACTGACTGAATTAACAGCAGAGCTGTATAACAAACACAGCTTAACAGGGAGTGACAGCTAGCTGAGCAGCATGAGTCTGGACCAGGTGCAAACAATAAAGGTGGAAGCACAGGAGACAGCAGAGAAACAGCAGTGTGAACTGAAGCATGTACAACAATTGCAGGAAAACTGAAGAATGCTAGGCAGGGAAGAAGGAGCTAAGCTGAAGCATACAGATAATAATTCAGGGAACTGAGAGTTTGCAAAATCTGATGAGTAAATGGGAGCCTGAGAGAACAGGCACAGGATTAACACAATACAAACAAAGGGTAACAGGATGCCAGGAGAAATAGGAAGCTGCCCCTCAAAAAGGAAATGCAAAAGGAAAAAAACGCCATCACAGGAGAATAGGGAAAAAAGGACACAGCAGCTGTAGGCAAAACAAATACTAACCCAAGTAGGAGAAACACACAAACAGAAGCCAGCATAAGCAAAGCAGAGTGTGGGTTGGGGGCAAGCCCCAGCAGGCCTTAAGGGAGAAGACAGACTGACGGAGCCTCTGGCTGGCAAAGAAAAATTGCTTCAGAGGGAGGCTGGGAGGAACTGCTTATATAGCTCAAGAAAGGGGTATCTTTGGTTGCTTACCCCACTGAACTCTTGGCATCACCTTTAAATTTTTTTTTACCTTAGTTTAGGTAGTTACATTTAAGTTTAAAACAGCACCGGCAAACTTCTGTTTTCCAAGGCTGTCAGGAGCCACCTCAGGGGAGCTGCTCACTCCCTTACCCAGGATGTGCAGATATGTCCCTGCTGACCAACGTGCTTAGTTGGCAGGCGTATTTCAGATACCTGGGCGGGAGGGAGCCATCGTTTCCTGAGATGGCTGTTGGACATCTTTGCAAACAGAAGTTTGTTGGCAGTGTTCTAAACTTAAATGTAACTACCTAAACCAAGATAAAAAAACTTATTTTTTATATAGAACCACTAACTGGAGGCATATACACTAGCAGTAGCATGCAGACATGTAAGCAGTATTTTCTTTTCGGTTGAGTGGGGTGTTTTCTGCTTTTTTTACTCCCTCTTAAGTCCCACTACCTCTGAGGATGTCAGCATGTAGGACTGATGTCCAGGCAGATGGTGTCCTGATGCGCGTGGTGCCAAGTGCCCTGGCAGCCTCCCTCCTGGTTCCGAGAACTGCCTGTGCCCGATACCGTGCTTCCCACAGGCACCGGTGCATTGGGTGCCCAAAGCACCCCAGGAACCCACCCCTGGAGGAGGAGAGCATCCATTGGGATGCTCAATCCTCCTCCACCCCACTGACCCCGGCAGCCCGAGTCCGTTCCTGAACCTGGGTCACTGGTGTGGTTCGAGGTGTGGCACCCAGTGCCTCAACCCTCAGTGCCACTGGGCCAGCACTAACATTTTTGATTTAGCAAGGGCATGTCTAGCCCCCTTACTAAATTCTGTTACTGTTAGCTAAAAATAATTCAGGTGAAATAATTTAGACTGACCCAGTGTTGTGGAAGGTTGTGGCACTGGATGCCTCCCCTGTCAACTCACCAGTGACACAGGTTCAGGAGTGGACTCAGGTTGCAGGAGGTTGCCCGGGGGAAAGGGCTGAACATCTAAATGACAGTTCTTCTCTCCTGGGGTGGGGTGGTATGTCATTCTGCTGTTGACTGACATTGAGTGGAGGCTTGTTGGCAGTGCAAGCACAGGTGATGCAGTAGGGATGGTGTTGGAGGTTTGATACTGGGTGCATGCCTCCACACCACACACCACACATCACTTCATGTTTTTGACTCCTTGTCAAGGGGAGTTGGGGGGGAAAACAGAAAAGTGTGTGTTGCTGACTCTGGCAAGCTCCACCTGCTTGTTCCTGACCCATACCACCAATGGGACGAGTTTACCAGGGTTCTTTTTTTTCAATTAAATTTCTATTGAACTTATCCTAAGAGGCACTTCATGGATTAAACATCAATAAAAAAAAATCTGATGTAAAAACACCAGTACAGTATGATACAGGGTAGAAAGACAAAAATCAATGACAATACAGCATCTATGATTCATACATCTATAACACTCTAAAATATTAAGACACCTTCACCAATACATAAATATTATACTATGGGTCCAATCCCAACACTTTTCTGAACCTATTTGGGTTCTCTCCCTCGGTGAGAGGAGCACCACCCCTCGAGCCCCAGGAAGCCCCTCAGGGGACAAAATCAGAGTCAAGTTGAGCAGAATACCATACCCATCTTTGCCACTTAATATTGAAAGTTTCTACCCTTTTGTGGACAGCAGCTGTTAATTTTTCCATTTGATAAGTATTCATCACTATGGCACACCATTCAGCTACTGAGGAGATAACCAAGGTCATCCACCGAGTGATAGCTTTTTTAGCTGCCACCAATAGCAATAGGGTTCAGGTCAATGATAGTCTAAGGGTGGGTAGTATGGATAATGGTACCATCTCTGCCGTCAATTCAATGGGCTCCCCTAGGCATTGCTGTAACTCGATCTGTAAAGTACACAAATAAGGCATTAACAATGGGCATTGCCAAAACATATGACCTAAGCCTGCTACCTGGCATTTACAGTCCCTCCAGCAAATTCCGTATGAAGGTGGCATATACTTAATGAGTAAAGCCGGGACTCTAAAATATCTTGAATTACATTTTCAAGCATACTCCCTCCACACCATAGAGAGAGAGAGAGTTATTTTTACAGCTGATAAAGCAAATTTCAACCAATCTTCATATGTAACAGACAATTCAAAGTCAGTATTCCATTTATCCAAAATAGTCTTAGTGGAATCTCCTAACGAATCCCTGTAACTATGATATAAATGCCTGATAAGGTATTCTATAAGGTTCCCCTGAACAGTATTATTCAGCAAGGTTAGTAGAGGTGGTTTTGGGCTGGGGATCTTGGTTCTCTCTGGACTTTGATGTAGAATATAATCTCTTAGTTGGAGAAATCTGTAATGATTTTTATGAGAGTCCATACTCCTCCCGCAAGACTGCAAAAGAGGAAATTCCATGGGCCATCAAAACTTGCAATAAGTAATGCAACCCCCAGATTTTACCACCCCTCTAATGCAGAGTCCATCCAAGATGGACCAAAATTCTCATCAGCCAAGATAAGCCTCATGTAATGAAAAACCTCAGAGAACTGCCTATGGTGCTTCATATGATTCCGAATTTTCAGAGTCTCCTTAGACATTTTAATAAAATGTCACAAAGGGGGAGACCGCCCTCTTGTTGCAAATAAAATAGGTGCCATATCACTTTCTATTTCCTTCCAAGGGGCCAAGTATACTGGTGACAATCACAAAAATAATATTTTCAGAAAAGCGACTCTGGCGTGCCTTTCCAAATTAGGTAAATTTATACCCCCAGAGTCAAATGGAAAGTAAAGAATGGAGAGACAAATCCTAGGTCAATTGCCCCCCCCCCTTTATAAAATTCGATATCATTTTGTTCCAAGAAGTGAAATAAAAGCGGGGTGGCCAAATAGGGATATTCTGAAACAAATATAAAAGGTGAGGCAGAAATATTCATTCTGATAATTTCAAGTCTTTGAAAAAAGGATAAAGGTAATTTGCCCCATTTTGAAAAGTCAGTTTGAATCTGGAGAGTTAAACATTTATAATTCACAAGTTTTAAGTTATTTATATCTTTAGTTATATGAGTTCCTAGGTATTTTATCTTTATCTGTAACCAGCACATGGGGAACATATGCCTCAGAACCGACGATGAATTAGAATTGGAGATCAGGACCTCAGTTTTAGTTATGTTAAGCTTAAAGTCTGTAACCCTTTCATAGCTAGCTAATAGTTCCCACACCTTAGGGATTGACGTCTCAGGGGACAGAACCATTAATAAAACATCATCAGCAAACAATGAGACTTTAGGTTGCGTTTGTCACAAGGGCACTCCCTCTATATTCTCTTCCCTACGGAAGGTGGAGGCCAAAGGATCCATATAAACAGCAATGGAGGGAGAGGGACACCCTGCCTCATACCCCATTGGAGTGAAATTCGGGGAGGGGTCAAAGATCCATTGACTCGTATACAGGCCTTTGGGCCAGCACAGCTGTTTCTCAGCCAACCCCAAAATGAAGCTGGGAATTTAAAGGTGGACAGGGTGTCCCAGAGAAAGTCCCAGGACAGCCCATCAAACGCCTTTTCTACATCTAAATTCAATAGGGCTACCGGGATCTCTCTGGTCTGGATGTAGTCCCATAGCAGAAGTGTCCAACAGACATTATCTGTTGTATTTCTAGCCTTGATGAATCTGGCCTGGTCCGAGTGAATGATAGAAGGAAGTATGAGTTCTAAACGGGATGCCCAAATGGTCATAAAAATCTTATAGTCAATGTTTAAAATGGAAATTGGACAAAAGGAGGAAGGCTCTACAAGGTCTTTGTCCACTTTGGGTAAGGCTGCCAGTACAACGTAGGCCCAGGAAGGAGGAGGAGGAGGAGCTTCCCCCTCTGCCACCTCCTGGAACACCTGCAACATACTGGAAAGCAATAACCCTGAAAATATTTTATACCATTCGGCACTACAGCCGTCAGTACCAGGACATTTCTGGGAACTAGCCACCTGTATATGTTGTAGTATTTCTTTCAATCTAATTGAGGCTTCCAGTAGTTGACATTGTTTGTCAGTAAGTTCTGGCAGGGCCAAGGGTCACAAGAATGCCTGCCTCTCATCTTCTCTGGAAGGGGGCCCTGCTGAATTAAGTGATTGGTAGCATGTTGCAAAAGCATTCTGTAACTCCTCTTCCCTATGAACCAACTGATGCATCAAAGGGTGTTGTATTTTAAGTATTGTTATTGTGTTTTTGTGCATTCTGAGTTTCTGAGCTAGCATGTTCCCCTTGACCTCCCTTCATAATGACTTTGCTTCAAGTACGTCAACATTTGTTGAACTTTTAAGTCCATGATTTTTTGCATTTCCTGCTTGGTCTCCTGAATCCTCATCCCCACCTCTCTGTCTCCTTCCCTAAACAATAATTGATATGTCCTTAGTCGCTCCAATAAGGCATTGGCCCAAATATTCAAACTGCGCTCAAAAGTAGCGCAACAGCAGGAGCAAGCACAAACCCGTTGCGCAAATGCGCAACAGGTGCGATATTCAAACATGGAGCAGAACAAATTGCGCAAGCAACCAACGTCTCAATATCGCACATACTGCGCCATGGCGCAACCAGGTAGGAGAGGTTGAGCTAAAATGCTGGCGCCATGGCGCAATCCATGGAAGCTCAGCTGAGCAGTGCAGGGCTGCCATAGCACAAGCACAGCCCCCCAGAGCAATGGAACTGCATTCCAGGGAGGCAGGCTGGGCCACCGCCAGCCATGCCACACATGGGCACCGAACTCACTGCAGAACCCACACCACACTGGCACACCCCAAGCACAGCATCACTGGGGTGGGACGGATGATCCACGTGCCCATGGGGACAAGCCAACTAAAGCATAGCAGAGCCATGACACCCCAGCACAACCACTGGCAGGCAGAAAGTGCCACACCCAGGGGTTGACAACCACAGTGCACATCAGTCCCCTGTACGCACAGCACAGCGTGCACCGTGCCCCCAAGACACGCTCATGTGCAGTGACAGGCACTGCAGGAAACACCATGCACCCCGTGCCACACGTCAACCCCATGCTGCAGAGAAGCAGACCACCCAGACCCACCCTGTGCACCCAGCAGTGGGTGGCAGCAGATGGCGAGAGCAACAGAAAGGCAATGCTATGCTGGTGATACCTCCCCATGGACACACACACACACACACACACACACACACACACACACAATATACCCAGGACCATAGTAGCCCAGATGGCATGTACACCCCTGCAACGGAGCACCCAGAGCCAGTTGCAAAGCAGACACCAACACAGCAGTTGTACCAAAATAGAAATCTATATTGAAACAAAAGTGAACAATACAGTAAAAACTATGTACATTTGGGGGGAACGGGTAAAAAGGCAGGGGTTCAAGGGGAGGGAAAAACTTGGAGAGGAAGGCAGGGTGAAAGGGATGGGTGAAGGCAACTGAAAGGTGGGCTACGCCCAGCAGGCTCCTGCTCCTCCCTTGCCGTCATCTCCTCCTATGTCGGTCCGCCCTTCCCTAGCGCTGTAGGGCTTGCAGGACCTCCCGGTTCTCGACCACAACCTGGGTCAGGCGCCGTGACACGTGCATGGCGCTGAAGCACACCGAGGCCTAGGAAAATGGGAACACAGTCAATGGCTGAGACTGACCACAACCCTGAACACCACCCAACCTGCAACCCATCTAACCCAATGTGCTGCACATGTGATGGCATGCACCCACCCACAGTGAACATGCACAAGGCCATCACAAACAGGCGGCACCAGCCATGCGCACCACCGCCCACACACATTTGCCCACGCTAATCACACTACAAACTAGGCTGTCATGTGATGTTGCAATGTGGTGCGATGCCAGTTACACAGCTATGTGCCCAGTGCATGCCTGGACCACCTGTGATGCATACACAGACGTGTCGTGATGCTGCACTGTGATGCAGGTCACCTGTGTCACGCCTACATACATGGATACATAGACAGTGTCGGCAGATAAGGGCCTATGGGACACCCAGTCTGGCCATTTGGCCTTGTACGATCACTCTCTTGTCCTATAAGTCCGTTCCCCCCTCACCCCTGACCTCCAGAAGTCCCTCATGGCGAACCCACACATACAGATATCCCGTGACCAAGTCAGCCCCCACCACATCCTCTTGCAGGGTGTTCCACTCGTCCACCACCCATTATGTGAAGAAACACTTTCGCATGTTCCTCTTAAACGAGCCCCCTCCAACTGCATCCCATGCCCTCTAGTCCTGGAACATCCTTTACGCTGACAAATATTGTTTCCTGCACTCTGTTCCCCCCTGTACAATACTTGTATGTCCCCATCATATCCCCACACCCTCCTCCCCCTCCAGGGAGTACATGTTCAGTTCTGTCAACCTGTCTGCATAGGACTTGTGATGCAATCCATGCACCATCCATGTCGCCCTCCTGTGAACGCTCTCCACCCAGTCCCTGTCCATACGCAGGTATGTTTTCTGGAACTGTACACTGTACTCCAGTGTGGGGAGTCACTAGTGTTTCATCTAGTGGAACTACGACCTCCATTTGGTTGTGTCCATCATGGTTGGTGGTCCTGCCCCCAGCATGCAATAGCATCCATGACGAATGATACTCACACCTCCAGCAGCTCTGTCTGCCGCTGCTGCTGCTGTGCTGCTGCTGATGCTGCTGCTGCTGTTGCTGCTGATGCTGCTGCTGCTGTGGCACTGGGGCCCTGGCATGGCCCACATCAGCCTCGTCCGCGCCTCACCATCCGGCCTGTGGGAGACATATGGTGAGACAAACATCAGTGTGACGCAAAAGCAGAGTGCCCCTGCCCCAGTAAGACTGCCTGCCCACACAGCCATAACCATCCATCGACAGCTGCACACACTGACACACCGATGCACAGCCACCCAGGCACACACAACCCTACAAGAGGATATGGGTGAATAGATGGTACACCCGTGGCCTCTGGCACCAGGCCCGCCTGGCTGCGGGAACGCAGGCGCGATTAACAGTTCGGCTCCTCCGGCGATCACTGTACGTGCCGCACTGCTCTGCAGACCGCCCCGGCCAGTGACCCCACCAGGTCAGTGGCCACTTGCTGCCACACATGGGTCCTAGATCCGTGAGGGGCCTCACCATATAGTCCCTCATGTGGGGCTCCACTAGGGCCACCAGGTTGGCCACTTCAACTGCGCTCCAGGACACCGCCTCCTCCGAGCCATGGCCCCAACTTTACAGCAGGCAATATGGCGCCCTCGCTGCGCTGTGACCCCGTGGGAGAGTTAGAATAGACCAGCACAGGCTCCAATCACGCTGTTCGCACAGCACCATCACTTTACATGGCGCTGTAACCAGACAGCGCAATAGAACGACACATGGCATGCCCACAACGCCAGGGGTCAGAGGGCATACAAGGTCACGGCAATGACGCAGGCTACGACAGCGCCTTGGGATGTATAGGCATCCTCGCGTGACTGCTAAGCAGAGCACAGTGCCACAGTGGACTATCGCGCAGAAGTGCCACAGCGCCATATAGTGCCCAGTGCTGTAGCGCCACTGGCACAATGGTGGCCATGGCCAGAATCGCCTATCGCGCTCAGCAGGTCTGCAGCGCGATTGACGCCCGCGTAACCTGTCTGGGCATGCGCAATGCAGTGTAGCACACAGCCACAAACATGCGCCATTGGCTCAGCCGACCTTCCCTATTGCGCTAGCGCAAACACGCCGATATTCAGCCGACATATGCAAATCAGTCGATCAGCCATGCGCAGTGGCGCGATTAGCATGTCATTAAAGTCGCGCCACACCTCATTTGCATGTGTTGCGCTATAAAAATGCGACACTGGGTTGTGGTGGCTAGATTTGGTTGTTGCAGCTGAGAGGTGAGTTACATACTGTGTGATGCTCAGGACAATGCTCATGGGAAGGGGTGCTGAGGATGTCACAGGTTGAGGGGCTGAGCATGATGAGGGCACTTAGAAAGGGGCAGAGGGCACCCTTTCCATCAGTATCTGCCATGCGGCGAGGAAAGGGGGGGGCAGAAGCCTGCAGCTATGCTCATGGGGAAATGCTGTGGACTGCACAGTGACAGGTGTCCACTTCCACCCATACAGATCAGCATGACTGACGAGAACCAGGCCGAGGGTGTGGACGGCGGGCGTAGGAGGAGGCCGAACTTCACCACAGCAGAGACCGAGGCCCTCTTCCAGGCCTACCTGGAGGATGAGCCGCTTTTGAGTGGGCGGACGGGCACCCCTCAGCAGCGTGCAGCTGCATGGGAGGGGGTAGCTCTGGCCGTCAACCTGCACGGAAGCCACCAGCGCTCCGTGCAGGAGTGCCACAAGAAAATGGGGACTGACCGCAGGAGGCTGAAGGAGAAGGTGGCAGCCTCAGGTGGCATGCTGCCACTGGTGGGGACCACCAGTGGTGTTGCAGCTGACCCCGACCGAGGAGACACTGGTCGCGCCATGCAGCCGAGTGCCATTGCGGGTGTTCCTGGCGGAGGATTCCAGACAGGTGGAAGCCCATCACTGCATGGTATGTCATGGTGATGTTGTGGGGCGGCTGTTGTTCACATGCACTCCATGTACTCTCTTTCTGTTTCAGATCCTGTTCATCTGCAGGAGACGGTGGTGGTGGCTGCTGACAGTGAGGCAGACCTGCTGGACCAGGAGGAGGGACCTTCCACCTCCGCAGCAGCCTGCACGCACTGCAGCAGCAGGCCCGGCTGGGCCGACAACTCCGCCCGGCAGTGATCTCGAGGTGTAGGGGTGCACAGCCTGTGTCACAGCAGTCTGGCATGCAGGTGTGCCAGCATGCTGTGCCTATGGCAGTGGCACACACGGCACTATTGATGATGGCAGGCCTGCAATGGCCAGTGAGAGGTGTGTGTCCCACGAGGGACACATGGCAGGCCAGCACGTGCCCTGGGCCTCCAGCTCCACACCTGTGTACCAGCATCCTGGCACAGTCACAGGCTGGGCCTGTCAGCACCGGTGGGGCAGCATCGGTGGCTGAGCAGGTGTCTGGCACTGTTGACAGCACAGGGGTGGAACAGGTGGACCTGGGGGCTCAGCAGTTGGAGGGGCGGCAGCAGCAGTTGCACACCAGGCCTGGGGGGACAGCGTCAGGCAGTGGCACTTGTCCACCGCCCTTAGATCAGCCCATACCTGGTCCTGGCGAACAGCGGCCACCCTCAAGGGGTGCTGTGCACCAGGACCATCCACACCCTGGGGGTCACAATGCCATTGGGGCACAGTACCCTTTGGACGCGCACACCCGCCTGCTGCAGGAGTCGGTACAGCTGCAGGGGCGGGTTGCAAGGTCCATGGAGGCACTGACTGTGTCCGTGGAGCGGCATAGCAGGGAGTGTGCTCGGGACCGGGCCGAGATGGTCCATATGCGGACGGATGTGACCGCTGCCATCGACAGGCTGACCCAGGCAGTGGTCTCTGTGGCGACCGCATTGACCACACTGTCTGGTGACCCTGTACCACGCACCACACAGTCGCCTCCACTCCCGTTCGGCGTCGGTGCGACACCAGGCCTGTCGGCGCCGGGTTCTGCTGTGGCATCCCGAGCACCCCTGGTGCAAGTTTGTTTGGCGGGATGCAGACCCCTGTCTTGGGCAAGGTCGGCGGTCGCGCACTGGGACCCCTGGTGGTGCACTAGCGCCACCGATGTGGCCCCTGCACAGCCTGCCAGTGCTGCTAGGCCACGGCGGGCTGCCCATGCATCCCGTAGGCCGTGGGACAGTGCTCCCTGACTGAGCTGTCTCCCAATGCAGGCCCTGTCTGGTGCTGCCCTGTGTGCAATGTGTGTCATGGTGGGCAGTGCACTGCTGGGTGCTCTGCTCACCAAACTGACACACGGACCACCTGACACTCTCCCAACTGCTGTCCACAGGTGCGTGTGGATGATGATGCCTGCATTGCACTGTACACCAAGGTGCAAGGTTGCCCAGGTCCTGACAACGACGTGGACAGTCCAGGTGGTGAGGGTGGTTGGTGGTGCTGTGTGATAGCGTGTAATTTCCGCAGTGCTGTGCTGCTGCCCTGTATGCTGCCTGGTGTGTGTGTGTGTTCATTTGAGTGCTCACCCTCTCTGATGATGTGTTGGTATGCCTAGACCCTTCAACTCCCTGACCTTCATGCACGGTGTGTTCCCTGTGTGCCTGTGGTTTGCGCATAGACAGTGTTGCCTGCACATGTCCCCTTGACTTACCTGTGTTGGGCGTGAGTGCTCTTCTGCAATGGTGTCCCGGTGCAGCTGGGCCTGCCGTGTCAGTCGGGGTCCCTCCGTCCTAGGAAGCGGCTCATCACCCATATCACCGCGCCACTGGCGTCCCCGCGCTGTCCCCCTTGGACCTGTACGGCTATCCCATGGTCTTTGGCCATGTTGTGCAGGATGCAACAGGCCAGGAATATCCCACAGGCCTTTTGGGGCTGTACTGTAGGCTCCCGCGAGGTGTCCAGGCATCGGAGCGTGCCTTGAGTATCCCAAACACCTGCTCTATGATGTTCCGTGTTGCGGCATGTGCCTCATTGAAACCGTAGGCGCTGGGGTCGGGGCGCTGTATGGTGTGAGCAGCCAGAAATGGAGTGGGTATCCACAGTCACCTGTGTGGAGATAGTGGAGATCAGTGTTAGGTCAGGTCCATGTTGCCCATATCCTTGTGTGCCACTACCATGGCACCTGTGTCATTCCCACCCTTGCACAGAGTTTGCATTCCATACATGTGTACTCACCCACTAGATGACCCGTGGGGATGTTCCCACTCTCGAATCGATGGCACAGTGCAGATTGGTGCCATATGAAGGCATCATGTGCTCCGCCAGGGTGTGTGGCACAGACATTGATGATGCGCCTAGTGGCATCACACACCACCTGGCAGTTGACACTCGAGAAGCCCTTTCGGTTCCGATATGCTTGCCCGTCGGGGCCAGGTGGCGTGCGAATGGCCACATGGGTGCAGTCTATGGCACCTAGCACGCCAGGCATTTGTGCTACCCTGTGGAACTCCTGCATGTTTGCTGTACGCTCTGCCGCAGTGCTGGGGAAATGGATGTACTCCGCAGCATGAGGCAGCAGTGCGCTGAGGAATTGGGTGAGGATGCGTGACGTGGCCGACTGCGTAATGCCTGTGGTGTCCCCTGTCGGCCTCTGGAAGGTGCCCGTGGCGAGCAGGCACATGCAGGCTGTCACCTTGGTCTCCACGGACAGAGCATGACTCCGTCGTGAGGGTGCCTGCATCACATCACTGCACAGCTCACTGAGCTGTCTCAGTATTGCCCTGTTCAGGCGGTACCGGGCCATCGATCTCGACATCGCTGTACAGCTCGTAGCTGATGCGGCACGATATCGCTTGTCGGGGCGTCACCGACGGGCCCTCCATGGCCACGCCCCTGCAGCATGCTGTCTCACCCCCTCATTACAGCTTCCATGTGGAAGCTGACACTGTCCATCTCCTGGCTTCTGCCCTCCCCAGCTGCTGTTCCTGTGTTACCCCCACTGCTGCTTCCACTGCACCGGCACCCCCACTGGCCTCTCTGTCCTCCAGGACCCACTGTCCTCTCTGTCCTTCCTGCTCCTGTCTCTCTCTCTCTCTCTCTCTGTCTCTCTGTCTCTCTGTCTCTCTGTCTCTCTGTCTCTCTGTCTCTCTGTCTCTCCCCGGTTGCGGCCTGCTAGAGTTCTTGTGCCGCTCCCTTGAGCCCTTTATTTTGGCTCACATCCGTTTCAGCGCATCCTCCGGCTGGGCCACCTCTTGCGCATTGCGCGGGTGTTCAAATATCGCATTCGCACTTTATGCATGGACCGCCCCGCCGGTTGCGCATGCCTTCATTTCCATTGCGCTGTGGCTCAGCGTGTTTTCGATTAGGCGCAACTGGCCCCTTCTCAATATCGCAGAATGGCGCATTTTTGGAGTTGCGCACGCGCAACCCTGTTGCGCATGGCGCAACCCTTTTGAATATCTGGGCCATTGTGTCTATCTTTTAGTTGTTGCTTTTTCTTACTGAATACACCAGTATGTCCCCCCCAGATGATCGTCTTCAGGGTATCCCAGAGAATAGAAGCAGATATCTCAGAGGAATTGTTTTCTTGAATTATTTGACAAAAGTGCTCCTGGATAAATGTCTTAAACTGAGGATCTTTCAAAAGGGGTGCATTTAAGCACCACAGTGTTAGCCTCTTTTTCTTCCTCATATCTATCTTTAGGAGTAATGAGTGATGATCTGTTGGCAGTAGAGGGCCAACTTCAATGTCTTGTATTAAATGAAAATCTTCACAAGATAAAAAAAAATAATCTAACCTGGAGTATGTTTGGAACCTTGCTGAATGATATGTATAGACTTTTTGAGTAGGGAATAATTTACGCCAAACATCCACCACTCCCAGCTGATCAAAGGAACTTTTTAAGAAGCAAAGGGCATTGGTGGCTCTGTGTGCACTAGGATTCATGGAATCCATCTCCATGTTCCACGTCATATTGAAATCACTCCCCATAGTAAGTTTCCCTTTTAGAAGGTCAAATACCTTATTAAGGAAACTCCAGACTACCGGTACTGTAGTTTGTAGGGAAAGGTACACACTGACCAAAGAAACATCCAGGGAATATAAAGAGCCCTGCAAAATGATGTATCAACCCTAGGGGTCCGTAAGGCTGTTGTGAACCTCCTAGGAGGGGTCATCTGTGGGACCAATATCGCAGCCCCATGTCTCCTGCCACTAGGGTGGGATGCGGCATGAACCTTATAACGCTGTCCCAGTTTTAACTTTGAATGTTCTGTATTGGATAGATGGATTTCTTGTATTAAATACAAGTCTGCTGGATTTCTCCTAAGCTATTGCATGAATCTTGTTCTCTTTATTGGGGTTTTTTAATCCATTAATATTTTGTGAAAGTATTGTTACAGATACAGAAGACATCATGAAGACAGTCCAGGAAAATGGTGCTCCCACTGAGAGGAAACCCTCCCCCTGCAATCAGGCCAGGTATCACCCCAACACTCCCCTCAAAATCCTGGCCATCCCAAAGGACCCAACGCAGCTGACCAGGAATAATGACAGGAAGAATCACCGAGGAAACTCCCCCGATGTGCAAAGAAACAACCCTCCAAACTGTTAATAATAAAACATGTCTTGTAACCCTTATGTGCTGTATGTGCCTCATTTTTCATGTTAAAAGAAAAATACAAGGAAATCAACAAACCCCTTCCCCCACCCCTTTGTAGTTTTCCCAAAATACCCTCATAAAAAACTAACTGGTGTGGGATAAAAATCCCTGTTCCACCACAACCAGAACTTATATATAGACCGACTTCCCTTACGGAGGTGAAAGCTAATTTCCATCTCCGAAATCCCCCTAGGGCAGGGGTAATACCCCAAAACCCCTGAGGGTGGAGGGCATATGCCTCCCAAAATGTGGATAAAGCCCTCCAAGGAACTACTACATCCAAAACTAATAAAAGCTCCACCAAACTAGTGGAGAAAAAAATAATCTGAATGATGGCTTCGACATTATGAGGCATTACAGGGATCCCGAGCCCCCTGCCCACGCTATAAAATTATATTAATCAAATATGGCTAATACATTAGATGTGGAAAGCCCTTTCCTTTTGTATGCAAGCTTCCCGCTGTCTGGCCTCTGACATTGGTCCCTCCTCTCCCCCCCAGGGACCTCCATAGGACCCAAGACAACAGCATAAATGACAACATCAGTGCCACTCCCCAAGGAAAGGGCACCGTTGAGGCTAAATAAATGGCTGTATATCCCATCCAGTTCTGCCCCAGGCTTATCTAGATGAGCCTGCAAGACCATCCCTGAGGGCCAGGAAAAGGGGGGAACACTCAAAAAATGTACCCACCCATCCGCAAAGTGGAGCTAGTGCAAGACAGACCCTTAGTGGTGGTCTGCTTACAGACCAGAGAACTAGGAGTAACCCATGACTTGGCTCCAAGCTTAAACCAGTTGGGCAACTCAACACCCCGTAAGCATTGGTTCCACTACCCCACTGGGCAAAACAAACCATCAAGCAAAATGTAATAAAATTAAACTATTGAAGTGGCAATTCATTATGCTACATGCCTCTCTATGCCCAGAGAGCAAAGGGCTATGAAACTATTTTAAAATGGGCCTGGCTGACTTTCTGGCTACTAGAAAAAAAAAGGTCGGGAAGAGGAGAAGAGACCCACTCCAAAATCAGATCTCGAACCAGACCCTCGCCTCTCAACTTTCACCAGCCAAGCTCAACTTAAAAATCAACAGTATTTTTCCACGTGAATCCCATAATGACATCTCAAAACATGGCTCCTGACTAGCAGGATTATTAGGAAATATTTGTTCAGGAAAATAAACGAAAAGCCACCCTCTTAATTACCAACTGTTAGGTTGGTGCAGGGAAAGCCATCAGCCCAGCTGTGTGAAGCAATGAGAGCATCTGTAAATCCCTTTGCTCCCCTTCCTCCAATTGCTCATTTACCTCCCCTACTTCCAGGAGTCATATGCTGCAAAACAGGAAAGACTTTCCAAACAAGTGTCCACATAGAATCTATCATCTGCAATACAGAAGAAGCTATTCAAAAATCCGCCCATAAAAAAGGCAATTGTGTATTTCTATAGGCCCTTTAAAGCTATTCGAGCAGCAAGGAAAACTGCAATCAGTGGCTACAGAGGAGTCGTTTGCTTTTAAATAACATAAGTACATCGCTGCCCCATAATAGTCACCAATAGTCTATCGCCTGCAGCACACCAAAAGTTGCTCTTCAGTCTGTCTAAATGGAAGGTAACAAAGTCTTAAGACCCGTTAAACCTGTTTAGGCCCACAGTAGATGGTAGTCTGTAACTGCGGAGAAGCCACATGGGTATCTAACAGTCCCAACATTAAACCACCCACTCCAAAGGAGTCATGGCTTAAAGGCCTCTTAGCACCAGATGCTCCTTGCTTTCTAGGCCCATTTCTCTGACTGCAGCACCACTAGGCAAAAGACAACTATCTAAGCATAAGCTGGCAAAAGCGATTAATTAAGTCAAGCTGAACAGAACTTGGGGAGCCTCTGGGTCATTAGATACTGTTACAGTTATACACAAGGCCTGAAAGTTACCTCGGAAACATATGCTCCCACCAGGCCCCCAACCACGTTCAGGAAAGTTTCACAGGCAGGAATCTATAAAAAAGAAATTTCAGTCTGTTGCTGAGTTCTATCAATGTACTCCATCTGAGAACCATGGCAAATCCCAGGCGACACATTCAGGGGCAGAGATTCAATTAGAGGGGAAGGTGAACCACACAGATAGCCAGGACCCCGTGGCTCCCCCTCCTCCTCCCCAGATCACTTTTTTACTCTCCCAGTCAGATTGACAAGACCCTACCACCTGGAGAGGCCAGAAAATGAAGAAAAGGAAAGGGGAAAACCTTTCCCTCCCTACACTCTGTTGACCCAAGGAAGAAAGGGACCGTGCAGGTCTGCCAACCAACCATGCATTCCAGCCCTCCATAAACCCCCACCCACTCCCAAATGCCATCAACCTGTAAAATGGGTGAAGAAAAAGTCTTGAGCAAAGATAAGAGCTCATGTAAAAGACGATTGTGAGAAGATCTGTTGGAGGCAGTTCAAGATCTCATTCAAAGACAAATCAGGAGATTGAGATCTTCTCCTATTAGCTGCTCGATTCATGCCACTTGCTGTTCCCTGATAGCTCCAATATGCCTGCTGTTGCTTCTTTCTTTATATAGACCTTGAGCTTGAAGGTCTTGTTCCACCTCCTCAGCCATGGCATATGTTTGTTGACCTGTAGGAAATTGCACGACCAGCTTGGCTGGATAGGAGGTCTTGAATTTGAGGTTGTCTGTTCTGATGCAGGGGAACAAAGATGTGTACTCCCACCTCTGTCTCTGCATGGCCAGAGCATAGTCATTGTCTATGAAAGTGCACTTGGGGGGGATGCCCCCCTTCCCTCCACTGTTCGTACTCTAGCTCGAGCCCTTGGTAATAGTCATACGAGCAGCGCAGGGAACGGGGGCTACCCATCGGAGGCCGTCGGCATAAAATCTCGCTTTTTGCTGATGCTATTCTTTTAACTGTATTACAACCAGAAACATCAATCCCAGATATATGGAAACAGCTCCAGGTCTTTGGGGACCTGTCTGGATATAGAGTCCATAGTCAAAAAACTGAGGCGTTAACTTACAATTCTGCACCTCTCACCAGTTTAAGAAAAGTTACCCTTTTTAATGGTATGGCCAAGCGATGAGATACCTGGGGATCAGATTGATTAAGAACCCAATTCATGCAGAGTTGTTGAATTTAGAACCTCTAACGGTAACCCTGACAGAAGATCTCTCTAGGTGGGCGCCTTTCCCTCTAAGTTTTCTTAATAGATTTGAAACAATCAAACAAAATGTATTCCCTTGTATCCTGTTTTACTTACAAACCCTACCATTTACCCCCTCCAATCTCTATTTTCAAGTGCGGGACAGACTCATTTCCCGATTTATTTGGCACGGTAAACCCCGAAGAATTAGGTATTCCATTTTGCAGGCGCCCAGGGAGAAAGGGGGACTGAATCTCCCAGACCTTAAAAAATATGCCCTGGCAGCACAGCTACAGGTAGTCTTGTGTTGGATAAACCCTGTATACACTGCACATTGGAAAAAAATTAGAGCAGACACGGGGAGACTTGTTTGAAACACAAGAACATCTTTTTAGTAACCCCCCAAATGTAGCACACTGGGGCTATACCTGACATACACTTGGGAAGCACTTCAAGCTTGGCTTAAGTTTAGAAATCAATACCTCTCCTGTTGGGAGAGACTATACTTTGCAGCATTGGCTTTTGATGCAGAAATTAAAGAGGACAAAGTGATTTGACATTTGATGCCTGGCAAAGATATGGAATAAAATATGTCTTCCAGCTGGTGGGTGCCAATGAGCTCCACCCATTTGTATCTCTACATGCAAAATACCAGATACTCTACAAGTATTTTATCTCTTATTTACACATTAAATCATATCTCTGTAATCGTGAGATAGACCTCTCAGACATAACCACAGACCCCCACTAGTCAATCTGATCCACACGCACATCCTGGGCTCCCCTCCAGAACATCTTATTAGTCATATGTATAATCCTTTGCACATGAGAAAAAGTGATTCCACTGAATCTATCAGAATTCAATGGTCAGAAGAGATAAATAGGGATATACCGAGTGCAAGCTGGCTGGGATCTGCGCTCCAGGTTTTGAAACTCTCCCTCTCTCCTTATTGGAAGGCGTATGCCTGGAAACTTTGTTCCAAATTCTTTAGAACCCCTACAATTTTGGTGAAATATGGGGAAATCACCAGAGGAGACAGTTGGAG
Organism: Neoceratodus forsteri; assembly: GCA_016271365.2. NCBI lineage: Eukaryota > Metazoa > Chordata > Ceratodontiformes > Ceratodontidae > Neoceratodus > Neoceratodus forsteri. The sequence goes on along the minus strand of CM028136.1, from coordinate 945,435,211 downwards.
GGGATGTGGCTCCGACAGTGCAGACCAAAGCCATATCTTATGGTATTGCCCTAAAATAACCCACTATTGGCAACAGATATTAGAGGAACTGACTGAAATTTACAGTTGTCTTGTCCAGACCTTTTCACTGTCTCCTATGTCCTCACCTTTGTCAGCTTAGAAGCAGTACAATTAGACAAGGCAGTATTTAAGCAAATTACTCTTTTGGTCTTGGCAGCCCATAAAGCCATCACCAGATTATGGCACACAGACAGAATTCCAAACAAATAAACTTGGCTGGATATAGTCAGAGACATATATTCTTTGGAACATCTTTCCACCAGACTCTCAGATACAGCTGCAAAAATTGGAATCAGATGGAGAAATGGGTCATGTACCAGCTAGAACATTATAAAGATTTTGTCCCCTGAGGGCCTGGTATGGAATTGAGCTCCTGGGCAATCCACTGAGGAAAAAAATCTTCCTCCCCCTGAGGCTTGCAAGATATGTCTCCCTCCACAGAATGTTGTCCTGCTGTGGGCAACGGTGAGCAAAAAAAAGGAGCTAGGGACACTGTAATGAATACCCCTGGCACTGATACCAATTCCCTGTATAAATATAAAATAATAAATGCCCTGGTAAAAATAAATAGGTATGAGTTAAAATGGTAATCTAAATGAGGTTGTACAGGGTGGTACATCATTAAGAGATATAGGCCTAGTATGAATAAAATAAACATAAAATGCTCTTTTATAAACACAGAGCTCTATCTGTTTACCTCATATGTCATCTAATCTTTAACTGTCTTCTAAGCTATTATATCTATGTATAGTAATATTCAAAACAGTTGTGTCATGAACTCCTTTGCTCAGATCTGTGAGATGTATGATAAATTAACTGAGTGTATATGTCTGTTTTAAAATCTGTGAAAAACTAATAAAAACTTGAATTATATAAAAAAAGAAAATGCACTTGGGGCCATATTTTAAAATCTTCAACCCCCAGGCTTTCTGCAATAAGTGTTCCTTAAGTGAAAAGTTAAGAAAGTGATGGAATGGGGGTGGACATTGGGTGCTGTTGGCTTTGGGCCCCAATGACCAATGAGCTCTCTTGATATCAATGGGGTAGACAGGCCCCAAATCCAGGATACTTTGGTCTACCACGCTTCTTCCCCTGATATCCCCCTCTCCTGACCCCGCCACATGAGGTAGTCCGTGGGAGAACTCATGGGGTGAGATAAGCCCTGGGGAGGTAATTTCCAGTTGGTGGAGGCATTGATGGAGCTGTCAGCCACCATGCCATGCTAAGGAGAAACAGCTATATGTGAAAGAAAAAAAAAAGGTGAACTAGTTTATGTTTATTGATTTCTGCTGGATCTGAAGAAAGGCTGGCCCATGTACAACCCTGTCGGCTCTGCACCGAATAGGTGTCCATTTCTGTCTACGTGCATGTGTGTTTGTGTCATGTGTTGTAGGTGCAGCCATATTGGCAGTCTTGCCAACTCTTGTTACTTTTTCTTTTCAATCTGCCTTTGTACTTGACCCTGGGAACTGACCCATTTTTCAACTAAAACATTTCTGCATTACACCACTGTACAAAAAATGGATTCACACAAAATGAAGCTACGATTAGGTTTCAACAGCCTGACAAGCAGGATCTTACCGTTCTTGTAATAGAATTTTTTTTTTCAGTCAGATAGAGGCCCACCCTTCATGTCAACGTTCACCCACACTACAAAACAAAAGGCATGTTCTTTCCACATTAGTTCTATAAAGTATCTAATATCTGACAATACAAATTCCTAGCTGATCTCGGCTTTCCTATCTTGCTGCTATGGAAACCATTAAAGCATGTTTTGTATGCCTTTGTGCCCGCATTCAGTTTTGCCGTCCTTGTCAGTCCAAAGGAGAATGAGTATTAGTTTTCACCACATCTACTGTAAGCACAGGTGAGGCATTGCACTGGCTCTTTGTAACTGTTTGGCATAGAAAAATTACTCAAACTTGACTTTTTTTATCTTTGATATGCTCTAGTTGTGGATGTGCATAAAACAAGAAAAAAAGACATCAGATGTGCCTTTTATTTTTTATGTCAGCTAGTGTCTTCCGATTGGCATGACAGCAAAAAAACCTTCTGTATCAGCCCATTTCTATCACTCAATAAAGCAATAAGATAGTATGTGGGTTTAACTCTCTTTCATTCAGGTTTTTACTCCCTTCAGTAAGAAAATTCTGGTATTTAATTTGTTTTAAAATAGGTTTCAGTACATGAGAATATGAAATGGTTTGCCAGGCAAGGTCTACCAAACTAAGTCCCTGACTTATGTTCTCATGTGTTTCCTGTTTTGTTGTCTCCAGTTGGTAACAGACCACTTGGGGTGTACGAAAACCTTATTTTGAAAATTCATCGAGCACTTATATTGGGGGATCCCAATTATTCATTATTCGTGCTTTGTTATTCAGCTATTGGAACTGGCTATGAGACTACTAGAACTCCTGAAACTTCCAGTCCAATCAGAGGCCACTTTGGAAGCTCACTTAAGGCAAGTCAGCCCTGTATCAATTGATGTTTAAACAGACCAAGTAGGTTTTGTACTTCTCTTAGTTGGTTAGTTGCTGTTGCAGAGCAACACAAATGAGTACAGATGGAGTGTGTTGTGGAGACAGTCTTTCTAGACTCAGAAGTGTGATGCAGTGCAAATGTAACCACTAGATTTAAGGGGTGGACCAAGCAGGAGACATAGGCTTTTGCATGCACCAGTGTGTGGTCAAGGAGAGATATGCGTGCATGGAGTTAAAATCACGAACACATAATAGCAAAACAAAAGTAGCGATACAGTAATCGCAATTTCAATAGTAGCGAGCACTCAACAATCGTGGTGTAACATAAATAGTGCTGCTGCCTGCCAGTGATTAAACAAAAATCGTGAATATGATAAATCGCGATTATTACCATCAGCTACTCACCAGATGGCAGAGGAGTCAAAGGAGCACAGAGGAGCAAAGTGAGAAAATGGACGATGGTGGGGGGGGTCTAGCAGGTGCTTACTGAGTTAAATTATTACTGAGAGAAAAAAAGAACAATGAAGATTCCCAGTTCGAAGCAGGATAACGCAACATCAATATGGGATCCTGATTTGAGCCACAGACAGAGAACCATGCCAGACATTTACAGTCCTTGTTTCTGCATCTTAAAATGACAATACCAAGTTGCAAAAGGTGATACAAACCCACAAAGAATGTAAACCTCTTAGACCCAATCCGATCCCATTGCAATGTTAGCTCAAGCCAAATAAATTCTAGATCAGAGTAGCATGCATGATCGCCACACAGAGTGAGTTTGAGATAGGAGAAGAATTTGCATGCTGTTAGTCTATCTTAAGATCTGGATAAGTAAACAAGCCACTTTCCCTTATTTTTAGCAGAATTGCCCTCATTTAGGGAACCTTTTATTGCAGATGCTATAATGAATACCTTCTTCTGTTATGCTTGCCACATAGTTAAAGGGCACCACTGGAGTCTGCTTGCAACTATGTAATATGCTTGCAGCACAAGGACATGAAGGCATCTGTCTGCCACTCGCTATTATCATGCCACAGCTAATATTGATGGCATGATAAAATAGGGTTGCGTTAATAGCGCTCACTATTAAATCGTCGCCAATAAGTTATTCGCCATTTTGTAATCGCGATTTTAACATGGAACCATTTGCATTGCTCCAGATGTCTGAGGTGCAGTGGAAAAGTCTCCCCACAGCCTTTGAGAGTAGCGTGGCAATTGACTCCACAGTCTGTGAAAATGTGGAACGTGATGGGATCTGGTTAGTGGTTAAATTGGAAATGTCAATGAGGTGGAACTGTAATCTCTACATTTGAATGAGGTGGAACTGTCATCCCTAGGATGTGGAACTGTCCATATTATTGAATGGAGAAAGGTATCAGAGGAGATGGAACTGAGTGATGAAAAAATGTGGAACGTGACTGTAATGTGTTGGAAATGTGGAACGTGACTGTAATGTGTTGAAAATGTGGAACGTGACTAATGTGTTGAAAATGTGGAATGTGGCTGTAATGTGTTGGAAATGTGGAATGTGACTGTAATGTGTTAGAAATGTGGAACATAAATCTGATGAAAAAATGTAAAGCATGCTTGGAATGTGTTGGAAATGAGGAACGTGACTGTAATGTGTTGGAAATGTGGAACATAAATCTGATGAAAAAATGTAAAGCACGTTTGTAATGTATTACAAATGTGGAACATGACTGTAATGTGTTGGAAATGTGGAACATGACTGTAGTGTGTTGGAAATGTGGAACGTGACTGTAATGTGCTGGGAATGTGGAACATGACTGTAATGTGTTGGAAATGTGGAACGTGACTGTAATGTGTTGGAAATGTGGAACATGACTGTAATGTGCTGGAAACGTGGAACATGACTGTAATGTGCTGAAAATGTGAAACGTGACTGTAATGTGCTGGAAATGTGGAACATGATTGTAATGTGTTGAAAATGTGGAACATGACTGTAATGTGCTGGAAATGTGGAACATGACTGTAATGTGTTGAAAATGTGGAACATGACTGTAATGTGTTGAAAATGTGGAATGTGAATCTCATGAAAAAATGTGAAGCGTGACTGTAATGTGCTGGAAATGTGGAATGTCATCTTTAGGTCATCCGAAATTATCACCTCAGGTCTCTTTCCTGCTTGATGGTGGTCCATACCACTCCTCCCAATTTACATAGAAACAAATAAGTTGATGGCAGATAAGGACCACCAGGCACATCCAGTCTGCCCATTAGTTTTTATCTACCCATGACATTTCCAACACATTAGTCACATTCCACATTTTCAACACACTATAGTGACACTTTACATTTTTTCATTTTATTCATCTTCCACATTTTCAACACATTACAGTCATGTTCCACATTTTCTACACATTACAGTCATGCTCCACATTTTCAGCACATTACGGTTATGCTTCACATTTCCAACACATTACAGTCATGTTCCATATTTCCAACACATTACAGTCACATTCCACATTTTCATTTTTATTGCAAAGGGACTGGAAAGAAAACTATGCCTCTTTGCAGACAACACAAAGATATGCAACAAGACCGATACATAAGTTGGAGTGGAAAGGATGAGAAGGGACTTGGCAAGGTTGGAGGAATGGACAAATGTACGGCAGCTTAGATTCAATGCAAAGAAGAAGATGCACAAGATACAAATACCAGGGAAAAGTACACAATGAGGGGTGAGATACTGACAACAATGAAAATGGAAAGGGACCTGGGGGTAGTTATATCAGATGACCTAATTGTGGGAAAGCAATGTGAGAAGGCAGTGTGGAGGGCTGGGGGGGATACTGGGATGCATAGGGAGAGGAATTAGAAAACAAGTTGTTATCCCTCTGTACAGACAGTTGGTGAGACCCCATCTGGAGTACTGCGTGCAGTTCGACCCCATCTCCGCACTGACATAGACAGGGTGGAGGCTGCCCAGAGGAGGGCAACCAAAATGGTGCAGGCTCTGCACCAGAAGACATAGGAAGAGAGATTAAAGGAACTTAACACGTATACCCTCAAGGAAAGGAGGAAGAGGGGTGACATGATAGAAACCTTCAAGTACCTCAAGGGAATCAACAAAATCCAAGAGGGTAGCATTTTTCAGAAAAAGAGATGTGGAAGAACAATGGGGCACAATTTGAAGATAGAGGGGGTATGGCACAGAGATAATATGAGGAAGTATTTTTTCATGGAGAGGGTTGTGGATGCATGGAACAGCCTTCCTGAGGAGGTCATGGAGTAAAAAATAGTGGGGGAATTCAAGAATGCATAGAAACATAGAAACATAGACTTTGACAGCAGATAAGGACCGCTAGGCCCATCTAGTCTGCCCATTTCCCTACCTACAGGATAGGCCGCAGATCCTAGTTAACCAACAGCCTATTTCTTCCTACCCCCCACAAGAATTGCCTTATGTCTGCACCATGCATTCTTGAATTCTCCCACAGTTTTAGACCACACAACCTCCTCAGGAAGGCTGTTCCATGCATCCACTACCCTCTCTGTGAAATAATACTTCCTCACATTGCCCCTGAAACACCCTCCTTCTATCTTTAAATTGTATCCCCTTGTTCTTGCAAGTCTCTTTTTCTGAAAAATGCTACCCTCTTGGACTTTGTTGATTCCACTGAGGTACTTAAAAGTTTCTATCATGTCCCCCCTCTCCTTCTTTCCTCAAGGATATCACATATTAAGCTCCTTTAGTCTCTCCTCATATGGCTTCTCTTGCAGACCCTGCACCATTTTAGTTGCCCTCCTCTGGACTACCTCTATCCTGTCTATGTCCTTGCGGAGATGGGGTCTCCAGAACTGGACACAGTACTCCAGATGGGGTCTCACCAACTGTCTGTACAGAGGGATAACAACTTCCTGTTTTCTGCTGCTGATGCCTCTCCCTATACATCCCAGTATACCCCAGCCCTCCCTACTGCCTTCTCACATTTCTTGCTAACCTTAAGGTCATCCGATATGATTACCCCCAGGTCCCTTTCCTTTTTTGTTGTTGTTACTACCTCCCACCCATTGTGTATTCTTCCCCTGGGTTCTTGTTTCCCAGGTGCATTATTTTGCACTTCTTTGCATTGAATCCTATCTGCCATACTTCTGACCATTCCTCCAACCTTGCCAAGTCCCTTTTCATCCTTTCCACGCCTCCTTGTGTATCAACCCTGTTGCAGATCTTTGTGTCATCTGCAAAAAGGCATACTTTTCCTTCCAGTCCCTCTGCAATGTCACTGATGAAGACATTAAAAAGGACTGGACCCAATACTGAACCCTGCGGTGCCCACTAGTAACCCCTTTCTTCAGAATGGACTCCATTTACAATTACCTTCTGTGTCCTGTTGTCCAGCCAATGTTTTACCAGGCTACCACCCTGGGTCCCACTCCCAGGCTGGTTAATTTGACTATTAATCTTTTGTGTGGGACTGTGTCAAATGCCTTGCTAAAGTCTAGGTAGGCCATGTCCACAGCCCCTCCCTGGTCTACTACTTTGGTCACCCAGTCAAAGAAATATATTAGATTCGTCTGACATGACCTTCCCGCTGTGAACCCATGCTGCCTTGGGTCCTGTGCTCCACTGGCCTCTAGGTGCTCGACTATTCTTTCCTTCAGAAGTGACTCCATCACTTTCCCTACCACAGAGGTCAGACTGACAGGTCTGTAGTTTCCTGCCTCTGTCTTGGACCCACTTTTGTGAAGGGGAATCACATCTGCCTTCCTCCAGTCCTCGGGTACCACACCATCCTCCCATGATTTATTAAAAAGAGTAGCCAGTGGTTTCACTAGTTCCTCCCTTAATTCTTTTAGAATTCTGGGGTGAATTCCATCAGGACACATTGCTTTGTCCACTTTCAGTTTTAGGAGTTCTTGCAGAACCCTTTCTTCTGTGAAAGGACTGGGATCGACCCCCCTATCAAGAGTGCTTCTGTTAATTGGATTAGGCACTTCCCCCTCCTCTTTTGTGAATACTGAGCAGAAATATTCGTTCAGTATCCCTGCTTTTTCACTGTCCCCCTCTGCCCACCCACTGTTCTTTCTATTCAGCCTCACTATCCCTCCCTTTGTCTTTCTATGCTCACTGATGTACCTATAAAGGGTTTTATCCCCCTTCTTAACTGAGTTGGCTATCTTTTCCTCAGTTTGGGCCTTTGCTATTCTGACTTACCTCCCTGCTTCCTTCTGCCTTAACTGGTACAGCTCTCTGTCCTGCTCCTTCTGTGTTTCCTTATACTTCCGGAATGCTATCTTTTTCTTCCTGACTTTCACAGCCACCTCTTTTGAGAACCATAGTGGCTTTTTCTTTCATTTTGATTTGTTCATTTGCTTCACACAAAGGCTTGTTGCCTCTGTGATGGCAGTTTTGATAATTCCCCATTGTTGCTCCACACCTCCTTCTAGCCTGTTTGCTAGTGCTTTTCTGAGGCACTCTCCCATCTTGCCAAAGTCAGCCCTCCTAAAGTCCAGTACCCTCACTTTTGTATGGCTTGACTCTGTAGCTGAGTTTAACGTGAACCACACTGTTTGATGGTCACCTGTCCCCAGATGGCAACCCACTTCTAGATCTGAGATCCTCTCACTGCCCCCGTTTGAGAGTACGAGGTCTAAGATTGCTCCCTCACGAGTGGGTTCCAAAACTAGCTGTCTAATGCCTGCCACCTGTAGGGCATCAAGAATGGCCCTGCTCTTGGATGTGGCTGCAGCAAATGTGCTCCAGTTAACATCTGGCATATTCAGGTCTCCCATCAACAGTATCTCCCCTTTCTCTGCCATTCTAAGAATGCCTTCTATCATATCCTTGTCCATTCCTTCCCCTGATATAGGGGTCTGTACACAACCCTGTGCAGATTGTGGTGCCTTTCCAGTCTCCAAGGTGACCCACAGTGCCTCCTCTCCTCCCTGTTTACTCTTTTGTTCAGTTGCTTTTATCCCTTCCTTTACATAGAAGCTACTCCTCCCCTCTTCTCCTCTGCCTGTCTCTCCTGTAGGTTATGTACCCTGGTATGTTAACATCCAGTCATGGTTATCTGTGTACCATGTTTCTGTGACTGCTACAATATCCAGGCATCCCTCTTCCATTAAGGCCATCAGCTCAGGAGCTTGCTGCCCAGACTACGGGCATTGGTACTCATTACCCTCCATTTCCTGATGGCCTTACTCCTTTTGCCCACATCCCTGTCGTCTTGCCTTTGTCACTTTCTCCATTTACCCTGCCCCTCCTATTGACACCTCTATGTTGGTGCTTGCCACTTACTACCATGATTATTTGGGGGGGCTAGGATTTTCCTGCTCCTTTCCAGTGCCTCCCCCCTTGGCTAGTTTAAAAGCTTGCCAATGAAGCTTTTAAACCTATCACCTAGGATCCTGGTTCCCCTCCCGGACAGATGCAGCCCATCATGCCAGTATAGGCTTGCATCACTCCAGGTGAACCCCCAGTCCCCAATGAAGCCAAATCCCTGAGCTCCACACCAGTTTTTCAACCACTGACTGAATCCCATGGTGCAGAACACCCGAGCCTCTCCTATGCCATAGATGGGTAGCACCTCCGAGAAGGTTACCGTGCGTGCTACTTGACTAAGGCCCCTCCCCAATTCCACAAACTCTTCCTGCACTTCTGTAATCCCTTTCTTAGCCAGGTCATTTGTCCCTAGGTGGACAATGACATCCAGCTCCCTCCCCTGTGCAGCTGCTCCGGCAATCTTGAGGATTCGCTTCCTGTCCCTGCAAGCCATGGTGCCAGGCAGGCACCTCACCTCCCTCTCCCCTTCCTCCCCAGTTCTACCTTCCTAACAATGGAGTCCCCACCAGGAGTTGTTTTCTTCCCTGCAGGGTCCTCTGCCACCCTCCTGTGGGTCTCCTTTGTGGAGGTTCCCAGCATCCTCCTTGGTCTCCACTGTGGGTGCCTCCATAGAGAACCACACTTTGCTAGAATGGCATAGGAATTGTGGAGAGGTACAATGGGAGGATGCACCTCTGTTCCACCACCTCACCCTCCCTGAGCCCACTGTGGTCCAACCGCTCCTCTTTCTTGGCAACCTCTGAGGCAACGGCAGTGGCACTGGTGGTCCCTGGATGGAAGAGGAGGTCCCACAAATCCTGGCCAACTCAGCCTGGAGATGAGCAACTTCCTCCCTCAGCCCAGAGAGGTGCCTGCAGATGGGACAACACCGCATCCTCCAGAACATCTCCTGGAAGACTGCTGCTCCACAGCCACTGCACTGCACCACTCCAACCATGTCTTAGCATGGGACAGACATAAGGCAATTCTAGTGGAGGGGGTAGGATGAAGTAGGCTGTTGGTTAAGTAGGATCTGCAGCTTATCCATTAGGTAGGGAAGTGGGCAGACTAGGTGGGCCAAGCAGTCCTTTTCTGCCATCAGATTCTGTTTCTATGTTTCTGTGTTTCAACACATTACGGACATGTTCCAGATTTCCAACACATTACAGTCACGTTCCACATTTTCAACACATTACAGTCACGTTCCATATTTCCAACATGTTACAGACATATTCCACATTTCCAACACATTACAGTCATGTTCCACATTTTCAATACATTACAGTCACGTTCCACATTTCCAGCACATTACAGTCACTTTCCACATTTCCAACACATTACAGTTACGCTCCACATTTTCAACACATTAGTCACATTCATATTTCCAACACATTACAGTCACATTCCACATTTTCAACAAATTACAGTCATGCTCCACATTTTCAACACATTACAGTCACGTTCCATATTTCCAATACATTACAGTCACATTCCACATTTTCAACACATTACAGTCATGTTCCTCATTTTTTCCTTCAGATACACATTTCTTAAAAATGTTTTGGTTACTGTTAATGTGTATATAGGTTTAGCTGCATTTCAAAGTGCATTTCACTGTCAGGTTACCTTTGCTGTTCATTACTCCCAGCTTTCAGGTGGGGTTAGGAGAAAACACTTAGGCAGACACTTAGAAGATACAGGATACATATTGTTACAGGGACTTACACTAGCTGTTTAGGATTGCAGGGTCCCTTCCAATGGTGTAGACCCATGGCCCATGTTGGTCAGTCACAGTGACTTAACCACTATGAGAGTACATTTTACATAGCTGGATAGACTTTCTCCCCCGTATGACCATGAGTGAGATTGTTTTTCACAAGTGGAATATCAGTGGTCTGAACTTCCCTGTCATAAGGAAAAAGGTCCTCTCACATTTAAAGTGGTTAAAGTCACAAGTGGCCTTCCTTCAGGAGACCAAGCTGATGCACAATGACTATGCAACAATAGTAAAGGACTGGGTAGGGCAGGAGGTACATGCAGGAGCCTCCACCAGGAAGTTGAGCATGGCCATCCTGATTCACAAGTCCCTCCAATGGTGCCTGACAGTGTCAGTTGCCGATCCAGAAGGTAGATGTTTAGTAGCCTGCTACAACACCCAGACTGGACCAGTAGTCTTATGTAATGCGTATGCCCATAACCAGTTTGACCCCCGATTATTTCACACATTAGTCGAAACCCTGAGTGCCTTCATCCCTCCCAACTGCCCTGTATTCTCATGGGTTACTTCAGTCTAATCTGGTCCCCCACTTAGATTGGAATGATACTGGTAAGGAGTCCCACATCAGGAGAGGATGAGCCATACAGCAGCTAATAACAGATCTAGGAATAACTGAAGTCTGACGTCTGTTTCACCCCTGGTTAGGGACTACATTTTTCATTCTGAGATCCACTCATCGCACAGCAGGTTGGACTTCTGGCTGTTCTCCCCCCCCCCCTTACTGCAGAGCACAACTGGTTCTACCATCCTACCATGGGTGATCTTTGACCATGCCCTGTGCAGCTGCTCATTACAAGGAGTCCATTATCCCACCCACTGGGAATTGGAGGTTGGACCCCCTTCTCAAGAGTGACCCATAATTTGTCCCCAGGGCAAGGAATGAAGCCTCCTTCTTCTTATAAAGTAACCCCATTGCAGACACCTGGGCAGGGAACACCTGGGAGGCCTTCAAACCCACCATGAGAGGTAGAATCATGGGGTATGCCACAGCTAAGTGCAGAGAACAGGAAAAATGCTTGGCAGACCTAAAACAGAGACCAACCCTGGTGGAATCTGCCTTCAAAGCTATGCCCTCTCCATTTCCCAGCTCTCCTATAGGCAGAGAAATTCTAGGACTTCACCTTGAGATCACTCAGTTGCTAAAAATAAAGGTAGAAGTTGCTATTCTTCACCTAAGGCACACTTTCTGGGAAGGGGGGACAAGGGATGGAAAGTTCTGGCATACCAGCTCTGTAAACAACAGGTGAGTAGGCACATACCCGGACTAAAGAACAGCTCAGACACAAAGGGAAACCCTGGGAGGCATACGCCAAGTGCGGTCCAGCCCCTAGCATTACTGTCTGCTGAGCTTCACTGATCTTTACAAACTAGGAGAGAGACCAATCATGGAAGGAAGGCAGGCTCTGACAGGAGCAGAAGCAGGGATTCCTTGACAGCAGTTCTACCTGTGTGAATCCCCCTTGGAGTGTACATTACTGCCTCTTTTCTCTGCTGAGGTGGCTTCTCTTCCTACTTGCTCTGCTCAGACCCAACCAGCAGCTGTTCTCACAGCAAAAGGAGTTGTTGGAACACTTGCCCAGAATTCCTGGCTGCTGTATGTAAATCAGCATTTGTACTGCTGTACCCACTACTGAAATAGTGGTCGGCTAATTTAAAGTTCTCAACTGGAAGCAGCAGCTCAGACACAAAGGGCACCCCTAAGAGGCATACTCCAAGAGCAGTCCAGCCCTTAGCCTTACTGTCTGCTGAGGTTCACTGATCTTCATCGACTGCTGTACCCACTACTGAAATAGTTGTTGACTAATAGAAAGTTCTCAGGCAGAAATGACCAGAAGCAACAGCTCAGACACAGAAGGCAACCCTAGGGTGCATACTCCAAGTGCAGTTCAACCCCTAGCCTTACTGTCTGCTGAACCATACTGATATTCACACACTGGAAGAGAGACCAATTATAGAGGGAAGGCAGACTCCAACAGGTACGGAAGTAGGGATTTCTTGACAGCAGTTCTACCTGGATGAATCTCTCCTGGAGTATTCAGTCCAGGCTTCTTTCTCCACTGAGGTGGCTTCTTCATTTGCTTGCACTGCTCTCTCAGCATAAGGAGCTGTTGAAACACTTACTCCATGCCCCCTTAACATACAAACAACAAATTTCCTTTCCATCCTATCAGTTCTGTGTGTACTTTGTTGACACAGTTCTGAGTGTAATTTGGTTTTATGTGCAGTTAATGTAATAAGGGCTTGGTACATCTAAAAGACAGAACATCACTGATTGTTTCTACAGGTAGCAGATCATATAAAGATTGTCTTAAGGCACTGAACATGTACTCCCTGGAGACCAGGCGAGAGGGAGGGATATTATAGAAACCTTCAGATTCCTGAAGAAAATAAACAAGATGAACTGTGGAGAACTATTTAACAGGAGTAGAGTCAAAACCTAAGGTCATAAGGGGAAACTGGCAGAAGGAAGGTTTCAGAGGGATGTGAGGAAGTTTTTTTATTACAAAAAGAGTGGTGAAACCACTTAACAGTCTGCCTCTGGAGGTGATGGACACCAAGACTGTAAATGCTTTTAAGCATGGCTAGGACAGAATGAAGGTTTTAGTGATTGCTTAGGTCAGTAGCAGAAGGGGGGGGGTAGCAGGGAGGTGGACCAGGAAGGATAAAACCCTATATGGACAGTAAATCATGGGCCAGATAGGGAACTCTGTGGAGACTAGATGGACTTTTAATCTTTCTCTGCCATCATTTGGTTTCCATAGTTCTATGTTGCGTATTGTGCCGTACACACTACCACAGTCACAATAATCCCCAGCAGTGGCATGTAAACATCATCAGACATATGTAAACTATAGTAATTAATATTCCTTGAGAACCTCAAGGCTCCCCCCTATTTGTAATATGTTTTACTCTATGACAATGACTGTATTGGGAATCTAAGTGGTTGGGCTTAACTGACAAAGCCAAACTGAACTGTTTGGCTTCAACTTGAAGCTGAACCAAAGCTTACTCTGGTCCGCTTCTCTCACACTTAAGCAGAATTGCCATTCCACCTGAATTTGGCCAGTGAAATTCTTCTCTCTGCACAGCAATATGGAACACCTGTTTTCAAATACTTTTTGAATATTCAAACATAGTGTGTAGTGAGGGTTTATTTTGCATGGATTTCCATCCCAACCGAAATGCTGTTGTACCATAGTTCAAAGGTCATGGAGTTCAGTTTTACTGTTCTGCGGTACAACAGTGTATCAGCTGATCAGAAAACCTTGTGGCAGCTGGTGTTTTACACAGTGCTGCTGTGCACACAGTAAGCAGTTTACATTCTGATCTGCAACTACCCGCACATTCGCTGGTGCCATGGAGTGCAGTGAAAACACTTTTATTTTACAAAATAAATAAATAAAAATGGAAAAAAATATCAAAACCATACACTATAAAAAATACTGATTGGAAAACATATGTTCAGCCAGCGTGTGCCACCACCTCGGGTTTCTGATTAATTCGGATCGCCTGAACTTTGCTCTCGAGGTCTGATGTAATCAGAACCCCCCTATGGTAGCACAGGCTGGTTGTGCATGGTTTTCCAACCAGCAGTCTCTATTTTGTATCCCTTGCTACTTTCTGTTTGGTACTCTGTATCCGAACCTAAAACGAAGGGAACAAAAAACCTCTCTAACCTTCCACAGCTGGCCAGGGATAGTCCTGTGGCACCTTTTCCCTGACACTGAGTTACCTTCCACCCTCCAGCCCTTCCCACACATATTGTTACAGCATTTTATTTTAACTGTCAGGCTTCTAACTTTTCTCTTTGCAGGATAATCTGATAGTCACGGCTGTTGCCTTTTAAAAAAACACACCTATCTGGGACTTTACAAGCCTTTTGTTATGGGAAAACAAGGATGACCTGTACTTCCTTATTATCACCTGATCATCATCAGTTACTTCTCTGGCAGATGAGAGCTAACATGATGATGTGTGTTGCAAACAAAAATTTGTTTGAGCAGGGCTCCTTCTGCAGTGTTTGATGACAAACTGGGTTCTTGGAGCTATCAGTCTCCACAGCAAATGCAGAAAATCAAACAAAGCTGATTTGCCACAAACAAAATGATTGAAGTTCTGACAGTAATACATATGCACAACCCTTACCATATGGGGGCACTGTGCCATCTGTACGCTCCCTCAGTATTTGGCCATTGCAGTGGAGGGGAGAAAGTCACAGTGAAACAGACACATGGCATACAGTTAAATGCTTTTGGCTTCGTGCATGTTTACTTACAATGTAAAAATATAATGAACATGAATTTGTGACAGTCTGTTTCAGGATGTGTGAAATGATGTTAGGTAGACCGGGAACAATGCAACATGTGTCGCAAATATTCCTCTGACCACCATAGCTGATCCCCTTTTGAAACAAACTCTGGTCAGAGCCACAATGGCTGCTAATAAATTAATATGGTAAGAGATATGGAAGTAATGTATGACTTAGTTGTACTTGTAGTACTGTGATGTGAAAGTCCCACATTTGCACCACAATAGTAGAAAAATAAAAATAAAACTATAAACATCAAGATACAGTATCTCATTTTTACTGGGGTGTTGCTTTTACCTATTTTACAATGTAGTTAATCAGGAGAGCTCAGCTAACATACAGTATCCCATTTTAGTGGGGTTCTGATTGTACCCATTGTTACAATGTATTTTCCCCAACAGTGACCAACTGAGATGCAGTATCTCGTTTTCCGAGGGATTCTACTTTTGGCAAATGCAGTCAGTTGTTTATTAGTTGTTGGGAATTTTGATGTCCGCATGGGAATACAGAGCTGGTAAGGTGTTGACATCATACAGAGCATCCTAATGTTCTTTGCAGTTTATTTACCCAGGATAGCCCAAATGAGTTGCAACATCTCATTTTCAGTGGAGTCCTGCCTCTACCTGCAGGGTGAAGTACAATAGCCCCTGATACAGAATGGTGGAGCAGTCAGCAATGCTTCAGATTTATCGCCGACACATTTTTATTTTATTTGTTTAGGTTTTTGTTGACCGGGTAAGTGCACTAGACAAATCCTGATTATTTTTGGGCACGACCTGGGGGAGGGGGATACAGATGAATTCCAACTGACCTTGAACCAGATTAAGCTGCTGGTGGTATTTTTTAGTGAATAAGGGAAATTTGGCC
This sequence comes from Neoceratodus forsteri, assembly GCA_016271365.2. Lineage (NCBI taxonomy): Eukaryota > Metazoa > Chordata > Ceratodontiformes > Ceratodontidae > Neoceratodus > Neoceratodus forsteri. Next base: position 945,419,429 of record CM028136.1, on the reverse strand, counting down.
AGGACACCGGAGAAATTCCCCTACTCTGACAGAGGGAGTACTCTGTCCAACATGGCGGATGCTCTGGTGACCACGGCAGAGCTAGCTGGTGAGGCAGGGGACTTGGTCTCTGCTCCTGTCTCTGATTTACTTGAGATCGTTTACTTACTGTGACTGAAGCTGTTCCCTTGGATTGTACTGTTCTTTCCCCTGCTCGATGCGGTAGCCCTGAAGGAGATCGAGGAGATGCCTCTGCTGCTATGTCCAGTGAATCAGAGGTGCTGCAGCCTGCTGTGCACTGTGGACTGGTGGAAGTTGTGAATGTAAAATGCCTGGTGGAAAACGGAGCAGAGTTGTCAATGAGAATGTCGCAACAGGATATGACGCCCTTTGCGGAGACAGTCACGGAGGGGGATCGCCCCATGGCAGTTCCTGGATCCTCTCATCCTTCTTTTGGACTTTCTGTTGACCCACTGTTACCCAGGACTGAGTCGCCGCTTTTTCTGTTCACTGACGCGGCACGGCTGCCCACGCAGCAAAAGGTGCAATGTTCGGGGATAGCGCCGAAGGATTCCTCACATACCATGTTGGAAACTGGCAGCCTGATGTCCTTTTCTGAGATATTGCCCCAACCTGAGCCCATATGGTTGGTGAAGAAGGCTTTGCAAGGGGCTGGATGGATACAGGAACCCGCAAAGGGACAGTGGATCTCTGGTCCATCCCCTATTCGTTCCCCTAAACCTGAAGACTTCCTGGAGGAACAACAGAAGGGACTGGAATTAAAGGACTCTCCTGACCCCTTGAGCTTACCAGTGGAATTGTCACTCACCCAAAACCCTGTATTATCTCTCTTACAGGATACGACCTCTAAGGCATCAACTATAATGGAATCCATGGATTTTACAGCCGCGGACCCTGGTCTACCTCTCCTTGATCAGGGTAGGACTCCACGTTCCTTTTCTTCCCTCTTTAAAACACCTGTTGTAGCTGCTAAGTGGCATAATGCTGTCCGTCTTATTTATAAAGGTGGACTATCTGACCCCCCGGATCATGTCATTGTGGCTAGATCCCTGTTAAAAGACTCTTTGAAATTCTTCACTCACGAGATATATGCCATGATGCATGTGTCTGGCGAATCTTCCTTTGATGTCAGTTTTCAGATGTCTCGTGGACTTGAACGATTTTGGTCTAGATACCATGCTTTGAAGAGTACCCCCTTATGCATCCCCTTTCAGGCCACCCCCCCTGTCAAAGCCTGCCTGTATATTTATTATGGTTATGTTCCGAAATGAAGGTGTTGATGTATCTGATGTGTTGCACTGGCTGAAACAGCACTGCACCGTACAGGGGCAGCCTGAAGCCATTCTGGACATTGAAAATATTTGGACTTGGGGTTGAAGGTTTTGGGTGTTGTTACACACAAATGATTCGGGTCCTGTACACCTGCCCAATTCCTTTTTTTTTTTAGGATGAGACAGGGAAGTTTTGTTTTATCCTGGCCAACCAAAGGCCTGCTATAGATGTGGGGAGCTCAGTAGCGTCTGGGATAAAATTAAATGTAATAACTGGGGGGAAATGGGACATGTGGGGGTTCACTGTCGGAATGCTAGTAAATGTAACCTGTGTGAAGAGTTAGGGCATCTATTCCAGAATTGTCAGTGGGCTGCTCATGCTCAAGAAGACCATGATGGTGGGGCTGATCAACGCTTTGTGATCTCACAAGCACAAAAAGCATGGTTACGAGCATTTGTGGCTAAGCACCCCTCTGTTACTGGAGACTCAGCAGTGCAGCCCTTATTGCCAGCACCCCCCAGAACACTGTTCCTCAACCTGAAAAGATTGTAACACCCTTATCGGTACCTGAACCCCCTCGAATGGAGAAAGTCAGACCTGTTGCTTCTGATATGGACTCTGTTCCAGGTCCTAGTAAAATGTTACCACCCCATGAACCTACTGCAGGTACACACCGTAGGTCTCTGAGAACTGCTTCTCAGCCCTTGCCACCTCCAATGGCATCCTTGTCACCTACACCCATACCCCTGTCAAATTCCTTTGAATTACTCCAACCGACTTCGGATGACGCAGGTGGTGAGTCTGACTCATCCTCGGTGGCGTCCTCCCTCCCTGATGGTCCTGCTGACACAGGACCTCAAGTGGGCAATGGACTTTCGCAGAAATGTAAGGCTAAAGTTAGGCTTAAAGGGAAAAATATAGTTGGGAAGAGGAGACTGTGATATTTTGTACTTTCCTGTTGTTTCCATGGCATAGTTCACTTATCACACTATTAATGTTAATAGTATGAAACGTGCTCTAAAGAGACGGTTAGTATTTTCTTTTTTAAGACTTTTACCATTGGGTATTTTCTTATTGCAGGATACCAGACTCCATATGTCTCAAGAGATCAGACTTGCGAAAAATGATTGGCTCTTAGGCCCCTCATTCTGGTCCATAGGTCACGACCCCTGTTTAGGCCTTGGCATTTTGATAAATATGCCTGACTTTCGTCTTTTGAAACTATTTGATTTGGAACCCAGTAGAGCTCTGGTTTTGGACTTCACCATAGGTAATTGCCCTTATCAGGTTATTAACATTTATGCGCCACAAATTAAAACCGCACGCATAGCCCTTTTTCCTGAGATTCACTTTACTTGTGGTTAATTTCATTCCAATGCTTTATTTTCTGTGACTTTAACTATGGCTTGAGTCTTCAGGATAAAAGTTCCTTTGCCACTACTAAAAAACTGTATTATGACTCACAGGAACTGAGCAAGCTAATACATACTGCCCATTTAGTTGATGCTTATTTTTCTTTTTGGCAACAACATACCCCTAGCTACCCGCATTGATTTTGTTTTCTTGTCCCGTACTTTGCCAATTGTTTCAGCTATGGTGCAGGCTGTGGCCTTCTCGGATCATAGCTTGCTTTCTGTTGGTGTTAGTACTGCAAACTCATTTTCAAAAGGGCCGGGGTTATGGAAATTTAACACCTCTCTATTGCAGGATACGGTGTTTTTGTCAACCCTTCAGTCCTTCCTTTTTGCACGCAAATCTGTGTTTATATGTTATGACGACCTGATACAGTGGTGGTTGGATACAAAACATGCTTTGACATCATACCTGAAAAGGTATAGTCGTGAGAAAAGTAGAAGCCAATATTTGGACTACTTACACAGAAGAGCGCATCTTCAATCGCTTCGTTCTTTGTCATATACAAGGGTCATGACCTTTCCCCTCAAATTCAATTGACGCAGTGGCTATGTTGCACTTCTAATCTCGACAATCACGGCAACTGTACCACCAACATAAATTTCATGTTACTGGGCCATGGGAGATCATTTGTCCCTTTGAGTCCAACTCTCATCGGATTGCTCAGAAGACGATGTTATGTCTTACGGATTCCATGGGGACTATATGCTCTACTCAAACAGAGATTCAGCAGATAGTTGCTAACCATACAACTGCCTTATTTTCCCCCCTTTCTGCTGACCTGCCTGACCCTACTGCCCTGTATGAGAATTTAGAGATCCCACTCCCTTCTACAAAAGCGGTAGAGATGGCGTGCCAGTCCATTATGACATTGGAGTTGTCAACAACAATTTCCTCTCTGTCGTTACGTAAAACTCCTGGCCCAGATGGTCTTCCCGCAGCTCTCTATAAGGTTCTGGGTGAACAATTACTTATTGAACTTACCTCTGTCTTTAATTCTTTGTTAAACAGTGAGTCTATCCTTTTAGAATTTACGACTGGTGCTCTGCTTTATATCTATAAACAAAAGGGGGAAGCCCACTCTATTGAGAATTGGCGCCCTCTTTGTATGCCAAACACTGACTTTAAAATATTGATGAAAATAATAGCAAAACATTTAACAGGTGTAGCAGAAACTGTTCTGCATCCTGCTCAATCTTGTTCTGTCCCCAACAGGAACATCTCGGATCATTTGATTCTGAATTGTTCTCTCACGGTTACTCAGATTCGACCTCTGGCTTTATAATTTCTGTGGATCAGCGAGCAGCATTCGACTCAGTGAATTATGATTTTTTATGGCAAGCACTCAGTTTTTTGAATATACCGGCTATCATAATCCAATGGTTACGTAATTTTTATAGGACAGCCACGGTCATGCCAGTAGTAAACGGCTGGGTGGGACCTCTGATACCTGTTCAGAGGTGAGTCCGACAAGGGTGTCCTGTGAGTCCATTACTATATGTACTGTTTTTGGATGTCTTGCTCCGCCGTGTGAATATGCTTCCACAGATACACGCTGTATCGTGTTCTGTAACAACAGCACCATACAAGGCCATTGCATATGCAGATGATATCTGCTTCTTGGTGGCGGACGAGGATTCGGTGATAGCCTCCTTGCAGGAATGTTCTTTATTTGGGAAATATTCAGGAGCAAATCTGAATTTTGAGAAAAGTGTTGGTATACAGCTGGGGTCCGCCATTGCACCAATTAGAAACATCGGACCATTGCAGATTGTAGATGGCTCAGTTCATATTTTAGAGATTTATTTTGGTACTAGAGATGATGATGTCTATAACTGGACTTCTAAACTACAACAAGGTCACATAAAGGTAGCCTCATGGAATAGGAGTCAGACTGGGAAAAAAAGAGTCTATTTGATTAAGACATATTTACTTTCACTTTTTCTCTATGTTAGCTATATATTTCCAATTCCAAAACAATTGGAAATGGCAATTCTTAGCCTTTTTTTTCAGGCATTATGGGGGAGCAGGCTGAACCCGATACAACAGGATGTCACCTATCTACCTGTCACAGAAGGTGGTGTTGGCATGACTAACCCCCTTTTGTATTTTTCCAGTATTTTTTTCATGGTGAATATAAGACCGCTTTTGATCAACTCTCAGAAAGGATGGGAAGTGTGGTTCTATGATTCTTGTAAAATATGGTTTCACCAATGGGAACATGACTCCTTGCGTATTCTGCGTACTTCAGGAAACACTCCACCTTATGTGTGGTATACATTTCTAGGTATGAAACAATGGCGAGTCACCCCACAAATGCTTCTCACCAATGCGCACAAAACTCTGTATAGAGTGTTTCTTTCCTCTGTGTGTGCAGTTCAGTCTCCTTTTTTTAAATGCCCAACCCATTATTGTCCTTCTCTGCTTACTTTGTTGCATTGTGTGCGAATCCCAATACATATGTGGGACTTCCATTGGTTATCCTGCCATGAAAGAATTAATGTTAAATCGAACCATAAACATAAACAGTTTCAAGACAGGATGTGTTCTAGGCCCTCCTGTATTGATGAATTGGAAACTATTTCTCATTTATTTTTTGATTGCCCCTTTATACAACAATGGTGGGTTTTTCTAGCCCAAAAATGGGGTATGCCACTGTTTAAACTTGTCTCTTACCCAATGATTATGCATGGAGCATTCCCCCCTCAATGGTCTCTATGGAACATTGATACCTTAAATCTTATTTTTATTGTAATTAAATGGCATATTTGGATGGCGAGATGTCAGTTCACCCTACAGCAGAAAATCTGTACGTATTTAGAAATTGAAAATAAGGCTATTCAGGATTTAAAAACTGTTTATGCACATGAACTCATATCTCATTCAAGGCCTGGTCTGTTCAGCCTTTGGACAGCCCTACCTTGGATCACAGACTCGGATGCACCAGTGACTTGAAGGACTTTTGTTCTCTCAGTGTAATACCCTTAGTTTTCTTTATTTGTTTTCTCCCATACCTTTTGGTATGAATAATGTTGTATACTGCCTTGAGTTTTTACCTGGTTTGTTCTTATAGTGTTTTCTTTACTGTTTATTACCTGGTTATTTGTTTCAATAAAACTTTCCCCTACTCTTTTTGATAAGTGTCATGGGATCTTTAACATCCACCTGAACTACCATCAATCCAGGCAGATGGGACCTCAGTTTAATGTCTCATCTGAAAGACGGCACCTCAGGAGTGCAGCACCCCTCTCATGCTGCACTACAGAGTCAGTACTGGGATATTAGCCCAAGTGCCAGGTGTGGGAACTGAACCCACAGCCCTCTGATCTCCCAGCCTCAGAGGCGAGTGTGCTACCTACTGAGCCACTGACACTACAGACACCACAAATACTTTATAATCAGAATGCAAAAATAAATTATTGCAAAAGTCAGACTTCGGTTCATAATTTTGGTTACATTAACACAGTGCACTATGCAGAAAAATGGACTGGAACGGGGGGGGTGTAGCAGCAGGATGCTTGTGAGCTGCTCTGCTGCTCTACACAGCTCCGGATTCCATTCCTTTTTTGAGACGGCATATGGCCTTTAAGATTTTTCTAAAGAAAATTTGACTTAACTAAGTTCCTAGGGGCAGATAATTAATTATTACTGAGAGTCTCAGAAAGACATGGAAGACCTGAGGAGTGTTCTACAGAGATGGCCTAAAAGCATTCCACTTGTGGTCAGACTGCTGTGCGGTACAGTGAATGGTGAATGAGTCTTTACTGAATGACACGCTGAGAGGTGCTTCGAGACTCTGCTTGCCTTGCCAGACATTGTGGCTTAAGTGAGCCACGGAGTCAAGAAGCTGGGGTTTGAAATTTGATGCTCATCGGTTTTGCGGCTTTGTATTATCCATACTAACTTTCACCCTGGTAGTTATCCTTTTCTGAAACTGACTTGCGTGCTTGATTTACTAGTGGTGCCTTTGTGTGCATCACCCTGGTCTAGAAACAAAGGAATGGACAAGCTATATATGGAGGTAGTAACTGTTCTCAAGAGTGCTACAGGACAGAAACAGTGAGAACACAACAGTGCCGACCATATGAGTGAGGACACATCAACCACTAAAAATACAGCGCACACCAATAACTGCGGATGTCAAAACAGCGACTTTGCTGTTACACACACTCATATGCATACTGAAAAGAGATGGCTACTGGTAGACTTGAACCCACAACACCATACAACACAAACCTGCAACAACACACTACCTACCTAACACCCTGTTTTACCCACTACTTTACTAGCCACCATACAACAGCAGCAGTCTACCTTTCTGACTCTGGATAAACTGAACAGACATCTCCACAGACCAGATAATAACAGCTAGCAGCCACAACACAAACGCTGCTGCAACAACCTCTAAACACACTCAATTTAAAGCCAAGTAAAGGAGTAATACATGAAACCACCCTCTAATTCCAAACAACACACATCTAACAAGAAATAAATGCAGCACATTAAACCACATACACCTAGCAAAATCTCCACCATAAAAGAAATTCCACACTATAGAATGACATTCTATCAACTACGGACAATAACACCCACCTCATACACATACTGAACAGAGATGGCTACTGGTAGACTCAAACCCACAACCCTACGCAGCATAAACCTGCACAAATGCCCTACCCAGTTAAAATCCTGCTCTACCCACTGGGCCATGATGGAACCATGATCCCAGCCCAGCCAGCAAAAGCACACATTCAGACAAAAGGCAGAACACATTCATGAGCATGAAACTACACTACATTTTATGTGGGGGTCTTCACCCCTTGAATCCCCCTCACTATGAATATCTAACTATGAGACCGCACTAACCACAACAATATGTGAAACACTACCCCAGTGCAAGTCGCCATCACAGTACTGATTCGCTAACATGACATGTGCTGTTCTACACCGCTCTCTGTTATGACAGGTGCTCAGATTGAGTCACTCGTATTGATTAGCTCATTTCACGGGATACCAAAAGAGAGCTACCTGACAGGTGGAGAGCAGGAGAGAAATAAGTGTATGGCGCTGAATACTGTTTGCATGCACAGTAAGTGCTGAAAAACTATATTACCTTTATAAAAGGTATGCTAATGTTGCCTGGGGGTGGTCTCAGTGCTTCTCTCAAATAGCATTAATTTAACTGCTCTGTGGGGGTGCAAAATGTTTTGCTTTATTTGCAGGTGGGAACGTGTAATGAAATACAGAGATCTGAGTACTGAGAGTCTCCTAAACCTTGACCCTGTACCAATAAGGGGGTCTGACTCTTAGCAAATATGGTTGTATAGAGCCCAGAAGTCCTGCAGAGGGAAACAAGTGAGCGATATTCTGTGGAACATTAAATACACTCAAAAGGAAGAAACTATGTAGTACCCCATGCAATGAGCTAGTCTCACTTCTATTTATTCAAACATGTTTATGTTAGTTGTGGGGAGAGACTCTGGGTAATTTTAAAAATGTTACATTATTTTTTCCTGTGTGGAATAATGAACTGGGCCTTTGGCCCATTATGGATCCTCCTGTGCAGAACTCTCTGGGGGATATGTATGTAAGAAGGGAGCATGTGTCTGCTTGCAGGTTTGGTTCCTCTGATAACCTGGGTGGGGGTAAACCAAAGACTTCCAAGGGATTTCTAAAAGGAAGATAGGGAGATGAAGGTACCTTTTGTATAACTATTGGACTCCCAGCTGAGGACAACGGGATAATAAGAAAATCTTCAGGTGTTTTCATGCCTTGTTATCGCACATGATTTACTGGAAGTAGTGGTAGTGGTAGTGGTAGTGGTAGTGGTAGTGGTAGTGGTAGTGGTGCTCCGTGAATTCTGTCATAAACTGTTTAAATGTGAGCCTGAATAATTCATCTTCATGCATTGTTCCCTGCCTGAAATGGAGAAAATAAGACCTACAGCTGAATCCCTAACACATAACATGACACAGATTCTAAGCAGCTGAGCTAGGACAAGGCATAGTAGATGGCCAACATCCTTCCTCCACTCTGTTTGCTAACTCACTGCCCCCAGAACAGAGTAAGTCAAAGAAGAGACAGGAGGATCAGGGTGGGCATCACAATGGGGGCAGAAGGCAGGGGAACAGGATAGTTGAAGAGAAGAGGTAAGGGGGAATTGTCTGGCCCCTTAACGCAAGGTTGTATCCTGGAATCCAGGCCATGGGTGACTGGGGGGGCCTGCAGGAGAGGCAACGGCATGTGGGGGCACCACAGTCCATGTTAGCAATTTGGTCTGGTGCATTTCTTAGGAGGGTGTCCTTTCCTTCTGTTGGCAACTCCCCCTGGCAATACGGGGTACCTGACAAAGGTGAAGAAAGGTGACCCCTAAGTGTTCAACAGCTGTGTCACATGGGAAAGCTAAGGCCAGGCTAGCTTTGAGTGCTTGGCTGGGCATGTGCCGGTACTGCTTAAGAGTCTACACAGCCCAGGCATATACAGAAGGAGGGTTGAAGGGAAGAGAAAGGGAGGAGTGTAGTGGGAGGGTAGCATTCTATGTTCCAGGTGGGAGGAAATGGCCCTTGCCTTGGGCCCTAAAGTGCATGCCATGCTTAGCTGCCCATGGTTAGGGAAACAAATACATGTGCTGCCTAGCAGTAGCTGAGATGGAGACATGGAGTCCTCCTTAGTACTTGGGCACCAGAGTGAAGAAGGGGGATAGTGCTTGCCATGATGGCCTAACAGACCAATAGGAAATAAGTTAGGCTTCTGTGAGTGCCCCAGGCTGTCCTACTGCACCCCGAGAGAGCCAGTACATATATATATAATATTACAGCCATACTTAGTTCCACAGGACTGGCCATGTAGACCTGGCCCGAACCCCCCACAACCCAATCCCATGGCCAGCCTCTCAATGAAGAGCAGTTGCCTCAGGGGAGAAAATAAGACCTATAACTAAACTCCCAGCACACAACATGGCATGTATTCTGAGCAGTTGAGCTAGGGCAAGGCATGTTGGAGAACCGAAATCCCTCCTCTGCTCTGTTTGCTAACTCACTTCCACCAGAACAGAACTAGTCAAGGAAGAGAGAAAGAGATCAGGGTGGGCATCAGAATGGGGGTGGGAGAGGGTAGAAACAGGAGAGAAGAAAAGAAGAGGAAAAATCTGTGCCTCTGAGGAGACTAAGTGCTTCACCTTGCCCAGTCCGAGGAGATCATTTGGAGGTGGGTGGGAACTGTCTGGCCTTGAGTTTCAGGAGGGAGATGTTTAGGGTACATACTTGTTATACGGTATCCAAAAGTGCATCTAGGAGTGAAAGGTTAACCGTGGGCCTCTAAATGCAAGGCAGCATCCCTGCATCCAGCCCAGGGGTGACTGGGGAGTTGCAGTAGAGGCAGTGATGCCTCTGAGGAGATTGAGAAGTGCTTTACACCACCTAGTTACTAAAGGGTCAATGCAACTGAGGCATATACAGAAGGGGGGTTAGGAAGAGAAAGGGAAGGTGGCATTCTGTATTCTAGGCTGGGAGGAAATGCAACTTGCCTTGGATCCTCCAGTGCATGCCATGCTTAGCTGCCCATGACCGGGGGAAAAACACACATGCTGCCTTGCAGTAGCTAGGGGGGGCATGCAGCCCTCCCCTGTACTTGGGCACCAGAGTGAAGAAGCGAGGGTAGTGCTTGTCATTTGGGACCCCAAGGAAATAGAAACCATAGCAACCAGTACACAATCTAAGCCTTCTCCCCTTATATCACAACAAACAGAGGAGTACTATGATGCCTCTGAGGAGGATCTGGTGCTCATAAAAAGATACAAATGTCCAACCACAGTGTCCTGGTAACATGCTGGTTCTGGAAATTAAAAGTCCCATACACCTCTAAACAACATGAGGTGTAGACAACAGCAAAATAAGGCCAACAGACTTGGGCCATCCAAAACCTGTCAGGCCCATAGACTTAGGGCCATCCAAAACTTGTCTGGTCAACCTGTGAGCAGGGATGGGGAGGGTGAGAGATGGACTGCAGCAACAAGAGACCCCAACCCTCCCAGCTATGACATAGTAGGAGTTAGCATTTAGTCAGGGTCAAGCAAACCATGTCACAACCTACCCTCCACATTAAACAGTCACCATTTCTACTCACTCAGGTAAGGAGAAACAGTTCACGCTTCAGTTTTCATGTTGGAGCTGGAACAGGTGCTGCTGTTGCTGGGGTTGAGATCAGCTGGTCTGGGGTGGTGACACTGTAATCGGGACCCAAAGAGTCTAAATATACTGTAGTGGTCACAATTGCTGGCCAAAAGGTGGATGATTGAGGATATTTTGGTGGGTCAGTGCTGGAGAGCCCAAGCAAAGCCTCAGGTGATCTGACAGTGTCGGCTGGCCTCACCGCTGCTTACCTCTAAGGAGATCCCTCTAGGTAACAGTGCCTAACTCACTGGCTGTCTATCAGGAATTTTATTTATATTTATTATTATTTATTTGATTTTAATTTATTATTTTAATTGGAATTGTTAGTTGGGTAATATTATTATGTCTTATTTGTTTGTTTTGATTGTTTATGAACTGTTTGAATTTGGTACAGTGCCATGAGCCCCCCCCCTTCGAAGAGGTGCTCTATAAATAAAGATTTACTTACTTACTAGATGTAGGGCTCAGACAAGCATAATGGTTGGCTTCTAGCAGGGGTGTCTGGTCTTCTTCCCCCTCAGCCAAGTCCTCACTGTAGCTGAAAGACCAGAGTCTCGTTTGGGCCTGCTCTTTTCACAGTTCTTAAAAAAGGTTCTTATGTACCATGAGGCCATAAATGGAGGATGGGGATGGGAGAGTAGGCAGAGGGAGGGAGGGAGCAGGCAGGTTATTTTCTTCTTCCAAAAATGAAAGAAACAAGATACAATGAAAGAAAAAAGTGCAAAATGGGGGGAGAAAGGGAGGGAGAAACAGATGGAGACAGAAGGAGAAAGCAGACCGATCATACTGCATGTACTTCAACTCTACTCACTGGGCGAAGTGTTGAACAAACAAAATACGATATGTTTGGTATCCAGTCACGCCCCCAGACTCCCAGTTCTCTCTCATCCTCATTTCACAGTATGTCAGCATAACTCTCACTATGCAGCAATAAAAATGTAGAGGAGAGAAAGTTGTCCCAAAAAGAGGGACAATGTGAAAAGGAGGACAGTCCGGCAGAGGTTTTGGATAGGGTGTTCAAACCAATCGGGGGTCAGTCAGATTGTGACAGTTGAAAGGTATGCGGTATATCTTGCTTTACTCATTACCTTATTTGGAAGATGCCCCCTTAGCCAAGTAATGAAAGCCAATCTCCAAGGGGCTACACCTCAACGGGCATGCAAAAAGCTGTGGATTCCATTAGCAACCCCCACCCACTGCCCTGGTTGACCAGCGTAAATACCAAAGGCTTCCCCCACCTCAACCTGAAAGAAAGCAGTGGAGGATTCATGTTGCTCCTGACGAATAATGTCTTAAAAAAATATCAGCACCTTCCCTCCAATCCTTTAGATGGGCTGGGGAGAATCTTTCTTTGAACCAAACTCTAGGCAATTTTCCAGTTTATTATATTCACAACCTGCTTACTTGCTACACAACTGACTAATCCCTGCTGATGAAACTAAGGGTCACACTGCAGTGGGTGTCGGCACAATGATTAACCTTATCCTGACTGTGGAGAGGACCAATGGGTTGAGTACTGTACATGGGTCACTGCAGTGAGGTGGGACTCTGAGATCAAGTAGTCCGTGATGGTTGCTTCCTGCCTGTAACCTCCACCAGTAAGCCCTCTCCCCTCCAACCCCCAAGCATCTGCTCCATCTTCCTCACCTTCTCCATCAGGTACTGATGAGTGCTCTTTGTGAAGCCATTCTTTTTGCTCTTCTTCAGATACCTCTTGGTCACTAAGGGATGCATGCCCATTCATCATCTGGCATCAGTTACTGTTCTGCTTCATTATTTTTACTGTTGCTAAACAACGAGAGCAATGGATATTTAAAACTAGTGAGATAGGTCAGCATCCAGGTAGTGGACATTTTGCACCTCTCACCTAGTACTATCAGACAGAAAATAATTTAATTAGCTGGGGGGTATGGTGGATGTAAAAAGTAACAGGACTACTTTTAAATGTTAATAAGGCAGTGTACTAGCTTTTTAAATAATAGATGCAAACAGCATTCCTTTTGTTTCAGTGTATGACAATATCCCATGTCCACACAAGCAAACAAACACTGCCCAACAGCACACCATACTGGTGGTGCATTTGGCAGCTAATGTTTATAATGGGGTTACTGCTCCAGTAACAGTGCTACTGGAAAATTATTCAATTCATATGAATCATTGCATGACACCACAAACTACATTTCTTTGGGGGAGGGATTGTTCGGGGAAACACAATCATTCTTCCTTAAAGAAACATAAAGGCATAAGATGTTTCCTGAGATCCAACAAGCTCTGAAACTTGCGTCAATGCTTGCAAATATTTATTTCCTTTTGAAGAAGACATTAACATTTTGTAAAACTGTAATGGCTGAATGCCAGTTGAGGGACCATGCACATAAATGCATGCAAAATACATAAACTGATTTTGAAAACACAATTGTAAATTTCTCTACTGGTGTACAAGACAACCAGTTTAATGCTTAACAATCCCTTTATTTAACTCAAGAGTTGGCAGCATAGCAAAAGTTATTTGGCCTTACCTTGTGCAAGTGCTTGCAGTGTATTGAGCTGAAGAACCAGAAATGTCCACGACCAACCCCAGGTCTGGAAATCAAATTTCTCCATACGAGAATTTCTGCTGCTCTTCCTAGCTGGTGAAACTTGGCCACCCTTCCTCTCCTCGATCACTCCTTTATCAGTAATTCTGGAGCCCAGCTGCCAGGTCACCCTCCTGGGGCTTCAGGATAATGTCCGCATTGTCTGCGGCACACCACTCATGAGGACACTAGCTGAGCCCTTGATTGGTGACAGCAGGTGGCCCTGCTGGATCTGTTTGCCACTGACAGCTGAGAGGAGGAGCCAGAATTTCATCTATCCACCATGAGTCTCTCGCAAAGGGTGTGCACTTACTGCACTCCTGTTCAATGGGACTGCCATGGGACAGTGGGGGTGTGGAGACTGCAGCAAAGTTATTGATGTGTCCTTGACAAGGAAGGGGATGTGTTGGGGTGAAAGGTGTGCTGCTGAGTGCCGCAAAAATATGTCCAGATGGGGCTGGGGTACAAGAAAGAAAGAAGTGCCGCATTCCTGCTACACCAAGGATCCAAACAGCATCCTGATGGTACCTGTAAAAAAAAAAGTAGCCTGTCTTATTCAGATGGGAACACTTTGGGAAGGGAGTGGATCAGTGGCATTGTGTGTGTGTGTGTGTGTGTGTGTGTGTGTGTATATGTATGTGTATGTGTATGTGTGTGGGGGGTAGTTGAAGGAAGTCAGGAGATAAGCCCCACCTCCACTTACTTGGTCACAGTGACTTTCAGTGCCACTTTAAATTTGCTGTCTCCTGAGAAAAGCCATGCCCCACCCATCCCTGTTTTGAACTGATGTTCTGTAGCTGAGGCTGGAGAGCTGGTATGGCTGAGACTGCTGGAGGTTCTGTTCTGTTGGTCCAGTTGTGTCAATGTCAGGCAAGTCCAGAATGTATGCGAAGGGAAAATGCGACTGTAGAAGAAAAGAAGTGCTGGGGTGGGGAAAAGATGCACTGATTCATGCTGATGTGCTTCAACTCCACTCACTGGGCAGAGCACAGATCACTCAAACTGCTATATGTACTGTTTTCATTCATGCTCTCAGAACCCCTTTTCTCTTTCCTCTTATTTTTGATATTCAACAGCACAGCTCTTGCTGTGAAGCCAAGTATCTCTTCTCTAGCTGTAAGAACTGATTTCAGAAAAGAACCAAGGTTGCTGTTTCAAGGAACTGTAGTGGGGTCTAGCTCCTTTGCAGGCCAGAACACAACTGTATACATCCAAAGAACTCCCTTAGTGATAATGCGCACACCCAGAATAACAACTTCATTTTCAACCAATAGATTAAACACGCCACAGGGCTCACTTCTAAATGAGAACAACTTTGCTAGATACATTCGTTGAATACTACCACATACTCTTTGGTTCGGTGCATAAAATTGTCTCGTCTTTTCGTTCATGAATGAGTTTGGTAGGCTGGGTGCGCCGTAGTAATCAACATGGATGCAGTGGAGCACGGGACAACCAGCACGCAGGTCAGGTCAGTTAAAAATGCATACTGTGTACAAAAAAATTGAAAAATGTTACTTGGATGGGAATCCCACATCTTTTATGTAATTTGGATCCATGGAACAGCCAACATGGCGAAGTATTACATATACTTGAAATTTAGCAAAAAAGCTGACAGTGCTCCTTTAAGTAATGCTGATTGAAAGTGCCAATGTACCTGAACACCTGGTCAGATGAGGGAGACTAATCCAGATCCTAGGGGCTAAGGAAGAAAAGGCTATGTGACCGATTCTAGTGGAACACCTAGGTTCGTGAAATAAGAGGGCATCTTTTGACTTATATGACTTTTGATTTTAACTATATAACTCTCTTTTTTTTTGCCATAAAGGTTTTTATTCTCCACATTCAAGGGCAGCTTATCAGCCTTGTTCCTGTGTCCTCTGAGTCGGCTTCTGCCTACCCCAGGACTCACCTGCACTCTTAAGTACTCTCATGAACCTTCCCCTTGTGGTGGGGCTAAGAGGAGTAGGGCTGTCATCCCCACAGTACCTGAATCCAGAGCAGACCACAGGCAAGCTCTGGGTGGCAACATGGGTTTGGTTAGGGCAGACAAGGCTTCACAAAGCCCCAGCTGTCCTTTTCTGCTTTTCTCCCGCCCTTTGCCATAGGCACGACACATGTGCATGGAGGCACACACACCTGACATAACCTTGGCCCCTCCCATTCTTGCCATCCATGCTGCTCTGCCACCAGGTCTCCACCATGTGGCAGTCATAGGCAAGGTTGACTTGCCTCCCCACCCCGGGAGAGGAGAGCAGTCTCTCAGACGTTTGATTTTTTCCCCATGCTGGTGGATTCCCAGTGACCAGAGTCTGTTCCTGAACCTGAGTCACCTGCATGGCAAGAGATAAGATGCAAGCACCTTAGCCCTCTATGCCACTTGGCCTGCCTAGCTTTCCTTTTTAGTTGTTTTCAGAGCAGTATAAGAAGGAAAATTATTTCTCTATTAAGTTGCCTATAGGCTGATGTAGCAAACTTGTAATTCCTGTAAAAACCTACTCAAAACTGAAAAAGTTTGAACAAATAGCAACTTTCTAGCTCATGTGGTGGCTATTTGCTACTGTAATAGTGGCCAGAAAAACCTGGAAAGTCTAAGTATCTAAATGATCCCATATGACTCAAAAATCCTTTTAGTGGTATCCAGTGACTTTAGGAAACCACCCACCTTTGTCTAAAATACCTACAATGACAGGATGGCACCAAACAGACAAAGAACCTACCTGTTAGGGCCACCCACAAAAAGTGCAGTGCATTCTGTGAAACACTAACCTGGACAAAACACAATGCAAATGTTTAAGCAGGTTGAAGGCCATGCTTTTTCTGTGTTTACGCCTTAATATCTGCATCAGATATCAAGTACACTCCCTAGAACTAATTAAGAATAAATATGACATATTTTTTTTTTCTTTCTTAATCACATTGCTGGATAGTTTGTGGTTTGTATACTCACCATTCATGTCTGCACTACAATTACTGATGTGATTTTTTTTTATGTTCCGTGAGGTGCCATGCAGAGTTCCCCAAAGCAGCATTAGGTTTAGGGCTAGGGTTAGAGCAGAGAATTGTCAAATAAATACTGTACAAAATGTCAAAGCTTCCTGTATAGTCCAAGGTACTGTTACAGAACTGTAAATATTCCCCACTGTTCAGGTGTTGGGGGGTCAAAACAAGAGAAACTATGCAAACTGAGAAAACATGGTGAACTAAGGACTTTACTGGATGAATTGCGTAGACACAAAGCTTGATAAACTGTCAAGAATAATATTTATTAAAATCATATGACTGCACTGTACTGTTGTTGATCTATAATGGATTGCTGGTTAACACCTTGTGAGAGGAATGCATTTTATTCTGTGAAAAACTAAAAATAATTTGAAAAATTGCTTTATTAAAACTTTTAAGATAAAAGACAAAAAATAAGGTGAGTAATACAATGTGAAAAATAGTATGAACAATGTCCTATAAACTGTAGCAAATATTTACAGAATATAATATAATCAATTAGAAAACAATGAAATAACCACAAAAATGGTACCTTATAACTTGAAGAACATATTTATTGACTAGGCAGACACATCATACTTGCACGTAAACAGAGATCACACAGCAGACACATAACAAGAACATTTGTTGTATGAGGAAAAATTAAAATGTGTATCACTTCTGGGAACAAAAAAAAATCCTGTTACAATCCTTTCACATCCAATAATTTCCTCTCGGATTTTTTTTGTATTGATACCTTCTGCCAGTATAAGTTCTTAATTAAGCATTATACAATGGGGTATGAAAATCCAGTAACCTCACTGGTCAAAACACATCACATGACTGTGATAAATTCTCCAGTATACCCTCTTTAAAAGTTTGATATCACTTTAAAAACAAACAAAAAAAAAACAATTTGAACATTGTATAATAGCAATATACCATGACAGGGAGTGGGTATATGGGTGGATTTACCACTTCTGGTGTGGTTAAGTCACTCGGCTGTGCCTCATGACCGAACCACACCACGTATGGTAAATCCACCGATATACCCACTCCCTGTCATGGTATATTGCTTAAATAATTCCCAAGCTATGGAACTTTCTGTGGGATGAAATTGGAAAGTAGCTTCTTCTCCATGTGCATATTCTAGTTATCAAATTTTCAATAAAAATATCAAAAACTTTAGAACTAACAATAGATAATAATAGTTACTATGATTAAATCACTTATGTCATTTTAGTCTATTATGTGATTTTAGCCAATCAGTATATAACACGGCAGAAACCCTTTTCCTGTACTGTTATCCACGTCAAAGGTATGGGGAAGGGCTTTAGATTCATTTTAAATAAGAAAAGATGCTGGGCTTCTCTTTCAGGTGACATAAAAGACTGCAGATCCATCAGTACCTTCAAGCAAGCCATGTATAATTACCTTCACATCCCCTGCAACTGCAGATCCTAACACCTATGTTAAATGATACCTAGCACACTCTGTCTTCCTACCCCTACCAGTCCTGTCTCCCACCAATTCTTAGTCTTACAGTACATATTATTGTATACAGTATAACTACTGAAATATGCATTACATTGCATATACTGTACCTTGTTCACTTTGGAGTACAGTATATACTGTATTATTCAAGGTACACTATTTGTGTTATGCAATGTTACGTTTAACTACTGTATGTGCAGTTGCTCTGCTGCTGTAATGTCCCCAAGAACCATCTTGTAAAATACGTGGTGCACCTAAATGAGGCTATTTGACAGTGTTGAATAAGACCCTGTCCCATTTGTTATACAGAGAGTTAAAAACAAGGATCTATTTTTCTGTCTGCTCCTATTCTGTCACTTGTCTAGCTCCTTTCTGTCTGATTGTGCAATCAAATTTTCCTTGTGGCACCTTGGAATTGGCCACTTCATCGGTCAAATCATTTCCCCTTATTTTCTCCCTTCCTTCACTTGCTATTTCTATTCTGTATTTTTTCCCTTGCTTCTATGTGGTTAAAAATATATGTGAAGTTTTATGTAAAATTAGGATCCCTTGGTTTGCAAATGTATATTTATATTGTTAGAATTGTTGCAAAAAGCTATTTAGAACATTGGGGTTTAACCCTGAGATCCAGTTTGACCTCCACAAGTTCATTTGCAGAGTTGTCAATAGGAGATCAGTTCTGGCACACAATGTTCTATTTTGTTGCACCTGTATAAAAGTAACTGAGAAAGTTCTGATAGATTTTGTGAGAAACAGGAGGTGCATCTTAATGAGCTTAGGATGCAGAAAGTAATTGCCAGGAAAAGACATTTTATATATGCCATATAGAGAGAGATTTCAAATGCCCTCTGAGGAAGGAATTTGTTTTGTTGGAACTGCCTGAATAAGAGCTATCCTGCACAATTTAATTTTATTGTTACTGATAATAATACAATTCTAGTTGCAAATTTTATAACTTCTCCTTGTTTTCCTATGCTTCCTGACCTATGCTTCGATGTCAAGTAATTCTAAACAGAATAACAAAATAAATAGAGTTTAAAGTTTACAAAAATCCCTTTGAGTGGAGTCATTTTCTAGCACATTAACAGATGCTCCTTAAGGTATTTATTTATTTGAAAATCAGTAATTATTGTTACTGAATAATAGGGGACCCTGCTCTATGGATGACATGGTATAATATCAGTAAAGGATAGTATCTTCTCTGACAGTGAAGACCTGTTTGCTTTGTGTGTGTGATCTCTTGTATTTTGTAGGCATAAAGTAGAGGACAGCGGCCCTGGACCTCTCATAATTTCTGCTGCTTTGTCAAATACTGCAGAAACTAGCAGGATGGGGCCAGGTAAGATATGTTTGTACGAGTTAGCCATAATGCAATGCACCAGCTGCTAATACTTTCAAAGTTAATCTCCAGCTGGATAGGTGTTGTACATCCAGGCACAGAGTATTATTTTACTACTTACCTGGCTAGTATATTCAGTTCATTACTATTTGGCCAGCATGTTCCGTTCTGTGCTTCTACAGACATATGCAACAATCTGTAAGATCTTTGCACTGTATCCAACTGTTTTAATGTTTGTATCATCTTAATAAGTCAAATCAATAAAACTTATTAACCACAAGAAAATCAGTTACTATAAAAACACGCTGAGCTGCAGCTCATTTTCATGTGCGACCCGGGGGAGGGGGAACATAGGCTGCAAAGGCAGTGAACAAATCAGCAAGGTGCACAAGTGACGAGATAAATAAGGTCCTGAGAATTGTTGGTACAAAAATCAATAAGATAAATTGAACATGATACAGTACCGCACTGAGGCGCTAGGACAAAAGTAATATACACAGTGACATTGATAGGGCCAAAGACTAAGCTCTAAACATAAGGTGCAAATACGATAACAATAACTTAAAGATCATGTGCTATAGTAAGGTTTAGAAAATTGGCATTTTTCTGTTTATTCAAGTCTATACATTTAGCCCAGTATTTCAACACAGTCAGCACAAGTCTTTACATCACATGTACTCCCGTAGAGTATGCACTAGGATGTGGTGCTAGTAAACTCACCAAAATCAATTACTTCAGGTCCCCTGCACACACAACTCCAAAAGGCTTTGAAGAAGAACTGGTTAAGTTCGAAACATGTCAGGCGTGGCACTTGTACTGTCTGCCTTTTTAATGTAATAAATCAAATGTTTGCACTACTACGTCGTGGCATCCCATTTGGATTTGTGTGTGCAGGGGACCTGAAGTAATTGTATCTTTAAATCACATGTTTCTCCTGTTCACATCTTTGACCTATATGAATGTTTTCAGCATGTGCAGTTGGTACTCACATTGTCTCCCTTGAGTGCTTGCTGTCGTTTTGCACCGTGACATCAATTTGGAAGAGTTGGTTTGTGTAATGGATTGCATCTACTTAGAGTGGAGTCTGATTATTTTTAATGTGTCTCTGTTTAGTTTTTGTTGTTGTTACAATGCAGTCCCAATGTTTTCAGATGATGATTATGAAGGGTTCTGTGAGTATTGTATCAGGATCTGCGATTGTGCCTTACTCTTTTGAGCCTATCACTGCAGGTGGAGAAGGATCTGAAGCTGCCAAAGAAAGTGAAAGTGACAGTGAGGAAAGTAATGGCTTTGGGGATTAATTGAAAGGGCCAGTTGAAGAACGGTAATTCACACCTTTTTACTTCATCAGAGGATTAATTCGTATTGGGAGTCATGTGATGGCACACAGAGGAGCAGCAGCACTTCAATCTGTGTCTCGAGGAGCAATTTTTTTTTAGCCCTTTTTTCATCCAGAACTAATTAATAGCTTTGAAACCCACACTAAAAGAAAGCGGTATTGAAATCCAACTAAACTGTACCCTTTTCAAAATGAATAAGAAGTTGCATGAATTTGTGGATAAAACATTACATCAAAATATACATTGTAAAATGGGTCATTAACTGGCTCACAGAAAGGACATAGAGAGTGACAGTGAATGGCTACATGTCAGAGGGAGAGAGGAGTGATAAGTGGTTTCCCCCTGGGCCCAGTCCTGGGTCTGATAATATTTCAATTGTTTATTGCCGACTTAAATGAAAACGTACATAACCATATGATAAAATATGCGGATGAAGCAAAACTTGGGGGCCCATGCAGTACTACAGAACAGATCAAGACTATGCAGGCTGACCTAAACAAAATAGCAGAATGGGCATATTCCTGGGGTATGTCCTTCAACATGGAGAAAAGATGTGTTCTGCACATGGGCAGAAATAATACACCGCATAATTATATACTAAGTAGTAGCATTCTAAGATCAACAAAGAAAGAAAAAGACCTGAGTATCATTGTAGATACAACACTAAATTTTAAGGAACCGTATATAGCAGCTATGGAAAAATATAATGGAGTTATGAGTGCAATCAGGATGAACATCAAAAGCCATAAAGTCAGAATACTAAAGCCACTTTAAATCTCTTATGTGAGACCACAGCTGGATTATGGGGGACAGACATGGTGTCCATATAGAGAGTCAGATATAGACAGAGTGGAGAGGGTCTAGCATAGGATGATGAAAACAATTAGAAACTTACAGAACCATCCATCCAATGAAGGGTTACACAGACTTAAATTACATTCTCTTGAGGTTAGGCAAAAAAGGGGAGCTCTGTTGTTAATTTGTGATATACTACAGGATAAGATACTAACAAAAAATCTAAACCTTGAATTCAAGAATAGAAATTTAACAACAAGAGATGACACTTTACAACTGAAGGCAACCAGGTTCAATTAGAAAATAAAATATTTTTTCACTCAAAGGGTGATCAACTTGTGGAATAGATTGTTCAAGGAAATAGATGAGAGTGAAATTAAGGATGACTTTAAGAAAAGGGTAGACAAATACATTGAACATGGAGGCCACATGAGTTATTACATGGGCCCGTAAGGAGCTACTTGTAGGCATTTGCCCTATTTTGCTCCTAACACATTTAGTGATATTTAGTCTCCAACATACTGCCACCTCTGCCAGTGCAAAGCCAAGGTACAAAATGACACAAGCAGGATTACTCTTCTCTCTTATCTCTGGCTTGAGCAGTGGCTGAGCCTGACAGCATGGACAGATTCTTCAATTAACTTGGTTCCATACCCTCCCAGATTTAGTGATGGACTTCAAAACATTGAAATCTGCCATAGAAGCACTTACATGTCAAGCATCAGACACAGAAGATTGTATTAGTTCACTTGAAGACTGGTCAGTGAATTCTGATTCAGAGTTTGTGAGAGTCAGGAGGAAATTCCAAAAGCAGAGGACAGGATAGAAGATCACATAGCCGCCAAAACAGTTTGGTGGTAATCAGCTTTCCAGAACAAGCAGAGCACCAAGACACAGTAAAATCTTTGCAGAAGCTTCTAGAGAAGGTGGCAGATCCCACACTGCATGGCCTTCATTACATTATAGAACGGGTACACCAGGCCCTCCGACCCATGCCGGCCCAGAGAGAGAAACCTCGCCCCATCATCCTCCACCTCCTGAATTATCTAAACAAAATCCATGTACAGTCAAAAATCCTGGAGATAATGGAAATGGGGGGCAACTGTCTGAACATTTTTAATGATCTCAGTCCACTGGCGAGAGCGAAACAAAATGAGTAACAAGATGTCAAAAGCACACTACATGCGTCTGGAATAACATTTAAAATGCTCTATCCTGCTTGGTTAATAGTTTTCCTTACAGAGGGAGAGAAGCAATTTCTTACAGTGGCCAATACTAAATGGGATCTGCCCAAGATATAATTGAAACTCTTTCCCATCCAGAGATCACAAGCCCACTGAAAGTGACTCAAATACCCAGTACTAAGCGTCGGGAGTAATCACCAACACTCATTTTGTGGCACATCAAGGTACTGCACTGTTGGCATTTGTTAAAATCTTTCTATCTAGCTGCCAGCTCCTTCCAAAGCTCTAGCTGTTGACTGCCACTCTTCTGCACAGATTCTCTTCCACTACTTTTCCCACTGCATTTGCCTGGCCACGTGGCCACACTCAGGAAGTATGGCTCATCAAGTACAAACTGGCCTACATTTTTCTTCGGCTTACAGACTGTGAGGTACTAAAGATGCACTCTTAACAGGGACAAAGTGTACTTCAGTTGCAGGGGTGGGCTGTAACTTCCAGCCTGTGACTTTATACATACAACTTCATGGAACTTTCAAGCTGTCAAGGGCTCCCAGAAGCGATCCTACACAGGAGGCAGGCTATAAGAATGGACTCCCGCACAGTCGGCTTCCCATCTCATTGCAGTTTATCTTGTGAACATATCTTTAGGCTAATGCTGGGCTAGCTACATGGACTGCCTGGGGTGGGTGGGAGAATTCTTGAACAAACTCCATAGGGCATTATACTCTCACCGAATGGGTGGCACCACTTGTATCTCCCTTATGGAGATCAACTTATCTTCGATGGCTTGCACACTAGTACTATCCAAGAAAGGGATATATGCTGTGGTCACAAAATCTGACATAGATGGCCACATATGGCCCACTCTTGTGCTTAGGGAGCTCGTTCGGAGTCACTCTCTGTGTAGAAGGTGTGGGATAAATGACTGACGCCAGACAGTAATTTTAGTGCATAAAAAAAAAAATTGTGTTTTTTTATTTGCAAAAACAAAACAAAAAAAAATTAAATTTACAGAAGAAAAATTGTGGGTGTTAGTCCATCACACCATTTCAACACATCAGGTAATTCTTCTTGAAACTCCTGTCTTTCTTCTGTATATTCAATATCCGCTACACAAGTTCCAACAATACAGTGTGTAAGCTCTCACGCTAGCTCCTTCACTCTCTGTGGTTAAAAGATACTGACCCACTCTACCTCATTTAGCTCCCTAGTGGAAGATTTTATAGAAATCCTTAGGGTGACATCACAATCAGGGAATCTCCCACTTAACATAAACTAGACCTGTACGTGGTCCTATCTAAGGCTAGCTTGGATCATTCTTGTACAATAGGAAAAACAAGCTTTTATTTATTATTCTTACTTGGAATACTTACTAAGAATATCCCTTTAAGACCATCAAGAAACCTTAATTAGTGGGTTAGCCCTCATTAGGAGATTAGCTCCTCCCACTTGCTGCAACCTCATCTCTCTCAGATTTTACAAAAGCAGTCACTTCAAGATCTTTCAGTCCTATAGTAGGAATCTCCCCATAATGGCAGGAATTCAGGTAAAAAAAAAAAACATTTATTTGTGCATTTTCATATGTTTTTTATACAGGAATACTCAGCCTGGACAGGGGAATGGCAAATGAGGGGTGCGCTGCCTATTTGCCTTCCCCTGCCAGCCCAGGAGTCCTGATACTGGAGCACAGGTTATTTATTTTAACAAAGAAAAAGGAAAAAGGATTTATTTATTTAAAGTTGCAGGCTTTATACCTAGAAAGCCTCTGCAAACCTTGTTAGCAGTCTGTTTCTATTTACTGCTGTTTGTCTTTGAAACCCAATGGCTGAAATGTCAGCCGTCGGCTTAAACATTTTATTTTGGCCTTGGTTTAGACGGCTCCTAGTCACTCACTTTCTGGGCTGTCTAAACAACAAACATTTGCAGCACTTCCTTTTAGGGACTTTGAATGTGCCACTTTCACCTCCCTGGGCGGCACTTTTACTTTTTACTGAAGCATCCTGCTCCAAGTCAAGTTTCAGTTAAACAGCGGCTGCGCCTCAGAGCACATCGAAGCGCGCTCCTGCTCCGATGTATGAGGTGGCGCTGCTGTCTCAATTGCTGCAGAATTCAGCATTTCCTTTTCTTTTTAAGCTCATAACAGCTTTTCATCAATACCACATCAAGCGGTTTTCTTTTTATTCACTTTGCCTGACCTCGGGCTTATAGCACAGCGTTTCTGCATGTCTGAAAGGTGCACCAGTTACAGTAGCACATAGTGCTTCACTTTCTTCACAGAAGTACCAGCATTTCTTTTCATTAAGCCAGATGGCTCCTTCATACATAAAAGTAGATACTATTAATGTACAATAATGGGGAAAGTAGGATTTAAAGGGACAGTAAAGTTAATAAAGATGTGCTAGGTTGGCCACCTGACACGAAATATAGCATAGAAAGGAGGAAAAAAAGATGAAAGAAAAGTGGAACAGAATATATGGAGGGGAGGGTTACACAATTTTACTGCAGGACTATTCATTCATGACAGGGGCATCCTGTTATACTCTACAAGACCCAATGTGGACCAAGACATAAGGAGAGCGGCCTAGAGACCGAGGGAAGCCTCATCCCATTGGGTGAGATTTGTGTTCATTTTTCAGTATATATCTGTTTATTAATGTTATTGTTCTATGTTTCAATGTTTTACAGTTAAGAGGGAGAGGGAGTGAGGGTGGGATGTCAGATAGGGGTGAAACCTGCTGTACCATACAGCATACAAAGTATGATGGGAAAGCAGCGCAAGGTGGCAAGGTACACATTAGACTCAGGCCAACAGGTTACTATGTCCATAACGATTAAACGTATTTCAAGGAACATGAAGAGGGCATCTTCTAGAATAAAGAGATACCAAATACTTAAACATGCCAAGCAAATAGGACCCCAGATCCTGTTTTTTTGCAGAAATGCAATTACTGTGGGGAGCAGGGAAAACTGAAGTAAGGTGCCTGCCTGGTGCCATGGCTTGGAGGGACAGGAAGCGCATCCTCAAGATCATGGGAACAGCTGCACGGGAGTCTGAGCTGGACGTCATTGTCCACCTAGGGACAAATGACTTGGCTCATCATGAGATTGGAGCAGTGCAGAAGGACTTTGTAGAATTGGGGAGGGGCCTAAGACAAGTAGCACACACAGTATCCTTCTCAGAGGTGCTGCCTGTCAATGGCATGAGTGAGGCGAGGTACTTGCACCATGCAGTTTAATGAATGGTTGAAAAAATGGTGTGGAGCACAGGGGTTTGGCTTCATTGGGGACTGGGGTTCCACCTGGAGGGACACCAGCCTATACTGGCAGGATGGTCTGCATCTGTCCAGGAAGGGAACAAGTCATTTGAGCAATGGTTTAAATGCTTCATTGGCAAGCTTTTAAACTAGTCAAGGGGGGAAGCACTGATAAGCAGCAGGAAAATCCCAGCCTCCCCCTACAAAACAGGGTACTAAATGAGAAAAAGACCAAGGTAGAAAGGTCAGTGGGGGATGCTGCAACAGAAGGTAGAGCCATCAAAAAATGGAGAGCAATGAGTACCAATGCCCGTAGTCTGAGTAACAAGCTTCCTGAATTAGTGGCCTTGATGGAGGAGGAACATCTAGATATTGTGGCAGTCACAGAAACATGGTACACACAAAACCATGACTGGGATGTAAACATACCAGGATACACTATCTACAGGAGGGACAGGGAGGGTAAAAGAGGAGGAGGAGTAGCTCTTTACATAAGGGAAGAAACAAAGCAACAGGAACAAAGGGTAAACAGGGAGGAGAAGAAGCACTGTGGTAAATTTGGAGACCGCAATGGCACCCACTACACGGGTTGTATATAGACCTCTCTTCTCAGGGGGAGGAAATGGACAAGGAAATGATAGAAAGTATACTTAGAATGGCAGAAAAAGGGGAAATATTGCTGATGGGTGATCTGAATATGCCAGATGTTAACTGGAGTGCAGTTGCAGCAGCCACTTCTAAGAGTGGGGTTATTCTAGATGACCTACAGGAGGCATGCCTTAGATAACTAGTATTGGAGCCCACTCAAGAGGGAGCAATCTTAGACCTGGTTCTCTCAAATTGAGATGAAGAGAGGATCACAGATGTAGAAGTGGGTAGCCATCTGAGAACTAGCGACCATCGAACAGTATGGTTCACAATAAACACAGCAATAGAGTCAAGCCATACAAAGACAAAGGTACTGGATTTTAGGAGGGCTGACTTTGTCAAAATGGGTGAGTGCCTAAGGAATGCACTAGCAAATGGGCAGGAAGGAGGGGTGGAAGAACAATGGGGAATAATAAAAACTGCCATCACAGAGGTATCAAGCCTTTGTGTAAAGCAAATAAACAAAACGAAACGAGGTAAGAAACCATTATGGTTCTCAAAAGAAGTGAAGGTTCAAGAGAAAAAGAAAGCATTCAGGAAGTACAAGGAATCACAGAAGGAACAGGACAAAGAACTGTATCAGTTAAAGCAAAAGGAAGCTGGGAAGGCAGTCAGAACAGCAAAGGCCCAAACCGAGGAAAAGATAGCCAACTCAGTTAAGAAGGGGGATAAAACCTTTTATAGGTACATCAGGGATGAAGGAAGACCAAGGGAGGGATAGTGATGCTTAATAAAGGGAGGAGGGTGGGCAGAGGGTGACTGTGAAAGGCAGAGATACTAAACAAATATTTTGCTCAGTATTTACAAAGGAAGAGGGGGAGGTACCTAAAACAAACAGTAGAAGCACTCTGGATACAGAAGCTGATACCAGCCCATTTACAGAAGAAAGGGTTCTGAAAGAACTCTTAAAACTGAAGGTGGACAAAGCAATGGGGCCTGATGGGATTCATCCCAGAATTCTAAAAGAACTAAGGGTAGAACTAATGACACCACTGACTACCCTCTTTAACAAATCATGGGAGGATGGGGTGGTACCCGAGGACTGGAGGCGGGCAGATGTGATTCCCCTTCACAAAAGTGGGAGCAAGGCAGAAGCAGGAAACTACAGACCTGTTAGTTTAACCTCAGTGGTAGGGAAAATTATGGAATCACTTCTGAAGGAAAGAATTGTTAAATATCTAGAGGCCAGAGGGCACAGGACCCAAGGCAGCATGGATTCACAGCGGAAGGTCATGCCAGACAAATCTGATAGATTTCTTTGACTGGGTGACCAAAGTAGTTGATCGGGGAGGGCTGTGGACGTGGCCTACCTAGACTTTAGCAAGGCATTTGACACAGTCCCACACAAAGATTAATACACAAGTTAGCCAGCCTGGGAGTGGGTCCCAAGATGACAGCCTGGGTAAAGAATTGGCTGGAGAATAGGACACGAGAGTAATAGTAAATGGAGTCCACTCTGAAGAAAGGGGGTTACTAGTGGGGTACTGCAGGGTTCAGTATTAGACCAGTCCCCTTCAATGTCTTTATAAGCTACATTGCAGCGGGACTGGAAGGAAAAGTATGCCTTTTGCAGATGACACAAAGATCTGCAACAGAGTTGATGCACAAGGTGGGTGGAAAGGATGAGAAGGGACTTGGCAAGGTTAGAGGAATGGTCAAATGTATGGCAGCTAGATTCAATGCTAAAAGTGAAGGTAATGCACCTGGGAAACAAAACCCAGGGAAGAGTACACAATGGGGGTGAGATACTAATAACAAAAATGGAAAGGGACCTGGGGGTAGTCATATCAGATGACCTAAAGGTGGGCAAGCAATGTGAGAGGGCAGTAAGGAGGGCTGGGGGGATACTGGGATGCATAGGGAGAGGCATCACCAGTAGAAAACAGGAAGTTATTATCCCTCTGTACAGACAGC
The DNA here is from genome assembly GCA_016271365.2 of Neoceratodus forsteri. Classification (NCBI taxonomy): domain Eukaryota; kingdom Metazoa; phylum Chordata; order Ceratodontiformes; family Ceratodontidae; genus Neoceratodus; species Neoceratodus forsteri. The sequence continues at coordinate 945,391,047 of CM028136.1, read as the reverse complement.
TAGTGAGACCCCATCTGGAGTACTGTGTGCAGTTCTGGAGACCCAATCTCCGCAAAGACATAGACAGGATGGAAGCTGTCCAGAGGAGGGCAGCTAAAATGGTGCAGGGTTTGCACCGGGAGACATATGAAGAGAGACTTAAGGAGCTTAATATGTAGATCCTCGAGGAAAGGAGGGAGAGGGAGGACATGATAGAAACTTTCAAGTACCTCAAGGGAATCAACAAAGTCCAAGAGGGTAGCATCTTTCAAAAAAAGAGGTGTGCAAGAACAAGGGGGCACAATTTGAAGATAGAAGGGGGGCGGCTCAGAGGTAATTTAAGGAAGTATTTTTTCACAGAGAGGGTGGTGGATGTATGTAACGGCCTTCCAGAGGAGGTTGTGGAGTCACAAACAGTGGTGAAATTCAAGCATACATGGGACAGTCATAAGGCAATTCTAGGGGGTTGGGGTAGGAAGAAGTAGGCTGCTGGTTAACTAGGATCTGCAGCTTATCCATCAGGTAGGGAAATGGGCAGACTGGGTGGGCCAAGCGGTCCTTATCTGCCATCAAATTCTATCTTTCTATGTTTCTGTACTTGTTAGTGAGGAGGTCCTATTCAGAAGGGGTTAGGTGGGTCAAGCCTATGGGACTGCAGACTGCACTCAAAAGTGGGGTGCAGCCATTTTGATAAACTGATTGATCAGGTTTCACCTGAGCCAGAATATAGAGGACTCCTAGGGTAGATACATACTCCGTTAGGCAATGCTAGAATCATGGAAATGCTTATGGGTAGCATTTATGGCCCTAAGATTGTCCTAAATTCTTCATGTCCCTAGAGAATGCAATTATCCCATTCCAACAAATGCTTGTTATTTAGGTGGGGAGACTGGAACCTGGTCTTTGCCCAAAATACAGACAGAGGAAGGAGGTTAAGGATTGGTTTGTCACCCACTCAGAGAGTTCTTAGGGACATGATGGATTTCCTGAGTGTGTGCAATTTGTGGAAGATCTTATTTCTGCACTCACAAAGACTACACATACTTCTCTCCAGACCATAATTCCTATTCAAGGATCGAGTACTTCCTTATTAGCCAGAGGATGCTTCATGACTTGCACACATAAGGGATATTCTCTAGCGTACTATCAGACCCACTCACCTGTATGGTTGCAGCATGCATTCACGCAAGGGTGTGATAGAGGCACATCATGGAAATTAAACAACTAGTTGTTAAAAGACAACTTTATAGTAGGTAAGGTTAATGACTTTCATACAGCTGAATGTGGGAACTATAGAGAAAACAGACCTTGAATGGGCAGCCTGTAAAAGCACTATCAGGGAAAACTTATCTGTCTACATAGATACATAGATACATAGACAGTGTCGGCAGGTAAGGGCCTATGGCCCACCCAGTCTGCTCATTTGAGCTTGTAAGTTCAGTTTATGTTTTCCTAGAAGTCTGTTGCCCCTTACCCCTGACCTCCAGAATTCCTTTATGTCTACCCCATGCATTCTTAAATCCCATGATTGTTTCAGCCCCTACCAGTTCCTCTGGAAGGGTGTTCCACTTGTCCACCACCCGTTCTGTGAAAAATTCTTCCTTATCTTTCCTCTGAATCGTCCTCCCTCCAACTTCATCCCATGCCCTCTAGTCCTGGAACATCTTTTCACTTAAAAATAGTGTATTCCTGCACCCTGTTCCTCCCTGTGAGATACTTGTATGTCTCTATCATATCCCCTCTCTCCCTCCTCTCCTCCAGGGAGTACATGTTCAGTTCCTTCAACCTGAATTTGTGATGGTGTTTTTCTTTCCCTAGAAAAAAAAACAAAAAAAAACCTGTTTTTGCAGAACTAAGACCTGACGTTTCTTTTTCTCCTAATATATATATATATATATTTTTTTTTTTAGTCTGTTGCGCAACAGCATATTTATTTTGTTTAAATTCTCCCCCTTCCTTCTCTCTTATTTCTATGTCTGTACTTCTGTACTTATTTCCTAATTAAATAGCGTGTTGGCCTCTCGCTATCAAATCTATTCCTTTCAATTCCTCTTCAGGTTCTTAAGTTATGTAAAACAGCTAATTCTAAAGCCTAGTGCATTCCATGATTATGGACACAGAAAACTGGATAAATCTATTTAGTAAAACCCTTGCCATACCCGTGTGGGAAGCTAAAAGAAATATTATGAATGTATGGCGTTTTTTCAGTGCATTCTGAAAAGTCTAGGGAAACAGGTGACACAGAGCAAGATAACAAGCTCATAATCCCATACTAATATTTTATCTTGTGTCTATCTTGCATCCCTATGGTAAAAGTATGAGCGCCTTTAAGATTGTATAGTCTGGGAAAGAAAAGAAAGGTTAACTTCCTAGTGAGCAGTATTTATGCATCTCAAACAGCACAGTAGTAATTCTGTGTACATTTGTACATTCTGTGTTGTGAGTACATGAATTAAGGGAGTTGAAATACATTACTGTTCTTTGTGAGCCAAGTCCTGTTAGCAAGCTAGGTAACCCTGTGTCTCCATGAAGAAACCTTCTGACTCTCCAGGTGTGTCCTATAGGGAGGGAGGAGCGCACATCTTGGTCATTGTTATACAAGAGCCAAACCTCCTTCTATTTAAGTGGTGGTACTGCGTCTAATACAGCTCATATTCCCATAATTAGGAATAAATCACTCAAGATCCAATGTTTAAAATAAACATAATGGTTTATATTGATTATTCATACAGGAGAATCAGATTGTATGTAAAAAGGAAATTAATACTTGGAATTATATGTATAAATTCAGTATTTGTATTAATTGATAGGTGGAGTTTCAATTTGTGGGTGGGATCACAGTCCTATATCAAGGCAGAATTGATGTTGTAATTCAGATAGTCGTTGGGAGAGGACCTGCTTGGTTCTCCCAGAGAGATCTCTGAGATGTCAGGCACAGTTTGATGTTGATAGAATAGCTCTAAGTGTTCATGCCAAACCTGTGCTTTTTGTATTTGTTTTCTTTTCTTTGAACAAAGTGAGTCTCTAACTTTTATTATTTCAAATTTATTTTTTTTGAATAAAAATCATACCTATTCAAGGTATATTGTACCACTTATGCTGTCTCTTGTAAAAGTCTTTTCTTACACCCCACGACAGTCTTCATAGGACTTGTGATGCAATCCATGCACCATCTTTGTTGCCCTCCTCTGAACCTTCTCTACCCTGTCAATGTCCTTATGTAGATATGGTCTCCAGAACTGTACACTGTACTCCAGGTGGGGCCTCACTAGTGTCTTGTATAGCGGAATTATGACCTCCCTTTTCCTGCTGGTGATGCCCCTGCCTATACATTCCAGCATCCTATTTGCTTTACCTGCTGCTTTGTCGCACTGTTTCCCTACCTTGAGGTCATCAGAGATGACAACCCCAAGATCCCTTTCCTGCTTGGTGCATGCTATATCCTCACCCCCAAACTGATATATTGTGCCAGGGTGTTTGTGCCCCATATGCATTATCTTGCACTTCTTTGCATTGAATTTCAACTGCCAAACCCCTGACCATTCTTCAAGTTTCTGCAGGTCCCTTCTCATTCTGTCTACACCCTCTGGTGTGTCTACTATTTTACAGAGCTTTGTGTCATCAGCGAACAGTGAAATTCTGCCTTCTATGTCCTCTGCAATGTCACTGATGAAGATGTTGAATAGGACCCTTCCCAGCACTGATCCCTGTGGTACCCCACTGGTCACTCTTCCCTCTGTGGAGTGATAGCCATTTACCACCACCCTCTGTGTCCTGCTACCCAGCCAGTTACCTACCCACCACACTACTGTCATGTTGCCTGAGTCAAAAAATGAAAGTTTGGTCCTGCGGTGGAGCAGTTTGCGCTTGTCTCCTGTTCAGGTAAATGAATGAGTGGTGACATCCTCCTTTATTAATATCTGATTGGTCACTAATGGCCAATCAGGTGTCACTATATGAGGACACCACCATTCATTCAAGCTTTAAAAATTTATTATGGGGCAGTTAGCTCTTATTTCCAAATGTGTACACTGTAGAAAAGTGGCCAACTCCCCCCCCCCCCCAAGAATGCTTCCCCTTGAGTGCAACACCTGTAGCCACCACAATTTGCAGAACATTCTCTGAAGTAAAATAAAATGGACTGCTGCATCATTCAGTTCCAGTGAAATCAGTCTCCAAATATTTGTAGTTAGTCATGGTGTTTATTCAAAGTAATGATAGATGAATGCAATTATTCCTTTGGAAACAGCACCTTGTTTCCTTGCACTGCTAATGCCTTTGAGTGTTTGCAAATCTATTGTCTAAGGAGTTAGTAGCACTGTGCAAACAGAATCAGGAGCCTCACCTACTGCTCTTGCAACGTATGCTGCAGAGTGACTAAATATCATTTTAACGTGGGAGGCATTTACTTTTAAGAACAGAATATTTACATAGAGTGATGTCATCAGCAGATAAGAAGCCCCAGTAAAGCTTTTTGTGGTGCATCATGGGAACAGACCTGTGATCTCTGAGTCATTTGCCTTGTGACTTGAGTATGGCTTTCTGTCCTTTTACAATTTTTATGTTGTATGACTACTATGCCATCCACTACACCTTGCCTCTATGACTCTCTAACTCTCTCAATCGCTGCCATTTTTACTTCCTATGAAAGAAAGCTGACAATTGTTTTGTTAGTTAAAATATTGTATGAAACAATTATTTAAACATTAAAAAGCCCCGGATACAGTTGAGTCAACTGTGAAAAAAATTCTTATATAGACATAATTCAGCTTACATTTCATATTTTTTTTAATTCTGATCCTTATTGCTTTATTGCTAAGGGTATTTGCATTATATCAGGATCTTTGCCCTGTCTATACTGGCTACTGCTCAACACCTGACATTACAATTCTGTTTATGGTGTCACAATCTGTTGCTGTGCAGATAATTGTGATGTTATGAACATGAGATTATGCTGGCAGATGTAAACAAGCAGACAAAGCAGATAAGGTCTAGGGGACAGTGATTTTGTTTTTATGCAACCATCCTCAGTAATAAAGAGAAAAGGGAAATAATGATAGCAATTAGAGATTTTGCAAAGTTTAAATTTACCAGTGATGTTCTAGAGAAGTTGGCAAATTCACCTCCATGAAGCAATTCACACATTTTTGCTATTAGGCTCCAAATTCACATATGAGACTTCACCATGTTTTTTTTGCAGAATTTCACTGCGAAGTGCAGAATTTCGCCTGTGAATGGCAGAATTTCACCTACAAATGGTTAAATTCCACTGTTCATGGGTGAAATTCAACACTTCATGGGTGGAACGTTGCACTTCACATCCATGAATTAGTCTATGAATTGCGCTAAATTCACGGATTATTTCACGGAGCGAAGTTTCCCAACTTCACTCATCTCTAATTGAAAAATTGAAATATGTGGATTAGAAACTGAATTGTGTCTAAATTTAAATGTTTTAGTTTTCCCAGTAGTGTCAGGGGCTTTTTAAGGCAAATGAATGGGTTACCATCAGTCAATCTAACTATAGGTGGTCATGAGGCACAAGATGAAGCCAAGGACCTTATCCCCTTGGGTTAGATTAACAAAGGTAATGCAACCCCTGCAGTACCTTAAAGGGCAGTGATGTAGAACCTACAAATCATTTTTATGTTTGCTTGCAGAATGCAAAGCAAATACTTTTGGAGCATCTGAGTGAAAAGGGGGCTGTATAAGCCAATAACGGTTGTACAAATTAGCTTATTTTGTTCCACAGCCCAATGGTGCTGACCCTGGTCAGTGATGCAGGTTTGCATTTACTTGCTTACTTTTCAAAAGGCCAAGCCATCCCCATCACTTTCTTGAACATGCCATTTCTGCCAATCCATTTTCCTTCAACCAATGCTGTTTCACTGTTCATCCCTCTCCTGCCCCCTTCTGCTTAGAATGATGATGATGATGATACATGGCTGAACAAAGGACTTCTGAGACATGGGAGACCTGACCTGAACTTTTTCCCCTAGGGCAGCTTTACAAGGAGCTCCCGAAGTGCAGGAGCCCTGACCTGAACCTTTGCTACCTGGTATGGCTCTATGAGGTACTCCCAATGAGTGACAGCCACAACCTAATGTTTCACCACCTGGATCTGCTCTACAAAGGGTTTGTGAGGAGTGGGAGCCAAGAACAGAATTTTTGTCACCTGGCATGGCTCTATGTGGCACCCCCATGGAATGGCAGCCCTGATCTGAACTTTAACCACCTAGCTCTGCTCTACAAGGGGTTCCTGAGGAGTAGCAGACCTGAACAGAACATATACTGACTGGCAAATCTCTATGAGGTTTTCACAAAAAGCAGGAGCCCTGACTTGAACCTTTTGCCACCTGGCATGGCTCTATAAGATGCTCCTAAGAAGTGAAAATCCTGGCCTGAACCTTTGCAACCAGGTGGGGCACCAAATCTCCCATCTTCACCCACTCTCTGTCACCCATGCCACCCTCCTCCCCCGTGCCACCAAAAGCAACTCCACTAGGGTATGTTGTGAAGCAGGAGCTCCTCTCTGAACTTTCACCACCTGGTGTGGCTCAAAACCCCCACTGTCACCCACCCACTGGTACCCATACATCTCTCCCCCAAAACTCATCCCTTGGTGAGAAACCAATACAGCCCTCCCTCCACTTTGGCTATTCACAATCCTCTGCTCCCCTTGTTCACCACCACCACCACCACTTGATAAATTTAAAGAAATGCTGAACAGCTCTATGTATTAAAAATACCTACTGCACATGCATAGGAACTTAGGTTTGTACTGTTAGCAAAAAATGGTTGAATTTGTTGTCCTTGAAGATATAAGTTGAGGTCAAATGAAACCTCCAAATGTGTGTGGTTGTGGAGGGGTGTTGGGGGTAAGCACCCTGTTCCTAAAATTTGAAATAAAATGTTAGATATAACAATGTTTTTTTAATTTTGTCAATTCATTTTGTTGCACCTCCAGTTCCCAGAACTCTTTCAGGCTGTTCAACTCACCTCAACCACTTCTACTGCCCACTGTGATCCTGCCTCCTCAATGATGTTACTTTTCCCTCACAGAGCCTTCTCCGGCCAGGGTCTGTGAGGAGATCAAAGGAGAAGAGGCAGAGAGCCACTGTTGGGCATGTGGCAGCGGGCACTGTGAAAGCTGTCACCTATCTGGGCTAGAGGGTTTGTGTTTTTTTCCCTTAGTTACACCCCAGACATGGGATATGCAATGCTGCCCAGGCCATGACATGGATGCCCCCACCCACGTCCGGAAGGCAGCCACCTAACGTCTTCCCCTTAGATGCTGGCTCTAAGCATTGCAGTGCCTCTGGTCTCCACTGGAGGCCACTGCAGTGCCAGGCCATCCCTGGATCCCTCCCTGAGAGAGGAGAGCAGTCCACCAGATGCTCAATCCTCTCTCCCCCCCCCGCCAACCCCCGGCAGCCCAGGCTTGTTCCCAAACCCAGGTCGCCGATGTGGTGTGAGATGTGGCATCCAGCACCTCAACCCTCAGCACCACTGGGCCAAAGGCAGAAATAAAAATGTTATGGGTGATTGACCACCCGCCTAAAAAACAAAGTCCCCAAAAACATAAACTGTGCGTGCACTGGGGCTTCAGTTTAGTTTCACTGTTTTCATCCTTTCACCCACAATGTTAACATTTTTAACATTTTAAGCCCAAATTTAAGGATGGGCTAGTTATCACCACAGATGCAAAAAGCTGGAAGCTGCTCAATCATGGCAGTGTTCTGAAAATTCATAATTATATTTTCACTTGGTCACCTTTTGTCTTAACAGTTCACTCGGGGGGCTTAATCATGAGTGACTCTAACAATGAAGGCCATAAAGACTGAAGTCACAGCTACATTTTTGAATATTACCTTTGAGAATTTTTATGCATATTGAATTGGAGCTCTTTGTTACATGACAATAAGAAAATTATCCCAATGACTACAGTACTGGTTAAACCAGACCTGACTATCAGAGATAATAGAACAGAAATAGTTTACCTTGAAGTCAATATTCTCTATTTATATATAATGTGATAAATGCCGTATATCGCTACCTGTGAATGAATAATAACACTTATTTTATCTTGGTATGATTATGTATTCACCTCTCAAGTGCCTGTACTCTGATAATTGTAATCTGTGATAAGGGCGTATCTTGTCACTTGTTCATATATTTACTTTAACTCTGATGAATACCTGATTGTTTTATTGCTACTGGATAGCTGTCCTTCCTGGCTCTCCTTGTTATTAAATAACTATGCTTGTATAGTAGGCTAGGTTTTGCCTTTTTTGTATGATCTGATCCCTCTGTAACTTGTTCCTGTGTTTCTGCAGTAATCTCCTGGGTCACACCTTAAAATAGGCATGTCATTGCCTTGTGTGCTTGCCTCGTTAACAAAAACTAAACAAATACAGCTAAAACATGGCACCAATAAGCTTTTCTGGAAATGTTACTAATCCTTTTCTTTTATATTGTAAGTTATCCCCAACTGACGTAACTCTCTCAGTTTGAATTATATATTGCCATTTTTGCACTAATGCTCAGGATCTGAGGTGGGAAAGCTTGAAAGCATTTGGTACTAGTTGATCAGTTCCAGTGAAGCCTAGTATATTCAATGGTTGACGACTATACTGCGTATTAGGCAGTAAAAGAAAATTCAGGACACTCACAAGCACAGGTGGATAAAACTTACCAGCATGCAAAAGACAAGTTAAAGTGCATATTTTATTGAAGTACTCGTAACAAACCATGCCAATGCTGTGCAAAAAATGTAGAAAAAAATGAGACCCCTTCCCAAGAGTGGTCTTGCCTAACATTTTTTGCTTCTGCTTTTTGATTAATTGATCACTGCAATGACCACTATTTTGGGGTTAAGGGAGGTATCCTAAGATGCCTGCAACTAGTGCAGAACACGGTAACCAGGCTGCTGATGGCCCATCTTAGGTCTTGCCACGTGACCCTGGTCCTGCATGAGCTGCTTTGGCTGCCAGTGAAGTGGTGTATTACCTTCAAGGTTGGTTTACTGATCTGCAAGCCCCTATACGGATTGGCCCCAGGATACCTATTGAAACTCCTGACTCCTCACAGATCCTTCCATCCCCTCTGCTCCTGAAGGGTGGGCCTCTTTGCAGTTCCCAGGGCAACGCTTAACTCTTCAGAGGACTGTGCATTTAAAGTAGATGGTCCAGCACTGTGAAACTCACTTCCAAGTTCTTTGAGAGAGGCCCCCTCATTGAAGGCCTTCAAGAGGGGTCAAAAAAACTTTTTCTTTAATAAGGCCTTTGGATATTATTAGGGGTCTCCATATTCATATCCACTGATACTGTCCTTTATCTTATTTCATTCCTTTATTTATTTATTTTTAATATTGATCTATTAGCTGTTTTATCACTGTACTGAGTAATTTGTGATATATAAAATTATATTCATGTAATGTTTTATCTTTTGTAAGCACAGGACAAGTAAACTATTACCACATTTCAAAGACAACAGAAACGTAGAATTTGATGGCAGATAAGGACCGCTTGGCCCACCTAGTCTGCCCATTTCCCTACCTGATGGATAAGCTGCAGTTTCTAGTTAATCAACAGCTAACTTCCTCCTACCCCCACTCGAATTGCCTTACGTCTGTCCCATGCATTCTTGAATTCTCCCACTGTTCCTGACTCCACAACCTCCTCAGGAAGGCTGTTCCATGCATCCACAACCCTCTCTGTGAAAAAATACTTTCTAACATTACCTCTTAGCCGTCTTCCCTCTATCTTCAGATTGTGCCCCCTTGTTCTTGCACATCTCTTCTTCTAAAAGATACTACCCTCCTGTACTTTGTTAATTCCTTTCAGATACTTGAAAGTTTCTATCATGTCCCCCCCCCCCTTTCCTCAAGGGTATACATGTTAAGCTGCTTTAGTCTCTCCTCAGATGTCTTCTGGTGCAGACCCTGCACCACTTTGGTTGCCCTCATCTGAACAGCCTCCATTCTGTCTATGTCTTTGCGGAGATGGGGTCTCCAGAATTGCATGCAATACTCCAGATGGGGTCTCACTAACTGTCTGTACAGAGGGATAACAACTTCCTGTTTTCTACTGTTGATGCCTCTCCCTATGATTCCCAGTATCCCCCCAGCCCTCCTTACTGCCTTCTCACATTGCTTGCCCACCTTTAGGTCATCTGACATAATTACTCCTAGGTCTCTTTTGATTTTTGTTGTTATTAACTCACCCCCACTGTGTACTCTTGTCCTGGGTTTTTGTTTCCCAGATGCATTACCTTGCACTTCTTTACATTGAATCTGAGCTGCCACATATTTGACCATTCCTTCAACCTTGCCAAGTCCCTTTTCATTCTTTCCACTCCACCTTGTGTAACAACCTTGTTGCAGATCTTTGTGTCATCTGCAAAGAGACATAGCTTTCCTTCTAGGTGCTGTCCAATGTCATTTATAAAGACATTAAAGAGGACCATTCCCAGTACTGAACCCTGTGGTACTCCACTAGTTACCCTCCTTTCTTCACTGTGGACTCCATTTACTATTTCCCTTTGCCTCCTGTTGTCCAGCCAGTTTTTTATCCAGGCTACCACCTTGGGACCCACTCCAAGGCTGGCTAACTTGTATATTAATCTTTTGTGTGAGACTGTGTCAAATGCCTTACTAAAATCTAAGTAGGCCATATCCACAGCCCCTCCCTGGTCTACTACTTTGGTCTCCCAGTCAAAGAAATCTATTAGGTTCATCTGACATGACCTTCTGGCTGTGAAACCATGCTGCCTTGGGACCTGTGCCCCACTGGCCTCTAGGTACTCAACAATTCTTTCCTTCAGAAGTTATTCCATCATTTTCCTTATCACGTAAGTCAAACTAACTGGTCTGTAGTTTCATTCCTCTGCCCTGCTCCCACTTTTGTGAAGTGGAATCACATTTGCTCTCCTCCAGTCCTCAGGTACCACCCATCCTCCCATGATTTGTTAAAGAGAGTAGTCAGTGGTGTTACTAGTTCTACCCTTAGTTCTTTTAGAATTCTTAGGTGAATCCCATCAGGCCCCATTACTAAGTCCACCCTCAGTT